>OX465274.1:32637500-33875000 GCA_949987645.1 Tachina grossa | reverse complement strand
ATAGAATTTTTCTATTTTTGATATTCTTTACTAAATGCATTTATTCCCAAAAATGTGGAACACTTGAAATTTCTGAATAAATATTTTTCTGTTTACAAATTTTTTTTTTTACTATTTCAAAACAAGTGATTTAAATTAACTTTAAAATATGAAATACACTAATAATATTTAACCCATTAAAAAAAAAACTTTTACAAACAACATACATATGTAAGTCTGTAACTAAAAATACCTATTTCTGTTTTGTAGCTCTAATTATGGAAGAAAAAAATAAGAAACACGAGTTCTTGAAACTTGTTATGTACAACCAACCACTCACTGCCAATCACAAATCAAATAAAAAACAACAATAAATGAAAAGCAACTAAATTACTTACCAGCTTTGAGACGATCATTTATTAAATCCTCAATCAATTGGGGACACTCATTCTCGATGGCATAACAGAATTGCTTGAATTTCTCGAAACCGCTTTTGGCAATGATTTCAATCAAAGTGGCACATTGCAAACGTATAAGATCGGCATCGTTCAAAATATGATGATTCAGTTCATCTTTCGTATTATATAAATCACATAAATTATCCGAATTCTGTTGTTGATTGATTACGGAAGGTGTAATTGACCGATTATCACTTTGTGCATTATCATCACCCACGACACTGGCACTGCGCGAAGTGTTTACACTATTATTTGCAATTGTGGCACTTGTGGTGCTGCCCGCGCTACTGCTAGTACCGCTAGCATTACTAATAACGGCACTTAATTTACGTTTAGTTAAGCTCACACTGGAGGGAGCTGATGAGGTCGGAGCATTAGCACTGTGTGGCTTTAAAAGCAGATCCTCTTCTGATTGCGTTAGAACCGAGTTTTTAACTAAAACCGCTAGTAGTTCGGTATTGGCCAGATCGAGTCGTATGCGTTCCTGGTGACGTTCTAACAGGGTGCGCACCTCCTCTTCCTCTTCGTCGCGCGACATATTCATTGAATTTGTTGGAGTTTCACTCATTTTTTCTTTAAAAAAATATTTTTTATTTAACATCTTTTAATTTACTTTTGAATTTTTATTTCATATTGAATTTCTTCACTTTTTTTTAATGTAGTAAATTTAATTTAAAATTGTTCCCAATTAATTTCCATCATGATTATTTAGATTTTATTTCATTGATTTTACTTTTATTTTCTTTAAAATTCTATTCTTATTTTCACTTAATTCCTGCCAAGATTTTGCTAAATTAACAAAATCTTATGTAGTAAAAAAAACCTTTGTTTGTGTTTGTTGTTATGTATTTGCATATGTATGTATCTATGTACATACACACATACATATGTATGTATTTTTTACTATGATTTTATGGCCATACTTTGGAATGGCGTTTGTTTTTTTTTTTTTTTTGTTCTCCAACTTCATAAATCGACGCGCTTTCAACAAGATTGTGTTTGTCAATACAAAACAATACCACAAAAACTAAAAGAACAGTCGTAATAGTTATTAAAAGTAGTAAAATAAATACAATTTAGTAAATTGCGTTTACAAAAAACTCAGAACACGCCGCAGAGTAAGAAAACACCTTGTATAATGTTTGAAATCTACGTTAAGACTAAACCGGCTCTTGAGCAAAACATTATCACGAGCCCCTCGTCTACAACAAAATAAAATACAACGAACTCGTCATACAACAACGCAATAATTAACAAACAACCAGTCTGTCTCTATTTAGTATTTCTTTTTAATGCAGTATTAGTGAAGTGAAAAAGCAAAACAGTGTTGCCGTTTGTTTACTTTTATTATATATATTTCGTAAAGTTTAAAAAAAATTAGGAAGGAAATCGTCTATACCTGGACTCACTCAGTAACTTTTATCCTCAAAAAACATAAATGTGAAAAAAGGCCAAGTGCCTTTCCAAAATTTCGGCCATCAAAAGTAGTGAGATAAAAAATTTGACCAAGTTCTTGTTTGGCACAATACCTATGTACCTATTACTGAAATATGCTATGCATTATATAAATTTGTAATCGTAAGGGCGTCACATAATTTCTAATTTTAAGCTGAAGATTTTGTATGAGCAGCTCTTACTTATCATCGTCCACGTTGAATACAAAACCGAAGGTCCTGGTTTCAAGCACGGCGTGCGACAGTCATTAAAAATCACAACACCATGCATTTTTCTGATGTGCATTATTGTCCCTTTGTATCAGTTGTTGTGGAAAAAATTTTAGTGATGCAGGCATAAGGCACTGGTCACTAAACTATACTGACTTCAGCAGAAACTAATCCTAATGTAACGTCAGAGAATCCTCCTTCGTTGTGTGACAAAATCATCAAAAAGCAGAGTTGTAAATAATGAAGAATTATTCTATCTCTTCCTTCACCACCTACATATATTCTCTATCACTATCCCTTCCCTTTCACTCCCTCTCTCTCTCACACACTAGCTTGTATTCAACTCACAGGTAGCAGAAAGGGAACAATGTATTAGACCCAAGTGAGCTGGACTCTAAACTTCACCCTTCTTTACCAGCAGCCTGCTAACATAAACTAACCTAACGTACGTGCATACAAGTTTCAATAAAATGCCTTCAGTTAAAATTTTTATATTGAATTATCAATTCAGTGCAATATTGGCGTGGACCCGCCACTACTGGTTAACATATTTGGGTTTTTAGATTTTTCTAGTTGGTTTCCCACCTGGAACTACTTGCGTATCAACTTTCATCTCTCTAGTGCAGGTTTAATTTTTTTATTTTTAAGGGCGTACTCTCGCCCACTTGTCAAATTTCGTTGGAAATGAAATATTTATATGTACATACAATATTAAATATATAAATAGTTTGTTTAAATATGCTAAGCCAGAGTACATGAAATATGAGGTTTAAACTTTATGGGCATGCTGACGCCCACTTCTTTCAACGAAATTTTATAGCCTTGCATTAGTTCAATATGTATAATTTCAATAAAATCGCTTGAGTTAGATATGTTTTTTTAATTCTGTGCTTTATTTTTCTAGTTGGTTTCTCACCCAGGTCTACTTGTGTACCAAATTACAGCTCATAAGCGCATCTTTTAATTTTTATTGGCGCAGGCCCACCCCTCTAACTAAAATTTCCAGGTTTTCAGATTTTTCTAGTTGGTTTCTCACCTAGACCCACTTTTCCAAACTCAACCTTTTTGGGCCAGCGCTTATCATTCGTGTCAAGTTTCGTTGCAAACGGATAATAATACCTACATAAATAGTATATCTAAATATGCTGAGTCGTAGTACATGAAAATGGGGTTTAAATTATATGGGTGTGTCAATGCCATTTTTAATCAATAATTTATAGCCTTGCATTATCGCAGTATATATTCCGAATTTCAATAAAATAGCTTCCATTAAACGCCTTAGATTTGCTTTCTTAATTTTGAGTTTTATGGGCGTAGTCATGCCCCCCTGGCTAAAATTTCCGGGTTTGACTTTTACAGTCGGGAGCCACTATTAAGAAGATTCGATTTTTAATGCTTCCCCTGTGTAAAAGTTATAATGCTCCAAACTACCGATGAAATCTCCTCTCAAAACATATTTTTAGATGAAATTTTTTTTTATATTTACATAGTAATAATAAATTTGTTTTCATTAAAAAAAGTTAAAATAATTTTTTGCTAAGTTTTAATAATTTTACCAAACTTTTTTCCAAAAGTAGCATTTTAATTAACAATTAAATAATAATTTGAGAGTGTACGTTAAAACAAAATTTCCATACAAATTTTGACAAAAGAACTTCTAGTTTCAAATAAATTTTTTTGGATTTGGCTGTAATTATTTTTTAACAAGTACAGGTAAATCGCTGTATAACGAACGATATAATGTAATGCCCATTCATTATACCGAAAAGTTCGTTATATCGCAAAGTTTTTTTAAGTGTTATCTTAATTATTATTAATATAGACAAGATAGAATACAATTAAAATAATGAGAGGAATTTTTTTTTCAACTAAGACAACAAATACAAACTAATGGTATCACTTTTTGTCCATTTACATTACTGCTGTAGATTTTGTTTAATTTTTTTTTTTGGCGTTCGTTATACAAAGCACACATTTATCAAATCATAATTAGTAATTAAATGAACAAACCCAAATGCGACCAATTTTTAACTTTTAAGATAAACCTAAAGATGATTTTAAAATACCTGTCGAATGATACCCATTTTAATAAACATTGTTCACCGACTTTTAATATATTTTGTATTTAGAAAATGGCTTCTGTTGGCCGCCATATTAAGTTTTGATTATTGTCATATCTCCCTCCAAATGGGTTCAGTTTTATGTAAAAAAAATATCATACCGATAAGTTATGTTTTAGGGGTGCGTCCGGCCCTTAAAGTTGGCCCTCAAGCCCATATATTCAATGTATTTTTTTAGTTTTGTTTTGTAATATATAGAAAATAATTTAATACCTACATGCTTAAAATAAGAAATTTCCATATAAATATAATTTTGTTATATAAAATTTTTGGTATTTTGTTTGTTATTTTCCTCATTATTTTCTAAAATATTAATTTTAGCAAAAAACTTTCTTTGAGACTAATGTTGTTGACTTGAAGAGCTAAAATATTGCATATGTCATATTCTTGTAAAATAATTTTTTTAAAAGATAGTCATATGCAAAAAATTACATTGAAAAATGGGATTGAAGGCTAACTGTAATGTTAAGAACATACAAATTCGAACAGTTTCCGTTTCGAATCGAATTACATAATAACCCCCCTGAACTGATTTGGGAGGTGAGAGTAAAAGAAATGAAAAAAAGTATCCATACAATTAACGGCCACATTAATGTACATAAATGCATACAGACATACATACATAGGCTGATAAACACAATACCCTTCTTTGCGTCGCACAGTCTGGTAAAAATATATTGCAATTGCTTATTGAGGTGTTAGCTTAATCCAATGCGCATTTCAGTGTTACTAATGATGATCATCAGGGAACCTTTACCCAAATAGAGATATAAAACCTTACTCTAGTTGTCAGCATCGACGTCACGTCAATAGAATACCAAAAAAATTTAGGAGAACTCAATAATCAACATGTTTTTTATTTTCTTACTTGTAGTTTACCATTAGTGGTAGTTGTAAGAAGTACCATACCAACCAACGCACCATATTTAACTTAAGCTACGGTCACACTTGTCAAATATTTGCCCAAAAAAACGTAACCACTAAATAATGAAATATTTTTCAATTCAGACAAAAGTTTGTCAAGTTAAAGAGTAGCCAATATTGTTGGATTCTATGACATTGCGCATTAGTTGTGTTCGAAACTGTTTAATATGATAAACAAGTGTCTGGATCAAAACTTTTTTCATTAGTGTTTGTTGGTTACGCTTTTTTTGGGCAAATGTTTGGCAAGTGTGACCGTACCTTTAATAAACACGTTCATTAGTATTTAGTGGTTACGCTTTTCTGGGCAAATGTTTGCCAACTGTGACCGTGCCTTTAGAGATGAAGGCTTTTGTTATGAGTATTTATTGCAGAAACTGTAAAAGTGGATAAATTGGCAATTTTCTAATATGCCCATGGCAACACTTTAGCATAAAGCAAACAACGGCAAAAATTAAAATAAAAAACAAAATCCAGTGCAAAGAAACTAAAACAAAACAACAAGTAGGAAAACAAAAACAATTGTTTATTTTACTAATGCACACACACACATGTACACATACATCATACTAATATAAACCTTATTAAATGCACGGTGCTGCCATATTCCACACAGTGGCTTTCATATAAAATCATTTTGGTTCGATGTTGGGTATGATAGACAAATGTAGCCATATTTAGTTGTTGTTTTTGATACAATGCATTTTAGACATGTTGAAGTTTGAGTGTGTATCAAGTTGGAATGGAACATATAGGATCGAGTATCTACAACTTGGTTTGATGTGTATGGGCAGGTATGGAAAATAGTGAATTTAAAACAGAAAACTGATTTTACGACCACCCAAAATAATGGTTCTTTTTACATGAAGCCAATTAAAGAATGATGTTTTAAACAGAGCTGGGCCAAATTACGGCACTCGTTATCGAACGAAATTAAGAAATATTTCCATATAAACTCTATTGAAATACTTCGTAATTTCGTTCGATAACAAATGCCGCAATTTGCACCCTGTTAAATTACGATTACGGTTAGTAATCAATTAGATTACATTTTAAAAAGAATTGTACTGATTATATAATTCCCTTTAAAAGAATTTCTGATAAATAATTCATTACGATTACTAACTCCCAAATCACACTGTGCAAGTCTTATTGCTAAGCTGATTAGTTTCAGGGAGAGAGAGACGAGGGGAACAGCAACATTTCTTTCCCCCCCCCCCCCGTCTCTCTCTCCTAATAAACTAATCATCTTAGCAATAAGACTTGCATAGTGTAAATAGGGACTAATAATCGAAAAATAATCTGCATTAGTTGAAATTACTACAAAATAATGTAAAAGAATCAAAATTAATCAAAAAGTAATCCGATTACTTTCAACGATTACTTTTGATTCTTTTTGATTATTTCCAAACATTCTGAATTAAGATTACTTTATTTTGAAAAAGTTCTAAAGAAATTTATACATATAATTAGATGTTTTTTGTTTAAGAATTTCTTAACATATCCATTTATATAACAACATTAATAATATCAATCTGAGAAAAAAATATAAAGGAAAACATAAAGTAAAATTTTTTGCTGGTGGTTAAGCATTGTCTGTATGCATTTCACAGTCGCTTCGACAAAACGTCAGTAGACTTCAAACCACACAATTTGAACAGCCAGAAACTTCTTATCTTATTCACAGACTTTTCAAAAATGATTTGAGAATTCACAAAAAATATTTTTGAAAATCACAGAAGAAAAAAAAACATATAAACGCCAATTTTTTGAAAGACTATAAAAATGTATCAACAGATATCTTTCAATCTTTCCTCAAAATTTTGCTCATTTGTCAAATTATTAAATATTTTAAATTTTAATATAAGTGAAATGCAATAAACTTAATAAATAATCAAAAAGAATTAAAGTAATCCTTAGAAGTAATTGGATTATTTTTTTAATACTTTTGATTATTTTGTAGTAATTTCAAGTAATCTAGATTACTTTTCAATTATTAGTAATCGTAATCACGATTACTAAGTGCGAAACTCTTTGATGCAAGAGTCATAACGCTAAAAGAAATTGTTTTGCAGTTTAGAAAGTGTTGTAAAAAGTGTTATTATGGAAGGGGGAGGGGGTGGGAGGTATAAAAACTCACTTCGAAAATAGCGTTACGTAATATGTGAATGGCCCCTTATTGGTGTTAGAGCAATTTTATATAGTTTTTACAACTACTGGTTGGCCCAAATAAATAAAAGTTTTAGCTTTTCTCATCAATATTTTGCACAAGTTAAATTAATATATTTCCTAGTTTATTTCTTTTTCCCTAGGTATTCAAATTTGCTTGCTTGCTTAACTACAACCATATTAATTAGGTCTTCTAACTTGTGCAGATATGGAGTCATCAATGAGATAATGCTTGCCACCAGTTAGCATTAAATTATGTTAAGCTTGATGATTTGTCACAACTAAGTACGAGTATATACTAAATTAAAACAAACAAAAAAAAAAAAAAAAAAAAAATAACCAGGGTAACCAGAAATATGTCCTAAAATTGATTTATGCGTATTTGATATGCACTAAAAACTCAAAAAATATGGTCTTAAAAATAACATAATGTTTCTTATTTTGTTTGGAAATAAAACTATATTTTTAACTCAACAATTCAATAACGATTGCATAGAAAATAAGACAAAAATAAAATACATACATAAACAAAAAAAGCAATAAAAAAATTAACTTCAATTTCAAAAGAGTTCACAACGTCAGAATTTAAACTTTTAAACTGTATTTTGAATAAATAAGAGAAATTTTTATTTATACAGCCGGGCCTCGATTATCCGTGATCTTGTTAACCGGTAACCCCGATTAACGGTGATGGCTAAGATCAGTATTTTTTTTTTTTTTTTTTTGTTTGAAATGTTTTCAAATTGTTTGCTTTGATTAACCGTGATTACCTCTATTATCCGTGATGGCAGAATTTTTTTTATTAACTTCAAATTCATAAATACAATATAATAAACATGAAAACGAGAAATTCCCTTGTTTGCATACGATGAGTCAGAAGCATTTTCAAGTAATTAGTTTAATTTTGAAATTTGATAAGTGCGGGTGGTTAGATCTAAATATATTTGTTATTTGATTAACCGTGAAAATTGGTTATCCGTAATGCTTCTGGTCCCGACCATCACGGATAATCGAGGCCCGACTGTAATTGCTATCGTAACAAACAACAAAATAATATTGACTTATATTTTCAAATACAAATCGTTGCTGTCACATCTACATAAACTTTTATATTATTATATTATTATTATTATATTATTTAAAAGCATAAAATATGCTCTTAAAATTCGAAAAAATTATAAAAATATGCGCTTATATGAAATATGCTGAAAAGGGTTAAATATGCAAAAATATGCATTAAAAAATCGACGGCAAATTTCATAAAAAGTTATAAAACGGATAAATATCGTATCCTCGCATTAATACATCACGCAAAAAAATCATGCAATTACATTATTCCCAATATCATAACTTATTTAAATCCCTATTTTATTTCTTAACAAGTCCTTCAATTAAAAGCTTCTTTAATACATGTGTACATATCCGTATGTACACATCTTTACCTTAATATAGAAAGGCCCTAAGTCATTTTTTTCTTGATATCGAGATTTTCGCATTTTTCGATACATTAGAGCAGTGTTGCCATATTTATTTGTTCAAAAATCTTCAAGTCGAACAAAAAAAAACTTTCTTTGTGAGCAAAAATCTTTTTTGTTATTTTATTGCATGAAAATGGGTTAAAATTTATTTTTTTCTTGTGAACTATTAAAAATAAAGCCAAATAACACAAAATATTTAATGTATAAAATATGTGTAAGATCATTATGAAGCAAATCAGAAAATTTGTAAGTAGTTTGGTCAAAAAATCCCTCAATAATATATTAAACGTACCAAAAGTAAAATTTTTAAAAATCTTATTTTAAGATAAAAAATCTTTTTTGTCGTTTTAACATGTCTAAAAACTTCAAAAATAAGATAAATCTTCACATATGGTAACACTGCATTAGAGGTTCTTCTATCGAAATACTCAAAAAAAAAATCTCGATTAAAAAAAATAATGATAATATATAATATATTCAGGTAACGATATATGTACATATAGTAGATACATATGTGCATATCGAGCCAGAACCGCCAAAAAAGCTTCACTGACACATTTTTGGACATCGTTTTTTTACGAAAATCGATTATTAACGATCGCAAATAATCGATTTTGATCAAAAAATTAAGTTCAAAAATTATGTCGCTTAAGTTTTTTTGGCGGTTATGGTACGATATATACATACATATATGTTTGTATGTACATATGTATGTATGTATGCAGTTATGTATATATATTGATTTTCTACCCAAATAGGCTATTGTTTGTACTTCAAAGAAATGAATGAAGGAGGACTGGTGGTAATGAAAATCTTGATGAAACACTTAAATTCTGTTCAACAATTCTGCAATAATAAGGGTGGCTAACTTACTTGTTTATATTGCGAATAAGAAATCATCTTATTAAAAACCACCCTTTATCTCAAATCGAAAAATGTTTGCGAAAACTTAAGCCATGCCAAGCAGGCAACCCACATAACAAACATGTAAGTACGTGTGTAAATACCTAGTACACACATATGTACAATATGTGTATATTATGTAAAATATTTAGCATTTCATTCAGTATTCTAGTTCATACTTGATGCGTGATAAGTTAATAGGACTATGGAGTAAAATCTTTGAAACAACTCCATCCAGTCAGTCATATCTTTAAAATGAACAATTTAAGTGAACAAACACCTTAAACTGCATGCAGCACAAACTGTAACAAAAAGAAGCTGAGTGCAACAGTTAAGGCGTAATTCTTCCTCTTTTGCTAATTCTTTAAAAAATTATCTTATGAGTTTCTATAACACATGACATGCATGCAATATGCAAGCCCAACACAAACTGTTTTTAGTCCATTTAAATATGTAGCTGATCGCCAAGTAAGATGGGAGAGAGATGATAGTGTACTCGTAGTAAAACTGAGACCTTTTTTAGTCCAAAAATTGTAACTACTTAGTATAGTAATTATATTGTATAGAGAATACTTAGAAGGAATTAAAAGACATAGACGTGATTTGTAATTAAAGTTGCTTAAAGAGTTACAGCACTCATCATAATCGCATGATGAGGGAAGGATGACTCCACGCACAGATTTACTACAATGTAATATAAAAGCAGCTAACATAAATATGTTCCATTTGCTCCCACTGGAGTGTAGGGCACCAAAATGAAATGTTTTATTTATGTAATCGAAATATCTAATAAAATATTACATGCACCATAAATGTTTAAAAATAATCAAAATCAATATGGAAAAAAATCTAAAATCGGAAAAATATCTGAAATATTCTTTAAATATTTATTGTAAACAAAAATAAAACCAACAAATTCATTTAAAAGGGAAAAATTTTGTTGAAATATGCTTTTGATTTGTTGTAAACAAAAAAACTAAAACAAACGAAATCATTTAAATCGTGACAATATGCAAAGTTTTTAAAAAACAAATATGAAAATGCATCACAGAAAATGGCTCCGTATGGGAAAAATCAAGCACTAAAATCATGAATAAATATACAGACAAGAGTTCTTAAAAAATATTCCAAAAATTGTGTGAAAAGATTGAAAAGATTTTCTAAAATCAATCTATGATTTTGGCATTTTTTGAACAGCAGGTAACTTTAAAAAGTAATGACAGGTATCGTGTCGAGAAGATAGTCAGATTTAGCAGATTCATAATTTTTAAAATTCATACTTTCTAACATACATTTCTAACATAAATTCTAATGACTGTTTGTAGTCCTCCGTATTGGGTTAATAACGTTAATCACATTCAGAACTTTAGTGTTTACGACGCTAAGCGAAATGTGAAACCCAATAAATTCAGTGAAGTTCGGACACTAGATATGTAATTCAATACGAACTTTAGCCTAAATAATAAATAGTTTTGGCTTTTTTTCGTTTTTGGGTTTTTTACGGTTTTGGGTTTTTTACGGTTTTGAGCGTTTTTTAGTCTTGGCGTTTTTTCGGTTTTTTTTTCATTTTGGCGATTTTTTTTTCATATCGGCGATCTTTTAGTTTTGGTGCCTTTTTCGCGTTGTGACAACTTTTTCGCTTTTCGGCTTTTTTTCAATTTGGCGAGTTTTTTTTTTATTTCGGCGATTTTTTTAATTTTGGCAATTTTTTTCATTAAGGCGATTTTTTTAGTTTTGGTGCCTTTTTCGCGTTTTGGTAATTTTTTTCGGTTTTTGGCGTTTTTCAATTTGGCGATTTTTTTCATTTTGGCGATTTTTTCATTTAGGCGATTTTTTTCATTTAGGCGATTTTTTTCAATTGGAGATTTTTTTAGTTCTGGCGCCTTTTTCACGTCTTGGCGATTTTTTCGGTATTTGGAGTTTTTTCATTTAGGCGATTTTTTCATTTTGTCGATTTTTTTGGTTTTGTCGATTTATTTTAGTGTTATAATTTTTTTTAATGTTGGTGCTTTTTTTCGTTTTGCTATTTTCTTTTTGTTTTTGGTGATTTTTTTTTTGGTTTGGCGATTTTATAATTTTCGGATTTTTTAGTTTTACCGTTTTTGAAAATTTCAAGAGTTTGCCTCTTACGGTTTTAAAGATATAGCAAGTTGTCAAAATTACATAGTCAAAATTGCATTAACTGATAGAACACCCTTTAATTTAAATTTTTTTAAATTTTAGTGTTAATTGTTGTAGTTTGTATAAAAATACATTAATTTTACAAATTTCAAGTGTCAATATACATATGTACATACAATTGTGTGTACATTGCATGGGATTTTAACATCTTTCGTTGCTCGTTTTGGAACACCCTTTAATTTTTAATTCTCATGTACGGACAGACGGACAACGTAGCGAAAACAATAGGGTTCCTTTTCACCTTTGGTGTACGGAAACCTAAAAATTAATATTTTTTAATATTTGCTCTAGTAATTGCCTATGTATTTTACATATGTCGACTTCCCCAACATACATACATACATACATAAATAAATAACTACCTCTAGGCATAATCATTATAATAACTATAGTTTTATCCCTTTATTTCCTTTTTTTTTGCTGCATTTTATAAGCATAATTCAGTTTAAGTTTAAAATATGGAAAAGAAAGAAGTGCATCATGCATATAGACTACATACAAATATTTGTCATGTTATTCGCAAGTAGAACGAAATACTTTCACACATTCATCCATACACTGCAGCTTAATTTCAAGAGAACTAGAATTTCTAATGCTATAAACACAATCAAGTCCACCGACCATCGACTACAAGATGTCAAAAATAGAATACATGCGTGCTTATGAGAATAATTCTTTTAGCCGCTACACGACTACCGACCACACGGCTACTTTTGTAGCCCGTAGCCAACTTAGGCTAATTTCTTAACAGAAGTATATACGTGTATGTATGTACATACATACATATATAGATGAAAAGAAAAATAAATGGAAAAAAAGAAAACTTTGAAATAGCAAAGCCCATATAAATTAAGATACAAATGGAAACGCCACATCTATTTTAAAACGATGTTGACAATAAAGTGTTTACACTAGCCATAGAGATAGAGCTGCAAAACTATCGATGGTACTATCGATAGTATCGATAGTTTTATTTTAAGTTGACTATCGATATTTTTTTTTCGATAGCATTACTATCGACAAAAACACGCTACTAAAAGAGAAACAATCAAAGTCAATAAAAACGGAATGATGGCGACTGTGTAATAAAAAATGCAACATTCAAATTTCGCCGCCTGTAAACCTTTATAATAATGGTTATCATTACATATATAAATGTGAAAACAAATAAATTAGTTTTGATTTGACATAAGATGTTAGTTTTTATCTACTAGATGCAAGTTGCATAAAAATACAATTATTATGTACCAACGGCTTTGATACATGAAGAAATTTGACGGCGGCTAAATTTGACGACTACTGGACTGTCTCCGCTCTTTCCTTTTAAATAAAAGGTGACGCTAAATAGTTTGCTTCTCCTTCTGTTAAACCAATACTTTTTAGCTAACTGCAATATTTTAAGTAATGATGAAAGATGTTTTTTTTTATTCCTTTTTAATTTATTTTTTATTGATCCATCTATCGATCTGTTTGCTTTTTCGTTTATTTTTTTATTGAACTGTGTATATATGTTTGTTGAATATGTGCATTAAAAACATTGGAACTAAAAGTTTTAAAAAAATCAACTTTTTACTTTATGGAATGATTAAAAAATTCAAGCTTTTATATTAGAAAAATACACAATTGATAAGTTTCTAAGAATCAGAAACTATCGATAGTATCGATGGCATCAAAAAATACTATCGAAACTATCGAATGGAGCCACTATCGAGAGTTTTGCAGCTCTACTGTATGCGATTATTTTTAAACCATAAATTGAAAATGTTTATGATAGAGAAAAAGATATAAGAAATAAAGTATTATAAACCAATAGCATTACAAACATTAAACATTAAACTCACGTTCTATTACTAGTTCTTTGATTTATGTACAAATTATAGGTACCTATGTAAAATTGATAACTATTAAGATCAATTCCCTCATGTGCGCTGTGTTTTGAGGATGCCAGCATTAAAGTAAAATTATGATCACCATTAAGGCCGGGGCCAGTGTTACCATATATGAAGATTTATCTTATTTTTGAAGTTTTTAGACATGTTAAAATGACAAAAAAGATTTTTTATCTTAAAATAAGATTTTTAAAAATTTTACTTTTGGTAAGTTACAAATTTTCTGATTTGCTTCATAATGATCTTACACATATTCTATATATTAAATATTTTGTGTTATTTGGCTTTATTTTTAATAGTTCACAAGAAAAAAATACATTTTAACTCAGTTTCATGTAATAAAATAACAAAAAAAAATTTTTTTCACAAAAAAAGTTTTTTTTGCTCGACTTGAAGATTTTTCAACAAATAAATATGGCAACACTGGCCGGGGCACAATGAATCCGTCATACGTTAAACTTCTCCTTTTTCAACTGACAAATAAGTTGAAATACATAGTTTCTTATGAGGTCTGTTATAGTACGTTTCCATATACGTGATTTAGTTCAAAACATTTGATTTGTCCAAATTAAGTAATTTGGGAAGTGATTTGCCATACATTTTTCATATGAGCAAATTATCTCAAATGGCTTAATTTGCTACAAATTAAGTCGAATTTGTCAATGCAACACTGCGCTGCTGCTATTATTACAAATGCAACTCTAGGTCATCCATTATTTATGACTTACAAATCCGAAAAAGTGACATTTAAATAATTACGAATTAAAATGGCAGTGTCTATTTGCTTATAAAAAGGAAAAAGTAATTTAAATAAAGAAAGTTATTGTCAATGTTGTTTTCCATTCTTATGTACATGTTTTATTTATTTTGCTGTTCCAAATTATTACTAAACACATTTGTGTGCTTCTTTTAGGTTATAAAAATAAATAGACAATTCAAACGTCAAATTTATTTCGAAAATTCGAACATAGAAACAATTACAACACATAATGGAAACACTTCAACATGATTTTCTCAAATCAACTTAATTTGCTCATAATGGAAACGTACTATTACATTAAGTACGTGTCCGCCAACGCAAAGTACAAAAACTGTTCAACTTTTAACTTTTTGCGTACGTTGAGTAGTTTGACAGATATTGGTTGGTTTTTTTGGTATGTCCTGATTTAGGTTTTTGTGTTTTGTGGCAGCAAAAATAAAATTAAACAAAACAGAACAACGAAATAAATAAAAAAAATTGAATTTAATAAATAAAATGGAGAATCAACCTATTGAAGCTGTTGAAATGCTTCTGTCAATAAAGTACTCATTGTGCCAACCTTCTCCGTCGTTGCGTTAATGTCAGTTGAAAAAGGCGAAGTTTAACGTATGACGGATTTATTGTGCCCCGGCCTTTAGTTCTGTTTACAAGGAGATTTCCGTTTAAATAAATGCTCATTTCAGTCTTGCCATTTTAGCACTTTTAGTGCTAGATTTAGCACTTTTTTCCTTCGTTTAGCACTAAAGATTCTGAAAATAATGCCAAGTGCTAGTTTAGCAATTTCTTAAAACTATTTGGCATTTTTTGCACTTTTTTATTTCATTAAATTTATAAAATTTTCATAGATAATTCCTTAATACAAATCGCGATCCAATTAATTTTATATGTTTATCAAATTTATTTCTTTTCATTAAGAGTTTAGTATGATAGAAGTCATATAACTGAACTGCTCTCAGATACATATATGGGTACAAATATAATATATGTGACGCGCAAAATAGAAAGGGACCTAAGGGTAAAAACTAGAGATGTGCACGTGAGCGTTTTTTGACTCACGACAGGAACGCTCACGCAGAAAAATATTTTACTAACGCACTTTCACGCACGAATGATATTGAAAATTTTCACGATCACGCACGCTCACGAACAAAATATTCTTACTCACGCACTTTCACGCACGAATGATATTGAAAATTTTCACGATCACGCACGCTCACGAAAAAGTATGTAATCCAATTTGTATCTTTTTTTTTGGGTTGAAAAATAGGTTTTTACACACATGTGTATGTGTGTATGTACATTTGTGTGCACGTGTATATGTAAAATTTGCATTGCACAGTGGTGACTTTTACAAAGTTGGTAATATATCTGGAACTTGTAAACTACTAATTGGATTTATATGAAACTCCTAACATCCGTAGAGGAGGACTTAGGCTTTATAACACATGTCATGACAGCCTTCTAGCTTAGCTGGACATGAGTTACAGTGGGCCAAAGTTGACTATCTGGGGCTCAAAAAAACTTCCGAGGCTTGTAACTTTTTTAAAAATTATCCGATTTTTACCGGATAAAGCATTTTGACATAAACTTGAAGTTCTTAAGAAATAATTTCCCAAGATGTTTTTCCGTATCTCTCATAAGATATTTTACTTAAGACAAAAACGTTTTTTTTTGCCTTGACCTTTTTTAGTATTTTGCCTATTACTTTTTAATTCATTGTCGGATTTTAACTTAAATTTTTTACAAAATTTTATATAAAAATAGGAAAAAAAATTTGTTAACATATTCATTCGTGAAATTGGGAAAAGGATAAAACATCCAAATTTTAAAATTTCTCTGAAAAAGGCATGTGTTTTTTTTAAGTATCTTCATTATTTTCAGTTTTGTAAAAAACTTTGTTTAATACATTTTTAATTTTTTAATTACATAACGCTAAAGACAATGCATTAAGAATGTGCTTAGAGCCAATTATTTTGTATTTTGGACATGTACCCTACATTCAGCAATGTCCTTAGTAAATTTTAAAAATATTTTTTGTGTTTAAGCGGTTATAAAAAGTTGTGACGGTAGATTTTGAAAGTTTTCAACTATAAGATTTTATTATGTACCTAGATAGTTTTAAAAATTTTTTACTAAAATTTAATAGTGCCTTTCCATAAAAATATATATTAAAATAATTTTATTTTTCTATATTGGTATATTTGCATTTCATATGAGTCAGTTTACTATGCCTGAAAAAATTATAACAATAGCCCAATGCACAATCTTGTGCAAATGGTTTTGCATCGTAGCATGCACAAAATGGTATAGAATATTGATACTGACTTATTCAGGAATGATATCTCGTGAGAGCGTGAGAATTCGTGCGTAATTATTAAAAATAGCTCACGCACGATCACGCACGAGTAATTTATTTTTAAGTCACGCTCACGCACTCACGCGTGATTAGTTATAAATTTAATCACAATCATGCGTGAGTCACGCATGACACGATAAAATCACGACATTTGCACATCTCTAGCAAAAACCTGTTCTGTTCAGGAGAGCCATTTTAAAGATTTAAATACGTGTATCTTTGGTGTACCATCACTGAATAAAACGCGCATATCTCTGGGAGGAAACACATTTGGGGCATGGGATCGGTGTCATTCGATGCTCAGATGTTGTCCACATCAAAAAAAAAAAGTGAAAATTGATTTTTTTTTTACCCTTAGCTCCCTTTCTCTATGCGCTGTAACATATTTAATATATTTATTTAATATTATTAAAGTACACAATTTGAAATACTAAATTAACAAACGTTGTTTTAAGTTTTATTCTTCTTAAGAGCTAAGATTTAATAAGATTATTGATCAGCTTAACAAAAAGCACAGTGAAAGCTAAAGTGTCCAAGACTTTAGTTGTCGGTTATTCTATTATTTTTCAGTAAAACTATACAACGACTGCAATTGTTATATCTGTTAAATGAATCGGTTCATCTGGTTTATCATGTAGAATATAAATATATTTTTACTTAACTACTCTATTTAACTCTTTTTTCTTTCTTGGCATTCCATTCGCAGCTGGCATTCCATTCGCAGCAAGCGGCCTATACATACAATCAGGGATGCCAGAGCTTTGCAATGAAAATCATCATTTGCCGGAAAGAAAATCATATTTTGAAGAAAGAAATCATCGTAATCTGAATTTTTTAAATAAAAAAAATTAACAACAATTCACATATGTATTTATATAAAAATCAAATTTCTTATTGTATATGCCAAAAATAATGATCCATTTTTGTGTATGGAAGACACAAGAGGGACAAGTTAAGTGAATCAATGCAATATATCGCTGGCTTAGTCGGCAAATGTGATAAGTCCTTTTTTCAGGGGTCAAATATCTGCCTAAATTTATTGAGGACAACGAAACTATTCATTTTGGTATTTAAGACTAACACAAAAATTATTTGTTAAACAAATGCAAGTACACTAGATGCATCTTGTTTTCCGCTGGACTTAAGAGGTGTTTTTTCTGGACCTAGCATATTTGCTTATCACTGCATAACAGCAAGAAAAAAGAACATAACGATATTTTAATTTCTGGAAATGTTGTGTTTTGAGTTACACTAGTATTCTACATTAAAAACTTACTTTGCATAAAAATCATATTTGCCGACTAACCCAACGATATAACAAGCTGATACAAAACGGGTTTCTTTATACAATATAGCTATTGATAAACATCCCTGTTGGAAACTAAGTTAATTTTAAACTAACTTTAAGGTAGCTATTTCGCATTTATTGCAGACAGACACTTGGATTACTTTACAATGGAAACAAATAACTATTTGAACATTACGATGTCCTGGGCGGCAGTCAATTGTCTCACTCCGTATTACTTTTCAACTAACTTAAAGTTGATATTATTTAAGTCACCTGCCCCCGTATTCTGTAACTCGCTAAATCTAAAGCTTAATTCCATCGCTAAAATGCAGAACAAATAGAAAATTAAAAATTCTTAGCCATGACATAAAAAACCAAAATTTCGATGGATTAAATTTTTGACTCAATGCCTGATTTAGCGCTAAGCGTTTGAAAATTGAATTCGTAGCCGAAAATCGATAAATCGACTTTATAGATTTTTAGCGATAGAGATTTAGCTTTAGCAAGTTACAGAATACGGGGGCTGGTGGTAAGTAAATTTAAAAAAAATTGTTGCTGGGGTTCGAACTATGTGTTATCACACGTTGTATATGATGTCAAATATATTTTTTAATATGGACCTATGTCATTTTTTTCTAACACAACAATACAACTTCTACGTTTTTTCAAAAAAGTTTCAAAACTTACGTAGTATGTTGACAAACATTGAGTTGCAAAAGAATTATTTTCTTACAAAAAAACATAGCGCGACTTACGTTGTTTTATCTAAACAAGTTTGAAAATTATCTTTTGATATTTGTTTGATTAATAAGAAATCGCAATCACCTGAGTGTTTGTTTTTTTCCCTTTCTTGACATACTTTGTACAGTGTTTATCCTTATTTTAAGTCTTATGTCATTTATATCCCGCATGTGGGTACATACGCAAATTTTTAAGATTGGAATTTTTCTTCACAAAAACAACCTATATCATATTGGGTGTTGCACGGGCGTTCTTTTTCTTCAGCCACAATCACTTTCATCGACATAACTTGTTCGATTTTTATAATATCTTGTTTTTTTTCTTTTAATTCTCTAGGATCTGATCCTTAGAAAATGTTTCCTAAAAATTAGTTGGAATATTTTCATTACCTATATCTACATCATAGTGTAAAAAAAATTTGAGAAATTTTGATACTTAGACCGCCGCTATTAATGAAAACCACAGATGCATACATACATACATAGGTATTGAAAGTAAAAAATCATAATTTGCAAAATTAAAAATCATCATTCCTGAAAAAAAATCATAAAATCATATTTTGGTCCAAAAATCATCAAAGATATGATAAAATCATCATTCTGGCAGCACTGCAAACAATATTATTTAATAAGTTATTGTTTACATCGTTGGGGCAACGTAAAATGTCAAATCTCGCACTATTTACTACATAATGATTGATACAAATCTTTCAAGAAATATGGCGAATTTTTTCTCACAGTATAAAACTTGACAATGCTATATACATAATTATTGAAAGTGTATATTTATATAGAAATATAAGCGAAACTAAAAGTATTAACTGATTTTAGCACTTTGTTGTGTGTGCTCTAGAGCATTTTATCACTTTTATTTCTGCAATCTAGCACTTTTCCTCTTACATCTTATGGCAACACTGGCTCATTTAAATATCAGAGAGTTGATACAATTTAATATTAACATATAATGAGGGTATACGTTCACTGATGTTTCAGAATTTCTACCATTCGGTTTATCGGACAAGATTCTTAAGTCTCAATTGCTGGAATCTCGGAGTATATAGTTCTAGCTTAAAAACAATTCAAAATTATTCATTTCAGTTTAGAGAAGAACAAATTTGTGTATGTGATTGTATGTGGACAACAAACGTGGAACGCCCTAATTTCTTAAGTTATATGCATATGTATGTGGCACAAGCCATAAAAAAAGACTTTCAAGCACTCTTATTAATTTCAAAATGTGTATGTATATTGCTCCGTTATGTAAAACAAAACTTTCAAAAGATATGTGTTTTGCTTTACGATAAGAATACTGCAGTACAGAACAAAACTGCAATATAACAATGTTGAAGTAAAACAAAGCCTTTCAAAACAAAAATGAAACAGAACATCAAAATTCACACAGAACATTAAAAACATGTGTTTTAGTGCACTCGATGTTTCTGCTATGATTTACTGTTGTTTTATTTCATTCTCGCTTTTTGTTTTGATGTTCTACTTGTTTTAGAACGTCTTACGCAGCGCTTTAGTAAGTAAAGGGTGTTTTTTATTGAGGTATAGAACTTTAAGTTGGCATCACTTTTTTAACTGGCGGCCATTTTGTCAGCTGTCAAGTGATTAATATTTAGTTTGGTTTGCCATTTCATCATGAACAGGTTGACAAAAGAACAACGCTTGCAAATCGTGCAAATTTATTTCGAAAATAATGGTTCAGTTCGCGAAGTTTACCGCAAGCTCCGTCCATTTTATGGTCGACATAATCGTCCATCAGAGCAATTAATTCGGTTAACCATGGATCGTTTTCGCACTACGTTTACTCTATGTGATAATACGCATCCGCAGAGACGTCGAACAGTGCGCACCGAAGAAACAATTGCCGCTGTAGAGCAAAGTGCTGAAGAGGACCCGAATGAATCGATTCGCCACCGTGCACAGCAATTGGAGCTTTGTCCATCAACTTTATGGAAGATTTTGCGCAAATATCTTGGCTTGCGACCTTACAAAATCCAGCTTGTGCAAGAATTAAAGCCGCGAGACCATGCAATGCGTCGTGATTTTGGTGTATGGGCCGAAAATGAGATTGATCTCGATGCTGATTTTCATCGCAAAATTTTGTTCAGTGATGAGGCTCATTTTTGGTTGAATGGCTACGTCAACAAGCAAAATTGCCGCATTTGGAGTGAAGAGAATCCACATGAGACCCTTGAGACGCCATTACATCCACAAAAACTGACTGTTTGGTGTGCTCTATGGGCTGGTGGAGTCATTGGGCCATACTTCTTCCGAAATAATGCTGGAGAGTCAGTTACCGTTAATGGAGACCGGTATAGAGCCATGATAACCGACTATTTTGTTCCCGAATTGGATGGCATGAATGTGGATGAGTTGTGGTTCCAACAAGATGGCGCTACATGCCACACAGCGCACGTCACAATCGATTTATTGAAGGAAACATTCGATGAGCGCATAATTTCGCGGAATGGACCTGTCAATTGGCCACCAAGATCGTGTGATTTGACACCATTGGATTATTTTCTTTGGGGATATGTGAAGTCGCTCGTCTACGCCAACAAACCAGAAACGTTAGGGGACTTGGAAGCCAACATTCGTGGCGTTATTGCCAACATACGGCCCCATATGCTCGAAAAAGTGGTTGAAAATTGGACCTGTAGAATTGGCTTTATTCGAGCCAGCCGCGGCGGCCACATGCCCAAAATCATATTTAAACATTAATGGCATAAACTTATCCTTCCAATAAAGCCAAATTGATGGACATTAAAACGATTTTCTTGTTTTATTTCAATTCGAAGCTCTATACCTCTAAAAAAAACATTTCATTTACATTTTATATTACATTTCAATAAGGTATGTACATACGTAGATTAAGTAGTTACAGCCGTATTCATAAAAATTTTAAACATCGTTTCAAATGGTGTTTAAGAAAAATTCGCTAAAATTGTATTCATAATAGAATTTTAGCTTAAAAAACGGTTTTTAAACCTTTCATAAATCAGCAAATTTTAAAATTGACTGTCCCCATGTTTAAACCAATTTTAAGATGACGTTGTTGTAATTTTGCTTCGTTTTTATTTAGCCTTAAAACGTTTTTTAACTAATATGAATTTTAAACCTCAATCAACTTTTTTTATGAATACGGCTGATATTATGTAGTTAAAAAACGTTTTAAGGCTAAATAACGTTTTTTAAATATTGGTATTCATAATCGGTTTTTTAACTAAAAATCAATTAACCAAATTCTTTAAAAATATCGTGGCAACACTGTATTCTTTATTTGCCACTTGCATATTAGTTCTGCAAAACAACGATTGTTAACTCACAAAGTACTAGTGTCTATATTTGTTTATTTGTCGCTTTTCAGAGATATATTGTTTTTATAAAATAAAAGATGTGTTCCAACTTGTATTTAATAAAAATAAATAAAAAAAGTTCACAACAAATCTTTGTTAAAAGTGCTTTTTATATGATTTATTTTATTGCAGATAAAGAAGCACTAGAATAACGAGCTTTATTTTGTTTGTTTTGAGTGTTTATACACCACTAGTTAATTTTCTACAATTATATTATTTTTGTTAACACATAAAATGAGAAAACAATGACTGGGAATGCAAACTGGATCGCTCCTTTTCTTTTAAATATTATTTTGGAGTATATTTGTTATTTCGGCAATAGTTTCTATAAAAAAAATTACATTGTTTTCTTCTAAATAACACTGGCATATGCATACATACATGCATACATAAGTACATACATACATACACACATGCATATGTACATACAGGTAAAGTTCAAAATGTAAACAAAAACGAAGCAAAATTACAACAACGTCATCTTAAAATTGGATTAAACATGGGGACAGTCAATTTTAAAATTTGCTGATTTAAGCAAGGTTTAAAAACCGTTTTTTAAGCTAAAATTCTATTATGAATACAATTTTAGCGAATTTTGTTTAAATAACGTTTGAAACGCTGTTTAAAATTTTTATGAATACGGCTGTAAGTGTAGCCATATCGAGCAAAAACTCAAAAGGGGCTAAAAGGGCTGAAAGATTATTGTAAAAAGTGCTTTTTAGTTTAGGGCTAAAAAATTTTTTCCGCGTTTTGACTGACTGAAAACGGGCTAAATCTAGCCCTAAAAGGGCTAAGTTGGCATCACTGCACACAAACATTAGTTTCCTCTCATTTTACCGAACTTTACTTAAAAAACTAAAGAAACAAACCTATTACTAGTGACAATATAAAGCGGCTTGTGCACGTCCGGTTGTCACATAAACTAACAAAATAAAACAACGATTAAAAACACACAAAAAAAGCTTTTTGACGAACATAACAAACTGGCGGGAAACGTACATAACTACTTCAACACAAACTAAATTTCGTTAAGTTACTTCACAACGCATACATACAACAAGTTGATGAGCATTTGTTTTCATTGATTAAACACAATAGCACGAATTATTTTGTTGAAAAAATATTACAGATTTGTTAAAGAACATTTAAATTTTGATTTCAACACCATTTTTTTCATTATTTTCTTAATTTTTAAACTACATATTTTACTTGTCACGACCACAAGCAGTCTTCCACGCACGTCTGCTTGCTGCAAAATTTATGAAGGAACTGGGAACTGACAAGAAAATACAACGAAGCTAGGAAAACCAGAGATGGGAATGTCCAATTAATTTGCAAAATTTATATATAGTTAGAGAGTAGTGATGTAACGAATGTCCATTTTTGATATTCGCGAATACGATTACGAATATTTGAAACGATATTCGCGAATACGAATATTTAATGTGAAATTTATATACATTAAATTAGGGTTTAATTAATTAAGCCTGCAATATGAAATATTAAAAAATTGTTATGAAAAAGAACTTCATACCAGGGTGACCGATGACATATTTCAAAAAGTGGCACCAAATAGAGGATTTATCAAAAACAAAGGGGCAAAATTAAAAAAAAAACGAGAAAACTACATTGAACTTCTTATTTTTAATGTATTTTCATATAACTCATCCTAAAAAAAGGGGGACAAAAAGTGGCAAGGCAGTTGAAAGAGTGGAAATGAATTCGAAGAAGTGGCAATTTGCCACTTTAGTCGGTCAAACGGTCACGCTGCTTCATACTTTGTAATATTTGAATGATACAAAGCACAAATTTCTATAAAAAATTTAATGGATTCGTACAAACTAATATTTTTAGTCATTTATTTAAATTTCATTTCGGATTTATGCGTTTAATTATTTAATTGTTTTGGAAAAATATTTGTATTCGTATTTGCCTGAATTTGACGAATATGAATATTTAAAAATGGCCGAATATTCGGCAATTCGAATACGAATACGAATATTCGTGCATCACTAGTATAGAGAATCTTGGAGCAATTATAATGAATCACTGGTGATTTAAGCCATATTGTCAAATGCCTAATTAAGCTTACAATTACAAGTGAAATATCGAAAATGCAAATCAAAGCATTAGATAATAGCCCAATTCATAGTCTTTTGCAAATAGCCTTGCATCGTAGCATGTGCAATATGGTATAGTATATGATACTCACCACTTAACAATTCTTAGTGGTGAGAATCAATATATTATACCATTTTGCACATGCTAGGATGCAAGACCATTTGCACAAGATTGTGAATTGAGCTATTGTATTAAATTTACATATATAAGTGCATACATATGTATATCAAGCCAAATATAATACATAATGCCTCAATAAATTTTTAGATATCGAAGCCGATTATTTTTGCATATGGGGCAAAAAAAACAATATTGCATGACTCATGCAGCAGGGGCAAAACCATTAATGTAAATACTATCAATGATTTCAAGAAAACTACATGCATATAAAATAGTGCGATCACACAAAAATTTTAATAAACTTTTTGGTTCTATTTTCTTACTAGGCCATACTTATTAGAAATTTCGTTTTCCTGAATACAAGCACTTATTTTTCCATCTTGGTATCAACAAATTGTAAATTTCTCCTATTTACAAAAAAAAAAAATATATTAGTTCTAAAAGAAAAGTTAGTGAGGAGCCAAAATAAATATAAATTGTGCTTTGTTTCCAAACTTGTGGTCTCCAGCTGACATAAAATGACATACATAACTTCAAATTAATGTTAACTGTAGACTGCTCAAGTTAATGCGTTGTCCAAGTTATAACATTGTTGTTAGTGCATTTGTTTTAATAACTCAGTTATAACTTCAAGTTACAACATAATTTCATTTCAGGTGAATACGTAGAGTAAAGTTAGTGATATGTATATAAATCTGGATTTTCTTTTCATCACAAATTTAAGTTGCATACATGACAAACAAACATGCCTCCCAAATTGTCAAATTGAATGCATTTGTATATTATTATTGTGTACAAGTGTTTAAAATGAGAAACATTGCCGCGTTCAATACTCCATTTATCCACCTAAGCAACAAGCACTCATTTGCTAAATAAATGTAAATGAGTGCGAATCTTTTTACACCCCTTTTGTAAATGTCTTGGAGAACTTTTTTTTTTTTTTTTTTTTTTGATGAAATAGAAAGCCTGAAAGATAATGTGGAAGGGTTGTAAAAACGAAATGCATTAAAAGTTGTCGGTCGGTTTGGCATAGATTTCCATAGAAGTGAAATGATTTCTTCCAAATAAAAATAGTATTTTCTTCTTTTTTTTTGTATTTTACTTTTTGAGCTTGTTATGGATCACACAAACATAAATAACATAGAGACGACTTAAGAACAAACAAGACATATATATATATATAAATGTACAATTTATTTGAGACATAAAATAAATGTAAGGAAAAATTTGTTTGCAAACTTAGAGATAAACTTAAATCTAAAACAAAAACATTAGCAACAATAACAAAACTACAGTGAAAAATATTGTCTTAGCAAACAATTTTTTGCAGTGTAGTTAGTTATGCTTTACAAATATACATACATACAATTCTTAAATTTTAAAACAATTAACAATTAAAGACTAACACTTATGCCAGAGAAAATTCAGTTTAAAATCTTCTAATCGAAAATCAACCGCGGTTTATTGATTTAATTGAAAATTAAACCAAATTTTACTAAAGCATACAGTTAACAAATATTCACCTGAAACCTAAATCTATTAAAAAAAATACTTGTAAACAGACTTCAGAGCAAATTTATATTCAATTGTTTATTTGTGCACCAATATACAAAAGTATAATTTGCTCCGACCAAGGATCAAGGACACAAGGGACAAACAACAGGACATGGGACCAAGGGCCGAAAAAGTCACACAACACTGAGGAGACAATACAAAAACACTGCAATGTTTTTTTTTATTGTTGGAAAGGAAAAAATCCTTAAAAATTGCCAGATTTTTCTTTAAGAGAAGCCAAGGTGAAAAATCTTAGGGAAATTTTAAGAAATTTTTCGTTCTTTGAGATATAGTACTAACTAACTAAGTTCTTAATTCACTTATTCTAGGGCCTATAAACTTAACTAAATTTTAGTTTTTCATAACATACGACAAATAATAAAGAGTTGCTAATTTGAAATAAATTAAACAACTACATATTATTTATGGGATATAATGGGATTATACATACTCAAGCATTATACTGAATTGAAGCATAATTTTCTGATATAACTTAAATTTTTTATATGAATTATTTAAAAAAAAAAACAATTTTTTTTAAAGAAAATCATATAAAATTAAGTTATTTCAAAAATTAAGCTTTAAATTAAATCTTTCCTTACACTTATATACATACATACATACATATAAAAAAGAAACATATAAAGAGCAAAGTACATTAAGGGACGAACACATATTTGTAACACAAGAACATAATAATTTTGATATATAAAATTTCATTATTAATAAATTTTAGACTTATATAAAAAAAACATCGTTTTTTCTGTAATCATTTTAAATTTGTAAAAGCAGCTTAAAATCTGGATTCTGTTCATTTTCTTTTTTTTTATCACATATACGTTTCTTTGCAAAATTTCGAGACGAATGGTTGCTAATATTCCAACTTTGATTCAATTAACTGTAACACACGTTGGCGGCCAATTTTATTCCAAAAAAGATATGGTTCAAAGGTGCCGGTGACATTTCGAGGTTCGCTGTAATAAACAAAAAATGGTACAATTGGTAATTTGGCTTAAAAAGCGATACGAACTTTAGCCTAAACAAATCATAAATAAAGAAATAAATGAAGTTCGAACAATAATAATAAAACTAACAAAAAAAAAATGGTACAACCTATTTGAAAAACAGAATAATAACATTTTTGTATGGGCCATTTTTCTAAAAAAAAAATAACACTACGCGACGCACTGAAAATACACTGACTTTTTATTATAGACATACAATTGGCCCTATAGCTTAAATTAGGCGTGCCATATCCATAACCAAACCAAAATTCAATTGGTTTCTATGGTAATGGCTATCAGGGAACTGTATGAGTTGATTCATTTTCGCTCTCCACCAGTGTTACCCTATGTGAAGATTTATCTTATTTTTAAAGTTTTTAGACATGTTAGAACGATAAAAAAGATTTCTTATCTAAAAATAAGATTTTTAAAAAGTTTACTTTTGGTACTTTTAATACCTATATTGTTGAGGGATTTTTTGACTAAACTACTTACAAATTTTCTGATTTGCTTCATAATAATCTTGCACATATTCTATACAGTAAATATTTTGTGTTATTTAGCTTTACTTTTAATAGTTCACAGGAAACAAAATTAATTTTAACTCTTTTTATTCAAAAAAAAAACAAGAAAAGATTTTTTTTTTGCTCCACTTAAAGATTTTTGAAAAATAAATATGGCAACACTGCTTTCCACTAATGCCTTTGTTTTGTTTTTTAGCATCAGTATGTACTAATGATATTGCTTGCAGTGTTACCTTTCTAACAACTGACTGTCATAAAGCTGGATTCACCCATCATTTCCGAACACAATTTTTGACCAGACAAAAATTTTTTTACTGAAAGTTTTCTGCAGCACGATTCATCCATTTCGAACATTTTGTCTGGAAAATCAAAGCTACCATATGAATTACGTGTATAAACGACGTGTATTAATTTTATAAGTGGCAGCACAGCGGCAAATGATTACAATTTGCTGTGAATTTATAAATTGTTTAATGCAATTCTTTCGTTCAGCTCCACACATATATATGTTTTATTTTCCAATTTTCTTTTATTTCTATTGTAATTAATACAAGTATTCTATGTGTTTTTATTATTCATATAACATGATGTGGCAGCTCAGTTCAACTTTGGCTGAAAAAATAAAATACTTGGCAGCTCAGTCCGATTTTGTCCGGACAAAATATAAAATTAAACCAATTCAAGCTAAGAGTTGTTCGTAAAAAATATTTTCTCTCTCTCTCAAGAAGAGAGGCTTAATCCAGCTTAAGTCACTCCCTTTTTTTTAATGCCGCTAGTTAAAATAAATAAAAAATTATTACTGTTGCTTGATTGTTTTGCGTAGTAATCAAATAACTCACAAAAACATTGCGTATTAATTAATATTCTTTCTCGTATTCATACAATCACACTGAACTTTAGTGAATCATATGAATGAATAGGAATTGCCAGCAGTGGCATGGATTTATTAACAACAGGCTCATTGATATGAATCATGCAGTAGCATCTTTCATTTTTGTTAATGTTAAGTGTTGGCTCAATATTCATTTTAGAAAATGCGAAATTATGCCGTTTGATTCGTAATCATGCAGATCTCTGATGGCCATGGCGTTATGGCGAGACACCAAGAATCAAATACAGTGTTGCCCATAAGTTTGGTTCGAACAGGTGTTTTCTATGGTTATGGTTATGGCACGTCTGGTTGAACCTTAAGGGGCTTAAGACTCAGTTAGCCGACTGTAATGTAATGTAACTGTAACGTAGAAAACAGCTGATTGATATTTTTATATGAAAATTAGGTTACGTTACATTACATCTCTATAACCATTTTCATTACTTTTAACATAACAAAATCGATCAGCTGTTTCTTACTGTTGCAGTTACTTTACATTACAGTCGGCTAACTGAGCCTTTAGACGCGGTCAAAATGCTTGTTAGGTTTGGTTATAGTATATGTGAAAATGTATGTGTGACACCAACTATGCTTGAAGGAAAATCAAAAATTTTGATTTTCGGCATGCTTGCTGTCACTTGTTAATATGGGTATAGTGTTAACCCATCAATCCCGTACAAATATTCATTATAATTATATTTCCATTGTGAACTGCTGCCCAAAAAATCGGAATTAAAAGAAGATAAACATAAATTTGACTGGTGGAGAAAAAAGAAGAGTTAAGCTGGGGTCACACGATTGGCACAATGTACCAATTTTCGTCGGCTCACTGAAATAAACTCATAAGTAACAAAGTAAATTTTCCTTATTTCTCAACTAATTGAAATATAATTACATAACTGCATCACACTGTATTAGTAATAAGACCATATAGACTTATTCAAGAATTAATTAAGTAATAATGTCATTTTGGCTCATTACTTATGACTCTATCGCAGTGAGCCGACGAAAATTGGTACATTGTGCCAATCGTGTGACCCCAGCTTTAGAACTTTCTTATTTTGCTATTCTCTTTTTTCGTAAACAGTGCTGCCATTACTGTTATTGAATTTCTTTATTTAAACATTTTTATATATTTTTTTCAACCAAACGAACAGCACAAAATCAAAAAAAAAAAAAAAAAAAAAAATAATGATTGGTGGGCGACATGGCGATTTTTGTGGCGGTAAATAAATTTTTTCAACAAAATTGAACTTAAAAAAGCAGTTTCAATAATAAATCCTACCAAAACTTGCCCGCATAGTTTATGTCGAGGGGTAAGTGGGTTTCATCACAAGACGTTAGAAATTTCCTTTTTGAGTTCCTTCAGTTTTGGCTTTATAAATTTTATATTCCCAAATAGCTTTTTCAATTGTTATACCACACAAAATCTCGACATATAGCTCATTTACTCAAACAACTTTATAACTAAAAAAAACCAGTTTGCAAGAAGACGATTTTGAAGTTTTCAATTTACACCCAACTTAATGGAAAAAGAAAATTTTATTTTTCTATCAAGCGTTGAGTACACAAAATAATTGTATGCAACTTTTAAACAATCAGGGCTATCATGAATAAAATTACGCGTGAAATAATAAGTAATAGGGAAAACAAAAAATTCTAGTTGGAAAAGGTAGAAATTTCACGTGGAATTTTATTCATGATAGCCCTTTAACCCAAAAATTAATTTTTTTGAGTTATGACGTTGTTTGAGTAATTGAGCGATATGTACAAACGAACACATTGTGGGCAACACGTTAATATCAGTGACCGTAACTGTTATGAATTTTATTATAAAAGTCAAAAGATAACAGTTATGTTTTTATTTTTATATTTTTAAGCAAAAATAACTGTTATTTTATGATTTTTGTTTTTTTTTCGAGCAAAAATAATTGTTATTTTCTAACTTTTATTTTTTCGGCCAGAAGTAAAAGTTATTTCCTGATTTTTATTTTTTCGAGCAGGAATAAAATTCAATTTCCGAGATTCAGCAGCCGAAAAAAAACATCACATTTATCACTTTTATTATATGGGTATTAAATAAAAGGTATCTAGGGTTTTTATCAATGGAAAAATGTGATGGAATGTACATTCATATGCATATACATATGTACATATACATACATATATGTAGTTTTTACCATAATATAACTTCCATTTCTGTTAGTGAAATTAGAAATCAGAAATTGAAAATAACAATTATTTCGAATTATCGATATACATATATCGATAAAATTTTTCCATTTGCCCATATCCATTACCAACTATCAATACAAAAGTATATTCACATATTGGTATGCAAAAGAAGATGCAACTAAAAAATCGTTTTTGAACAGTACATAATTAATAATAAAGTAATAGAACAATTAAATAATTAAATAGAGCAATTAAATAATGAAATAGTCTGGGCTTACACCACTTTTGCACTGATAGCCTTATTTAATTAAATATACATATGTATAAATATGTATGTATGTACTTACTTCTGATAGCAATCGAAAAATACATGTCCTTTTTCATTCACCAAACATCTCCATATATCAATCACAATTAATTTCATTTTTTGTCCTTCTCTCTTTATGAAATCATTAAATCGTTCCACCATACGTTTCACTTCACTGTTATGACTGCAGTTCGCTAACGGGGCTAATGTCGTTAATATCGGTTTGATGCCTTTTTTCAGCATAGTCACTAATAATTCACGAAAATCGTGTTCGATTTTGATTAGTTGTCTTCCCTTCATTATATCAACAGAACCAATGTTTAATATAATGGAACGACGTTGATCGCTCAAGGCGCTTATTCGTTTGATGGCAGCGCCAATTGTTTGACCCGAAACACAAAGACCGGATTGTAAAATTCGTTGATCTGAAACAACGCAGATTTTTTTAAAACTTGTTATATTTCTTGTTTTTTTTTATTATTTTTAGTTATTCTCATACTGACAAGGTTTAATGCCGAAAATTTAATGAAAATTCTATTTGTTGGTAAATAGGGGAAGGAAAGAATAAGGCCGGCATTAACTTTGTATTACACTTTTCATTTCAGTTATTCAACTTTGACATAAGAATATTAATATTTTAAATTTTTTTAAAAATATGTATAAAGACTTTGTGATGATCTGAGGGGATCGACTCCACTGAAATGTTCAAAGTTGTTCCCCTTATTCTGTAACTATCTGTCGACGTAACGTCAATAAAATACCAAAAAGTGAAAATTTGTATTTTTGGTACATTTTCTGTTTTTGTTGACTTGATTTAAATATGTACAGTTTATAAGAGAATTTCAGTTTCTTTCTAGTTGCCTTATAAAGATATTACTGCTTTATAAAGAATTTATTCGACAACTTTTGCAACTAAATCTATTTTATAAACCTTTTTTAACGCAAATAAATTTTTTAATATTTAAACTAAAATTATATAGTGTCTTACTTTTCTTAAATTTACATCTCAATTCCATTCGGGCCATATACAAAAAGAAATCATCACCCAAGAGTAAAAAGTCCAAAAGATGTGCGTCATAATCACTGTCGGTATAACCTGATTCATTTGTATACCAACTTTTGGTAGTGGGCGATGATGATCTACTTGATGTTGGCATTGCTGCCTTATAAGGGTTGATGGAGGAACGCCTGGTATCTATAGTTTTCAGGTTATTTAAGTTCTGTTGATGTCTCTGCTGATTCTGGAGTTGAAATAAGCTATTTAAATGATTAATGTTATTTTTATAAGACGGTATATCGCCATTGAAATTATTCAAAGTTGTTATAGTTCCAGTATCAGCAGGAGTATTTGTAGCTGGCTTAGCTAGTGCATGCTGAGTCTTTTCAATACCATTATAATTTTGAAGTTCTTGTAGTTGTTGTTGTTGATTGCAAATGCGACTAAGTCTAAAAAAAGGCATAAATATTAAACAACGCATATGTATATAATATCGGTTTTTCACAACTTACAAGTAATTGCAATTATCTTGATAAAAACAATTATTGGCAAAGAACCCCTCCGAGACATTTCTAGATAAATTATTGTCGGTAGTAGGTATCATTTCTTCCGGTGGCTCTGCTTCTTCAATATCCATGGGCTGTAAATCAAAATTTGCATTACTAGTTGTTAATCTGCGAACTGCATTTTGGCGCCAAATCTGAGGATAATAATTGTTATTGCGTAAACGCTCTCGGTAATACCAGTTATTGGACGTAGTTCTTTGTGGGCCTTCTACTGGAGGTTTTTGATGCATGACCATGTCGTGAATATGCTTTGTTTTATCCATAGGCCGGATATTAAATATACGAGTACCTTTTTCTGTGCAATATGCTGTGACATGGGGTATGGTTAGAAGAAATTCGGTGACATCGTCGTAAATGGGAAATGTTAAACCAGTTAATTTACGATAGTCCTCTAAAAATATATAAAAAATTTTGCGAAATTTTATTTTTTATGAAGATCAGCCAATATCAGAAATTTTCAAGTTTTTTGTTTTCAAATGGTTTTCGCTCATTTACTCGTACAACGTCATAACTAAAAAAAACAGTTTACCAGCAAACGAGTTTCGAAGTTTTAATGGAAAAATAAATTTTAATTTTTCTCTTAAGAGTCGAGTAAAAAAGATATCTGTATGAAATTTTTACAAAAATGAAGAACGACACGAGGATTAATTCTGCATCACTAACTCAAAAATTTCATTTTTTGAGTTATGACGTTCTTTGAGTAAATGAGCGAAATTTGTCTTTTCACGTTTTGAAAGTAAGAGTCTATTAAATTGACTCGACTGAAATTTGTAGAGGAAATCGTGCGATATTTAAACGTAATATAAAAGTTTAACATTGCTTGGGTAAATGAAGAAGAAACCTTATATGTACTATTTGCTTAGTTAGTTTTGGCAGAGACTGTCCATGTATGCATAAGAATGTGCATACTCACGTATGTGTACATATATAATAATGTAGTATGTAATGATAAATAGAGGTAAAAAATTATTCTAGGCCCATACTTTATAACCAAACATATTTGCTTACCACGGATTTGAGATATAGTTGCACCCTCCTGAGCACGTGCTGTTAAAATGCTACGTATTTCCGAGTTCAGATCGGGGTATTCTTCACGTAACTCCATAAACGATAGATCCGTTATAGTCATTTTGTCTTCGCAGAAATCCGACGTTGAATTAGTAGTAGAAGTTTGGACCACTTTAATTTGCTTTTCGAAAAAGCTGTGGTTCTCTTCGGTCGTCACCGATGAGCGCCTTGCTATAAGAGTACTGGACAACAACTTGGCAACAATTTCAACTCTACGACCGTACTGTCGAGGGCCCTCACTGTCGTTAACGATCGTAGGATTTTTCTTGACAATGCGTTGTCCCGAAGTAATAAATTTTTGGAATTTGGTATTGAATGACTTACAATAGATGGTGGTACGTTGGACAAAGGAATACTCCTTGGATGATTGTTGGAAAAACCCTCTGCTTGAATTTTTCTTAAATTGGCAATAACAATTTTCTTTTCGATTTGTTGGCTGGTTTCGATATTGTTCTCGGTTTTTCACGGAATGTTTTTGCCGCCAACGCTGTAGACACGTGGTTATGTGCTTTTTTAACGCTGCTAGAGTGCAACCGTTTGAGCTGCTGTTTAAATTCGTTTTAATCGTTGTAGACATCGAATACTTTAATGATAAGCACTTATCAACGATGCAATTGATGCTTGTGAATTGAATGGAATTGATTTTACTCTTCCTTTTTGAATTTTTTTCTGGTAGTAAAAAAATATAGCGGTTCATTTTGTTGTTTTTTTATATGCATTCCAAGATGCATTCAAAACAAAAACACAGTAATGTCAATAAGTTGTTTTCTGATTAGCAAATTAAGTGATTTTTACGCCATTTTTTCGATAATACACCCAAAAAAAAAAAGTTTTGAAATCAAGTTGAAACAATTTGATTTTAAGAACGCAACCTTTATGAAGTAGAACTTAGTTTGTTTTCCTTTATTTTAAAAATGTTCATTCTTGTTTTAAAAATTAAAAATATTTTGAAATCAAACAATAATATTTTTTGTTTGAAAAAGACAACAACCTTGATATAAAGTTGAACATACTCAAATTAAAAGATTATGTTTTCGAGTTAAGAATGGAATATTATTGAAGTAACAATGAAGCATTTTTATTTTAAAACTTATTATTATGTATTAATATGTATTAATATTATAAGAAACATTCTTATTTCAACAATTATTTTTAAAAATGCTACGTTTTAAAAAGGAAAACGCAAAATTCTTGTTTTAAGAATGCTTTTTTGGTTCAGTGTACCTATATCAGACAAAAAAATTTCGTTTTTAATTAATCTTTACAAATCCTCTAAGCAAAAAAGGTACAGTGTGCTGCTTATAGAATCAAAAGGGACCAATATAATATATATATATATATATATATATATATATATATATATATATATATATATATATATATATATATATATATATATATATATATATATAGATATATATATATATATATATAATACTAATTAATGAATAAACTATTTATTAATAACGCAAAATAAATGGTACAAAAGACTTTTTCAAACTTTGAAAAATTGATATGAATTATGGTAACGCAACTACTAGAAAGATTTTATATAAATATATATATATACATATAAGGTTATCAGCTGACTTATTTTTTTCAAGTTTAGTTTTCGTGAAAAGTTGCTTACAACTTTCGTTTTATTATATTTTACAATTCAGCTAATTTTGTACCTTCTTACTAATTTTTATATAATATCATTAATTTTTAAATAATATGTGGCAGATATTTAAAACAAACAGTTAGCAACTCACAGATTATATATAATTAAGTATTTTCTTAATTTCTCGTTCGATGATTACCTCAAGTTTCGGCTACTTATTTATTTGATTAATATCATTAAGTTTCAGAGGCCGTTGCACATTTTACAACTGATCTCTTTTACTAAATCAGTCAGAAACCCTCAAATTGTTATCCCTCGTATACGCAACACTGCCTATGAGAACTCATTTGTAGTTCGTTCAGCGCGCCTATGGAAGTGTTTACCCAAAAACTTGAGGTGTTTTGCCTTTTCACTACCTACTTTCAAACGACGTCTTGTTGCCTATTTTAACAATTTTGATCGCTAATTATCGTTGTGGCCTCCTATTTAGTTGTTTCCTTTTCTTTTTTTTCATTAATTTTAATGATAGGTGATTTGAGTAATTCACGGTGATGATGGGGTGGAAACTTTGATTTGAGTATATGAAACTGAATGGATAATTGTAAATATTTTTTTTGTTAATTATGAGTTTTATTTATATATGAGTTGTATTTTCTAGTTTTATGCAAACAATACAAACAATATCTCATTTAAATTTTTGGACGCTCGGCAAACTCTATTTAATTTAACGTACATTTATAAAGTTGCCATACTATATTGCCTTTCACATTCCCATACCTGCATCACAATAAAGTTACCATATCCATCATCTTCTTATCAAATCAGATGGCATTGCTTAACTTCATTTGATGTTATTCGAAATTCTTTCTTCTTGACATTTGGTTTTTTTTTACGGTACGAAAGCACAAATTAGGCACAATAGGTTCTATAAATTTTTTCAATCATTAGTTAAATATATATTGTTATAAGAAACGCTTAATTTTAGTTAATTATATTCAATATTTTTTAACAGAATCTTAGTATAACCAGAAATGGCATCATTGATAGCACGCTCCGGTGTTGTAGCCGAAATTATTAATCAAAAAGTTGGCCAAAAGGTAAAAAATTTATATTTAGTTACTCTAAACTTTTATATAATTGCAATTGTTAATTAACTAATTTTAAGCAAAAAAGTGTAGAATAGAATGGGTATAAAAGTGAAAAATGCAATAATTAAATTTTGAACTTTAATAGATATGATTAAATTTAATATGACGTAACTAGAAAATACACTTTCTTATGGAATCCATAATGTGTGTTGCCATTCTACTCATATTTTCTTAGGAAATTGCTTATTAATAAAAAAGGGGTGACTTTAAAATTGCACTGCAAATGTTGTTTTTGTTGATTTCAATTAGTAAAAAAGTGAAGGTGTTTTGTTTTTTTTTTATTTATTTTATTTATTTAGTACATATACAAAGTAAATTTGTATAATATGGTGTTTGTTTTTTTTTTTTTTTTTTTTTGTAAATATTTTGATCAAGGTGATGGTCAGTAGTAATTGGACCTTGCACCTTGAAAAATAACTTAATACGGGTTTTTTAAAATTTTGTCATGCACCATAGAAGGTTCATAACTCTTATCAACCCGATCGATCGGCAATTTCAAATGTTGGTCTGCTGATGACGTTTTTTAGATCGACTTTTGGCCATATGAATCATTTTAAACTGCTAAACGCGTAACTTGTTTTTGGTTTTTTTTTTAATACTGCCGTCATAGTGTGTGTATTCTTCTTAGGTTTAAGTTTTTTGTTTTTATTTGTTTGCTTTATCAGATTGCTTTGTATTCAGCATTTTGCGAAACCTTGGACGTCTGCATGGGAAGAAGTTTTGTTATCAAAATTCATTAAAAAAATATATGCCTTTAAATCAATAAAAGAAAAAATAAGGTTTTTAAAAACTTTATTTTAAAATAGACTAATATTGCTAATTTCTTTCAGATTTTGGGCTCAGCTGTCGCAGCTCAGTGCCAACAAAAACGTAACTTAAACGTTCAAGAACATGTCTCCTACTCGCTTCTCAATGGAGCTGGCATTGCAACACCAAAGTGAGTTTGAAAATATTTTTGTTTTACATATTTTTTATTTAGAAAATTTGAAAAGAGGTAATATCGACAATATTCTTTTTTTTATAAAATTAGAGGACAGGAAGTTGAAGTGTTGAGTCGTTGAATTTACTCAATGATACTCCAGCAAAAATTATTTTAATTATTGCTAAAAGCAAAGCACTAATTTGATAACTTGACATATGCTTAAAAATACCAACGTAAGGAACATTAATTACGAATAATGTTAAAGGACCATCATATTCAAGTCATACTATGGACTATGAATAAACACTTTAGTTTTGAAGCATATGCATACATACATATTTCTCCAGCAGTTCGGAAGTGTCTGCCAACCTTTGTTAAATGGAAATAAAAATTTTTTCTATTTCATATTAAAAATATGAAATACGACAGTTCGTTTTGAAATTTATCCCGGAATTATTTGTAGATAGAGCTGTGTCGTTCATGAACGAACGAGTACAATTGAACGAATCAGTAAAATGAACGAAGTGAGCCGGTCACTTTACTGAGCTGTTTTGGCTCAGCAGTACATCAGTACAATTGTACGAAATGAACGAACGAACGCACTTGTGTGTTTTTGTGTAGTTTTGTTTACATTTTCTTTATACATGAGAGATTTTTTTTCACATTCTGGTTTTCATTTGCCTTTTTGTTTGCTTTTAGTAATATTATGATTATTATGAAATTAATAAAATTGTCATTAATATTGGTCAAGGTTTTAGAACATATTAAGATTTTTTTAAAACAAATTTGATACGTAGATATTAATAACAGTTAATTTTTATTCTTTATATGTGGCTCTTTTGGCAATATGAATCTTTTGATTTCTTATTCCTAAGAATATAAAATACTTTAATATTTTAAAAGTTTTTACTTTCTGATTTTTTTTTTTTTTTGATGCTTATATTTATATTGTTTGTTTTGTTTATTTTCCTAAACAATTCATAAGAAACTCACTGCACTTGTCCCTTTTTATTTGACAAATCAACTGTTTGTTTGCTTTTATTTCGTTCCATCCGTTCTTGAAAAGAGCGGATAAACGAAATGAACGAACTCGTTCTTTTTTAGAAAATGAACGAAAATGACCGGTCACTTAAATGAACGATATTGCACAGCTCTATTTGTAGATTACTACTGACACTCTTCATTAATTGCAAGTAGAGTATCGAAGCTATCTGTTATCTCCATACATATAAAGTGTGGGAGTGCAAATGATTGACTATGGCGAAATGAACTATGTGTATTTTGCAATAGTATAATAATTTTATTAATTGTGCATTGAAATTTATATAAATATACATATAATAAATTAGATGTGAATAAATTTAATATCGAGAGTTTAATATCTTTTATTTAAAGTATACACCTTTTCCTCTTAATGAATATGTATGAATTCCTTGAAATTGATATTGAATTTTTTGTTTACTTCAGTCGAAATAACAAAACAATCAGCTAAATATTGTACATATGTACATATATATAGTTAATTGATACAAAAGATTGCCAAAAAATCATTTGGTTTAATAAAAAAAAAAAACAAATAAAAATAGACCTTTGAACATTTCGCAAATAAAAAATAGACAAACATTAAAATCATTCGCCTTACAGATGGTTGTGAGCATTTATTGGAGCTTATTTCGAACCTTTATACAGTTCTTCAATATACATATGTACATGTATACATATGTATGTATATATAAATGTAATTTGTATTTATGTGTGCAAGTACATACAGACTCAATAAACTTTTGTCATCTGTTATAAAACTAATTAAAGCAAAGAGTCTTTGAAAATAACTAAAGTTAATTTGTTATCAGTTTACATGCAAATGTAGTTGGTGTAATTTTATATGTATGTACAATGTGTACTTAATAATAATAGGAATGCATAGATTTGAGGCAATAAATTAGTGGACAAAAGTGCACTTGATAGTGCAATTATCATTTCTATGATAATGAAATACATATGTATATACGTACATTACGCAGACAAGCTAATCGCTTCGCGGGCTGTGTTTGTTCAAAACAAAAATAAAATAAAAAAAAAATAATGAAGATTTCTACAACTGTTTAAAATATTAATACTACTGGAAAAATTCAGCTGTGTACGCCATACTTGTAATTTTAAAATGTGTTTAAACATTTATTACCCTCTAATTCAGTTATAAAAACTGAAATTGTTTATAAAAATTAAAACTCAAAAATATCGAATTATTGCAAATGACAAAGGTCTGATACCCACTAATAAATTAATAATACACTGCTATTGATTCAAACAAAACCGGCTGTATCTGATTTAAATAAAAATAAAGATTGTTAATTGTATCATTACTCTTGGTTTTTGACCCTGCAATATTAAATAAATAAATAAATAAATCAAAAGAAAAGAAAATAATACATACAGTCGCACACATAACTATTGACACAGCGAATACTTTTCGGCTTCATCACTATTTTAAAGCCATTCCGAATATGTTCTTAGAAATAAAATATTGATAATAAATACCTCCTACACTGATTTGACATGCAACAGATCTATAACAGATGTATCAGAAAAAGTCATAACACTGTCGCACAAAAGTTTTGACACACCACTGCAGCAATCTCGTTTATGGTTGAATTTTTTGAGATCTGGCAATGATTCCAAAACAAAGATTTTTTATATATACTATAAGTCATGATACGTCCGTTATCTCTTATCTCTTCGCAACCTATAGAATTTCGAAATGTAAAAAACCAAGTGTATTAATACCAAGTGGCCTTATCAGCGCAGCTGATCGTTAGCTGACGTCACCCCATCGAACTGTCAACATACAAATAAAAATAATCACTTGGTATTAATACACTTTGATATAAAAAAATTAAATTGTAAAGGGTCTTTCATTAAGAAGCTCTTCCCATCTTTAAATCTAAATAAAACAAAGTGTGTGTGAGATGTCATTAAATTTTTTTATTCTTTCAAACGAATAAAAAAAAAGTATCATCAAAACATCACCTTTACCTAAGATAATCAGGCCCTCAAATTGCTCGTGCACAATGTGGCATGAACTGTGTAGCACGTAGCTCCATCCTGTTGAAACCACTTTTCGTTGGAGTCCACGTCGTCTAATTCTCAAAAGAAGTTGGTAATTATCGATTTATAGCGCTTGCGACCGTAGTGGGTGAAGTTCGCGGGCCGTTTCCCGAACAGAACACCCATTTTGATAAAGCAATTTTATTTATTGCACGTGTTGTTGAGCGCTATATCCGACCGTCGTAATAGCAAAACATACGAGTATGTACGGAATAAATAACAGCCAATTCGACAGATGTAAATGCAACAATATTTTCGCTACCAACTGTCAAAGTTCGGAAGTTTCTATTGTAAGACCCTTTATTATAGCATGATAAATAAGCTTTTAACTCTGAGAGGAGCATTGACACTGGGATTTAAAATGTAGAAAAAAAACAAAAACTTGAAAGTACTATATACAACTTACAAACAAAAATTAAACTCAAATGAATTCATTGACATTTAGATTCGGCGTCGCTACATCTGGCAAAGAAGCTGGTGATATTGCCAAAAAATTAAATACCAACAATTTGGTGTTGAAAGCCCAAGTTCTGGCTGGTGGACGTGGTAAGGGTGCCTTTAAAAATGGCTTAAAAGGTGGTGTTCGTTTAGTTAATGAGTAAGTATTTAAAATTTTCCACTGAAGTCTCTTACAACCTTTAAACCTTTACCATAGTCCCAAAGAAGCCGAAGAAATTGCCTCCAAAATGGTCAATCAGCTCTTGGTTACCAAACAAACTGGTGCTGGTGGCCGTTTGTGCAAAAAAGTTATGGTTGCAGAACGTAAATTCCCCAGACGAGAATTCTATTTCTCGATCATGATGGAAAGATCGTTCAACGTAAGTTTCTTGCCATTTTTTTGATATGTAACTAGAAATGAGTTATAATTTTCCATTTTAGGGCCCCGTTGTTATTGCTTCCTCCCAAGGTGGTGTTAATATTGAAGAAGTCGCTGCCGAAAATCCCGATGCCATTATCTATGAACCAATCAACATTAAAACAGGTTTGACCAAAGAACAAGCTCTCAAAGTGGTACAAAAAGTTGGTCTCTCTGACCCTAAACAAGCCGATGATACCGTCAATATGTTGCTTAATATGTACAAATTGTTCTTGGAAAAGGATGCCTTATTAATTGAAATCAATCCCTATGCTGAAGATGCTATTGATGGCTGTAAGTAAATAAAATTTTTTCATCTCTTGTTGGAAAATGTTTCATAACTACATGAGAGATGTTTTGGATGTAGAAATGAATGAATTCATTTAATAATGCCTTGATAAGTCAGAAAGAGTATTGTCTAAACTGACCATAATTCTTCACAAGTTAGTACTAGTTTACACTATGCAAGTCTTATTTCTAATCTGTTTAATTTGTTAGGAGAGAGAGACAGGGGGAAAATAACCGTTTATTTTCCCCTCATCTCTCTCTCCCTCAAACAATAGCAATAAGACTTGCATAGTGTAAACTCGGACTCATGGAACATCATATTACAAAACGTTATCATATTAACCTTAAATTCAAACAGTTGAAAATAATCATTTTAGGCGTTTGTATTTTTAAAATTTCCACTCATAAACAGACTGTTCAAAGAATTCTTCACGAAATTGGAACTGGAATCGAATTCTAATTATTTTGCGCAAAGCTTTCCCAATTGCAATTTATGAATTTCATTTTCAAACTTTATCCCTGCAATTCATTTCAAGCATAAGAAAAAATTGGGTTCTATGAACAAGCTGAATAATTATACGGGTATGTTCTGTATTCCACGCGAAATTAAAACGTGTATAATTCCCATAGAATTGTTGGAAAATGTATTTATAACAACAATGCTATAACAATTCCGTACGATATAATTTCACGTGGAATACAGGAAAACCCCGATAATACAGCCTATTTACGAAAGCTGTTAGAAATTAAATTATGTAAATATGTATTAAAAAAGCCTATAGAAATTTTCTAAACAGATTTTCTTGAAATTCGTAAATAGGTTTTTTTCTTGAGTTCTTATCATCTAAGATTCATAGAAATGAAACTTGTTTTATAAAGTGAAACACATTTTACAATAAATTCTTGAACATTTTCATGACTTCACTTTATAAAACAAAGAAGGCATTTAGTTGTTAATTAATTGGTTTTAAAATTATTCATCAACAAACGTTTTTTAATATCTTTATTCACATTTCATTTCTTTATGCATATTTCAATTCCCCCATTTATGTGATGACCATTTAAAAAGGCTGTAAGTAGAGTGTTCCAATACCATATTTTAATTTTTATTAAACCATAAGTAGTAGTAATTGCTTGTTCATGCCCATTTTTGTTGTATACTTATTTAACATTATGTGTATGTATTATTATTATGTGTGTATTTAAATTCAGGGTGTAATTTTTTAAATTTAACTTAACCGCTGTTTCCACAACCCATGCAGTTGACTTGTCTAGAAAATTTGTAAATCACTCAAAAAATTAGTGCTTTTCATATATATTTTATACTCAAGTCGACCGTCTGGACTGAAGAAACATGGAGTTAAGTTTTCCCTGAACTTTTTGTGCCGGTTTTTGAGTGCGAGATTAATGAGTATTTTCCAGCGTTGTCAACTGAATCCAAAAACAAATTTCCTTCAATTTTTATAAATAAAGCCGTTATTGTTTGTTTTTTATATAAAAATACATACTAGCTTTTACCGCTCGCGTTAATCTGATATTTTGGAAACTATGTATATTTAAAATAATTATATGAATGTTTTGTTACTCACTGATAATGTAAAAAAATGATGAAAACCAACAAAAAAGCAATAAAAATTAAAAAACATAACAAAAACCGGTTTTAAAACTTTTTAAACAATCAAACCCGAAACGAAAATTGCCTTAATCAGCCCAAAAATGTGTTTTTCGAAAGAAAAAAATCCGAACTAAATATAAAAAAACGGTTCCAAGCCGGATAAAAATAGGCGTTGTTTGCGGCTGGTAGTATAGCCTTCTAATGGTGAAATAATTCTCAAAATCGGTTTGAAAATCCGTACCAAATATAAAAACCCGGTTTCGAACCGGATAAAAATAGGCTGTGTTTGACGCTGGTAATGAAGCATTCTAATGGTGAAAGAATTTTCGAAATCGGTTTATCAAAAAAAAAAAAAAAAAAACGGTTCCAAACCGGATAAAAATATCTTATATTTAATGCTGGTAATGTAAATAGCTTTCTATTGGTGAAAGAATTTTCAAAATCGGTTTAATGGTTTGCTCGTGAAAGTGTGGCAAACAAACAAAAAAACCCTACTTTCACATTTATAATATTAGTAAGGATAAAGACTATAAATTATTTTTCACTAGTCTTAATTTTTCTAAGTCCTAGTTTACACTATGCAAGTCTCAGAAACGTTTCTTTTCCCCTCGTTTCTCTCTCCCTCAAACTAATCAGCTTAGCAATAAGAGTTGCATAGTCTAAACTAGGACTAATCTTTGTTCTTTTATGAAATGAACATTATTTTGTTATTACTCTTTCATATGTGTTCTTTTTTTTTAATACAATTAAAAAATTTTAATTTTAGTACTTTTTTTTACTTAAATTATGCGCTTTTTTCCTGGTTTCATTATATTTTTGAAATTTAAAAGCTGACAACGCTGTTATTTTCCACTTTACAGAGAGGCAATATTTGCAAGTGAATAAATTTGAATATCGAAATATGTCGATAAATCAAATTAGAAAAACCTAAAACTATCGATCATGTTCTGTAAATCGAATCGATTTGAAATCATACGATTTTCAAAATTAATAATGGTCCTGCCAACGTGTTTAAAATCATATACGATAATTTTCTATCAGATATGATATTTGAGGACCTATATAATAAAAGAAAAATTAAACAAGATCTGAAAAAAATTCTATACTATCGGAGTTAGTGTTCTCTAAAACCGTGCGATTTCAAATCGAATCGATTTACAGAACACTGCAGATAATTATTAACTATGAAGCCTAAGAGAAATCATATTCCTTAATCAAGTCACATTCTAAATTCATAAAATTTTCAACATTTTGAGCGTTAGTTCGAAATTATAATTTCATGGCTATGGCTCTACTACTTCATTTTTTCTATTTCACTCTCATTTCTTGCGTTGGATATTAGTAAATAAAAAAGTTTCGTGCAACAAATTTTATGAAATTTCTTCTGCATAAAAACCAATAAAAGAAAAATTTAGGGATAAGAATTAACGAATGTCAATGTCTATCTCTATTACATTGTTGAAGGCTATCAAATTAGACGTAAAAATTATATACTTTTTCCTATATATATTATATAATTTTTCCTTATCTTCTTACCCTTAAGAATTTTTAACCTACATACTCGTAAATGTTTGCGTACTTCTTTACTTTGCTAAATTTCTTAATTACTTTCTTGCCTTAAAGCTTAATTAAATGCTTCTTTTAATTTTATATCTAGTACATATTAACTTTAATATTTATAAATAAATAAATCTATCACAGTCTTTGCTCTCGATGCCAAATTCCGTTTCGATGACAATGGTGAGTTCCGTCAAAAAGAGTTGTTCGCTTTGCGTGATTGGACCCAAGAGGATCCAAAAGAAGTTGAAGCTGCCAAATTCGACTTGAACTACATTGCTTTGGATGGTACTATTGGTTGTATGGTCAATGGTGCCGGCTTGGCCATGGCCACTATGGATATAATTAAGTTGTATGGTGGAGAACCTGCCAATTTCTTGGATGTTGGTGGTGGTGCTACTGCTCAAGCTGTGAAAGAAGCTTTTAAAATTATCACTTCCGATCCCAAAGTGTTGTGCATTCTTGTCAACATTTTCGGTGGTATTATGCGTTGTGATGTTATTGCCGAGGGTATTATTGCTGCAGCAAAGGATTTAAATATGAAAATGCCAATTGTAGTTAGATTACAGGTGGGTGGTTGTGATTTATTTTATTATTCAAATAATTGCCAATGATGGTACATACACAAGTATATTGGTATAATTTTTTAAATAATTTGTTTTATAGGGTACCAAAGTAAACGAGGCTCGTGAATTGATTAAGAAATCAGGATTGAGAATTATTCCCCGACACGATTTAGATGAAGCTGCCAATTTGTCGGTGCATTTGGCTAAAATTGTCGAATTGGCCCGTGAAGTGAAGATGGATGTTAGCTTCGAAATTCCCGATAGCGTCAAGTAGATATTTTAATTAAATTTTTGCACACATGATCTTTAAATTTTGCTTAAAAATCAAAATTCTATACTGTTATTCTTCACCATACAATCAGAAACACCATAAAATTGTTAATATAGCGATACATTTTCAATTGTAGTTTAGAAAATTACATCAAATTCATAAGCCTAGTGTTTTGCAAACAAAAATACGATTTAATTGATATTGAACCTTGTAAAGCTTAAATAAGAAAACTATTAATTGAAATATTCAGCACGACTTAAATGCATTAAACTAGATTATTATATCAGCACTGAATTGAATATCTAAATGTAAATAAATGTGTTTGTTACCATAATAACTCGAACTTCGAAAAGTCTACATTTTTATATTGTTTTGCAAAACATTCAATAACATTTTTTTGACAGTTTCTCAGTTTCTTTTTTATTCTATTTCTTTAGTATGTATTGATTGATTGCTTTTAAGTTATATATTTACACTATTATTTAATTATATATTTACTTCTCTTAATACATTAATTTCTTTTCGCTCTCAAATTATCATTATAAGTAATTGTTCATTTCCTCTACTTTAAGTTTTAATTTAAACAAAAAATCACAACATCTCAAGCATAAAAAAGCCACGTTAATATATTTATTTTGTTGTTGATTTTTCCTTCTAATTAATTTGTTTTCTTTTTCGCCAGGGACAGCAAAAAGTAACGCTTGCAATTTAAACTTTAGAAACCTTGTTTGAAATCTGGATTATTTTGAATTTTAATTTCGATTTATTACGAAAAATTATCCATATTTTGGCTATATTGAAATATTTTTGTTGTTTAAATATAAATTTATAAATATTTAGCTTAATTTATTTGCAGGTGAATTACAAATATAAAATGAAATAAAAAGAAAAAATAAACATCATTCATGTCTCAAAATTAAAATGAAATAAACGGACCTGTTCTGCAAATCACGACATGTCAAATCACGGTGATTTCAATAAATCGATAAAACCTAAATCATTGCTTTTGTAAATTTGACAATTTATAGCGATGGAAGTTGCATTAAAATGTTCTATTATACATGACAAAAACTTAAAATGCAACAAAAACCCACTAACAAGTCAGTTATTAATAGTTTACATTTGAAATCCCCGTGATTTTCAGAACAGGCCCGAAAATAAAAAAAACATGAACGTATTCAAATGAAACTCACTAATTGGGAATAGATAGTTGGAAACACCACACAACTTGTAACAACTCAGCAAAAAATTACACATTACCATTACCATATAATGACTTACTTTTCTGATTGCCAATTTTCATTACTCGCTTACAAATCACATTACCTAAAATTTAAAAAATGACGTGCAAGTTGCTAAATGAAGAGAATGATTTTTTTAGACGAAATAGATTACGTGAAATGTTGACAAATAAAAAAAATTTAAGTAATTCTCAAGAACCGATTATTTTAGACTCACGCCTTGTTAAAATCATTAAGTTGGTAATCCAGTAGGGAAGTGCTTCCACCAAAAATGCTTAATTCCAAACTCGATTACCTTTTTTGAAATTGTTTGCTGGTAAGCTCTTCTAAAAATGTTATATACTGTTCAGTTTTTATTACCTTTATGTTCTTGACGCTTAAAACGTAAAATCATAAGTAGTACAGATTTTCTATTTCGAGGTCGCGTATTTTCAAACAGCAGAGATTTGATTAACGTCCCACAAAAATTGCATTTACACAATGAAATTTGATGCATGCAACTTTTCCTATTTGCTAATAGCAGCGTTATAGAAACAATGATACAGAAAATGATGATAGAATGCTAAAATGTTCTATAGAATTAAAAATAAAATGCTGGATTTTAACAGCCTTATTTATAAAAATTATTAGGGCTTAATACGAAACATTTTGTGTGAAAATCTGTTTTATAAATATTTAATAATTTTTATGAGGCTGTAAATTAGCAGTTTTGTGAAAAACTTAATTCTTTTTATGAAAGAATATGCTAGATCTCGCATTGAAATTGCTAACGTAGCAACAATGATGGTAACTTTGGAAAACAAACCCAAAAAAATTCGTTTCATAAAAAAAATTAATGGTGTGAACTAATGTAATTTTCGTAAGCTTTCCACAACTAAAAGCGAAATCGTTACTTCATTAATAAAATCTGAAATCATTTACTTTCGGTAAAACTAAATATGTTAAAGAATGCTTTGAAATTTTATTATCTTGGATATCAATAATTTCATTAACATTTATTTAAAAACGATCAACTAACGATAAAATATGAGTTTGCTCTTGTTCCTTCCAATCAGTGTCGCCATCATCGCCCAAATTTCCAGCATACTCCCGCATAACATTTCGTATGGTTTTCATAGACGCACTTCTCAAATTTAATATTTGAACAACACGCTGTTTAATCGATTCAGTTGTAGAGCTGATTTCCAAAATAATGTAGTCAATCATTTGCAAAGTAAATAAACCGCCAGTTAAACGTTTGATATAATTATTTTCTGCTTCTTCATCATCATCTTCATCCTAATCGTATTTAAAAGGTCAAAAACTATACACATATGTAAAACATAGCAATTAAATATAGCAAACCTTTTGTTGTTTATCTATTTCCCTATCAACAGCTTCCACCTTTTCCAAATATTTTAAATGTAACTCCAGCAAACGATCAACTTTTTCGTGATCATTTTCGGTGAATTTCGACAACAATCTTTGACGTTGGGCACCCTTGCAGTTTCTCAACATGCTTGCAATTACTGCACAAACATGTTCCTCATGTGCATCAGCTGATAGCAAACGTTTGCTTTTCTTTGGAGTCTTCATAAACAGTGGAAAAATAGTACGTAATCCTAAGATATCTACAAATTTGTTGCAATTATCGCGACCATCCGGTCCTGACATCGCGTGATCGAGGACCTTTAAAGAGCCATTTCGGGACATTTTCTTCTCTCTAAGCATCAAATTCATCAGTTGTAGACCTTCACCTTTCAAAAATCTTTCACGATTTTCTTTGGCCATCAATGCAGAACACATACAATTGAAAAGGTTTTCCATATACTCCTGCTCCTCAGTAGAGGCTGGATCGTGTTTCTTATAAAAAGCCAATTGCTGCAGTAAAATATCAATACCATCCACTTCACCCAGCATAAGTTTATTTTCATTGTTGGTTTGTATGAGTATGGACAAGATTTCGCTGCAATACAATTTGTTGGCATCGTAGGGTGGTTTCTGTTTGAGTCTCTTTAAAATCCAACTTAATAAGCCTTGCTCAGCGGCTTCACGCACAACTGCACTATTGATTTCGGTCAAGTTCTCTATTATCGACAAAGTGTAGTGCACACCATCCGCCTCTTCTTTGACCTGCTCATTGAGACGTTCTAAGTTTTGTACCAAAAGCGCTGTGACTTGTTGTTTGCGCAAAGCTTCAATTATTACTTCTGCACCCTCACTACTTTCGCCTAACATTAGTATAGAAAATATACATACACACAAATTGTTTAATTTTATTGCTAATCAACAAAACTTACCCAAAATATCGACATCTGTAACTTCTTGCAACAAGTCCACAATTGCAACAGCTATATCAGTATTAGGATGATTTAATAACTCTAATAAGCTAGGCACCCCATTTAGTTCAACCAAAACTGGATATAAATCAGGTACAGTAGCCACTGCTTTTAATTCCTGTATAACACTGTGCAGCTCTAACTCGGAGTCCATGAATTTTACTGGATTGTCGGGATATTTAATTCTTAGTTCCTGATTTTTTAGATTTTTCTTTTCAAACACTAATAGCAGTTTTTTTAATCCTATTTCATCTAAGACATCACCCTCGGCTTCTTCATTTTCAACATATTGCAGAATATTCAATCGTTCTTCATCTGTTAATTCAGGATCCATTAAAAAGGCGGGAATTCCTGTTAACGATGGTTCTTCCGGTTTTACAAAGTCTGCTGCTTCTTTTGCCTGCGCTATACGTTTCAAACGTCGGGATTTTTGGTCTTGGTGATCTGAAGCATGTTCCGGCGTACCACCATAATCATCGTCATCTTCATGCGGTCTTTTTGGTGTTGATTCGGGCTAAAAAGCAATTTTAATTTTTTTAAATCTATTTTATTACACTGAAAAATAAAACAACTTACTTTAAAAGACAGCAGCTCTCCAATATCCATAGTTTTCGATGAAAAGAGATATTCTTAAATTTTAATACAATTTCGTTCACAAAGTATAAATAAAAACAGTGAGCCTTGAACATCTGTCAAAATATATCAGGGATGGAATGAAATTTCAAATGATATTGTGTGTTGTAAAGTGTATTAGAAGTATATACAAAAGCAGCAGTGCTTTTGTTGGTTTAAAAAACTTTGTTATCTTGAACACAAACGGTCTTATTCATAAAAAAATTTCTTTGATATATAAAACGTACGTATATGAAAAAGTTTATATTAAAGTTTAAATTTTTTATTGAGGGAGTTGGTAAGACAGCTTGTGTGTGCATTGGTGCGAACGGTGCAACCTAATTCATAGCACGTAGCTGACCGTTCTACCTTTTTTAAACCATGTTTCCACGAAGGTATTCCGATTTTTTCTCTAAAACGTAGATCGGATTACTGAAATTTGTTACAACTAAGCGTACTGCTTAAAATCAGTATATGTCTAGCCACTTGCATTGACAATATAATAGAAAAATACAATAAAGTACGTAAGAGCGAAAAGGACAAATACATTTTGCCATTTAATTTTTTAACGGACAAAACATAAAAAAGTTTTTTTAGCCTTAAGTTATGCTGAATAAGACTAGCTGCGTTTAAAATCAGTGTGGGGATTTGTATCGCTTTCAGTAATCCGATTTTTTTTTTCAGTAAAACGTGTTGCGCTAAAGAGGATTCGACTATATCTCTTCCCTGGAATAATAATATGCTTACACACTATGTATAAGCTTCTGTTTATTTCTTCAATCCATTTTTAAAGATATTTTAAAATTAATTATATAGACGAGGATACTATATATATACTTATATCGTCGGTTGGCTATTGGTTTGCTGCAGACATGTGTCTCAAGCAGTGTGCACACTTAATTTTTTTTAAATTCGGTAGAATCGACAAAAAAAATCGGTAGATTTGGATGAAATTCGGTAGAAAATTTTTTTTATTCATAGAAACATAAAAAATAACAAAATATATGTACTTATATATAAAGGGTAAGTGCAAGGAGTATCAGACTAAATAGTTTCCAAAAGCGCATTTAAAACTTCACGTGTGATTGGAAATTAAACCGCCATAAAGAATGAAGCATTTCCAATAAAAAAAAGTGTCATCCCCAGTTATTTGCTCTTACCCTTTATATAGATATGCTATGCATATATAAAATAATATACATACATAAATAACAGGAATTCAGTTTTTGTACATAGGTTTTATAAAGCTACTAAAATAACTTTTATTTGACAAACATTTGTAACTGCAAAGATTATATGTAAGATCCATTTATGAATTTAAACTTTAGTGCAAAAATTATTAAATCATTGGTAGGAATAAATATTTCATCCCCAAGGCACAATTCTTTGGCAAATATTAGGTAACTTATAGTTTCAGACATAGAATTTTGACCAATTTCTTTGTTCTGCTTTATATCGGTAGAAGTGTGCACACTGGTCTCAAGACTGATTCATATCAGGTGATCTTAATTCAGCAGCTGATGATCAGCTGTAAATGTCTTTGGTGTCAAATCAAAGCAAAACGTTCGGAAGTTTTCTGACAGCAGGAAATTTTACATTAACAAATATACAAGGCAAATATCCAGAGTTGCAAATCGAGACCACCTGGTATCAAGTCGTCTTCCCAGCAAGAATTCTTGTAGGGAATTGTTTTCGAAATTTAAAGCGAAAATAGCTCAGCTGCGTCTTCGCTACTACCTGGTGAATGTACCTTCCTTGAACAACAATAACAACAAAAATACAATTTGATTAAAGGAAAAACAAAACAAAAACAAATAAAATTAAACATAATCAGGGCAATTATGAATAAAATTCCGCAGGAAATTTCTCCCTTTTCCAATTAGAATTTTTTGTTTTCCCTATTGTTTACTATTAGTTGGAATTATTCCCCGGGAACAATTTCTCGCGGAATTTTATTCAGAATTGCCCTCAATGCCACAAAGTGTTTTGTGATAATGCGGGAAAAAAAATTAAAAAAACAACACAAAATCCAGAATGGAGTAATTCGAAATCCGCAAAAAATAGACTGCAAAATGAGAGGCGAAATATATTTTAAGGTAAGATTTTTGGAGGAGTCATACACAGAATTTTGTGGAGTCATATATGTAGGTGTTTTTATTTCCTGGTGGTCCTGAACCATACCTACATTTTAAAGCAAGTGAAACTGCTGAATGTATTGAAGGTGTGTAAATGATATTCGCTATAATCACCTTATTCCAGTTTCCTACAGCGACGTCACTGACGTCACGTCAATACAATACCAAAAATTTGGGGTTTGCCTATTTGCTTTCTAGAACAATTTTCTGCTATTGACGGATCATTTCTCTTCCCTAAGGTCTAGAAAGCAGTCAGTTGTTTTCGACCTTACATCGGTCACATGTTGACAACTGGAATAAGGGCGAATAACTCAGAGAGTCAATCAGAGTGAATCGATTGAAATCATTGCGAAATCATACATAATAAGACTATAATAAGTTTTTCTGTATGCTAAAACTAAATATCAAACTGGTCATAAATTTATTTTTGAGTTTCTGATTCTCCCTGGCATATATTACATTAGGGAACTAACGAATGTTCGCATTCGCTTTTGTATTCGCAACTTATTCGCTTACTTTTGCTATTTGCATTCGCTTTTGCGGAAAAAGAAAAGGCAGTACTTGATCTGCGCTAAAATATTTTCTGCTTAAAGCAGTCTGTTCAAACTTGCGAAAAATGATGATTTCATTACTTCGTACAACAAATTTCAAATCCAAACAATATTAACTAGTCCTTGTTTGTTTCCACGCGAAACAAGTGCCACTCATATTATTTCTCATGAAAAATTAAAATGTTGAAGATATATTTCGTATGTTTTTCCCAAGATGAACAGATTTTTTTCAGGAAAAACTCATTCCAAATTTTCTTAATATTTATTTTGACAGCATTTCAAATGAAATCTTGAACAGAGTACCAGGCTTTAGGGATAAACTACGAATGTATTGATTGCGTAACATTTTGTAAACTTATTTTTAATTATTATATATACTTACTCTTATATACATTTATGTGCATGTGATATTTTAACGAATTGTAATATTTGCATTCGCTTTCGCAAAAATTAAAATGTATTATTCGTTTTCGCATTCGCTAAACTCGTATTCGTTGCTCCTCATATACATACATAAATAAGTATGTATATATGTATGTGTATAGACACTATAGCATTGCACAGATACATCTGTTTGCACTAGTTTTGCGTGTTTTTTGGTTCTGGTATGAACAAATATGTTATTTATCGTTTTCTGTTACTTGTTGTAAATGTTGATTTTTTAAGCAATTATTGTATGGTTGGGCAATGAGCAAATGAAAACAACACATTTTGTTTTTTCTAAGGCAAATAAGATACATAAAACAGCTTTTACCACAAGTGCCTTATGATGTGTTGAGAAAAAATGTAATTGGCTGATGAATGAATGAATGAAAGCAAAATTGCACATACATATGTAAGTAAATGATACATGTACATGAAACACATGCATTTGTAATTACTCTCAGAGCAAAATTGTCTCTTTCTCTCTCTATACTTTGGCTTCGCCACAAAATAACATAACGAACGTCCGCACATACATCTGCACATCATGTATTTGTTTCAATAGTGGTTTTTTCATATATTTGTATTACAATATGTATTTTTTGAGCAAAAACAGATCAAACAGTTGCTCAGCAGCAATACAATAAGCAATTGTTATTTGTTTTCAATTGTATTTTAATTTGGAAAAGCACGCACACACAATAACTCTTATACTAGTTCTGTCGCTCACACTACAATTATATGGTACATACCATGGTATATTTGTTTTGGCTATACAAACGAGTATACAAATGCAACCATTTAATAGACACTTCGCAATTTATCATGTCTTTCAGGCATTTTGCAAGATGGATGCACGGCAATTCTAAAGCGTGGAGGACCTATTGGCGACAACTTAAACAGATCATTGAGAAAATTTTCGAATAAATAGCCTCTCAGTTCAAACATGAAAATTAATCTTGTCCCTGTAGAACTGACAATTTCTATTACATTTTCATTTTTCGACAACAGCTTGCAGATAATATCCACCAACTAGTTTAATGCATGACAAGTTCAGTAGTTTTTCTTTTACGGTTTCTGTTAGATTGTTTTAAACGAAACTGTAATCGACAAAAATCGTGGATGACAAAGGCCGAAATTTCCTTAAGCCGATTTTTGATTTCTCAACTAATTGAAATACAAGGACACAATTGCACCACACTGCAGTGGTAGGTAATAAAGCCATGTAGACGTATTCCAGAATTAATTGAGTAATAATTCCATTTTGGCTTATTACAAAAATCGGTACACTGTGCCGACAGTGTGATCCAGGCTTTAAGTAGTCGTTGATGAAAGTCTCCTCTGCCACGAGTTGGCCAACTGGGTTACTTCCATACATGCATACATATATGTATGTATATGTTTGTCTGTACCCCGCAAATAATATTGGAGTACGTGGTCCAATCTATATGAAACACACTAGTTACATCATGGTCCCATGTAATGCAGTCATGGATCATGTCGTTTTCATACAAGCATTCAATGCTGTACGATAAGTGTCCGTGTTTAAAAGAATATGATCATTTTTCTTAGGCACTCACAAATTGTATGCGAGTAGTCTATAACTAATCCTTATGGAGTAGTTTTGGGGTTAGTCCGATGTAATGCAATGTTAAATCGACCACCTTTTCTTTATATAACTATTTGGAGTAGTTTTGTGGTACTCCTACTCCTCTTTGGACTAGTCTTTACATGCATGTGTGGACTAGTCTCATTATTTGCAGGGTACCCTATCGAAAATTATGTTAACTTTAAACTAACTTTAAGCTAACTTTTTCGCAACTAGTATTGACTGACACTTGGATTACTTTTAATGTAATCAACTGACTATTTTAACGTTGAGATGTCCTAGGCGGTAGTCAATAGTCTCACTCTGCATTACTTTCAGCTAACTTAAAGTTGATTATTTTAAATCACCTGGTAGTCAGTAAATTAAAAAAAATTTTCTGGGGTTCGAACATCTATCATCACACGTTGTGTACTAAACGCGCTACCACTAATCTAAGGTACCACCTAAAATAAAAAAAAAAGAATTAATTTTGGGTTTGTTCTGGATTTAGCTTTTAGTCAGTCTAAGAAAAGTTAACTATAAGTTAACTATTTTTGTAGTCAACCACAAATTCTCCGACAGAGTACCTCACTAATGAGCCTTGGCTCATAATAAAAGGATACACAGAGATTTTTTATTTTTAGTACATATTTTTTCTTTTGTTTGGTTTTTATTTTTAACATAAATTAATAAAAAATTAAACTAATTAAGTGTGAATAGTATAGGCAGTTATCAGAAAATACAATTTCACATTTTTACAAATAAATGCATACAAGTACATGTTACATACATAGAGATGAAAATAATTTTCGAGGTAAAAAGTATTGCAGTAAAGTTATTTATTTACATTTTAAGAATTTTGCAATACATGTGTACACATACCATCTGTACAACACTCTATATATTTTTGTAATTAAAAAAAAATTAAAGAGCAAAATTTAAATATTTTTGGTTTCTAAAAGATGTTTGCGTGTGTGTGTGTGTCTAGAGATGTGTGTTTGTGTGGGGGGAGGAGTGCACCAATTAATGTTGTTTCTTTCCAATTTTGCCATAAATTTAAATACGTAGTTGAGGATTGGTGTAACGAACATATTTCAAGAGAGCATCGTTTTCCTCGCAGACGAAAGGCTTTTTGTGATGGCAGGCAACATCATGCCAGTTAACACCGTCATTGTAAAATTGATTCAGAAGAGCCACACAATTTTCGGGAGCACCATTTTGTTTGTATTCACGGTTGTCTGGTTGAGGTAGACCAATACCGCCAGTGGGAGACCAATCACCCTGGCTGCGTTCGTTGGTGGGAGCAAGCTTTTGCAAAGTAGCAGTCCAGAACCAACCGTTAATGTTGGTGGGCTGTAAGTCGGGACGTTCACAACCCTTGAAGTCACATTGGCGGCCAGAAGTCCAAATATATTTTACCTAGAAGAGAGATATTCGAAAAATCAATAGGTTTAACTTTTGATTCACATATGTACATATGTATCTGTTTGTATCAGCTATAAAATTGATTTTAATATGTATTTGATTTTTGCGCCTATTACGGTTTGCAACTCAACTTAGAGTTGATCTCACATTCAAATGCCAGTGCTCGCTCGGAAAAACCAAAATGTAATAGAAAATAAAATAAAAGGAATGTGTTACAGCTAAATACAAAGAAGATGCTTGACAACGTGTGTGTGTGTGAAATGTGTATAAAATTTTTCACAAAACTACAATACTAATGAAGTTTATAACGAATCAGCTGTTGTCTAACTATTTGTTAACCAGTGACATTTGGCGGTTTAACTAATGGTAAACAAAGAGCTGTAAATCAAATATTATTGGTTAAACTATTGCTATTAGTTAACTAATGACTGTGAATTTGGGCCTTAGATTAAACTTAAGTTCCCACTTAAAAACTGTCACTAAAGGCTTTTGTTATTATTTATTATTTTATTTATTTATTTTGTACTGCAGAATAAACGCGATGGAAAAATTATAATAATATGCTGGCAATTGCATATATAAATATACATATAGCTATTTATCTAGAGAAAATAAGAAAATATTGCAAAATAAAATTAATTACTTTATTTATGATGGTATTGTTGGCGTGCATATGTGATAATTTTATCTACATATTTATGTTGGCGCATATATCAGTTTGCTTAAATTTTTACAACTTAACACTTTTTATTTGACTATATCAAATAAGCACGTAATTTTTATTTTTTTAGCACGTCATTCAATAACTTTTCTTTATTATATCTTTGACTTATTCTGTTCATTGTTAACCAAGAAAAGTTAAACTTTGACAAAAAAGAAAGAAAAAAATGTTACAAACTGACACCAATTGGTACCAGCATAAAATTAATTTTTTTTCATATTTTCAAAGAGTGCAAACGAAAAAAAAGGAAAAGTTAAAGACACCAAATTGAAATTGAATATTTACTGACTGCATATTTTAAATAAAACGGAAACCAACGTTTTAAAAAGTTTAACATAAAATAAAGAAGAAAAGTATTTAAACAGCAAATGGCCGGCCGGCCCTCTTTTACAATATGTAGTTGGACTTAACAAAAAATAATAATAATAAAAATCGTGCCTATAAATAAGCAAACCGTAAATTGTCATCACTTTAATTTAAAACGTGTTGTTCGTTCGCTGGAGTTTTTGTTGGTTAATAAGCAAATGCATTATTAAACCCTAAAACCCCACCTTAATATGCTCACAATGGTAACAATAACTTGGTTATAAATATATGTATTTTTCCTTATTTATTTTCGCCTTTAAATTTCTATTTTCAACAATAGTTTGGAATATTATGAACAGACACTTTCTCTAAAGCATTTACCATATAAATTTGCTATTGAACTGATAGGTTTTTATATATGTAAATGCATATGTATGTATGTATGGTTTTTATTGTACGATATTTCTTTTCCTAAGATTTATTGTTTCGGTTTGTGTTTTTTTTTTTGTAACAAAATTTATGAGCACTATAGTTTTTAAAATAAAATTTTTTATATGCATAATTAATTACTTAGTTGAAATTCTTTTTTTTGCGGCATAAATTCATGTATTGGCTATCAAGATATGTGATATTTAATATTTAAATTGAAATCTTTATTAAATTATATATGAGTTTTATAAAAGCCCCAGTTCGTACAATGAAAGTTTGCCTAAAGCAATTTTTATTTTATTCTTTAAACTGGCACCCCTTTTACACACGAAAAGTTTACTTTGCAAAGTCTTAATTCAGCTGTCTGAAAGACAGAGGTAAGAATACTTTCTATTTCTGTCTTTCTCCCAGCTGAATTAAGACTTTGCAAAGTAAACTTTCCGTGTATAAAAGCGGTATGACAATTTCGCAGAAATTTTTTATGCGTATGACCAATGATGCCAACTTTTTCAGAGCAAAAAGCACTGCTAGTTCATCAAAAAAGCACTAAATGCAATAACTATGTTATTGTTATATGTTAACATATGTACAGGATATAGGTTTCAATTCAAATTTTATTTTTAATCTTTTATACATTAAATTAAATCATCCGATATAATCGATATATCAAAACAATTGGCACTCGCTATCGAGTGCCCCAGTTATACTTTTAAAATAATTCATAGCGCTAAAACTTCTTTTCGCCCCAGTATTTGAATGTGGTAATATTAATGGTAGCAGAGCAGAAATTTAGTTTTAGAAATGGACTAATATTAGCTAAATTTCTATAATTATGAACTTCAATCCAAAATTGATCAGTTCTGAGCAAATTTTTCCATTTATGTAGCCTCTATTTCTTCAACTTCCCCGTATTTGTTATTATATTCTTTTATAAAGTCTATGTATCCTCTGTAATTTCTAGAAACATGTTCTTGACGCCACATAAAGTTTTTTTTCACAAATTTGAAATTATGTAGCTGTTTAGCTCTAAGATCAATTAATTTTTTCGTGATAGCCATTTTTGCACACTGTGAATGAGAAAGTAGTTTCCTATATGTCTAACAGGGGTCTAATCAGATATTTTTAGACAAACAAAATTCATATTATTGTATCATGCAAACAACCAAGACGTTGCGTCCAATTCTCAAACTTCATATGTGTCTAAAAAGCAAACAGAATATTTTTGTTAGCCCAATTCACAATCTTGTGCAAATGGTCTTGCATCGTTGCATTTGCAAAATGGTATAGTATATTGATACTCACCACTTAACAATTACTAGTGGTGAGTATCAATACACTATAGAAATTTGCACATGCAACGATGCAAGACCATTTGCACAAGATTGTGAATTGGGCTATCATGTTTTTCAGTGAATTTTGATAGGAAATTTAATAATTAGGAAATTATACATTTTAGTCAAAGAAGCAAGTACAGCCACCTCGTTAAATTTTCATTGAGTATGTGTGTAAGTTTTTTTTTTTAAATTAGAGTTTCAAAAAAGTGCAAAAATCTTAATTCCAGTTTTTTTATGAAGCTACTAGACTATTACAAATTAATATTTAGTATAATTGCAAAACGCACTAAAAGCAATAAAATCAAAGTTAAAAAAGCACCAATGTAGTGCCTTTTTTAAAAAAGCACCAACTTGACAAAAATGCGTACTGTTATGACTTAAAAAGCACTAAATCTAGTGCTAAAGGCACTAAATTGGCATCACTGCGTATGACTGTTGCTATTATCCCTTTTACACACGGAAAGTTTACTTTGCAAAGTCTTAATTCAGCTGTGTGAAAGACAGAGGGAGGAATAATATCTCTTTCTGTCTTTCTCCCAGCTGAATTAAGACATTGCAAAATAAACTTAATATTGCAAAAAAAATTACTTTCCATTTTCTTTCTAAATAAGCAATTAAGAATTTCGTTTGACTATTCGCATGAATGTCCTCGTCCAGACTTGCAATTTTTGATGCTACAATTTTTTAAAATTCTGCTTTAAAATTGCATTACTGCCTACATTATAAAATTGTAATTTTAAATTATGTATTAAAAAATTCTATTATACAACAAGTTTATCTAAAAAATTAACAATTCTATTATTTTTTGTTATATACATATGTAACACATACATACATGTCGTCGTTCGTAAGTTATTAAGTGCGTTCGAGAACTCAAAAATTTGTACAAATTTTTACTATTTTTTACTGGATTGCGTTCGAGTACACAAAATCCAGTAAATGAGAGGGCGAATTGAGAGAGGAAAATGACAGTTCTTTTACTGAGTAAATGCAAGTTTTTACTGGACAAATTTTTGCCAGTAAAATCCAGTAAAATGAAACCATATGTTTTTAAATATAAACAAACAATAGCAAAGGGAAACAAAAGTTTTTGGTTTTTGATGAAATTTTAAAAATAACAAAAAACAAATGTATTAAGTTATGAACAATATTGCATTTATTTAAGTTTGATGCCAGAAAAATATAAGGGTATGTTTTATGTATTCCACGGGAAATTAAAACGTGTGGAATTATCATAGAATTGTTGGAAATATGTATTTATAACAACAATTTCCCAACGATGTAATTTCACGTGAAATGCAGAACATAACCGATTGTTTTTAAACGTGAATAAAGTTAATAGATTTGTAAAGTTAAATTTTTGTTTATACATATAGTCGGACGGTTACTGGTTCCCCGCATGGAACATTCAAAAAATTTAGTTATTGATCGATTAAATATGATTAATGTGTACATTTCTTAAATTTGTTTTCAGTTTTTCGATATCTTGAATATATTAGGATATATAAATTTCTTTTCCCATTGTATATTTCTCTTAATAAATGCACTCAGTGGAACTACTTGAAAGGAAGTGAACAATATTGTTGTGATGATTGGTATAAGCGGCAACAAACATTTTTGTCTTTTTCTGTACATCCTAATTATTCACGTCGAGGGTAAAAAGTTTAGAAACTTTAACGGCCTGACGCGCGATGTCGGCAAGTAAGCTATAGAAAGTTTCTTGTCGACATCGTGGGCCAGGCCCGTAAGTTCAAATAAAAACATATGTATCTATTACTTTTATTATTATAGAAAATATACTATGGTGTATTTTTATAAAACAAATGAAAAAAACATTCTTCATCGATTTTCTCAAAACCATATAATTTTTCCATGCGGCTAGCCAGTAACTACCCAGCAAAAAAAAATCTGATTTGGAAGCACTAACAACTGAGGGAAGCAATGTACTGTTTACTTGATCACAAAAGCTTCGAAAACTGCTTCTGAAAAGCACTAACATAAGGCAGGCTCTCTAACAAAATAGAGGAAAAAGTAAAAAAAAATTTGCAAGCTAGTAACTTTTGCATCTGAGTACATAAAAACTATAGCCCAATTCACAATCTTGTGCAAATGGTGTTGCACAAGATTGTATAGTATATTGATACTCACCACTTAACAATTCTTAGAAGTTAATGTTAAAGTTAGCTATTTTATGTCAGGTGGAGACCGCGAGTAAGAGAGATAATGTTAGAGAATCACTTGGTGTTGCGCATGAATAAGGAGATTTTTTTGTGTGAGATGAGCCAGCTAGAAGCAATTTATTCAGCTTCCAAAAAGCCATAATTTTTTGCCTTACCAAAGTGCTTCACAGAAGCAATAATATATACTTATGTATGTATAGTTTTGTATATTGTTTGCAGATAATGCGACTATTCCATACATGTATGTAAATACTCCAAAGAGGAGTAGGAATACGCCAAAACTCCAAATATGTGAAAAAAGGAGGTTTATGTCCTAGGGTTGGACTAAATGGTCCAAATTTGCATTACATTCATCTCGATTGGACCACGTAGTACAATATTATATTCAGGTTTTTTTGCATATACATATGTACATACTTATGTATAATTTTTTTTAGCGCCAAATTGTCTATCAGCTGTTGTGTATATTTTACTGGATTTTACAATTTTTCCGTTCGCGTACTTTTAGCTGCAAACTTTTTTATTGAGAGTAATTTCTTTAAATTAATCAGTATTTACTCAGTTACTGGATTTTACTGGAAAAGTACTCAAACGCACCTATTGTCTTCTATATGACAAAAATGTTTTTTTGGGAAATCGCTGTTAAAGTTTAGTTATTAGTTACAAGAAACTGAACCGAAAAAGTTGTCGCAATATTTTTACCAAGAAAACTTCTATAGTTTCTGGGTTTTTCTGTAACAAAAATTTTCGTCGTTGGAAAAGATTTTAAGAGTAAGACGCATTAAAAAAAATCGCTTTGTTCTATATGCACTTATTTACGAAACTCTCATTGTTTTATAGCATATAGAACAAAATGTAAAATAGTGTTGTGTTTTAAATACTTTTAAGTATATGCTTGTTATTTCCCTGCAGGAAATGGAACTAACACAAGACTAGTCACGTTATCGGTCCCCAACCACTTCCTTTGATGGGGGCCAGTCACTTTTACATGGGTATGGCCTAGGATGGCGCTAATTGATACTTTGTATGCACCTTGTGACTTGTCACAGAATTATCTCATATGGACATAATCGGTGTGGAATAACATAAATTATTTAAAAATATCATTCCGACACAGTGTTACCATATGTGAAGATTTATCTGATTTTGGAAGTTTTTCGGGATGTTAACAATTCTACAAGATTTTTTTGTTAAAAATAAGATTTTTATGAATATGATATTTGGTACTTTTAGTATATTATTTAAGGTCCTTTTGAATAAAGTACTGACATATTTTCGTCTTTTGTTCATCAAATGTATGAATTATATGCAAACATATTAGTGATGAGCGATAGCGTGATTTTTTAATAATGCTGCTCCTAGTGAACGTGATTTCTAATTCGCTGTTTTTTTAAACTGTGACTGTTATCACAGTTTAGCAATATTTTGTTTGTAGCAGTTCTGTTATTTTGAGAAAATCTAATAAGAAGAACAGCAGTGAAATTAAACAGTGACTGTGATCACGATTTAACACATTTCAGCTCTTCTGCTTTAAAAGTATTTATTAGTATTGGTGTCTTGATAAATACTAATAAGAAGAGCGACAAGAATAAACAATTAGCAATCAACCCCATCCATACATTGAGAATTGTCGTATAACAGCCAGTGAGACAATAAAATTGCAGATATAAAAATGTGAGCTGTACATACATAGTTGCCAGAAAAGACGATTTGACACGATTTGAGGATTTTTTTCTTGACAAAAGCTGAATGTATAAAAAAAATTAATGTGGTAGCTTCATTTACTGTAAAGTAAGCATACAAGAACATTCACAAATTGTATGAAAGAACTATATTTCCAAAACCTGTTACTTGATAAATTCAGTCACAGTTGTGATATGTGATTTTTCAATCGCTGTGAAAAAGTAACAGGTTTCCAAATATCGCTCAACTCTAATACATATATTAATCTTATACATGTTATATTCACAAAGTATTATGTTTTATTTATTTACCTTTACGTTTGTTAGTTCATTTGAAACAAAATTAATTTTTCTTAAATTCTTATTCAGTAAAATCAATGGATATTAATATATTTTGAATAAATAAAAAAAAGGATTTTTGTGTTCGATTTCAAGGTTTTTGAGAAAATAAATATGGCACCGCTGTTCCGACACTTAACTGTAAAAATGAAAACGTTTAACTTTCTTTTTATTGTTGCAAATGCAGTTATAATTTATTTTGAAACAGATATTTTCTGCCAACCTCCGGCATGACAGGCTTGCGCACTACCCACTCGACCACAGAGGCACTCATATTTCAAAAGTATAAACACCACTTAAGCTCAGGTTAATATCTAAGAATAGTTACGGGACTGGTCCCAGAGCGGCTTGGTGGTACCATTGGAGGGAACAACGAACATTATGTTTATACTGTTTTGATAGGTCCTGGACCCAACCACATCGATCTGAGCTTTTTACTATAATACTAGACCAAATCCCAATCAAATTGACAAAAGATCACGACTACATACGTTGCCATAATAGTGAATATATAACCATTTACAGGATATGTCCTTTTTTCACAATACACTAATCCTTACTTTTGGTAACACTCCCATTTTCTCAAGTCATAGGACGAATACGTTTGGATCAATTGTCACAAAATTTTTTGCAGGGTATTATCATTTCAAGCACATTTGCGATCCATCCACAAGTGTTTTGAATGAACTACGAAAGGACAAGAATGTTGACATCACGTCAGTATTTGGAGGAAGGATTAACGATTAGTAAAATGTTTCGTTTTTTCAACAGAAATTTTGTATTTTGAAACAGCATATTGACTTTCAAGCAAAACAGGACTAGTAACTTAGTAACAATAACATTTCATTGATATAATCAACAAGAAAACACCTGGACCTAATTAAAAATTAACGGCGTTTGCAAACTGATTGTTTGTCATTGTTTTTTTGTTTTCTTTTTTTGTTTAATTCCATTTTCCAAGTGTAATGTGAAGTCAAAACAAATAAATAAAATAAAAACAAATAATGCAAAGAGATCCAAATTAGTACAAACTTTACTTAGTCTTTCATAAAGAACAAAATAAAAAAATATTTTTTTTATTTAGTGCTTTTGGTGCGTTTTTGTTCTACATGCACGAGTTTTTGTATATAGAACACAATAGGTTACAAAGCTTGTCACTAAAGAGTTGTATAGCACAAAGTCAATGTCTCATATTTCTAAAACTATAAATGATTGGATCAAACTGATTACACAGATCGACAGATCTCTAAAAGTTTTCCTAAAAATCAATCTTATCTCATTTTTTTATATTTTGCGGTATAGAACACAATAACTTGCGAACGACGATATGTTACATATATAATCATACAACTGATGAGATAAAATTTAAGAAAACGTCAAATACAATTAACAACTTTAAGTTCACAAGTACGAATTTCAAAGCATAACAAAAATTAAAAATTTTAAAAACCCCCGACTTTTTTCAGAAAAGATGTTATATCTTCTAAACGGCTGAAACGATTTTTTTCAAACATAGCTAAAAACCCTCTCGATCAAGTCATCTTTCAAACAGAAAAAACTAAATGAAAATCGGTCTAGCCGTTTGGCCTGTACGTGGACACAGACAGACACACAGATACACAGATACACAGATACACAGACACACAGACACACACTACAAACTTATAACACCCCTTTTTTAGTCGGGGGTTAAAAAGAGAATTGCAGAACACATGAAACTGCCCAGCAAAAAATTACACATTACCATTAGAACTACTTGCTTACTTACAAATCACATTACCTAAAATTACAAAAAATGACGTGCAAGTTGCTAAATGAAGAGAATGATTTTTTTAGACGAAATAGATTACGTGAAATGTTGACAAATAAAAAAATGTAAGTACTTCTCAAGAATCGATTATTTTAGTCTCACGCCTTGTTAAAATCATTAAGTTGGTAATCCAGTAATTCCAAACTCGATTACCTTTTTTGAAATTTTTTACTGGGTGTGTACCCCTCCCTAATCTTCACACCTCTCTCCCAAAAAACTCCTTAATTTTTGCAACAAAAATTGCAAGTCTGGACAGGGACAATAACAACTAATAAAAAAATCTATAATTTAAAGAATAGTTTTTCATATTAAGAATTTTGAGGACATTCCTACATTCCATTATTCGAGTGTATAAGGGCAGGCATGGAGTACATCGATACAATGGAGCACTTTTTTGTCATTGTCCAGTTTTAGTCCAGCCGAGATCCTGTTATTTTGGGAATGACACCTTATCGGACATTACCCATCTTAGAGGTATTGACTGAAAAAGTTTAAGGGACCACGTAAATGATACCAAGTTCTTATGAGAGGGTTCGTTTTTAATTAGGGTGCCCCTGTGGCTGAGTGGTAGCGATGCTAGCCTCTCAGTCCGGAGGTCGTGGGTTCGATTCCCACCATAGACCCTGGGTGTTTTTCGCAGACAAGCTAATCGCTTTGCGAATTGTGTTGGTGTTTAAAAAAAAAAATTCACATGGGAGCGCACAATAGGCCTATACTGGCTTTTATGTGTATGTCCCCGGGCATGAGCGTAATGACTCCTCTCTATTCAACCTAACATAGGTTAGGAAGGGTGGTGCTATAACGCACTTCCACTCGGAGACCCATTTGGGTTCATTGTGGTTCAACCTAATATAAATTTTCAATCGAATCGCATTTAGAGGAACAGGCCTATTATTTATTTATTCGAATGAATAATGAATAAAAATTAATTCATTAGAATGATTAATGTATAAAAAGGGGTTCGTTCGATTATTCGAACGAACAACGACCACAAAACTTAATTCGATTATTCAAATTAGTAAAGAATAATAAGATTTATTCGATTATTGCAATAAGTTAAGGAAAAATACATTTTATTCGGTTATTTAAAGGAATAATAAGAATAAGAAATTTTATTAGGCCAGTCCAATGCGACAATTTATTGCATTATTCCAATACATAATTGTATTTAATTATTCTAGCAAATAAAAAAAAAAAAATTTTTATTTGATTACTCGAATCAATAAAGAATAAGAAATTTTATTTGATTACTCGAACAAACAACGAATACACAATTTTATTCGGTTACCCGAACTAGTAAAGAATAATAAATGTTATTCGAATAATCGAATAAATAACGAATGGATAGCGAATGAGCCTCTTTTAAGTAAAGAATTTTATTACAATATATATGAAATCTTGTACTATTAGTATGTACAAGTAAAATATTTTATTAATCAATAAATAATAATTATTCAATTCTTATTAAATGAAATATTTTTATTAATTAATGTGAGTTTATAAAAAAGGGAAAATATTTTATTTACTTCTTTTACAATTATTTTTCATAAATAATAATTATTTATAACAGAGAGAGAGAGAGAGAACTAGATTCGACTCTTTACTAATATCGAACGCTATTTTCATAACTTCTAAAAAATTTCTGAACTCTGCGCACTGGCGTAGCTAAAAATAATTAACTGGGGGAGGCGGCATTACGACTGGTTATTTTCATGACCATAGCAAAATAGGTATATATGTAATTTTCAATAATTCTAGGGGGCGGTTGAAGCAATTATTGGATTGCCCCCCGCAAATGACTTTTTACACGCCTATGCCTCTGCGTGTGTGTTCGTTTAAGAAACTGTTCAGCGTTACCGTGTTTGTTGCTTAAGTTTTTTGTTTTGGTCAGCATTAAACTGCCATCATTTGGCGTATTTTTTGTGTTGCTGTTACTCAAGTCTATTGTCTATGTCTATGTATATGTGCAAGCTGTAGCTATTGTTTTCCAGCCAAAGTGCGTAACACACATTGATCATAAAATACTTCATTACAAAATGCCATTAAAACTTGTATATGAATAAATTTTAAACAATAACCATTTGAGTTTTCATTCATTCATAAAAAATAACTATTGACAGTTTAAGATCACTGAGCATGTTGTAAACATGAAATTGACACACATTCAAGATTTCATAAAAAGTTTGTAGCAACGTTAGCAAAAGTTTATTTAACTACTGATTATAATAATTTTAAAATACAGCTACATTTATTTAAAATTTTAGTTAAAAAATTTTGTACCTTGTATCTAAAATTTAATTGAATTGTTTTTTCGTTAATTCGCTTACGTGTATTATTGACTCCCTCTTCCTTATCGCATCTTTTAAAGCCATATAAAATTATAATTTACTTAAAATGTTTTCACACCAGAAGTATTTATTTATTCATTTTATTACCAGCAAACGCGCAAGATACAAGAAAATATTTTTAATAAAAATTTCCGGCAATTTCTGTAATCATAAACATTTCTTTTTTATTTTTTGCTTGTGTATGAGTATAACTTTATTTGTGGAAAAAGCACAATTATTAATGTATGCCAAACATCTTTACCATTATCAATTATGTTCGTATAATGGAATTTGTTGTTGATGAAAACCGGCAACTAATTTTCTTCACTCAAGCCTTAAGTTCAATGTAAAATTTCTTGTTTTTTCTTCAATATTGATGAGAGCTTTACGTGCACTTTCGTATATACAATAAATAAGTAAATATTTATGTACATATATGCAACTTTTATTATATAAGCTTCATTTTTTGCATGGGTAATTATTTTTACTTCTTCATTTTGTATAGACTTTGTCTTAGTTGTGTTGTAAAATTACTACATATTTTGTAATTCTTTATGAAGATGTTTATTTTTTGTTATACAAATCATGTTTTAAATATAAATCAAAAGTGTTTGTTATCACTTTCGTTTCATTTGAATACATTAAAAAAAAATATATATTTCAATGTAAAATCTGCAAAGCTTTCTGTATGATGAATACAGAATTCGAAATCTTTATTGTTAAGAAGAAGATATGACATAATTATAAATCCAAGTTAATTTATATTAACTTTTTAACAGCGGGCTTGTTTCTTAAGTCTTTTGTTTGTTAGATTAACATATTGATATGAGCGGTGTTGCCATAAGCGAATTTCAAAATTACATAGAAGATAAAAAACAAAATTACTCAATTTATGTGGAAATTATGTTGAGTAATATTAATATTTAAATTAGATGTAATTTTATCGTAAAAATTAAGAGAATATTATACACATGACATACACATTGTGCATCCTTCATATACAATATAGAATATTTTTATAGAAACTACTCAAAGGGTTGCGTGTTTTTCATATAAAAGTTGTGCCAGTCACGCCCTAAAATGAAAGATATGTGAATGAAGTAACTAAAAGACGAAAATAAATTTTTTTCCACGCTCAAAAATTTTTGTATTTAAGTGAACTGTAAAACTTAAAATGTCAATGGTTTTGTTTTTCGGAAATTTCTCTTTTATTTTAAATACTATAAATACGAACTACTGTAATTAATTTTAACTGACTTCAAAAAAAGGAGGAAGTTATCAATTCGTTTGTATTTTTTTTTTGACGTTGTTACTTTATAACTCGGTACATTTTAGACCGATTGTAAAAATTCTTTTTTACTCTGAGAGGTTATAGCTTGCAATTAGTCACATTGCAATAAAGTGGGCGGCGATACGTCCACAATTTTTTTATTTGATTGTATGATATTCTACCTATTTGATTTGCTAGCAAACACCTTTGGTTTTTGTAATCACACAACTTTAAGGTTGAAGAAATGTGCGGGGCTACGAGCATTAAAATGTTTTACTATATTTTTACGAAACTAACCACATACCTTGAGCTCTAAAATAGACACAATATTCCATTTAAAAAAATGGGCGGAGTCACGCACATTAAAATTTAATGTTTTATTTTAAGTGGTTTCACTTTACCGATTTTTACAAAACTTAACACACACCCTGAGCTCTGAAAAACACACAATCTGGCATTTAAAAAATGGGTGGACGCACACCCATTAAGATTAAATTTTATATTTTACGTACTTCTTCTTAACCAACAGATTTTCTTTTGTTTGAAAAAGTTTATTTCCGGTTTCTTTCCACACATTTTTTTTCGAAAATGTTCCACCAGATCTTTGCATTGAAGTCTTTTTTTTTGCAGAATTATTATTTAAAAATCCATATAACAATTATAAAAGATAACTTAATCAGGCTTATCATAAATAAAATTTCACATCATGTGTCGTGAAAATTTTCGAAATTTTACGTTTTTAAACTGCGAAAAAATTGTTTGTGAATTTGTTTGCTTCAAAAAACTTCATACGATTGCGAAATATTTTGACAATTTGTAAAGGAAATCAGTCACAATCATTTGCCTGTAGGAAAATGTGAAAGTATGTAAGTTTTTAATTTTTATGGAATTGATACGAAATTAAAATCCATGTAAACAAAAAATGTTATAATTATATAAGAAATTTATTATTCGACATATTGTCATAAGTATATCTATTAATTTGAAATTATTTGATGGTGGTTCAGCTTTGTCTATATGCATTTCATTGTTGCTGTAACAAATCATCAGTAGACTTCAACCACACATTTTGAATAGTCACAAACCTCTTATCTTATGCACAGACTTTCAAGAACTATGTGACAATTCACAAATAATAATATTTTTGATGATTTGTTACAGCAACAATGAAATGCATATAGACAAAGCTGAACCACAAGAAATAAATTTACAAAAATTTTATTCTAAAATTTTCACATGTGGAATGCACGATCTGAATGTTAAATTTATAACCGTGGTACAGAGTTTAAGAGAAAAACGAGAAAAAAATTAAGGAACTTGCAGAAGGGTCTTAAGTTAATTTAAATACTGAAAAAAATACAACTACACTTAAGGCCGTGATACATGTGAGTCATGCCCTTTACGAGCAATTACTTTTTATATGCAAGCCAATATAAAAGTCATATGAGGTTAGAGTAATTATTTGCAATTTGGCAACACTGCTGCTTGTTTGTATGAAATCATGTTTCTATCTTAAGTCTTTTGTTCGAGCAAGTGCCACCTTATAAACTTTCTAAATGCCATTAAAGCCTCTTAAGACATTTTTTTTATTTTTATTTTTAAAATTGAAGCAGGAAAGCTTTTTGCACGAATCACATTTTTCAGCATGCTAATCACAAAAAGTGGACAAATATGTATAAAATTTTTCAATTTTAAATTTAAAGTAATATCGCCCCCTTAACCGAAAACATTCGCAACTCGTAGTATTGGAATGTCGAAGCAATACAAGTAACATAAAATTAGGTATAATGGCTTGCTTTGACATATTTTAAGTTGTGAGTGTTTTCTTTTTATTTATTTATTGTGTGATATGTACAGAAGATATAAGTTAATGGTTTTATAAAAATCCTAAAAACGAATGGCATGTCTAATTTTATTTTTACATATTTATATTCAACACAGCTGTATGACTTAAGGAAGTTTTATAGTTTTCTATAAATCAGGCATTGGGCTGTGTGAATAAAAAGGTAGCTTAAGCTAATACTAGTAAATTTAAAGTTTAAACTTGTTTTGAAGTGAATAAAAATTTCAGTTCAAGCTGGTACCTTATACTGAAAAGCAGAAGCTACTTTTTCCAGTTTCGGCTTAAAATAGATGTGAATAAAAACAAGCGAATGCTTAAAACTACTAGTTTATACTTTGGTTTTTTAAACATGTGATTGAGGTGCTGGAAGTTGGTGCTTTTCTACTTTAACTATATTAAAAATAGTGTGTTTTGGCGTATTTTCATTTTAATTTTAATATGCCTGCCCCCCTTTATTTATAAATTTTCTGCTAAGAATTCAATTTTTAAATGTGTAGTGCTAAATTAGGTGATTGCTTAAGAATTTAATCCGCCGAAACTTTAGTGTTTTATGTTATCGCCAAAAATGGTCAAATTTGCATTTGTTCAGCAGTTTAACGATCAATATTTAGCTTTAACGAATTATAGACTAAATGGAGTGCCATAACCGCCAAAAATCTTAAGTGACACAATTTTCGATTATCGTAAATTATCGTCGCTTAAGCATTTTTGACGGTTATCGCACGATATGTATGTATGTATATCTACAATGATTTTAATACAGGTACCCATAAGTATTTAGCACACCACAGTTTAATAATTATTGTATAATAATAATTTGAGACTATTTTTCCATCTACTGATACCAATATTAATGTTCAGACAATTGTTTGGCCACATAATTTTGGACATATGGCATTTTTAACCCCCGACAAAAAAAGGGGTATTATAAGTTTGTAGTGTTTGGCTGTGTATCTGAGTGTCTGTATGAGTTCACGTACATGTCAAATTGCATGTACATATAATTTTTATTTATTTGATTCATTTAATTGTCATATTTCCTAGCTTTGGCTACAATCTTTCAGTACTAGCTATGTATGTAGCACTAGCAAAGTCTTATTCACACTTTTTGTAGTTTAAGCTTTTTCAGGATAGCTAGTACTGAAAAGTTAAAGTTAGTGCTAGTACTTGTACTTTGTAGTATAAACTACATTTTTATTCACTCCACCCATTTAATACAAAAATAAAAATTTCAATTATTCTAGGGCCGGGTTTACATCTGCCTAAGAAACTTTACTTCATATATATAATTTTTTACGTTAGTTGGTTGTCGTAGCAAGTTTCCAGAAACTCAAAATATTGTTTTATTATTTGTTGGGTAGGCCCATAAAATTTTAATTTCAATAAAAAAGTATATTTTCAATTACATGTCGCTTACGATAACATCCAAAATAAGGCTGATATGTAAATAATTATTTTTGGATATGTACATAATTATTCTTTAACTCTCGTTTAAACTTTCTTTGGTTTTTAAAAACTCAGCGCTAACTTTGCCAAATATCCTAGACCCAAAAGTAACTATATAAAATAAAGGAAATCAAACAAAAGAAAAGGGCGCAGAATAAAGACAAGAAAGCCTGTGCTCTCCAGCCATTCTCTTTTACCTTATCTTAAAGACTTGGAGAATAACTATTTCTGTGTATGCTACAAAAGAAAGAAAGAAAGTCATTCTTTCTTTCATTAAATTACTTTGTTGTTGTTGCTATTTTTTTATTACCAAATAGATTTACCATTTGTTAACTTACTTTTTCATTGACAACACGCTGTTTAATCCATTCATTCTCCAAACTTGTCTCCAACGACACAGAGTCCATACAACGTCTGCGGCAATAGTTTCTGGCACTTAACCAATCTTCTTCAACACCCTTTAAAGCAGGGTCACGCCAAGAGAAGAAGTAACTAAAAAATTAGAATTTTATATTATAATAGTTAAAAAAAACAATTAAAGTTGTACTCAAAATAAACAACCAAGAAGTTGTATTTTTTTTATTGAGTGAAAGTTCTTGCTAATTTCAATTGATATGAAAATCTAATTTTTTAAGAAGTTTTCAAAAAAATCTGGCATTTTCTGTTCTTGTACTAGTCCCAATACTTTTAAACGGAGAATTTTGGAAGTTTTGTAATATTGTTGGCGCAATAAACAAATTGTTTTAAAATATTTTTTTTTAAATTTTTTTTTTAATTCCGGCTTTTGGAGTATAGAGTGACTTTAAAAAGGCGTGTATATATTATTGTGAGTGAGTTGTTTTTAATATGTATGTGTGTATTTATGTATGGCAAAATTCCATTTCGGTTCATAAATTAGTTCTGTTATATTTTTTTTTGTCATCCGATATCCGTACAGGTTTTCAGGCAGAAATCTGCACTATAATCGAAGCTGCCACCAAAAGAGTGGAAAAGCTCTCTTCAGAAATCATTACTCATGGACCTACATACGATCTCTAAACACGTTTGAACTACAACAATTTTGTTTTGATTCCAAGGGTTGAAATCATTCAGGATAATTAAAGCCCTATGTATGCGCAAGAGCAGTCACGACCTTGAAGATGAGAAACTCATAAAATAATATTCGTGATTTCTTGGTTGAACTCGTAAATGATATCAATGTCTAGTCTTTTAAGAGAGTACTCATATATTTTGTAGTTACCAGTCACGGAGAATTCAGTATCTTTGTACCTTGCTAGGCAACAACCAAGAAGGAATCCTGGTTAGCATCATAACAGGACACTGAGGGATCTGACGTATGTGGCTGCCTTGCATTGCCTTGCATTGCATTGCGTGATAATCGTTTTTTTTTTTATCTGGGTCAGGAAAATGCGACTGACCGACCTAAAAGGTCAGTCCCACGGCAACAGCCCTTGGGAATTCAGGATGTTATTGACACCAGAGTGAGCTGCCCTCTTAACCTCATTTCTTTATAAAATGAGCAGAACATCATCTTTTTAAAAAGTCACTGTATTCATGAATTGCTATTTTGCGGAAAACACATTAATTTTAGTGAAATAATAATTTATATTATTTTAAGCAAAGGGTGATTTTTTAAGAGCTTTCGGATTTGATTTAAAAAAACACATAAAATTGAGAGAAATGTATGAAATCTTTATTTGAGTCGATAGTAAAAATCTATATAATTCAATGTTTAAAGTTTTATGTAATGTTGACCGCGGCTACGATTGAAATGGTTCATACGCTGCTTCCATTTTTGGCATACTATCTCCAATATATCGGCAGGCATCTTGTCTTCCGATGCGGTCTTGTTCCTATAGACATGATATTTAACATAGTCCCACAAAAAATAGTCTAAAGGAATTAAATCGAACGATCTAGGCGGCCAATTGACCAGCACCAAACGTGAAATAAAATGTTCACAGAATTCGCCTCTCAATTGGGCCATTATTTCGCGTGGTGTGTGACATGTGGCACCGTCTTGCTAAAACCACAAGTCAGCCAAGCCCAGCTCTTCTATTTTGGGCAAAAAAACTAACATGCTGCGAATGGCACCGAATCAATAGTTCACGGTCATCAACAACACTATCGGATACAGCTGCTGTTCAATAATGTAATTTTGATGCGAAATTTAGTCATAAATAGTACGAATAGCCCCCTCAGAAGTTCGTCCAAACTGACTATGAAATGGAAGAAGTGCAGTATGCACTTTCTTACCGAACATAAATTTTTATATTAAATTTTAATAATCTGCCAGCCTTGTTCATTTGTAAGTCGATTCATGGTTAAATTATAGACCAAACCAAGGCACATTTATTTCCAGGTAATATCAGGATTACAAGAACAATGAAAAAATACAACAATGAAAAAAACAACATGGCTTTTAGTTGATCCAAAATATCAAAAATAGAATTTGTTGTAAAATAATAATAATGAAAATTATTCACATAAATTTGAAAAAATTTCTTCACGGCAGCTACCACTAACAAAATTTGCAACGTTTAGGCACTTTTCAAAATTTTTTAATAGTTTTTTCATATTTTTAAATTTGTTTCAAAAGAATTTTTTTAATAAAATATTTTTCACATTAAAAATTTTTTAACATTTTTTTTTAATTTCTCATTCGTAAACAATTTTTGAAGCTTCGAATGAACTATAATTTAAAGAAAAATAGCTCAGCTGCGTTTCCGCTACTACCTGGTGAATGTGCCTTGGACCAAACTGAACATGTTTAACAGTAACTTGATACACTAAAACAGCTGGGTTGGCAAAAACAGTGTTGCCAAAGAGAAAGTTGCTAAAAATCACCCTTTATTTTCTTGCAAAAATTTTTTAGTGAAAAAATTTATTTTTTATTAAAAAATTTTTTTAATATTTTTATTATTTCGTTTTTATAAAAATTTCATAAGAACGACAATGTACTTCCCCACAAAATTTTGTAGTTTCCCGTAGTAGCTTACAAATCGAGTTCATACTAGGTGGTCGCAAACGATCAGGTGACTATTTTCGAAGCTTGTAATTTGAATATACCATGGATGTCAAGACACATTTAAAATTTTTTTATATTAAAAGTCAAGGCGAATTCATGCTAGGTGGCCGCAAGGGCTCATGTGACTATTTTCGCTGCTTGTAATTTGAAAATACGTTGTATGTCAAAACAAATTTTTCAGTACATTTTTCGGACATTTCAAGTATAAATTTCTCAAATATATATAAATTTGCCTAGATAAAAAGTATAAATTTCTCAAAGCGAATTGAGCCGAGTCTACCTTATATGAATTTTCCTTGGCCGTATATATGCAAATAAAAATTTTTCATTGATTTAAAAAGTCAAGCAGCCTGACAAATTCACTTGCTTGATTTATCTTCATACTACACAAACATAAATTGTTCACAGTTTTTTTTTTTTGGTTTCTGATTCCTTAAATAATTCTTTTTATTTTAGGGTACTGTTTTGCAAAATGCAATGCATAATTACGAAAATAAACGAAAAAATTCAAAAATTTGAGCGTTTGAATTTTTATAATAAGCTTTATTTGAAAAAAGGGGTGAAAAATCTCTTTTATTTTCTACGAACAAAATAAATACTTTATGAAATTTTTATTCTTTGTGAAATCTTCGGATAAAACCTCATTTTTTATAAAAATGATATAAGATATTCAAACATGCAAACTCATCCTTAAACAACGCAAACGGTTTATGTTCACGCAAGAAATTGTTTTTCATTCGATAAGCTTCTTATGTCGTCTAAATAATAAAATAATAAAAAGCACACAAAAGTAGATTCTGGAAGTTATTATGAGTTGCATTCGATTTTCGATCTTCACTGGCTATCGGACAGCAACGAATTTTCTATCGAACAGAATTTAGTTTTCGATAAAGTATTTTAATATAAAAACTTATTAAACCCGACTCGTTTTTATTTTAAGGTAAAGTTGTTGCAAATATTAAAAATCAGTGTAAGTGATTTTCACAATAAGGACATTCTTTAATGAATGCTCGTCATAATACCAAATGAAAATTCGTTATTATAACTATTATAAAAAAAAATAATGAAAAATGTTGAAGTACGATTTTCTATAGAGAAAAAGTTAAAGAAAAGATAAATTTTAAATAAAAGTTTTTGCAACTCTGAAGTATCAAAAAAAGTATAAAAGAAATCAAGATTCCTTTTTAGGAATAGATTTTGTAAATACAAACGCTTGTTCCGTTTTGAAACGTATTCTCGTTATTTTTCATAAGCATTTTAAAAGTTTAAAAACGAAATTTTTAACAAAATCAGTAGTTTTAAATACTTGTACAAAAAAAACCAACACATTTAATTATTTATATATTGCTGAAATATTTGTCGTTTTATTTAAATATTTGCAACTCTTATTCTTTATCTAGTAAGGTTAATAGTATTTCTGATTTAAAATTTCTTTTTTAATTATCATCATCAACTCACCCTTTGCCATCGGGTGTCTTTTCGTGTATAATTCTTTGAGCACACAATTGTGGATTTGGTGGATCGAGAACACGGCCATTGGAAAATTGTGCCAAACCCACACTCAAAACACTGAACAAACAAACACTGACCACAACAAAGGCTTTCATTTTTAATAATTAATCTGATTTATTTTATTTTTTTACTTTTGAAATTAAATTTAAATTTAAAACACCACACTTTCGTTTTCGGTTGGCAGTACGCTTGGGCTCTGTACTGGTATTTCTTTGAATTCGTAACGTAACGACGACCGTAATTTATGAAATGACACGAAATTGAATATGCCTCCTCACTTTATATACCTAAAAGAAATAAAAGCAAAAACACAAAATTGTAATTTTGAGTTGAACACAAACAATACATATTGAGTGAGTTTATTTTTATTTTTCAAAAATTATGAGAGTACATTATTGGTAGTGAAGTTTTACTTGGCTTTATGCGGTTGCTCTTGGTTTAAGTTTGTTGTGTGTATGTGGCTGTGTGCTGGTATTGTTTTTTATTTTATTTTTTTGGAAGACATCAAGAAAAAAATATTTTGTTGACGATGGTTAATATTGGTTTCATTACTTTTTTTTTATTACTTCGTCTTTCGACTTACATACGTGATTAGGGTGGCAGCTTACACTCAAAATATTATTTACGTAAAATTAACTGAAATTGTAATGCAAATGCGGTGCATCCATTATACAATATTAAAATATAATTTTCATTTTGACCTATACTATGCAATAAGTAGCACATAAATTCCACAATATATTCCAATATAATGTGGCACAATTTTCTCACATAACCTATAAGCATCCATCTGAACATCCCAACATACAAACTATCACACACGTATACGTATTAAGATAATAGGTTTGTTCATTTACTAAAAAATTTTACGAATTTGTAACAATTGTTACTGGAAAGTGTTCATTAACTCAAAAAGTTTGCAAGGAGAGAACGTCAAAAGAGAGAAAAATTGGGAGACAAAAAAATTCTTACAAATTATTACTAGCAAAATTTTTACTTACAAAAATTATTCAAACACTTGTTGTGTGTTTTGTTTTTAAATTAATTATTTGACAAATATCTGAAAAAGTAAAACTGAAAAATTTAAAAAAAATATGTATACTTATGAAAGAAGAAAGGATATTTTCTTAATTTATTGTTTTTCTTTCATTAAGCCACATAAATTCAATTTTAATATCAAAGATTTTTTTTGTTCCTCATATCTGATCAGATATGGAAAATCTCATTTCTGTATTTGTTAATAGAATAAAATTAAAAAATTATGAAAAATGCATAAAAATATTAAATAATACATGAAATTGTGTAAAAAATTTCATATTAAGTGTCAATTTCTAAAAAAAATTGGCAATTTGAAATATTATCAAACAATGCATAAAATTTTCTTTCATGTTTTTATAACTAAAGCGTTCATTTACTTTTTCGTATCTGGGATAGTAATTTTGTAAATTTCTGTCTTACTCTCTCGTTGCTAGTTTCTGCTGGGAAAGTAAATGAACAGACCTATTATATCTGAGATGTTTAAGGTTGACGTTGTGTCAATAAATTATTGACATATCAAACAATTATGTTTTATATTTGCTTTCTTATTTTTAAACAACAACTTTTTTTGTTAATAGTTTAACGGCCAGTTTATAGAAGCCATGTAAAAATTCTCGTCTGCCTATTTATATTGAAAACAAAAACAAAGCACTCAAAATTTGTTTTTGTTTTCAATATAAAAAGACAAGCGGGAATTTTTTTGATTAATTGTTGTGTACTAAATAATTTTTTTTTCACGTGCCGCCATTTAATAACAACACAAAGAAAGTTGCCAGAGTTACGAAAAACAATCTGAACATACTCCATTTGCGTGTTTATCGAAGTGTTTAAATTTAAAATACCGTTTTTGAGATGTTTAACAAAACAAGTCAATGTATGGTAAAACATTTCAAAATCATCGTGTTTAAGCTCTTAAACACGAACGAGACGTTAAACATTTAAGTATGAACATAGTATAATACTTTAGATCTTTAAACGTAAACAACCGACATTATTTAATGCAATCGAAAGTCCGTTCAGCCTGGGGCCTAATTCATGCAGTCTTGATCGGAATTGCATTCGAATAGAAATTAATTTCGATGGCAAGAAATTTTCAAGACAAATATATTTATATATAAATTCATTTCACAACACTGAATAAATTGTAAGCAAAAGCATATGTTTGTATATATGTATGTGTGCAAAAATATATGTATGTACGTACATACACACGTATATGCAGAAAAAAGAAATGAATATACATAAATGTTATTTTCATTTTAATTTAATTAATAACTTAATAATAATAAATTAGTGTAAAGTTAGAGAATAGAGCACTAGCCACATTTTCGATTCTTTTATTGGTTGACCAGAAGCAGTTAATTTGTTATTTAGATGCTCCCAGAGTTGGTTGATTTTTTTATATTTTATTTTATTATTTGCCAAGTCAGTATGTTTTTTTTTATATTTGAAGTCAACTAGAAATTTTTTAATTTCTATTTTTATACGTACATTTGTGCATTCATTCATTTATAAATAAATAAGTCAAATATTGAACATACATTTTCCTTTTCTTCGCTTTTTCTATGTTAAACATGGTTTCGAATGCCTTTTTGCTTGCGAGTAAAACACGAACGGTTGCATTCGAATGCATGCACGTTATCGAATGCTGTCATTAGAAATTTCCATATGTGTTATTCGAAACCGAATGCGAAAATCCCAAAAGTTAAAAAACTCGAACATTCGAGTAATAACTCGCTCGCAATCGAATGCGAGAATTAGGCCCCTGATATAAAATAAAGTAATTTCATGATTTCGGTCGAAATTAGGTTAAAATTAAATAATTTCTCATACATTTTGATATATCCCTAGTTAACTCATTTACAATGGACAAACCGTGAAGATTTTCACAACCACAGAAAGCAACAAAAAAATTTAATGTTTCAATTGGTTAAAAATTTTTTTTTATTGAAATTAAAATAAAAAGATGAATAAAAGCTATTGTGTACGATATATTTAGAAATATTGTTGTGTGAAAAACTTATTTCAATGTTAAAATGCCTTTATTGAATTGAATATAATGTTCCAATAAATGTCGCAATGAATCAGATCTTTGCGAAATTAACTCAAATGTGTTTTAGTACCAGTATGAACACTTATGGCTGCGTTCCTAATTTCATCTTGAAATTATTTGATCCCATGGCACGCTGAAAGTGGGCTTTTAGAATTAATTAAAAAAAAATATTTTTTTAAAACGTGTGTCATACCTAAGTTATTTTTTTTTTGTCAACTAATTTTAAGTTTTAAATGAAAGGGCCTAATTCATCAAAAATATTTTGGATTTATAAAAGGTTTATTAATCAAATTTCCATAGAAAATTTGTTTTATAAACCTCTTATAAAACAGAAATATTTTTATGAATAATGCAGTAAAAATTAAAAAAAAGCTTCAACAGTTCAACAACTGTTTTATTTGAAATGTAATGAAATCACTTTCATAGTGATTTAATCATCTGTAACAAATTTGTAGAAACAATTTTAAGGCTATTTATTGTCTGAATCTGTACCAGGTGATATTGATTAAAAAAATGTGATCAGCTGTTAATTTTTCTTGTGGAAATTTTCTTACAGCAGCAACTACTAACAAATATACATGCATTTTATGTACAATTGCAAATCGAGATCACCTGGTATGAAATCGCCTTGGTCTGCTTTAAATAATTCTTAATATTAAAAAAATGAAATTTTTTCATAATTAAAATTTAAATAGATAATTATTTATAAGTGTAAGTAATTCTATTTAATATATAAATTAGCTCAAATAATATTTCTTTATATTAATATAACATCTTTTAAATTAGAGTAGATACTAATAGGCTTGTCAATTGTTCCAGTTGATAAATGTTCGAATAAAAGTTAAAACATACTATTTTAGTTATCGAATAAAATATTAGTTTTCTTCAAAACTATCTGACTATCAAAAATGGAGTATAATTGAAATAAGAGATCAAAGATATAATTAACATTCATTTAAGATAACAACAATTTTAAAAATCAAAATGTTTGCGTTGTGTTGTCGTCTGTGTGTGTTTCATTACCCAAAAGTGTTTGTCAGATCTGGCAACTCTATTAACACAATATGCTCACATTTATTACCCTACGTCTCCACTAGCCATCGACTTGGACATGACATGGACATGACGCCGGCAGAGCAACTGTGAAAAATTCATCAACTTCCTTGTTGTGTTGAAAACTTGCGATGTCCATGTTCAGGCATATCAAAGTATTTTGGGGTAGTGCAATAGAGATGGAATATTTACCAATTTTGTTCTATCTCTTTTCTTTCTATTGCAAATGGTTGCGGACGTCAAATCTCATGGCGAACATTTTTGCTCAGGCATATGCTCGGGCATTGATGTCAGAGCATGGACGAAAGTTGGACATGAGCAGTCTCCATTAGCCATTTGCGATGTCCGGCATGATGCACATACCAAGTTCATGGCTAGTGGAGACCGCTAGTTAATGATCAGCAACAGATTTTATGACAGAATTTTATGCTTGTTCAAGCCAGCTGTATAGCTTGTTTGCACAAAAATTTAAATTTTTCGATATGAATTTTTGGCTTATACAAGTGTAAAATTTTCTAATGATACAGCCAAGGTGCATTTATTAGGTGGCAGCACTACACCAGGTGACTAATGTCACTATACCAATATAAATGCCAAATTTGGATTGTGTAGGTATAAGCCTAAAAGCGTGCTTTTATTTGGGTATACATAAACACCTTCCGAATATTCAGTTTTGTATGGTGTTTGACATTTCCTATAAAAAACATGCAATCTGACGATGCTACCCTGTTTTGAAAAGTAAAAAGGTAATTTATACCAACAAAGTACATGTAATTGTTGCTGTTGTAATATTTGTTATAGAATCGCGGGCACAGCTTTTTCAAACAAATTTTGATAGGAGTCAAGTGACATTTGCCTGTTTACAGCAGCAGTGTTACCATTTCAGTTAAGAGGTGGCAAATTCAAAGTCACGTATTTATTGAGCAGCCCTCGTATGCCTATAAGGGATGCCAATCGGTATTGGTTTTCTGACTGCGACGATTTCGGAATTTTAAAATGTCTTACCCCAGAATATCGGAATTTTTCGGTATTATTTGTGAAAGCAAAGAAACACAATTCTGTTGTTATGATTTTTTATTTAACACAAAAGTAAGATGTAAGACAAATCAATTCAAATTTATTTACATTTGAACCATAAACAAATTATATGTCAGTAATTTATGCTGATCAACAAGTTTATGTTCTGGCTTATAACTTATAAGAAATTCTATAAATAGTTTATAAATTGAACTAGTTACAAATAGCCAATATTAATTAAAGCTACTATCGCTTTTTATAGACAAAACAAAAAATAAATTTCATCCGAGTTTATGCAACAAGATGATTTTCGTATAGCATTTGAAGTTGATGGTAAACAGTTTAAAAAGTGTCTAAAATGTAAATTTAAATGATATTGTTTATGAAAATATTTTAGACTAGCTTTATTAAAGATAATGTAAATGCACGTTTTGCTTACATACATATGTATTTAAAAGTTTTCGTTCGCCTTGAATACAGAGAATTATAACAAATCGCTAATTTATTTGCAAATATCTTGCGGGAAAAGGAAATAAATATCCTAAATGATGAGAAAGTCTTAAATAAACATTTAGACTCTGTAAAGTTGGAATATATTGTTATACATATTTAGGTACTGCCAATAATCTTGTAATTTAAAAAAAAATGTAGGGCATTTAAAAAACCGGTTGTTGTGTAGTGCCACTTGCTTGTTTGTTTGTTAATTTTTTGTAACTTTTTTTTTTGTTTTCTGTTAGTTTCTTTTGCTGCAGTTTGAAATTTGTAAATTATAGCCGGAAGATTTCGCTTTATAGATTTCTTGTATATGTATTTCTTTTTTTTTATTTCTCATTATTATGAGTTGTGTTATTCATCAAGTATTGAAAGACTTTTGTGGCTGTTTGTTGCACCAATCTTTGCATAATTATGCAAATGCATTTGTGTAGAACTGAGTACATAAATGCTTTTGTAGTATATTTTAAAGTTTATTTTTGCCAACACTTTTAATGTAATAATTTTTTCATTTTGCTGTGGCATTGTGTAAATATTTATTCAAGTTGAAGTTTAAATATAATTAACGTTTGTTGAAGTTGCGGTTATTGAAGATTACGCATTTTATATATTTTTCTTTAATAGAAAAAATAATGTAAGACAATTTGTACTCCCTCTTACATAATATGTATTTTTTGTTGATTCAAATTTATAAAAGAAATTTTACTTTAAGAAAATCTTAATTTTTTAAGTTTTGCTGGTTTCATTATTTTCTGTTAATTGCCTAATTATTTTTTTAATATGCAAGGTTTTTTTTTTTGCACATATTTATCTCTGAATTATTTAAATTTTAATTACTTAAATGAGCAAAACAATATCAAAATGTCTTATTAACAAATAAAATTACACAGTTTTTTTTTTGTTAATTTCAAGTGATCCACTATAGTATTTTAATAAATGAGTGAAATATTTATTTATTCGTGTGACATTTTATAGTTTGTCTTCTCAGGGTATACGTAATACTTTCTATTAAAGTACCATCATAGTATCAATAATAATAAAATCTGAAAAAAAAAATAATTTTTCGGTTCTAAACCCGGTTTTTGCAAAGGTACACGATTTGAATTATTCGAAAAACCAAATTTTTGCCTTAAAATTTTCGGCAAGTAATTTATAGGAAAAATCTCCTACTTATAATGATGTTTTTTTATTTTTTACTCACTGATAATGCACAAAAAAACCGATAAAAACCGAAAAAAAAATAAAAACCAGAATAAAAACCGGTTTTAAAACTATTTAAACAATTAAACTTGAAACGAAAATTACCCCCAACCAGCCCAAAAAATTTGTTTTTCGGAACCAAATTTGTACCAAATATAAAAAAACGGTTCCGAACCGAATAAAAATAGACAGGTATGTTCTGCATTCCATGTGAAATTAAAACGAGTGGAATTGCCATAAAATTGTTGTTGGAAATATGTAATTATAACAACAATGCTATGGCAATTCCACTTCTTTTAATTTCACATGGAATCCAAAACATACCCGATAGGCTATGTTTGACGCTGATAATGTAGCCTTCCATTGGTGAAAGAATTTTCAAAATCGATTTAGCAGTTAACGCGTGAAAGCATAGCAAACAAACAAACTCACTTTCACATTAAGAGCAATTTTCACAACTTGCCTTTAGTGAAAGGTAGAATTTTTGTCTGCCCGATAAATATCCTTGCGTTATTACAACTTCAATTTTTTATTGTTATTATTATCAGTAATAAGAAAATTTAATGGATAACAAAATAATAAATGAAGGTTTTATAATTACAAGCCAATTTATCGGACAGAAGAAATCCAGCTTTAGGCTAAAGGCAAGTTGCGAAAATTGGCCCTTATAGTATTACTAAGGATGTATATTAATAAAATTCCTGCTGAAATTCCATAAGCACCAATTGTAAATTTTATAACAGGAGCCTTCTATTAGTCACACTTCACTACTGTACTTTCAAGCACTGCTCTTCGATACAACTTTCATATTGAAACCAAAAGCTCTATAAGCTTCTTTCACAACAAAATAAGCACTGCATCTGTTAGAAAGCTTTTAGCTACAGCAACATTGGCAGTGACATAAAACGTTAAAATTTAAGCGGATTAAATTTTTAAGCCATTGCTTGATTTTGAATTTTTAGATTGTAATTTAGCTTCAGCGTTTTGAAGAATAAGGCGAATGATATACTATGTATTCACATGGTTAATAAATATGTAATACATAATTTTATTTCTCTATATTTTCAGTAACCAAAATATACATTTCTCAAATTGGAAATATTCACAAAATCAATAAATTGACAAGGTATTAAATTAACTTACAATCATTTATAATTTAGCGGGTGTAATATATCAATCAAGTTTGTCTGTACATATTAAGCGTGTACATACATACATACACGCAGATTTAAAAATTCAAAGAATACATAACTTTTATGATTTATCATTTTGTTGTTTGCCTTAATACGCAATATGTGTTAAAAAGAAAGATTTCACATTATTTTTTTAATTATTTGCCATCATCACAAAAATTGGTACTCACTCAACTTAACTACACGTTAAAATATTTCACAATAATTTTTTTAGTTAGAAAAAAAGCTATAAAACAAAATAATAAATACAAATATTTAGATAAGGAAAAAGTATTTTAAGTTATGATGAAAAAATAAATGTAGATGGGATGGGCAGGCTATCAGCGATTGTCTGTATATAACAAGCGATTTAATAATAACCAAGTAAACTGTACACAAAAAAGGAACTTGGGCTAGCTATAAAATACCCTACTTAAGAGTAGTGTACGCGTTGCAAAAAAAAACTTTCTCCATTTTGTTGTTAATAAATTAACTTTCTTGTATATTTGTTAAATCTCTTTAGATACTTTTTTTACTAAATGTTGACTATAAAAATTACAAATTATGTACATATGTTTATAAATAGTAACAGCAGCCGTTGTAGGGAAATATACATACATATGTACCATAGTCGTTGATGAGACCAAGCTTAGACTGATACGTAGGCTAGAGTAATTACTACCACCCTCTCATTTAACGGGACACTCAATCCTTGTCAAATTTAAAAATCTTTTATAGAATTTTCTGCCATATAACTACGAATATTGACTATTGTTAAATATTCAGTAAGTTTGCATCTTAAGTCTTTTGTTTGCATACGTATATTTAATAGAGCGTGGCACAAGCCCTAAAAAAGGCTTACAAGCACTCTCATTAATTTCAAAATGTGTGTGTATATTGCTCCGTTATTTTAAAATAAAACTTTCAAAAGAGATGTGTTTTGCTTTACGATAAGAATACTGCAGTACAGAACAAAACTGCAATCGAACAATGTTGAAGTAAAACCAAGCCTTTCAAAACAAAAATGAAATAGAACATCAAAATTCACACAGAACATTCAAAACATGTTTGAATGTTTTGATAGCAAAGATAATTTTCCATATAAAAGAAACATTGCGGTTCGTTAGGAATATGAAAGCTGAAAAAAGTTTTTATTTACTATGAAATAATATCATACATACTTATGTACATTTATATATAATAATTTGTTAATTTTTATTTTCAATATATGTATACTATACCTATACATACATACATAGCTTGCATGTTTGTGCTCGTGTTCTAGTGCACTCGATGTTTCTGCTATGATTTACTGTTGTTTTGTTTCATTCTCGCTTTTCGTTTTGATGTGCTACTTGTTTTGAGAACACAAGTACTAACAAAACTGCAGAGAAAAACTATTCGAATGATGCTTGATTGATTTTAGTGAGAGTCATGTTCTGTTGGTTTTGTTTTGATATTTATGTTTGCACTAAAACAGACTTCTTGGCAGTAGTGTGAAATAGAATACAAAACTTTTAGAAAGATTTACGCAGCCCTTTAATATTTACATACATAAGTGTGTATGTATGTGTGTATGTACTCTATAACAGAAATATGAATGCAACAAATCGCAGAAATAATCAACTCACAAGTAGAAAATATATATGAACTCTTGCCACTTTATTTTGAGCCCAATTACGAGTATGAATTTTCCCGGTGAGTGTTGTTTCTTCCCTATCATTTATACCCGGGGAATAATCCTGCCATTCTAAATAGCCGGGGAATAATAAAATACACGAGAGAGTAAAATATAAATCAGCTGTTTAATGTTTACATCTTATTCAGCACCAGCGTTGCCGTTGTGACACTAAAGTATCACTTTTGACCCTCTTTCGTTCCAACGACACTTTTTATAACCCTTTTTTTAATTTATCCCTTTGTATCATTTAAAAAAATGTATGCCTTAGGACATTCAAATATGCTCAAATAATTAGACGAAGCGCAGTCTAGCATATCAGGTATCAGAAAAATAGCTGTTCTTCCAGTTGGCGATATTCGGTTCGATGGTGTCGATCATTTTACTGTTTTGGTCGATACAAAAGCCAATAAATGGTGAAAATATTGCTAAAAATCTGACATCCAAATGCAAACGTCTGGGAGTATCTCAATTAAAAAATATGTATTTTAACTTACTTTCATCTTCAGTCTTAATATAACTTTTTATAAATACAATTTTTGCAAACCGGCACCTTCTACAGACGGTGTTCACTATTTTTTATCTGGCGTTCGTTGCTAATGTTTTTTTCACCTGTATATTAAAACTAACGGTTCTTTTGATTATATCAACTTAAAAAAAATTATTAGCTTCATCCGATCATTTGTACGATCTGGCCAGTTAGAGGACTAACATTGATTTATAATTAAAGTATGTACTAGTGTGTTAATTAATTTTATTTTAGTCTAATGTATTTCATTAATTGTTAAAATTCGTGTTACTTTTTTTGTTAATTGAAATAAACGCTATTTTTTGTTCACCAAAAACTTGACCCTATTTTACTATAAAATACCCTTTTTTTACCCTTTTTTTTTCTTAAATACCCTTTTTATGATACTTTTTCGAAATTGTCAACGGCAACCCTGTTCAGCACTAACGCAAAAGTTCAGTAAGTCCCAAATCACTCTGTGCAAGTATTATTGCTAAGCTGATTAGTTTCAGGGAGAGAGAGACGAGCGGAACAGAAACGTTTCTTTTCCCCCCGTCTCTCTCTCCTAATAAACTAATCAGCTTAGCAATAAGACTTGCATAGTGTAAATAGGGACTAATAGAGATTAAATAAAAATTGTATGTTTTCATTGCCAATTAAATTAAATTCCCAATGACTGTATGTGTTTACAAAGGAAATTGTAAATTTCACAAAGTTCTTCTTATCGGTCTTGATGTTATAGGAAACAAACCTTACATTTACTTATTATGTGAATTCAGTGCAAAATTTAGTGTTTTAATGTTTTTTTTCCTGAAGGCAGAAATATATCATGTTTTTTGAAGTGCATGTTTGCACGGCTTAGATGAAAATTCGCAAAAAAAGGAAATATAACAATTCTGCTGCTTATTTGAACTTTTTGTACTAAATAAATGGTATAAGCATTGTTTTAAAAACATTTATTAATTTAATTTTATAATTTTTGCATTAGTTCCCTTCAAAATGTTATGCGAGAGAGAGAGAGGAAAGAATAAATAAGATTTTCTTATACCGAAAAAATACTTAAATTTTATTTTCTGATTTCATTCACAGTATTAAAAAGAATACGAAAATTAAACAAACAGTCTGCGTTTAAGCAAACAACGAGACTTAAAAGAGAATTGAGAAGACTAGATGCAAGAAAAACTGATGTGTTTAAATTTTAGACTCTAAAACTTGACTTACTGATAAATAGTAAATAAATATCAATATTTATTTGTATTTCTTTTAGTTTTTAGACAAATTATTAATGCCTAGTATGAAAAAAAATTTCGTCTAGATAGTATTTTTAAATATGTACATAATTTGATATATCTGCTAGATGTCTATTCATTTAGGGCCAATAACTATGATAAGAATTTTATTAATGGTATCCATTAATTATTTATAAGTTTTCACAAACTTTTTTTAATAATTTCAAAGAACTTTTAGAATCAATTTTGATTTATTTTCTTTCTTCTTAAATCCAACGAAAGAATAACATAACGTACAGACGAGACAATTCTTTATTATAACAAAAGTCAAAGTCGATATAATAGAATTTAAATATCTTTATAAAATTACTTAATTTTTTTTTGTTTTCAAGAAATCTCCAATTTTATTTTTATTCAAATTTATATGAATAAAAATTCGTTCCATTAAGTCAATAATAGAATTATTTATGTAAGTGAAGGCAGGTTTATTATTTGATAACTTCATTGATTTGAATTTTTCCAAAGATAATTGATATCGAACAAAAATTTCGTCTAAATTTAAAAATCTTGTTTCTTTACTGCCAGTTTATTGAAGACAAGTAAAAATTCTTGTCGAGAGACGAGACGTTTTCTATTAGTCGTAATGATTCATTTTAAGTTTAAGTCCATTGAACAAAAAAGTTATCTTCTTTGCTCTAATTTCATGTATGACTTCAGCAATGCCGGACACTATAACAAAGCAAAATAAATTTTATTTATTTTTTATTTTATTTATTTAAAAAATAAATTTTGCTACCATTGAAAGATTAACCTGCAGCTTGTGCTTATTGTCGTTAATGAGCTGCAACAAGTCCCTAGACAGTCGTCAGTCGTAGGTAGGCAAGATCTTGAAATGTCTTAAATCGATTTTAAACTGCTTTTAGCTGTTGTTGAGATATTGAATTTCTTTCTTCAGTTATTACAATTGTTAGAACAATAAATATAATTATAAAGGTCAGTAGACAGAAGAGTGTGAAAGTGGATTGCTTGTTAAAAAAAAATAATATAAAAACCTGCTGAGATGATTTTGTCTTGTCATCAAACATTTTAAGTTGAAAGGCAAAGAAAATGGAATTTTTGACTGTCTATAATTCCAATGTCGCCGCGGATGATTCAGTATTGCTAGTTAAAGCAAAATACATGCCACAATGGGCGCATTCATAAGATATAGCAGTTTAGCACAACAGTTGTGAAACTGTTGGCCCCAACAGTTACGTCTTAGAAACGGCTTGATGGATATAATTTAATTTTATATCTTTATTTCGTTACTTCAGCGCATTTGTAATATAAAATTTAACAAATACTTGCTCCTTCCACCTAACAAAGCATATAAAAGGCATAACTCTATTCGAGCAGCTGTTTAGGCTGAGCACAACACGTTGACTATAGGTAGCGAAAAAATTTTATGATGGAAAATTCCTCAACTGTTGAGTGGAGCGGAATTACTCAACTATGCGTTTCTAAGACAAACACTCAACGGTTGCGCAACAGCTATGAAATAATGCACCCAATTTTAACGGGATTAAAGTGCGTAATGCTATGTTTCTACTACGAGTTGAATCACATGCTTTGCTCTCTCAATCATGTTTATGAATCATGCCGTTTACACTGCGCATTTGTGCTTCGTTTTGGAATTTTTTATGTATATTAACTCATACATAAGTATGATACGCACGTATGTACATACATACACAAAAAAGCATGCATTGTACATAAAATGTACAATGCATATACATATTATGTATATTCCACTCAAAAATCTTGCTTTTGAAGGCATCCCTCAATTTCCTTCTTATTTTTACTTTTTATACTATTCATAACTTAATTAAATTTTTTTATATTAAACTCACATCTATGGTTCTTCTGTTTGTTTTTATTTGTTCACACACATCCACATATAAGTTAGAGAAGATACCAATTTTATGTGCTTCACATAAGCAAGTTGCTTTGCTCATGTTTGGGGTGTGAAGCATGAATAGAGCGCGAAGCACGTACAGTGGAAACCAGGGCTGTCAGATATGGCGATTTCTTGCCAAACGTGGCGATTTTTCAACTTATTTGGAGTCTAAATTTTTTGATTTGGCGACATGGCGATTTTTCTGGCGAGAAGTAATTTTGTTTTATGAGTAATTGTTAACAAATTTAAACTTCAAAACTTTCATAATTCAGGAGAATTACTTTATTGAAGGAGTATTTAAAAAAATAAGCTAGAAATTAAAACAATGCGAATTTTGATGACTTTTCTTATATTAGTTAAAGCCATTAAAGTATTTTGAATTTCGATGCACAGAGAAAAAACTGCCTCATAGAATCAATAAGATTTTCTCTATGAAACGTTTTTAGGCTAAGGGGTATCCCAGCAGAAAGAAGCGAAGATTTTTTCGTAGAGATTCCTTATTGTTTTTATGTGGTAAATCTTATTAATTTTATCAAGAAGAAAACCACATAAAATCAAGAAGAAATCTTATTATTCCCAACTTTTTTTTACTCAATTTCGGTTATTTTTGGCACCAAAAAAACAATCCATAGAGAAAAACTTCTTGATTCTATTAGGTTTTCTTATAAATTGTAAACTATATGGATTTCTTATTGATTTTATTAGGTTGCCTTATTGATTTTTTCAATAAGGGCTTCTTCTTGATTTTATTAGGTTCTTATATGATTATGTGTAAAGCATCTTATTAATTTTTTTAATAAGGAAATCTTTTTGATTTTATGAGGTGTCTTGTTATTTCATATCTATAAATAGACACAAACAATTTTTTTTCATGATCTTTTTCGTTTTTGTATAAGCATGTTTGCAAAATTATTTCAATGGTTATTCAGACTGTTTGTTAGCATATTGGTTAGAGTGTTTGTCTATCAGTCATAAGTTTGCTGGTTCAATACTTGTCTCCTTTCAAAGTATATGGTATAGAATTTAAATGAAAATATATAAGCAAAGCACAAAGAATAAAGATAGACATAATTTTTTTTTATTTTATGAGGTCGCCTCATAAAATCAAGAAGAAAGCCTTATTAAAAAAATCAATAAGATAACCTCATTAAAACTACAAGATTTCTTCTTGATTTTTTCAAAAAGGTTTTCTCTATGAAATTAATAAGATTTCCTTATTGAAAAAAAAATATAGAGATTTCTTATTAATTTTGTTCTATTTTATGAGGTAATCATTAGGAACTGTTTTCTCTGTGTGAGAAAAATTTATAAGAAATAATTTTTGGCGATTTTCTGCGAAATTTTTCTTTTTTCATTTTTATAAAAATTTATTTAAAACAAGTTTTAAATAGAGAGAAATTTATTCTCAAATATGTATTAAGAAAAACTACACAAAATTGATTTTGGCTACTTTTGGCTGGTAGAAATATACTGTAAAATTGTCCACATATCTCTCATAGTAAAGTGATTTCAAATTTACACAAAAAGCGATCTGCACTATGATGAGTAAGTATTGTTTTTGCTTATTAACCGGAAATAAAGCAAACGTTGGATTTATTCCCTATATGAAGTTATTTTAGTTAAAGATAAATCTACCATCAAACAAGTTGCCATTTCAAATTATTTTCTTCAATTTGCAAGGATTGTAATCTCCATTCCTTAACACATTTTTCACTGTAATTGAATCATCTGATATTAATATTGACATACATATGCATATACAGTTATATACATTGACACACATACATAATTAAACTCCCAAGAATATTGCAGCAAAAAAGTCCCCCTTAATTATTTAGTCGGCCACGTTTTTTTAACCTTTTCATCAAGTTACATAAAGACAACATCAAATTACTTTAAGAATAAATAATGAGCATCATATTTAAAAAAAAGAAAAGAAAATCGCTTCAAAAAATTTCGACCAAGGTCAGCAAGGTTGCTTTTTTGTATTATAAGAAAAATAAAAATATATAAAAAAAAATCAAAAGCACCTCACAGAAATCAAAATAAAATTTCACCAAAAAATATGTGTTAAAGGCGGGCAAAAAAAACTTAAATCAACCTTAAATACTGTGTCACATAAAAATGAATATAAAGTGAAAAACGTGTAAATATGTTAAACGACAAGTAGCATCGATGTAAGCGCGTTTGTTGACTGCAATCATGATATTAAAGGCGTTGTTTTTGTTTTATATATTTTTTGGTTTTTTAGGGAAAAATTTCAAGGTAAATCAATGTAAATACATATGTATGTACTCGTATTACATACAAACTTATAATTTCAAAAGTTTAGGAGAAGATCATTCAATTTAGGGTATATTTGCTTGTTAACAGGAAATAGTTGAAACTTAATTTAAGATAATAGTTTTGAAAACTATGTTTATCATTTAAACAAATGATAAGTTCAACAAATATCAAAGTTGAAACAAGAACTCAATATTCAACGTATTTTTTATTATCTTATTTTATCATTGCTACATTAACTGATTTTTTCAGTTCGAATTGTAGTTGTAAAAAGTATGTAAAGAAAATAAATGTAATAAATAACAACAACAGCTTTTCAAGAATAGTGTTGCCACAGAAGTATTTTTGAGCGGGCGCTGGCAAGTGTTTTTTGAGAATTTAAAAAATTTAAGTTTAATATTTTTTAACGCACTTATAATCCCAAATTATTATTTCATTTATTCAGCAAAATATTTTTTTATTAAAAATACCTTGAAATTTTTTTAATTTGCAACCTCAGCTCTCTCTCTAACTCTATTGAGTGCGTGTGGAGAGCTTAAACGCATTACCAGCAGCCCCTTTTTTATTTTTTTTTGAACATACTTGACCCTTTATATAATATCTGTGAGTATGCTCGTTTATAAAATTTATTTCTTTTTAATTTACTCCCGCTACTATACTATACCTATTTGTATCTTTATAGATCTCCAATGGGTAATCAATTCCCAATATTTTTAAAATTGTTCAACCGCAACATAAGAAAATACACTCTGTCAGCATTAGCATATTCTTTCGTAAAAAAGCATTCAAATTTTTAAAATATCTGTTCAAAACTGACATTCTAGCCAGAGAACGGCAATGAGTAGTGAAAAAGTGAGTATAGTTGAATTCTGACTTATAATTTTTTGTACTTATGCGCACTCATACTCATTGAAATGTTGTCTATGAATCATATTCACTCGAAAGTTTGAAGTGCGCATCGAACTCATACTTAGCAGCATTTATGACGTTGTTGATTTCGACTCTCCTTAATTCAGTGCCTATGGACGATGCAAAATAAGTATGATCCGCAAAGCGAACTTCGCATACGAACATTAAAGTTCCCATTATGAGGTTATATGTTTCTCTGTTGCTTTTTTTTTGTTTCTTTGCAGGAATTGAATAAGAACCCTATTTAATACTATTGTATACTACTTGCAAACTATTTAATGACATAACTTTTAAATAAAGATACATGCATGAGTTCAGTGAGCTGAATCAATATAAGTAGTATAAGTATTTTCTTGAAATTAGAAATCAAACTGAGGTGATTTATTAGTGTGAGTGTGGTATGACTATGATGTCGACGTCACATTCATATTTATTCCAACCTATACTTATAAATCAATGTCATCGTGAGTACGCGTAAATCAGAGTAGTTGAGTTTAAATGATACTCACTTATATTTAAAATATCATGAGTCAGTATGAATAGCGAAAAATCGGTTCATTGCCGATCACTGATTCTAGCAGATACTTTGGAATTATCTGGCAACACTGACTGTGATACATAGACATGTTACTGATAATGTCGTTCTTCTGTATTCAAAACTAAACATTTCAGACATTTCAAACTTCTCAAAAAATTCCACTAAAGACTTCCTGATGACATGGCGTCACAAGTTAAAAACACAAAAGAATTGATTACCACCCCTTCCTCTCCCTAATTAATTTAAATATATACATAATACGTACGTTTTCACTTTGTATGTTTAACAGTTAACGTGAACTTTAACTGCAAATTCTTTATACAAAACTTGTCGTTAAAGTTCCTGTTATCTTTTAATCATACATTGTGAAAAGGGCCGTTAATGATGAAAATAAATATTTTTCCGAAATTTAAAGCATTAGTTTGTCAAAAACACTTTATTTTGAATAAAAAATGTAACAAAACTCTGCTCAGACTAACAACACTGAATTTGCAATAATAAAATTGTTGAATTTTGGTAGTTTAGTGTGCGTACCTAAAAATTGTTTATTTGAATATCTGTCTTGCTTTTGAAATTTCTTACATAAGTTCAAGCAAAAACAGCAAAAAAAAAAAAAAAAAAAAGAATTCATGAGAGCTTATTGACAATAAACAATTTCTAAAGCAATTCACGTTTATTTTAACAAATTGTATTTGCTGATCGCTTATTTTTCCTTTTTTTTTTTTGGTAATACTTAGCAAAAACAAATATATATGTACAAAAAAAAAATAGTTTTGTCAACATTTAATTATAAATATTTATATTTTTGCTCATAATAATAATTGCAATCTGTGGTTATTGGTTGGTCTGCCATCCATTGCCTTCCCATAGTTTTTTACGTGTATTTTTATTAAATTATTTATTAGGTTTTGAAAATTTTTGGCTTTTCATGGCCATAGTAAAAACTGAAAAGTAATTATTTTATATACATACATTTATTAAGGTCCGACTTAAGTACACGCGTATTCAATATCAGTTTAATTCAACTGGGGTTAATAGTAACATAAAATAAATTAAACATATACACACACATACATATGTAACTTGTTTGTAATTATACAAATACTAATAAGTACATGTTTGTATGTATATTTATGTAAAGTATTAAATAAGAATCCAAAAATAGACTGTTTTTATATACATACGAGTATAAAAAAAGTGGTGAGGGGTGTAGTTGATATTGGAAATTTGGGAAGGTTAAGTTAATGCTCATAGAAAATTAATTTTAAAAAAAATAATTTTATTAATATTCAAGACACATATGTATGTATTAGCAAAAAAAGATATTTGCATGTACATACGTGTGTATGTACATATTTACACATATATTTTTAAACATAAAAGTTCTAACAGCACAGGTACAGTTTTGTAAAATGAAGAAGCCGGTGGTGCGTTTCAAAACAAAATATTTTTTCATGTGTACGTGTAAAATTTGGTTACAATGTTTGTATACATCCTAGTGGGAATTTGAGTTAACTCAGAGCTATTGAATTATCAGCCAAAAATTAGTCAGAGTTGGTTAAAATGAGCACTCATTCTGCATGTTAAAAGTGATCAGATTTAACATTGAGCGGCCGCAGGACGAGTGCATCAGTTTTGAACTAACCATGAGTTAGCTCATTATGAGTTAGCTTGTGCCAAATAAAAAAATAAATACAAAGAAAGTGTTACTTTAAGTTAATTATGATTCAGCTTATTATTTATTAACATTTTTTAGTCAGCTTAAAGTTTAAACAATTTTGAATTATTTTTTAAGGAAAGAGAACGGGTATCGAACCGTGATCACTTTGTTTGTCAGCCATCATACTTAACACTTTGCCATCGCGCCATATAAAATATAAACGGCACAAAGTTATTATAAACATGAATTTTATGCTGACATCTTCTCTCTGAACTTTGACTGTATCAGCTTTGAGTTAGCTAAAAGTTAGCTCAAAGCTTATCGAAGAAGTTAGTTGTACAAAAACAACTCACTAATCTCTGCATCATTTATGAATTAGTTCAGAAGCTAGTTGTAAATAAATTATCAAAAGTCATCCATATTTTGAGCTAACTAATAAAAATCCGACTGGGATACCAAAAACTAAAACTAAAAGAATATAATAAAAAATCAGATAAGATTTGCTAAAAATACAATATGGAAGAGGTTTTGTGAAAACTTCGAAAATGTTTCAGAAGCCTCTCGCATGGTCCGCTACTGTCTGCACATTGAGGTATTTAAAGAATCCCAATGGGACGTGTACTATATCCAGTAAGGAGTCGTTAAAAGTGCTGCTGGACACTCACTTTCCGAGTAACTCAATGTCTGAGATTCAGACATCTGATATTTACCCGATAGCTACGGAAAATATATTATGCAGACCTTAATTTGGGCTCTGAGACGCTTCAAGCCTTACAAATCTCCAGGATTATACCGCCCAAAATACAGAAAGTATCGAGTCTCCATAGCCCCCAGGCTACTGAGAATTTACACAAATTGTCTAAGACTGAGTCATATTCCTAATAAGTGGAGGGAAGCGAGAGTGATCTTCATTCCTAAGGCTAGTAAAAGCTCTAACACCACACCGAAGGACTTCAGACAAATAAGTCTATCTTTTTTCTGAAAACATTAGAAAGGATGGTTTATCATTATATCCGCAAAACCATCAATGGTAAGCTACTTTCCTCGAATTAGCATGCATACCAAAGGGGAAGGTTAACCGAATCAGCTCTACACGAGCTGGTTAGCACTCTCCGTGGCCTTCGTTGATATTGAGGGGGCTTATGCAGGAACGAACCTGCCCTGGAGTTCTTTCGCCACTGTTGTGGAATCTAGTTCTAAATCCCGTGCTCCTATCTCTAAAATCGTGGGCTTGCAAAATCGTGCCTTATGCTGATGATGTGGCAATAGCTGTCAGAGTAGAATTTCTCACTTCTCTAAGGAATATCCTACAGGATGTTCTTTCTTATTTAACAAGATGGGCGAAGAAACGAGGGCTTAACGCTAATCCTAATAAAATAGAACTAGTCCTCTTCTCCAGAAAGTATAATATACCTGTTTTTCCACCTATCACTCTTAATAACACGGATCTAAAATTGTCGAACACTGCAAAATATCTCGGGGTTATTGTTGACTCTAAGCTGAGTCTCAAAACTAATATTCTAGAGAGAGTGAAGAAAGCAACAATCACATTCTATCTATGCAAGAAATCCATTGGAAAAAGCTGGGGTCTTACCCAGTAATAGTATGGTAAAAATGGAGAAAAAGTCGTATCTACATATGTTACACAAGGTTCAATGCCTTGCATCCTTGCAAATATATAACCAGTGCTCTTCGCACTACCCCTACGGATGCACTTGGGATGCTTCTTCACCTACTAGCATTGGACCTACCATTGTTGTAACTCTCTCTGGAACTCAGATGGTACCGGCCACTGTAGAATACTCGACGATGAAGTTTGGGAATTGAGGATTGACCAAACCTCCCCTGCTCTATTACACGAACGTCTTTATAAAACCTGGATACCGTCTACAGAATTGTGGAGGAATGGCTCCAGGCAGAGGAATTCATTGAATTCATTGAACAACTATTATGGCTCTTAAACCCCTGCTTCTAAGAACAACAACAGCCCTCGACTGCAGATCATCTCTAAACAAGATGGCAGAGCAGTTTGATATTAGGATCATCTGGATCCCAGGGCATAGAGGCTTTCAAGGGAACTCTAGGGTTGATGAGCTTGCTAGAACTAGGAAAACCTTACAAGTTCTACCGAAATTGGAATGTGTGGGCTTACAACTACTCAGTTGTAGAGTCATCTAAATAGGAAAAATACAGCTTCTTCCTATTTTAAAAAATAGGAAACAAATCTCGATTCTAGTGCCCGCGCTAACCGGACACTGTCTCAAAGGTTAAAGGTCGAACACAATGATTTTTGCCGCAGCTGTAAAGATATCTATGAAGAGGAAAGTGTTGCACATTTTCTGTGTCATTGTCCTTAACATGCCAGAAAGAGAGTGGCCACAATAGGCGCTCTTGATTTCAGTTAACTTTTTGACGTGCAACGTATTAGTAGCTTTATATTGAGATCTGGTTAGTTCGACGATGGGGACTCTGCATAAGTGGTCTTCGAGGTATCACGGGGAACTCAGCATAAGTATAGTCTCCGTGGTATCACGATGGACTAAAATGGTAAAAGTGAGTCCGGGATTCTGCATGCCACCCTTACCTAACCTACATATATTAAATGCTTACCAAAAATATAATTCATTAGGTATGTAATTAATTCAAATATTTTACGAAAATCTTTTTGTTAAATTCCACTATAAGTCCTACTTAGAATACACTAAACTCGAAATTAAAACACACTAGAAAATAAGTCCAAGCTTAAAATTCATTTAAAAGTTAATTTCATACCTACTCGTTTGTATATTTGAATTTTATGTCTAGGATTTTTTATTACAGTCGAACTTCGCTATAATGAATGGGCATAGTATCAGAAAATCTCTTCATTATATAGAAACTTCCTTATACAGAAATTATATTTTTCCTAATTATTTACAATAATCATGATTACATATTATATATTATATAGCTGTAAGTATCTTAGTTTGCACTATAAAAACAAATTGTGTATATTTTTTTTAATTTTTAAGCCCCGACCAAAGAAAGGGGTGTCATAAGTTTATAGTGCGTGTCTGTGTATCTGTAAGGATGTACGAGTCCACGTACAGACCGAAAGTGTTCTTAGATAATCGGTACATCTGCTTAAAAGATATCACATCATTTCTACATATATCGGGGGTTTTTAAAATTTTTAATTTTTGCTATATTATATAAAATACTTGATTAGTTTAGTATTTTAGTTTGGGTCAAATTTAGAGATGCTAATCGGGACAGATTTTTAGAAATCCCGAGCTTCGGGATTTAGTGATGAAGTCATGAAATCCCGAACCGGGACCCCGGGATTTTCTGGACTAACAAAATCCCGAAAAAATTGTGAACAAATGTGCGTATTTATATTAAAAATAAAATTTTTATTTAACAATTTATTTTCTTGCATATTTAAAAGGTGCATACAGACGAACATAGGTATGTATAAAATATTAAACACTAATGCAGTTTTCGTTTCTAGAAAAAGTTTCACATTTTTTATTTTTTGCTATAAAATTTGGCGTTCGTGTGAAACAATAATTTCTAATAATCTCTATTTAAAAAAAAAACCATTTTATTGTAAATTTTCATTTCAAGTAATATTTTTTTCTAGAAAAGATGGCGTTTTCTTTTCTGTGGCAAAAAGGAAAAAGTGCTTAACTTTTTTTGAGTTAATGTTACCTCCGTAATCTTCTGCATATTTGAAAGTATCCCTGGTTAAAATCCCAATCAATTTGCGTGATTTTTCAGGAAGTTATAGCGCTATGACTTGCGATTTATCTTTTTTAGACTTTCGATTTAACTGTAAAAAAGAACAAATTTCTGAAAATCGACGTGAAAGTTCAAAAGTGCTCTCCTGAAAACAGTGAAATATGAGTTAATCACTTTTTCCTTTTTGCCACAGATATATTATGTACTCGTATACACGATATAATATTATCTACTAAAATATTTATTCAAAGCAAATTTTTTTATTTTAACTTTTTATCACAGGGAGTTTGTAATAATTTTTAATATACATAGAAGATGACAGTCAAAAAGCCGAAAATGCCGGACTTTAAAATTAAGAAATCCCGGGCTCCAGGATTTGCATAGTCCCGAAAATCCCGAGATTTCCGCGCTCGGGATTTCCCGTTCAGCATCTCTAGTCACATTCTTCAATTTTTCTTCCTCAAAAATAAGCCTTCTCATACACTTGAGGGTTTAAATACATTAATTGGAATGTTACTCTTCATCACCACAAAGTTTCGAGATGCTTATTGATGGGACTTTCTTCTTTTTTATTTGTTATTTTTTGCAACTTTTGGAAAGCCTCTCTGTGATTATGTTTTACTTTTTGCACATTTCTTTAAAAATTATGTTTTTAATTGGATCTTTTGGTAAATTCTTTAAATGTGGCGAGAGAATAAAATATTCAGAGCTATCATGAATAAAATTCAGCGTGAAATTTCTCAATTTTCCAAGTAGAATTGTTTGTTTTCCCTATTAATTGCTTGCTTTATTCATGATAGCCCTGATTACTCTTTCAATAGCTGGGATTTAAATGTTTAAATTAGTACTTCTTGGGGTACAAAAGTTATTATTATTAAATGTGAAATTTTGTGTATTATTAATTTTTGCAAAATTTTTGGTTCTCTTATCGCTTCAATTTCACATTTGTGGGGGAAACAGTTATGGTTTTATAGGTTTTCTTTAATTCGCCTCTAATGTATGATCTTACAAAAATATAACAAACTATTTTTCAAACAGAAAAGTACATATGTACTAGAGGCCTGCGTAAACAGTCTTGAAATGTAAAAACGTCATGATTTTTAAATGTATTCACGTCGCATGTGTTATACTAAACCAATAACAAATGCTGACATACTATAAGCGAAGCACGATGGATGTATTGGTGTATGTGTATATGAGTTGTAACAAGCGATGTCGCAAGACAGCTTGTTTGTAACAAACACTCAAAAGAAGTACTGTTGATTAGTGTATGCTTGTTATTTTGCATATTGTACGTTTGAGTGTGTGTGTGTGTGTGTGTAATATGTAGATGGTAAGCTATTATGTGATTAACCGCATACAACTAATGTTAATGCATGCGTGTGCCTTTGCATGTGCGCAGAAAAATAAAAAATCATACACACATACATGCATGACGTTTTTACACGCGCTCATGCGTAGAAGAAAGAAGCTAGTATCACAAATTCTTCCGTCACGAAGTGTTTTCTTCTTTACTCTTATACCTACAATACTCAAATAAATTTCTTGCAAACAGTGTGGTTAACGTTTGTTTTATAAGATTTCGCTGTAGCAAAGCATTTGAAATATCCCTCATGTCTTAAAAGTTCTTATAAGATATCTTGTGCAGGAGACTAATATGTACATACATATGTACGTAACTATAAAAATTTCAAGTTTTGCTATTTTTTTGTATGTGATGACATTTGGCACTGGCACAAATAATATATTAAAAACTCAAAGACGAAAACAAACAATTTACTAAAAGTTATTAGTATTGATGTATGTATGTGTGTGTGCGGAATTAAAAATTATATTTAAACAAACTGAAATGAAACTCATTACTCACAAAAAATTGCAAGAGGATTTAAGTTTAATAGCTTTTCATTTGTTTGTTTTTATTATTATTGAATTTGCACTATTATTTTGTTTTTATACCCTTTACCAAAAAATGGTAAAAGGGTATGCAGTAGTTTTCGCTTATAGTCACATTTAAAATTGCACAGAAATTGTGGACTATATCGCTAATGTGAATATAAGCCTAATTTTTTTATATGCCACGCAGAGGTATATAAAAGAATTTCCATACAATCCAATTATGTCAATTACAAAACAATGTTGTATTTAAAAGACACATTTGTGTGGCCTTTTATGCAACAATGTTTTATTCTAAAGACATGTTCTTCTACTAAATAGTAGATGCAGGGGGTCTACTGTGTAATTCGAAACTAAAGAAAAAGCTTTCGAATTTGTATGCTTATAACATGTAAATTCGAAAGCATTTTCTTTCGAATCGAATTACAGAGTAGACCCCCAGGTTGAAATTTAGATTTACTTTTTGGCTTATGACTTAAATAAATAACTAAAAAAAAAATCTGTTGAAAATTTTTGTGACTATAACGCGAATTGTTTGCATACAATTTGGATTTTGACTACCACAAAGTCGGTGCATATATGTCAAATATGACTATGTAGAAAATGGACTATATCGTCAACTTTTTGAATGAAATTAAGTTCAAAAGTCACAAAATACCTTAAATATGGACTACATCATTAATGTGACAATAAGCGGCAGTGACTATAAACGAAAACTACTGTATATAGGTTGGTCATTCCGTTTGCAATTTCCAGAATATTAATAAGCGATCCATAAAGTATATATATTCTGGATCCTTATGAATAGGGAAGACGAATAAGCTATGTCCGTCTGTCTGTACGTGAAATCGGTTTTCCAAAGCTCCCAGAAAAGCTATAGACTTCGTTCTTGGACTGGTGTGTCAGAAATGGTCTGAAAAAGATTGGTATTGAAAATCAGCAAAATCGAGTAGACGGTTTCAGAGCTGGGAAACTTAAACTTCATTTCGCCATACAAAATAACTACCGAAAAGTAGTTATTATTATTTTTTTATTAAATAAACTCATTTTATACTTCAGTATGAATAAAATTAGTATTTCTAATTAAAAAGAAAAATAAAAAAATTAAAAAGACGTTTCCAGGGTTGGAAAACTAACTTTTTTTCTTATACAAAAGTAACTTACTAAAACAAAATTTTCCTTTTTTTCTATAAATTAAACATATCTTATGTTCTTAAAAAAAAGAGATTGATGTCAGAAATCAGAAAAACAAAAAGGATGATTCCAGGGTTGGAAAACCTAAAATTTTTGTGAAGTTTAAAATTAACTACGGTAAACTAATTTTTTATTTATTTTTATTAAATGAACTTATTTTGTACTTCACCACGAATAAAATTGAGTTTTCAAATAAAAAAAAATTAAAAATTTAAAAAGACGTTTTCAGGGTTGGAAAACTTTAACTTTTTTTCTTATACAAAAGCAACTTACTAAAACAAATTTTTCCTTTGTTTCTATAAATTAAACATATCTTATATTCTTAAAAGAAAAATATTGGTGCAAGAAATCAGTAAAATCAAAAAGGATGATTTCAGGGTTGGAAAAGTTACACTTTTTGTGATATATAAAAATAACTAAGTCTAATTTTTATCTTTGCCTTTATAAATTATATATATTTTACGTTTTGGAAATAAAAGTTGTTTGTAGAAAACTATAAAAATAAAAACCACAGCTCCAGAGCTGAAAACTTTGAACATTTTTTCTGGATATTAAAGTAAATAAATAAAACATTTTTTTGAATTTTCTTTTTTCACTTAACACACTTTCCATATATTTTTAAGAACTACTAGATTGGTATAAGGAATCAGAAAAATCTAAAATGATGATTTTAGGGTTTGAAAATTAGTTTTTTGTACATAAAAGTAACTAGGTCAAATTATTATTTTTATTTGTTTATACTTTATGTATGTGCTTATGTATGTATGTATCTCTATACTACATAAAAGCACTTTGGTAAAGGGTATATAAGATTCGGCACAGCCGAATATAGCACTCTTACTTGTTTCTTTATTGAAAGTTCTTAAACACTGTCGCCTTGAAGTTTTATTTGTTTAATTTTGTTCCACTATGAAAATCACCGCATAGCATGAATTTATTTGACACAATACGGATGTTGAAGAATATTGAAAGTTAATTTATTTTAACAGCAATTCGATTTGGTATTCGAAGCAAAATTTAGCTACTTATGTATATAAACTTCCCTGGAGAGTGCTTAAAACACGTACATACATACATACAATCCACCAAACATACTTTACACTAAAAAACACTTAAAATCATATTAATTGAAAAAGTTTCCTAGCAGAAATTAAGTTTCTTAGTATAATAAAATCACTTATATGTAACTCAAGATGACCAAACAATTAAAGCAATTTAATTTTTTTCTTTAAATCTGTTAAAAGCAACCTTATAATATTTACATTCTACATCGCAGTCTACCCGTAAAACTTTGCATTCAATGCAAGTTAAGTTATTCGTATTTTGACCAATGTATCAATCAGGGCAGTTTAATTTCAATTTATTTTAAAAGTCACAAGACTGTACAAAAATGTTAAATTTTATTATGCCACTTATATTGCTTTTATGTATTTCCGCTTGATGTTTTGGACAAATGGTCAAATTTATTCATAATTATAATAAAAAAAGAAACTTAAAATTCTATTAAGTCTTTTGCAATTTGATTTTGCCAAGCTCAAGTTCATTATCATAAGAAATTTATTTTGTTGCTTGCTTTCTGAATACTAATATTAGCTAAACAAAAATAAAGGACTTGGCAACAAATACAATAAACAGTAATAAAATGTATTTAGTACATGAAATAAATATTTCCACTAAACACTTAATGTTTTAAAATGTCAATCAGTTTGAAAAATAGGTCAATAAAATGTTGTTAATGAAATTAACAAATTATTGGCAACTGCTTTTTTTGGCACAGATATGATGTTTTCAATAATCTATAAATGCCATTTATATTTGAATATTTTCAATATCTCTCAAAACTTTAATTTTACGTATAAATATTTGCACCTATGTATGTATGCAGGTATATTTATAGATAGAAGTCGAAATTAACTATCTCAATATTATTCATAAAGTGGAAAACAAATTCGAAATCATTATAATTTTAAAGGAAACATTATGAAATTTATTGAAACACATACAACACATATGAAAAAACAAAGCGCCATCAGCAAAAATGTGTTTGATATTTTGAAATTTCGTTCGAGACACCTTATACAGTTTAAATTCGTAATTATGCTGGTAATACTCTCAATATTCATATTTTATAAGAAAATTTCATCTGGCAGTACAGCTGTTGTATATCTATGTTAATTGCTATGAAAACAAATCTCCTCCTGGATAATACAGTTCGTCAGCATTTTTCTCAATAAGACATGTGTACGCAGTAGGCTCCGTGAAAAAATAATAAAAATTATGGAAAAACATTCTAGAATTAACAAAATCTAGAAAAAGTGTGCAAAAAACTTATCTGTACATCAAGTATATGAAAGTTTACTGAAATAAGTGAATTTAACAGAAAATTAAGTGAATTGCAAAATAGCGAAAAGAATTTCGTCACAGAAAATTAGAAAAAGAACAAGCATAGAAAAACAACTACAGACGCACTTACAGATTCAATTGAACGGTACTACCATTATCAAATCAAATATAAACAAATAAAGAAACGTAAACAATGGGTCGCCGGTGTTGTATAGCCGGTTGCTCATCAACTTCACGCTTGCCAGAGCATCATGGTGTTACTTACCATTCTTTTCCCTCTGATCAAAATGCACGCTCTGTTTGGATACGAAATACCAAAGTTAGCACTGACCGTCATATAACGAAAAGTGTTTTAGTTTGCTCCAGACACTTTCGTCGTGCTGACTTTCAGCCACAACGAAGCGGTAAATACTTACTTAAACAAAAGGTTTTTCCCACAGTATTTCCTTGGGGTAAAATTGATGCTGCTCAGGTCGAAGAGGATTTGGAATTTTTAAACTCTACTAGCACAACGGCACCTATTAATTTGTTGACCACTTCTGCGGCGGTGGATGAAGATACAAAAGCCACTGTGGCTGCTACAGTAGCACAAATAATGGCACAAACTGCGGAATTAAATGCTGCTGCTGCTATAAAAGTAGAAAAGCCTGATGGCAGCTTTGAAGAACCATTGAATGAGACTGCAGCATCGAATCCTACCTCGTCCCCGAATGTAAAATTTGAGCCTGTAACTTCCTTTACTCCCGGAGCTCGGTTAGAAGCTCAAGATTTTGACGGTGTCTGGCATACGGCACGTATTGTGGAAGTTGATAATGATGACCGCGAAGTTCTCATCAAATTTGAAAAGAATTCTAAAAATAAATCCAATATTGCTGGTACTGAAGAATGGATACCTATGAATTCCTCGCGCCTACGTCAACGTATATCTACTAAACCAATATTAAATTTTGGATTGGAAGAAAAATGCCTAGCACGTTGGTCAGGCCCGCGCAAATTTCCCGGTACTGTTAAGAAAATTCTGCCAAACGATGTCTATGAAATTTTATTCGACGATGGCTATGTAAAGAATGTTCGAGCTATTCACATGAACAAAGTGCAGTCAACTCCTGCCTCGGAAACAGAAGTTGTGGAGAGTGTATCGGCAGAACTGTCTTCTGTTCTGCCAGTTGCTGCTACTAGTATCGATCCAAGTGTCGTAACTCTGCCAGTAACTCCTTCAACTTCTACTGTAAAGAGACCTTCTTCAGGCCAGAACTCTGGTCCTCAGGCCAAAAAACGTACTCCTAATGGTCCGAGAAAAGATTGGCCATTGCTAGACTTGTCTAAATTGGATTTGGGTAAATAAACTTTATAGAATAGTTTTTAAATTATTTTTAGTAAAATGTGATTCAGGAATTTAATGTAAATCAAAAAAAAAATTAATTGATTTGAAATAGGAACAACTTGTTTCCTAAATATTTTTAGTAACACCCTGTTAATAATTTTTGAAAACCAATAAATTTAAATTATACCAGAATTGATACTGAAAATTGGAATTCGTTACACCTTCCGAAAACGAATGTTTATAAAATCATTCAATTAACATTTTTTAACATGGTGTTACAAAAATTATAATCAAGTACAATGTTATGGAAAATTAACGTTTTCAAAACGATTTAAAACCGATAGTTTTAAAGGAAATTTAAAATGATTGACAAAACGAATATATCAAACGCATGACACCTTTTGTCGTTTTCAACTTGGTTTTGTGTCTAAATCGGTTTTCATCACATACCTGAATAATAATTTGTATACTTAAAACGGCCGAGTGAAGGTTATAGGAATACATACTAATTTAGTTCAATTTTTATTTCTTTAAAATTCGATAACACCCTAAATTACGAAAGTTATCGATAATCTCCGATTTATAAACGCCAAGTTTACCGATTCTAAACGAATTTTTCAAAAGCTTGTCGCTTCAAAATTGTTGAAATTTAATTTTTAATTAATTTATTTTTACTTTCTGTTTTGCTGACACTTCTTTACTTGTCCGAAACAGCATTTATTACAGAAAAATCTTCTATTAAAATTTAGCAACAGAACGGTGACAGAACAGCAACAGAACGTAAATGCTAATAATGCCTTAACTCGCGATTTTGAAAAATGCATTAACTTAAGTAGGTCCACAATCTTTTAAATATATATTTAGTTCTCTGACAGAGAGTTATAATTTTATTTTTTATTGTATATATTTGATTAAAACAATTGTTTGCTTTTAGCATCTCTAAATCTTCCCGAAATTCCTAAAGATGGCGAGTGGACTTGCCATTGGGTTAATGACCAGCCCATAGGACAGGAAGGCTATTTAGTTGTTGGGGAACATCGCAAGCCCACAGTAATAGTTGAAGATTGGCGTTTACCACCTGGTTGGATCAAACATATGTATCAACGTTCCAATGTCTTAGGAAAATGGGATGTAATTCTAGTAACACCTAATGGTAAACGTTTCAGATCCAAAGCGGATCTGAAAACATATTTAGAAGAAAAGGGCAAAGTATACAATCCAGACATATATGACTTTAGCATTCATCGCCGTAGGGCTAAAGATATCAACTGTTATGTGCATACAGCCGACTACGTACCACAGCAGCCGATTAAAACTAAATCGTTAAATACTTCTCTGGATACAAGCTTGACAAACAAATCCTCGTCCGTTGTAGTAGGTACAATGCCATCTGCGGTTACATCTCCCTATATGGACACTCCTGTAGCAGAACCCTTACCACCTATAGAATTGTTAACGTCTTCAAGCAGCTTGGCGGCAGAGGATAAAAGTGTGACACAAGTTGAGGCGGAGGTGCCGAAACAGCTTTTAGAAGCGGCCGAAGCCAGTTCAACACCTACTCCAACCTCAACGCCAACAGTTGGTTTGAAAGAAGATGCTGTGGTCTCATCAGATTGTGCTACACCCACACCAACCTCCACAACGCCAGCAAATGTCTTAGAAGAATCACAAAAAGTTGATGATGGCTTCGGTAAGTTTTTCTTTTACTATTCTAAAGTTGTCTTATTAAATTTAATAATAAATACTTCCAGCTTTCATTGGAGACTTGAAGGTTCAAATCATTGATAACCTATTTCGCTGTCCTCAGGAGGGTTGCTCGAAAAATTTTCGCAAAGAAAATCATTTGCAAATTCATGTCAAGCATTATCATCGCAATTTGGTCAAGTAAATTTGCTCTATATTTAAATTAGTTTAACATATTTTTAATTTTGGTTTAACAATAGATTGCTAGGCTCCTGTCCTAAAATGTTAGAATTGGCAGAAAAACGTACCCACCCTGCCGACAATGAGACAGCTGAACCGGTACCCAAAAATCAAATTCCCAATCAACAATTTTTCGCTAAATTACATCAACAAGACCTCGAACAAACGAGAGCTCATCGTAGAAGTACTGGTGTACATAAGAACACTACTAGTGTCGAATCACCACAAACAGAAGTCAAACCAGAAAGAATGGACGAATCTACTATTAAAGTCGAGGAAAATTCCCAAAATATGGATAACTCACAGAATGATACTTCTGTTAATAATACAACGGTTACTTCTACCGGACTTATGGAGAGTTCTTTTGCTTCCACTAGTGCAGCTGAAGATTCAACAAATACGGAAACGGGTTTGGCAGAACCTCTGGCAAATAAAAAATCTCGATTTTCACCCACCAAGAGAGCATCTGGTTCCAGGAAGAGCAATCGCCAAAGAACTACCAAAAAATATCTTACTGCAGCTCAAGCTACAGCTGGTGTGGCAGCTTCCGCTAATTCCTTGCCAGTAGCAGTAGAGTCTGGCTTTACAGGTGTAGCTGAATTTGAAGAGACGCGCCACTCTTTTAATGTTACACCAGAAATCAGCAAAGATGTTAAAAAACGTAAAACAATTGTACCCTCTAGCACTCCTCTTAGCAGTGTGGATTCGCCCATTACAGCAGATTCTGGCTCGAATTCTCTTCAACCCCAAAATTCCATAGACGACACAATTAATCAGCCTCCCCAGTATATCAAAGAAAATGGAGAATTAATTAAGATCGTACACATGCGTCAGGAGGAAATAATTAATTGTTTGTGCGGTTACTGCGAAGAAGACGGTTTAATGATACAATGTGAACTTTGTCTCTGTTGGCAGCATGGCCTGTGTAATGGCATAGATAAAGTACCCGATGTGCCAGATAAATATGTCTGTTATATATGTCGTAATCCCCAAAGGGTGCGGGAATCGTTACGTTTCAAACATGATCAAGACTGGTTATATGAAGGCAAATTGCCTGTTGCAAACTATCATGCATCCAATGCAAATCAATTAAATAAAAGATTCGAATATCTCAAACGGTCCCATATTTTGACTGGCAATCTTTTAGAACTTAAAAATTACATGCACTCACTTAAAGTTAAAATCAATATTGCCAATAATAAATGTCATCCTAAACTCTATCTATGGGCTAAGAAGTGGGACGAAGATGTAGCAAACGATGTAAAAAAAGAAATTAAATCAGAAGTTGGAGAGGAAAACAAAGCTAACAATACTAATTTAACTTTGACACCCACAAAGAAAATTAAATCTGAGCCCACAACTCCAGTTAGGCCTCTGCCAAATATACCACAGCCAGAAGCCCCTATTGATCCAGTAGAATGCCAACAGCGTTTAATGGAGCACATTAAAATTCAACAGAACTTGGTTATGGGGCGTTTGAATGATATAGAAGCAGCCATAGACGGTAAAAAATCCTTTAACTTCCCGTTCTCATTATAAATATGAATTTGTATAATTTGCTTGTTTTAGTTTTAGAAAATGAGGACGACTTGCCCGATTTGCGTGAAGAAGATTTAGATGCCACTAAGGATGCTTTAGGTGCTTTTATAAAAGAGTTGGATACCGTTAAACTAATTGCCAAACTAAACAGTTTGGAGCATACTAAATTGGCATTTAAAAATGCTATGAATCCAGTTAAATAGATTGAAGTGGTGGAGATGTTTTCTCATCAGAATTATCGGTTTATCTTTAAATTATTTTAATATTTTGCTTAATTTCATAATTTTTGATTTTACAAAAGCTAATTTTTGTACCTTATTTTTCTAATGTTATTGGTGAAATAAATTTAAAAATTCCCCTTCCCTTTAAGTATCACTATCAATTATATTTTAAGGCGTCTGTATATCGTTAACATAATACGAAAAGGCCCTAACTCATGTTTTTCATAGTTTACAGTAGTAGGAAAAAACTAAATAAAAAAAGATACAATATTGATAGAAAATTTTTTTAAACGCAATTCCTATTAAAAACTACATAAGCACATAATATTGCGTTTAAAAAAATTTTGTATCAATATTGCATCTTTTTTTATTTAGTTTTTTCCTTCTCCTGTAAACAATATGAAAAACATGAGTTAGGGTCTTTTCGAATTAAGTTAACGATATTTATCTTTAAACATTTTGAAGTTTCTTTACAGGATGACGCAAGTTCACACGATTTAATGCAGACTCATTTCAAAATTCAAATACGTGCTCCAATTGGATTAAGAGAATGAAAATTCTCGTTGTGATTTCTGAATTAAAAAAGGATAATGAAAAGAAGCTTGCGTGAATTAGAACAAAATTGTTAACAGCTCGTTTTAAATAAAGTTTTAACATGTTACCCACTGCAGCTGTCATTTCCGCAGAATATATATATGTAGTTATCCTGCTAGCAAGCAATAGATGGTGCCATTTATATGGATTTTTTTCCACTCACATTCGTTGTTTTGACAGCCATTCAGTGACGCATTTCGTTGCAATGGTTGGCAGCGTTAAAATGCTCATCAAATTGCACTTGGAGAAATAAAATAAATTTAAAAATATTATTCAGCCCAAGGCCTATTTATTAGGTGTATGCAACTCTACAAAAACACTGCAACACAAAAAACAACTTTGTGTTTCAGTTGTCAGAAACACACACAAACATGTTCAGTATATGGTGCAAACAGCTTTTGACAGTTAAAACCCGAAAACACAGAATATCATCAGGACGATTGCGTTGACCTGATAAATAGGCCTTGATTCAGCCTGTTTGTCTTAATGTGAACGTACGTTTCTATTGTACATTTATATTAAAAACAAAACACTAAAATTTGTTTCCAATACTAATATTAGATAGAAACGTTCGTTCGGATTTAGACAAGCAGGCCCATAGTGTCTGCTATAACTGACGAAAGGCTGGGATGAACTGTTGTTTACAATCGTACGACTTTTGAGAAAACATAGAGAGCTTATGAGCATTTTTGACAAAAAGGAAAAATTCATTAGATCAGGGTTGTAATTAACGTTTCAATCATGCTTATGATTCCGATGCATTTCGAAGTGTTCACCAATTTCAGTGCTTACAATAGTTCTCCAAATAATTCATCATCATTGTTGTAAATGCAGAAATAAAAAATAAATATTGAAACTGGTGAACACTTAAAACAACAACAACTGTCCTGTTTGGTTTCGCACCATATCGAGCCTTATTTTCAATTTTAGGGTAAGCAAAATGCAACCGAAAATAGAATTTTTTACTGAAATTAAAATTTTATGGGACTACCCATAGTTAAAAATTATTAAAATGCCACAAGTCTTGATAACTTTTAAGATACAGGATGAAGAATTTTACTGTTAGCGACAATTTATGTACGAAAACATATTTGAATGTTGTAAAAAACTTTCTGAAAACTTTAATTTTTGTAGCTTGCTATTAAATCGAAAATAAGGCTCTATATATCTGAAAATAGTCAATTGTGTTGCACTAAAATAAGCATTTTCATTTCCCGGAGACGCAAAACGACAAGTTTATACATATAAGCGCTCATTTGCGTACTCAAACTTCAATTTTCGCGTTAACAATCTAAATCACCATTTGGTATGTAAACTTCACTCCACTTGTTCAACAAAACATTCACAATTGACAGTTGTCTAGTTGACGCCAACATGAAAACATGTTGAGACGGTAGTGCGAAGAGTGAAATCAATCCTTAAATAATTGAAAACAAATTCTAATTCACTAACTAACAAAAACAAAAGTGTAATAAAACGAAATACGTTTACTTCCAAATTAAATAATTAATTTGCTTTTAAATTAAACAAAGTCGCAACAATACACTGCAAGTTTTTAAAAATATTTTAACTATCAATGTCTGCTTTGAAGTTATTTCCTTACGAAGTGAAAAAAATAGAATTGCGTACGGGGAAAAATAATGGAGATTTTAACAATTATAGAAAAATTAAAGTGCTAGAAATATAATAAAAATATCGCTAATTCAATAAAATATTATTGAAAATCTGTTAAAGAGAAAGTGTTGTGCAAAATAGAAATATGTTTAATAGATAAAACACATTTAAAGTTTGGAAATAATACAATAACTCAGAGTTTGTTAAAAATCCCTTCAAGGTAATTAAATGGCTGTTCAAAAGTAATTTTTTCTTTCTCTCTTGTTGTTTATTTCTTTTTAGCCTCCTACTTTTACAAAGTGGGATGTTTTATTTATAATTGAAGGCAAAATTAAATTCTATAATGTTAAATAAACAGATTTTGTCATAGGAAGTTTGTTGGATTCTGAATTTTTTATTATTGTGGCAAATGTTTACAGCTGCTTTTCCTTTTTCATGCCCTTGCTTCTCTCATTTGTCCACAATTTTGACAGCTTGGCCAGACTATGGGACGACAATAATGTGTCGCCGACTTCTGATAACCCCTTTTCTTTGTGTATGCTGTATTTTTTTTTTATTGTGTTGAGGGGGAGTTTAATTCAAAACCAATAACATAAGAAAAATCTGCAATTTATTATTTTTCTACACCAATATTACAAATTTTTGTTAGTTGCTCTTTGCAGGTTTTGTTTTACGAGTATAAAGAATTTTTATGTTTGTTAATTTTGTTTTATGTATAAATGTTTGAATTTAAATCGATTAAATATGTGTACTTTTATTATTTTGTTTGCTTAAAGTCTGCCTCTTTTTTTTTTTGATATTGCTTGTTTCCTTTTATTTTATTTTTTATTTTGTGCACATACATACATCCATATGTCTACCGTTATGTATGTAGCACATGCTTGTTGTTGGTATAAATTACCTTTCCAATGTTAAAATCATTTGGCAAAGCGAACGGGCAAGAAAATAAGACGAGTGGCATTACCAACACGCGAGTTTAGTGATGAATTGTCAAATATCTTAGCAAGATGAATATGTGTATGGTGTTTGACATATAATAACATTAGTTCTATCAGGTTTGATTGTACCTTGAGAAATAACGTGGGCCATACTATGTAAACAAGTATGTATAGGCGAAATTTTCTACCAATTTATTTTTATTCTGTAAGAATGGATAAGTTTGCAAGTAATTATTTGAAAATATAATATATAAATGAAAATAGATTTGACTATTATCTACTACGTTCGTGCTGAAGATATTGTAAACGGATAAAATGCTTTTAGTGACGTGCCGTGCTTTCTAATGATGCGAGATAAAATAATGATTTGTTTTAAAGTTACAAAAATGAAATTATAAAAAGGAAACCCAAAAGATTTACAGCCAACACGCTTTAAATGCCAACACGCTTTAAATGCCAACAAGTCATTGATTTCCCGCAAAATCACTTATACTCATGACTCTGAGCAGTCCGTCCATGAGGAAAAATACAAGAGGAACTCAAAAAGTGGTTCGAAAAGAAACGGCGTAGTGATGTTCATATGCTGTAACAAGTTGAACAACATTCTGTCCGAGCACAGCGAATTAAATCAATTTGGCAAATATCACGCCGTTCATTTCTTTTACGTTCATCTTTCGGAACAGAAAACGACAGTTTTCCATTTAAATTGTCTCTTCTTTGGACTAATATAACAAATTATTTTTGGCGAATTCGTAAAAGATTATTAAACTGTAATTTTTACAAAACCAAAAAAGGTGTACAATAATACAACATTGTTGGCTTAACCTGCAAAGGTGCGCTTGTCTGATCTTGGCAATGGCTGTATTGATAGTTCGATTTTCTTTACGCTTTAATATGTGTTATAATTTCCAATTGAAATCGAATTCAGCATTAGTGACATTAACCCGACATGAAATACTGCATTTAACAGTGATTTGGAGTCTCATACAGTCATTACTTAGCTTGCCTAAAAATACGACCGTTCTTCTTCTAATCTCATATAATAATGAGAATGCACAAACTTTAGTACAACTCTTTAAAAATTAACCGAATTTATGAAAGCTCGAAATAAAGTTAACAGCACTGTGTGTCATTAAGGTTCGTACCGATTTCTACCTGATTTTAGATATTGGCACTGAAAATCAAATTGGCAAAATTTCTCAAGTAACTTTCTGTTTGCTAATACTTCACGGGATTTTAGATATTTACTGTCCATTTGAAGAATATCATAATGTACGTAGTTAATTAATTATACACTTTAGATTCCTTGTTCTTTATTTCTAAATAATATTTTGTGTTTTCAAACTTTTTTTTTTGGTCTTTTGAAGTTGGAGACTTAACTGCAATGGACAATCCCAAGTCGATGTCTACCAATGATAACGAAAAGAACATAATTCTGTGTAGTGAAAAAAGAAAATCAGAAGACTCTGATCAATTGAAAGATTTAAAAAAGGCGAAACTAGAACTGAAGGGTTTGAATTCTAAGAGACCTGGCTTTACGGATGAGCGCTATCACGAAACATCTTATTATATTGAAAATGGTTTACGCAAAGTCTACCCATATTTCTTCACTTTTACAACATTTACCAAAGGAAGATGGGTTGGGAAAAAGATTTTAGATGTATTTGTTCGAGAATTTAGAGCACATCCCGCTGAGCAATATGAACGTTGCATTAAATCGGGTACCCTAACAGTAAATTATGAAAAAGTGCCTGTTGATTACGTACTTAAACATAACGATTTGCTCGCAAATAAAATTCATCGACATGAAGTTCCCGTTACTAGTCAATCAATAAAAATCATACACATGGACCCGGACATTGTGGTTGTTAACAAACCAGCATCTATACCAGTTCATCCATGCGGAAGATACCGCCACAATACTGTAGTTTTTATACTGGCTAAGGAATATGATCTAAAAAACTTACGTACAATACATCGCTTGGATCGTCTTACTTCAGGTCTTCTCTTATTTGGACGTAGTGCTGAAAAAGCACGGCTAATGGAACATCAAATTCGTAATAGATTAGTTCAAAAGGAATACGTGTGTCGCGTTGAAGGTGATTTTCCGCAGGGAATTATCGAATGCAACGAGCCAATTGAAGTTGTTAGCTATAAAATTGGAGTATGCAAAGTGTCATCGAAAGGTAAAGATTGTGCAACAACATTTGAGAAAATTTCTTTCAATGGAAAAACAAGCGTGGTACTATGCAAACCACTTACGGGACGGATGCATCAAATTCGTGTGCACTTGCAGTATCTAGGGTTTCCTATTGTTAACGATCCTTTATACAATCACGAAGTATTTGGACCACTGAAAGGGCGTAGCGGTGATGTTGGAGGTAAAACCGATGAACAACTTGTGCGCGATTTGATAAATATTCATAATGCTGAAAATTGGTTAGGTGTCGATGTGGATACGGACATATCAATCCTTAAAACTATGAAAGAGGACCCAGCTACTGATACCATAAGTTTAATCAGAGAAACCATAGGACATGTTTTAAAAAATGTTGATGAGAAAATAGCTTCTCCTGGTACATTACCCAGTAGTTCGAATGGTGCTAATGACGGAATTGCTAATCAGGAAAATGGCAATGAAATTATTCAGTCTAAGAATACTTATACTACAGACATTAACAGCAATTCAAACGCCGCTGCTAACAACACTAATAATGATTTACATGAGAAAGATCACTCATATCCTCAAGACCAGGAAACGGTCGCTGCACAAACCGGACATGAATCGCCGGACATGGAATTTAAAGTTGAAAAAATTACATCAGATGAACATTGTTACGAATGTAAAGTCCGCTACAAAGATCCAAAACCATCAGATCTTATCATGTATTTGCATGCATGCAAATATAAGGGGCCGGGGTGGGAGTATGAAGCACCTATGCCTGACTGGGGACATGCTGACTGGATTGAAACGGATTAATATTTATAGTTGAAAATTGCATGTAATTATGTTAAAAAAAAAATATTAAAAACTTTACACAAATAAAAACGTAAAATTCATGAAATGAATTAAAATTTTTTGTTAATAACTTTGTATAGTTACTTGCGAAAAGCACAAATAAAAAACAAATATGTATTTGTCAAAATTTGGTAAGAGCAATGAAGTGTCAGATATCATAATGTTGAGATTGCCAACGGACGCAACCCTGTTTTTTCTAATTCTAAGCATGGAAAACAAATGCTAGATATCGATCTTTAACAGACCCACTCACTAAAATATTCAATAGCACGATTTCATATATTTGTGAAATATCACTATCAAAATTGTTTTAGCTAAGCCGATTTGGAAATACTAGTGTCCGCCCTCATGTCTATATTCATCAACTCGTCACTTTCAGAGCTCTAGAACTGTGCCAAGTTTCATAATAATGGTTCATTTAGAAGCATATGAAATATAATTCATCTTAAATGGGCATGTCCGCGCCCACTTAAGCACAAAATGATGACATTCTGAAACTCTGCCAAGTTTCGTGGAATCGTGGGCGTAGCCCTGCCAATTTTTTGAATACAAACTTAAGTATTTTTCATAGCTCAAGGTGTGTGCCAAATTTCGTAAATATCAGTTAAATAGAAGCATGTGTAACATAATATTAAGTTTTTTTTGGGCCATTTTTTCAACTTTGAGATTGTGTCGTTACTAGAGCCCAATGTTTTGGTTAAGTTTCAAAGCAATCGAATAAGAAAAATATAAAAAAAAAATCGTAGGCATGTTCTCGCCCACATTGTTTTAAATAGGACGAAATGGAAGCTATACCCTCTCGGACCAAAAGTGAATTTTTACAATTGGTCTAAAATATACGGAGTTATGAAGTAACATAACAAAAAAAAAAAAAAAAAAAACAAAAATACAGACGAATTGATAACATCCTCCATATTTTGAAGTCGGTTAAAGGATGACTTTTCTAATCATTTGAAAAAACAAATAAGATTTTAAATTGGTGTAAAGAGTCTCGATCAGCTTTTAATACTCGTATTAATAAAAGAAAATTTCTAATCAGAAATAATTTTTAGTCAGGCTTAAGTTCAGTAATTTCAATTCTTTTATTGAATGAAATATTTTTATTAATTAATGTGAGTTCCTAAAGAAGAGAAGAAAAATTAAATTCGACTTTTTAAGTTTTTTCGCTTCTCAAGTTTTGTTAAATTATTTCGAAGCTATAGCTTCTCAGACAGAAAAAGAATTTTTAAAATCGGTCTAAAACTGATGGAACTATGAAGTAACAAACGTAAAAAATAAGTCTGTGAAGATGAATTTCCTAATTTCGTCGGGGTGTTATTGGTTTGCCGCATAGTATATTAAGAATACATTATTATTGTTATTGTTATTATTGGTTGTAACCAACCAACGATTTATTACCTAAAGCTTAAATTAGACGTGACATAGCCATAACGCCATAGCCATAACCAAACCAAATTTCAATTGGTTTCTATGGCAATGGATATGGCGAGTCACCTATAATCAAACGCAGTGTTGCCCATAAGTTTGGTTCGAACAGCTGTTTTCTACGGTTATGAGCCTTAAGACACAAACCAAGGCGCATTTATTAGGTGGCAGCACTACACCAGGTGACTAATGGCATTATACCAATATAAATGTCAAATTTGGATTGTGTAGGTATAAGCCTAAAAGCATGCTTTTATTTGGGTATACATAAACACCTTTCAAATATTCAGTTTTGTATGGTGTTTGACATTTCCTATAAAAAACATGCAATCTGACGATGCTACCCTGTTTTGAAAAGTAAAGCTATGTACAGACGGTTGTCAGATCTTACAATATTGCCAGTAAAATGTGCTAAAAATTTCTTACAACCGTGTGAACTGGCAATTTTTGTCAGACGACGTTGCCAGAAAAAGCATTGTCAGTCCATTGCAAGACTAGCAACTGACAACATATTTTCAGACATCTCACAATCGTGTGAACACATTGTAAAATTATTGCCAGATATTTGTCAGACATTTTAATATTGTCAGATGTGCGAAGTTCATGCATCTGACAATGGCGTCATTGTAAGATAATTCTTTCTATGGGCAACACTGCACACGCTTGATTTTAAAGAAAAAGTTTATAACAAAATATATGCAGACAAAATCATTGCAATTGCTTCTTTATGGTCCATAATAATTTATACTTTCACTTTTTAAGCACACCATACACGTTTCAATTCAACTGTGAATTGAGTCTTTCAATTGAATTGATTCTTGGCCACATATATACTTCATAAACTGAATTGAAAGATTTTCATTCAACTGTCAAATTTATATTTTTTTCACAATTACAAATTTAAAAATTTAAAACTTCTATTGCATTCATTCATTTATATATTTTTTATTTAAAATTCAATGAAATTAAATACAATTTTAAAAATACTCAACTTTTTCTATACAAAATAAAGCTACAAACATAAATTTTGACAACTAATCAAGAGACTCGAGCACACACAGCACAATCGAATTGAAAGATTTACTAGTCAACATGAAAAATCAAAATCTTTTGATTTTTCTTCAACCAACTCGACAACTGCCAAACTAATCAATTGACAAAGCCATACACGCTTTGATTTGGACAACAACCGACTCAATTGAAAATTGAATTGAATCGTGTATGGGGTGCTTTACATTTAACACAAAAACTAACGATAAATGTTTAACAATTTCCAACAAATGGTTTAAAACTGGCAACGCATAACAACAGATCCAACAATTTGTGCATATGACAACCGTGTGAACGGACAATTTTACTACTGACGATTTTGTCAGATGAATTTATTGTCATACAACCGTCTGGCAATAAATTGTAAGATTTTCTGACATCCGTGTGAACTGACAAGAAATATTGTGCTGGCAATTTTCGATTACATTGTACATTGTCAGCACATTGCCAGATCTGACAATATTGTAAGATCTGACAATCGTCTGTACATAGCTTAAGAAGGTAATTTATACCAACAAAGTACATGTGGTTGTTGCTGTTGTAATATTTGTTGTAGAATCGCGGGTACCTGATTGATGTGCCTTGACACAAACCAACTGAATTAACAGAGATCTGTTATCATCATAACATATCTCTGCTAGACATGCAATTACTAGGTGCGTTTGAGTACTTTTCCAGTAAAATCCAGTAACTGAGTAAATACTGAGTAATTTAAAGAAATTACTCTCAATAAAAAAGTTTGCATCTAAAAAAGTACACGGACGGAAAAATTGTAAAATCCAGTAAAATATATACAACAGCTGATTACCAATTTTGGCGCTAAAAAATATACATATGAAATACACGATAGAATATTTTGTTTAATAATAAAAGTAATAGATATTGCCATATGTTTTTATTTAAACTTATTTGGCTGGTCCACGATGTCGACAAGAAGCTTTCTATAGCTTACTTAGATTGAAAACAAAAATAAACTTTCTCATTTTGATTTTGTTTTAAATATAAGTAAGCGATAGAAACTCTCTTGTAGACATCGCGGGTCAGGCCGTTAAAGTTTCTAAGCTTTTTACCCTGAACGTGAGAAGTTATTAGGATGATATATTCAAGACAACGAAAAACTGGGAAATTATTCAAAAAAAGTACACAAAGTAAATATTTTTTAAATGTCCCATACGGCAAACCAGGAACCGTCGACCCGACAATATGTATAAACAAAAATTTCAATATAATAATCTATTAACTTTATTCACGTCAAATGAAATCGTTCGGAAATGCAATAGCATTGTTATTATAAATACATACATACATACATGCATATGTGCATACATACATATTTCCAACAATTCTATGGAAATTCAGCACGTGTCAATTTCACGTGTAATACATAACATACCCGAATATTTTTCTAGCATCAAAACTAAATATGTAAATGTTATAATATATTGTTATAAATATTGTTATAATATATTTCAAATTTAATTCTGACCACATTTTATAAACGATTTTTCCGGTTTTTACCGATTTTTTTTGGTATTGATGCTTTTTATTTTTGGCGTTTTTTTTTGTTTTGGTGTTTTTTTTTATTCTTGACTTTTCTCCGTTTTGGCGATTTTTGTGGTTTTTGGCATTATTTTAGTTTTTGGCGAACTTTTTTTTGGTGATGTTTTTTTTTGCATTTTTAGCGATTTGTTTTATTCTTGATCGTATTTTTTATTTTGTTAGTTGTTAAAATTACATAGTCAAAATTACATTAACTGAAAAATACCCTTTAGTTTTAGTTTTTTAAATAACAGTATTAATGCCCGTTATTTCTACAAAAAAGTAATTTACCTAAGGTTTTTAGCTACGAGTTTGCTTTATAAAATTTAACTTACACGATAGATGTCTATACACTAATAGATATCTGGCTAGTCAACATAAAAATACTCGTACACTTACCAAGTGTCTATATCAGAGCCCTGCGCCGATCGGCTGAGAGTCGGCTTAGCCGAGCCGCCGAATGCTTTTGACCAGCCGTCGCCGCCGATTTTTTTCGGCTAATTACCGGCTGGAAATTAGCCGCCGATTGATATTATTTTTTAATATTTATTTATTTATATTTTTTCGGCTGAAAAACTGTTTCTTGGATATTATTATAGATTTGAATTTACTCAATTTGTAAATTTTTAACTAAGTACATATCGTTGCCTTAATATAGAAAAACCTTAGCTCATATTATTAAAATTGAGTTTTTAATTGAATAAAATTGAAAGAAAATTTTTAAAACATAAGGTCTGTTCATTTATTTTCCTATTATACTACAATTGTACTTTTTCTGATGTATTTTGTTTGATGATAATATTTTAAATTGCAATGTTTTTTAGAAATTGACATTTTATATGAAAATCTTTACACAGTTTCATGTATTCTTACTGTTTTTGCGCATTTTTCATAATTCTTTAAATTTATTTATTTACAAACACAAAAATTCCACTTTCAATCTCTGATCATGTAATAATTAGAAACAAACAAAATTATTTGCCATTAAAATTAAATTAATGAAAGAAAAAGTATAAATTAAGGAAACATACATTCTTTTTTAGCAAAGAAATGCACATTTTTCAGTATTCCTTTTTCAGATATTTTTGAAATAATTAACTTGACAACAAAACACACAACAGGTGGTTGGATAATTCTTGCAATGAAAAATTTTACTAGTAGTAATTTATGTTTGGAATGTTTTTTGTCCCTTTTGACGCTCTCTCTCTCCATTTAAACTTTTTGAGTTAATGAACACTTTCCAGTAACAATTGTTACAAATTCGTAAAAATTTTTAGTAAATGATCAAACCTATATTTAGTTCACTCATTTTAGTATTTGAAGCTATGAAATTTTCACTTCGTTCCTATTTATTATCTTATTTTTATTATATTGTTTCCTATTATATTTGAATTTCTCTACCTCCGGCTGACAGCCGATTTTCAGCCGCCGCCGATGATTTTTTATGAGCCAGCCGCCGCCGACAAAATCGCTGGGCGCATGTCTCTGGTCTATATGTTATATGTCTGTATATTACTTTAGGATTTCGTTGCTCCTTTCAGAACACCCTTTAATTTTTAACAGTCATATTTTTTTGTTGTTGTAGAGAACAAAGTTTTGAGCATACTGTGAAAATTTCAGGTTCGCAGCTTTTACGGTTCTGGAGAAAAAAAAGCAGGTGACATACAGACAGACGGACGTACAAAGTAAACCAAGAGCGGCTAGACATTTTTTGAATTTATGTATTTTCTGCTTTTATGACATTCATTGGCTAAAATATTTGCTAATTTCAGCAAATGTTTAGACGTTTTGTGAATTTGCAAACTTCAATTTTCACTAAAGAGCTAATTCCTCGAAAACAGAGATGCATTGGCGGCTAGAAATTTTTGGAATTTGTGTGTTTCGTGTCCTTTTATGCAAAGTACTGGCCGGCCAAATCCCTTAACATTCATGTGTGAAGATAAATTCATCATTCATTAAATACCGTTTTAAAAAATATCGCATGCGATATATGTATTTCTTCTTCTTTTATGAGGCACGTATTTTGTTCTGAAATTAAGGTATTTCTTCATAAAAATGTTTACTGCGGCCAAACAATTATTCCTCAGCGAATTAAACCTAGTGGAAAATGAAGACAACGAATCATACTAAGACAAAATATGTTTAATATTATGATTCGTTGCCTTCATTTTCCACTAGGTTTTATTCGCTGAGGAAGAAGGCTTTGGCCACAGTGGCCACTTTCCTCATAAAACTCGAAATAAGATTTTTTTTACCAAGTAATATTTTTTCCAGAGTTTCTAAAAAATTTCACAAAATTCATATATAATATTTTTTCCAGAGTTTCTAAAACTTCACAAATACAATTCATATATACTGTAATTCAATTTAATAGCATGCTTTGTTGTCTTCATTTTCCAATAGGTTTGATTCGCTGAGGAAGAAGGGTTTATCCACAGTGGGCATTTTCCTTATCGAACTCGAAGTAAGATTTTTTCACTTAGTAATATTTTTTCCAGATTTTCTAAAAATGTTCACACATATTATTGAGATATACTGTAAATGCAGTTCAATAGCACGATTCGTTGTCTTCATTTTCCACTAGGTTTGATTCGCTGAGGAAGAGGGGATTTGGCCATAGGTAAAATTTTTATGAAGAAACCCCTTAATTTCAGTACAAAATGCGATATTTTTTAAAAACGTATTTAACTCGATAAAAAACCCACGCAAAAAATAGCGGTTAACAAAACATTATTCTTTCCATGTTCCTGTTGTTTTTATTACGAATTATAAGTGGTAGCTAGCAAACAATTGCGATTTATAAGAGGTAAAGAAGATTTTATTGGAAAAAAAATACTAATTAGCGAGGGACCAAAATGTATGGATATGTTACGAATTAACGAGATTTTTTCGAGGGACCGAAAGTTTATTACGAATTATCGGGAATTACGATTTATCGGGGTACGAGTTATCGGGATTTGACTGTACTTCCTTGAATTGAAATTATGTACATACATATATTTAAATGTGCAGAATGTTAACGTTGATTTGAATAAAAAACCACTTATGTATTTAATTGTTTTTGTTAAAATTTTACACTATTTTAGTCAATATGTATTATACATATTTTGTCCTGTTTTAATTCTGTAAACAACTTCTCGCGATCTTTTATTTTTTTTCTAATGGACGATTCTTACAATAATAACTATGTACATATCGATGGTTTACTAACGCAACCTCGTAACTTAAAAACTACTACTTTTCAGGAGAGACAAAAAATGATTTATAACAAGTATTTAAACATTTTTAATATATGTTTTTTTATAATCTAATTACTTGGATGATTTTTGTCAAATTTTCAATTAAATACTTGTAAATTTTCATTAAATACTTGTTATAAATCATTTTTTGTCTCTCCTGAAAAGTAGTAGTTTTTAAGTTACGAGGTTGCGTTAGTAAACCATCGATATGTACATACATATGTATACATTTATGTACGCACTATATACAATACGTATGTATATATGTAATAGTCTCCTGCACAAGACATCTTATAAGAACTTTTAAGACGAGGGATTTTTCAAATGCTTTACTACAGCGAAATCTTATAAAACAAACGTTAACAACATTGTTTGCAAGAAATTTGTTTGAGTATTGTAGGTATAAGAGTAAAGAAGAAAACACTTCGTGACGGAAGAATTTGTGATACTTGCTTCTTTCTACGCATGAGCGCGTGTACAAACGTCATGCATGTATGTGTGTATGATTTTTTATTTTTCTGCGCACATGCAAAGGCACACACATGCATTAACATTAGTTGTATGCGGTTAACCACATAATAGCTTACCATCTAAATATTACACACACACTCAAACGTACAATGAAAAATAACAAGCATACACTAATCAACAGTACTTCTTTTGAGTGTTTGTTACAAACAAGCTGTCTTGCGACATCGCTTGTTACAACTAATATAAACATACACCAATACATCCATCGTGTTTCACTTATAGTACGTCAGCATTTATTATTGGTTTAGTACAATACATGCGACGTGAATACATTTAAAAATCATGACGTTTTTACATTTCATGACTGTTTACGCAGCTCTCTAGTATGTAAGTGTCTTTTCATTAATTATATCATTGTCACTTCTTAATTAATTTTATTTAATACACATACCGTTAAGCATAAATAAGTGGCTTCGCATGTGTGCTTTTTCATTTGCATAAAAGTGCCTGAAAGAGTCTGAAAGTAAAGGCCGGGGCACAATGAATCCGTCATACGTTAAACTTCGCCTTTTTCAACTGACATTAACGCAACGACGGAAAAGGTTGGCACAATGAGTACTTTATTGATGGAAGTATTTGAACAGCTTCAATAAGTCTTATTTATTAAATTCAACTTTATGTATTGAATTCGTTTATTTCTTTTGTTTAATTTTGTTTTTTGCTGCCACAAAACACAAAAACCTAATTCAGAACATACCAAAAAACAACCAACCAATATCTGTCAAACTAATCAACATACGCAAAAAGCTAAAAGTTGACCAAATTTTGTACTTTGCGTTGACGGACACGTACTTAATGTAACAGGCCTCATAAGAAACAATGTATATCAACTTAGAGGCCTTTTAGATGAAGGGAGGCCTCGCTGCGACACTTCGCCTGCGTGTCTTGTTTTTAGGCGTGAAGTGAGGAGAAGCTTGCGGGGTAGCAAAAGTCGCACGTACTGCAGTGTGCACACTTAATTTTTTTTTAAATTCGGTAGAATCGACAAAAAAAAAAAATCGGTAGATTTGAATGAAATTCGGTAGAAAATTTTTTTATTCAGAGAAACATAAAAAATAACTATTCGAAGAAACATAAAAAATAAAAAAATATATGTACTTATATATAAAGTATCAAAATAAACAGGTTCCAAAAGCACATTTAAAACTTCACATGTGATTGGACTGTCATAAACAATGAAGCATTTCCAATAAAAAAAGTGTCATCCCCAGTTATTTGCCATTACGCTTTATATAGATATGCTATGCATATATAAAATAATATACATAAAATGCAGTTTTTGTACATAGGTTTTATAAAGCTACTAAAATAACTTTTATATGACAAACATTTGTAACTACAAAAATTGTATGTAAGATCCATTTATGAATTTAAGCTTTTGTGCAAAAATTATTAAATCATTGGTAGGAATAAATATTTCATCCCCAAGCCACAATTCTTTGGCAAATACTAGGTTACTTATAGTTTCAGTTTTTAACCGATTTCTTTGTTCTGTTTTAATTATTTTCATGACAGAAAATGGCCGCTCTGCGACCTCACTGCTATGTGGCAAAATAGGCAATTTATACATATATCGGCTTAAATTACTAAATAACAATATTCGGTAAATTTCAGGGCTTGTTCGGTAGAATTGGTAGATTGTTAAATTCACCAACATATTCGGTAGAATCTACCGAATATCCGTAGAAGTGTGCACACTGACGTACTGGTAATTGAAGCGACAATTTTATCTCTTCTCTCTCACAAATTTTTCTCTCTCGTATTTTTGTGTGCTATGTACAGACAGTGTTGCCAGTTAGACCAATTTTTTATAACATGCATGAAATAACCAGTTATAATACAAAAATTATAAACAAATAAAGTAAGCAGAGAAAAGGAATTATTTTATTTTGGTGATTAATTAAGAAAAATAAAAATGTGGACATATTAATTCTACATTTCTCAAGCTAACAATTAGTTCCTTTACGGCAACACTGGTACGAATGAACGAATAAAAAGCATTGAACCAAGATGTATATAACTAGGTGGCAGCGCTACTTCAGCTGATAATTTTTTGCTCCTTGTGCTTTGTACCTGAAGAATGTCAAAAACTTCGATTTTGTTTTGGTTTTAGTACAATTATTTTAGTGCTTTTGACGTTCTTCGGTTCTTTACACAGCTATGGTTACCGTATTTTTGTATAAGAAATCCTTACGCAGTCACCTGTATAATTACACCATGGAATTGAACAAATTAATATTAAAAAGTCACCCGACTATTGCGACAAAAAAGTCTTCATGTAAACGCGCGTGGATTTAAGAAGGGACTCCAAAAGGGAACGTAAGCGTTGTCGCAGCGAGGCCACCTTTCATCTAAATGGGCTCTTAGCTGTCAGTTGAAAAAGGCAAAGTTTAACGCATGACGGATTCATTGTGCCCCGGCCTTAAGGAAGAAAGAAAGGAAGAAGGAAAAGCAAGAAAAAATATCAGCAGGGGAGGTGGTGCTTTTGAGTCTTCTCTTTTGTGACTTCGTTTATTTGTACAGTACAAATGTATGTCTCACTTTGTGTGTGTGTGTTTTGTTTGCTGCAGCAGGAAATGCGTTTTTACCCGTCTGTTGCCATGATTTTTAAAAATAGATAACAAACAGCTACAGCAACAATCATCTACATATGCATATACTCATGTACCTACAACATGCATTCATACATACATACATATGTACATATCGCACATTTACTTCAATAGTGGCATAACTCAAAAAAAGAGTTTATTGAGTTAATAATGCAGAAAGATGCGGCATTTCGTATTTTATCTTGTGTAAAAATTTCATATAAATAGCTTGTACCATCACCTCCTGAGAGAAGATTTTTTTTTGCATTTCTCCATTGAGTTGTATGCAAATTGAAAACTTAAAACGCGTTTTCTGCAAAACTGGTTTTTTTGAGTTGTGCCACTATTGAAGTAAATGAGCGATATGTACATATAATGCATTGTATCTACAAAATCCTTTTATTTCAGTGTTTTATTTAATTTTTTTTCAGTTGAAAACTATTTCACTAGAAAATAAACTAATGGTATTTGCTGGGTTTTATTTTTTATTTTCTCTACTTTTGTGCAAATAAAATTTTATTGTCTAACATGTAAAATTCCTTTTTTAATTTTTGTTTTTGTCAACGCAATATTGTTTGTAGAGTGAAAATCCATTGATGAAAAAATTGATAAAACTGAAACCTCCTGTATAGCATATTATGAGCTGGCAATGTACTAACTACATTTATTCCAAATCATATTGCTTTGGTTTGTAGTGAAAAAGTGAATGGTAAAATAGTTTGCAATTTTGTTTTTTTTTGTTTTTAAAAAGTTGTGTAATTTTTTGTTGTTGTTTTCGTCACTAAAATTGTTTATCGTAGCGATGGGATACTATCGATAAAATTTATGTACATATGTATGTATATTGGAAAAAAAAAATCTATAACAAGGTAATCTGTCGATAGTGATTGTACAAAAAAATAAAATAGTTAAAAAATGTGTGCAAATAATTTATTCCGTTCAGTTTTGAATTGCCAAATAACTACAAACATATACATAGGTACTTACATATATACATATCTTGCTATTTCTTGCTTTGTTCGAAAAATAATTATTTGCAATATTTATTTGAATATGATTTCTAACATAATGCCATTTCGATTGCCTCCGAAGAAGTCCAATTTTCGTTAAATGTTTTATTTTAGCAATATAGGTAAGGCCGTATATTACCTTTCTAGGCGTTAATTAGTCCTGGTCCAGACTTGCAACTTTTTACTTTTGTTGCAGCAAGTAGGAAAAGTAGTAGTAGGAAAGACCGAGAGAGGTCTACAAAATGTATATACATATTTATATATCAATACTCTCCCACATATTCCAGAATTGCTGCAACAAAAATTGCAAGCCTGCACTGCGACTTACACTGTTCTGCAAAATAATTTGTTCTAAATAAAAATATGTGTTACCTTGCATTTACACATGTACATAAGTAATTGCTTGCAAGTAGTGTATACCTATTATCAACGAAAATTTCGAAGAAATAACCGAAAGTCTTGTAAGTTACTTGAGAGTTTACACAGTCAGTTGTAAGTTCAATTTAAAATCGTTCTCGAAGCGCACACGTCTTATGAAAATAAATTTGTTTTTGAATGGAAAAATTTGTTTATTTTAAAAATATATGAACTCAGTATTGCCGTATTCCCGATATCATAAAATTACTGAAAAGTATATTTTCTTCAACAACTTTTTTTTTGCCAATATGCATGAAATTCATATATAAAAAATATGATTAAAGGCTGGAACAGAATAGGAGCTGTAGTACAACAAAAAATAAATGTTTGTGTATGTCAACAAGGATTACCATGTTTTTGAGTAAAATATATTGTAGTCAGTTATTATTGGTCATTTCTTTAATACAATTTAGCAATTTTTCGCTAACTTGCGATTTTTTCGCATTTCACCGAACTTTTTTATTTTTCACTGCATTGGCGATTTCTAATAAATTTTAGGGCTTGCTTCTGATTTTGCAACTTCTCGCGAATTTTTGCACAGATCGCGATATTAGCGATTTTTGCATTTTTTCAGCTTCCTGACAATTTCGCCGATCTTTAAACAACATTAAACTTCGTTATCATCCCGCTGTTAATAAGTTTTTGCAAATTTTCACAATTTTCGCGATTTTTGCATTCTTTACAGTTTTAGAGATTTTAATCAATACTATGGTTTATTTAAAATTTTGCGATTTTTCGCGATTTTTTGCAAAGTTTGTGAAAAAATAATTTTTTTAATGTTTTCAGAGTCCTAATATTTTTGCGGTTTTTAAACGATATTAGACTTTGTTACGAGTATCATCCCGCTGTTAGTAACTTTCTGAGAACTTTCGTCTTTTTCACGATTTTTATATTTATCTTATATTTTTAGGGACTTTTAATCAATATTGTGCTTTGCAAACGTTAAAATTTTAGGAAGTTTTTGCAAATTTTCACAGTTTAAGCGAGTTTTAATAAATTTTAGTATTTCCTTCCAACAATGTGGTTTTGCGAAATTTTGTTGCTTGGGGATATATTTAAAATTTTTTATTGATTTTTACACAACACATACGAAGTTAATTCGAGCTTGAACAAATTCACATATACAAGGTTCTTAAGAAAATATTTATTTGGTAACAATGCAGAAAGCTTTAATATTCTGTTCACATTTTTTTTCTTGCTGCGCTACTAGTTACGTCGTCAGCTTCAACTAATACTACAACTACTCTATTCTGTTCCAGCCTAACCCTGCGTTTACATATGCAAGTGCCTTGCATGCAAGCTTTGTGTACGTATTATCAACGAAAATTTCTCAGAAATGCCCGACTGTCTTGCAACTTGCATGTTTGCCTTTTAGTGCAGAGTTGTCCATAACATAAAAAATTTTAATTTTAAGGGAACCAGATAGTGTTGAACTTTATTCGTATTGTTTCAATGTTATTTATGTCTAAAAAATTAATAAACTGCTCGATTTATTAATATATAAGAAAAAAAATTATTAAATTAGCTTTTAAATGTATTTAAAATGAGTAAAATCTCACTTAACACTACACTGAAATCCAGTTAATTTGTGCTAAACTATTAATAGGGCAACACTGTTAACTAACTTTCCATTTACTTGCTACAAGTTCAACAAGTCACTGTCTTGTAAAATTCCTTGGCAGTTGAGTTGGAAGTAGGCTGCAAGTGCCGACAGTGTAGATGTGTTAGTAAAAGAGTTTCAGTGTATTGAGTTTTTCGAACTTGCACTTGCACGTGTAAACCCTAGGTAAAGATGTATTGTTGTATAGTTGTGTTTTTTTTATATATTATTTTTTTTTAAATACGTAGGAAATCTGCAATAAGTACAACTTTTATTATACGAAGTACTAACAAATTTGTATAAAACTCATTCTCGGTAACACTGTTTCTTTATTTGTCATTTTACTTACAAAAATTATTTACAAGGAAATTGTGTTGTAAGCTGAGCAGTAACTACAAAAAATGTGATTGTATTAGTAAAAAAATGTGAATGTATTGAGTTTTTCGAACTTGCACTTACATGTGTAAATGCTAAGTTATACCTATAGGGAAATTAATGCCCTAACCCCCCGTTGCCCTAAACTCAAATCCGTGTTCAGTTTTTATCTATCACGTACAGATTTTTTTAATGGGCGTGCCTAATGTGACCCTCTAAACAATTCGATCACGCTAAATTATTTCAATATAACTCGATAACAGTTTCTTCAATTTTAATAAATTAAATACTGAAAGATGCAAAACAAAATTAACTTCAGGTCAATCTTATAGATTTTTTTTCGAGTTTCGACAGTTTTGGAGTTAATCAGAAATGATTGGTGAAAAAAACATAATTTTAATGCAAAATTAATTTTTGTTTTGTCTTGTTTTGTCAGTGGCCATTTCACTTTGGCAAACATTGTGTAACACACTTGCGCGATGCGGCTCAATTGCAAAGGAATTATTTTTTTATAATTCCTGGAATTAAAAAATGTAGTAATAATAGGAATATATGTTTCCAATGGCTCGGAAAGGAGTGTTGCTATATAATGTAAATTAATATCCATCCATACAAGTAACTATAAAAAAAGGTATGCAATTTTTGCTCAAGCGAATTTATCACGATCGCTATTTGTGGAACATATATATGAGTCGGTTTAAAAGAAATGGCTATGCCAGTGTGATATAAAAAATATTGTTGCTTTTTTGTGATTTGTTGGTCCTAAAGATCACATGCGATTCCGGGAACCAAAGACACTGCAAATGAGCCTTTAGTTGACAGGTAAAAATATTTTTGCCAGCACTAAGCATCAAATTAGAATTAGTAAACGATTTATTATAAGATATGAACAGAAATGGAGAGACACTTGAAACGTGCAAAGTATATTTCCACGTGTAAGTGAGACCAAATCGATGGAAGGCATATTTATTGGTCCCCAAATATGAGAAATCTTTAAAGAATTGTTCAAATATAAGTTGTTCAATTTGCTGATGGTTAAGAATTGTCTATATGCATTTTATTGCTGCTTTAACAGCTCCTCAGAAGACTTCAAGCTTACACTTTGAACAGTCACGAACCTCTTATCTTATGCACAGACTTTCAAAAACTATTGCAGAATTCACAAATAATAATATTTTTATTTTTCGTTAATTTTAATTATTCGAACTTAATTTTTTTCTGTATTTATTATTTGATCAGGCTAAATTTTGTATCGTTCTGTGAGCCAAATTACATTTGGTAATTATTAATGAACAAACAACACCAAAGTTAATTGTAAGTATTCTGACAAACACGTAGTAGAACGGAACAACTAGCTGTTTTCGAAGGCCACTACACCTTCATCACCAGCGTTCTTTCCACTGTGTGTGGTGTCAGTTGATTTCTGCTTTATATACGCAACTGAATATGTGAATTGTTATGATCCATCGTATTTCAATTTGCTGAAAGCTTTTGATAATGCTGGCCGTGGATTTATATAATTTTTAACCAAGAAAGGGGTGTTATAAGTTTGTAGTGTGTGTCTGTGTGTCTGTGTATCCTTGTGTCTGTCCGTGTACACGTGCAGGACAAACGGCTAGACCGATTTTAATTTAGTTTTTTCTGTTTAAAAAGTGACTTGATCGAGAGGGTTCTTAGCTATGCTTTAAAAAAAATCGGTGCAGCCGTTCAGAAGATATCACATCTTCTCTAGATATATTCGGAGGTTTTTAAAATTTTTAATTTTTGTTATCTTTCTTTTTCATTAACCCCTGACTAATAAAAGGGGTGTTATAAGTTTGTAGTGTGTGTCTGTGGATCTGTGTATCTGTGTGTCTGTCCGTGTCCACGTACAGGCCAAACGGCTGGACCGATTTTCATTTAGTTTTTTCTATTTGAAAGGTGACTTGATCGAGAGGGTTCTTAACTATGTTTGAAGAAAATCGGTACAGCCGTTTAGAAGATGTAACTAACATCTTTTCTGCAAAAAGTCTGGGGTTTTTAAAATTTTTAATTTTTGTTATTTCAGTTTTAAAATATAAAAGGTATTCATTTCAGTTTTTTTTGTTGGAAAAATGGAAAAATGTAATTTTTCCAACAAAAAACAAACTTAAATAAATACCTTTATAGTGAATTTTTCAATGTTTAGATTTATAAAAAGAATAACACTGAGGCAATTTACAATTTTATTGTCAATGAAATTGATTTAAATAATCCCTGCAGAAAAAGCGAATAGTGAAATTGTGGTGATTTACTAGTGACGTTGTCAGTAGCACTACTGACCAGGTGTACCGCAGCCAATGGTATCATCTATTGACATTTAACATTAGCATGTCATTGAAAATCCACCACTAGACTATAGCACTACTGACTTAGTAGTTCTTTCGGGACCACATGGAGACATTGGCACCAAAGATTCACTAGTAAATTTTAGGGGCTCTAGTCTACAATATCGATATATCCTGTCTCGTTGTCAATAGTAAAATTATAGTGATTTTCTAGTGACATTGTCAATAGTGTACCCCAGCCAATGCAAATGCCTATTGACAAATAACATAGGGTTGTCATTCAAAATCTATCAGTAGACTTTAGCATTATTGAGAAGGTAGTTATTTTACGACCATATGGAGATATTTGAACCAAAGATTCACTAGTAGATTTTAGTGACGCTCGTCTACATATATTTATGTAATATTATTGCATAGCATAATAAAAAAGAAAAACAAACTATTGACGAGTTCATTGACAATATCACCAGAAGTACACTAGAACTGTTGTCTGTAACGTATCTCTACTCGCGCATAAAAGGAAAGTTGTCGACATTTTAACTAGTGCAATTGTCGCTGGAGAAAGAGTATTGACATAGAGACATATGGTTCTTGGTTGAATAGAGGGATGTTTCAAAACAAGATTTGGCTTCGTTTTTGTTAGCTCCCTTGCGTATTTTCATCGTGCTTAATTTAAAAAAAAAAAAAAATTATTTGTTCGTATTCTTAGCTTTTTTTTCATATCGTGGCACTCCTACAATTTTCCACTACTAGAAAAATCAAAAAAGCCAGTTGTTCGTGGTCATGAATAACTAACTTTTAAATACAAAATTTGGCTGAAATTAATTTTGGCCCAAAAGGTACTTCATGTTGGCCAAAAAGTCACATGTATCAAGCAGTATTATTAACTTAAAGTTCTAAACCTCTAAAAATTGGTCACATTTAAATTATGTATTTTTTTCGCTCCAGCCAGAAAATTGTTACTTGACTAAAGTGATTTAAAAAAAACAATATACTAACAGCCTTATTGATAAAAATTATTATGGTTTTATAAAGCGTTTATAAAACAGATTTTCATAAATTTTTTTTCTTATTTAGCCTGTATTAAATAAAGCCTTCATAATTTTTATATGTATGTACATATACATATGTGTTGATTTTGATTTTATTTAGTGTTTTGGAATTTGTTGTTCTTTCTTGTCTTTTACCCGTTTTTCGATTTATTATTTATATATTGCCTTTTTCAATATTTAATGTCTCGTTTATGTCACTGTAAGCAGCCAAACAACGTCAGGGCCGGTCTGCCTGTCTGTCCGTATTTCAACATACTTTTCAAAATCAGCCTTGTTGCTTTTCAATAAAATAGTCCTAGAATTTTTAATTTACCGTCATAATTTCATGGCGCACAACAACATGGCCCTCCCGTGTCGCTCTTATCTTGGTTTTTCTGCTTTGAGTTTGGGTTCTTTGGAAATTTTCCTACTTTCCTTTTGTTAGTGTTTAAATTAGAAATATTACACAAAATAATGAGGGAAAAAAAATAGTGTGAACATACTAATTTGCCAACCGATTTTTTAATCTTCTTTTTCTCTCTTTCTATTCTTATCTCTCAAACAGGTCTTCACTAAAGTTAAATGTTGCATTTCCTGCCAGCACAAGGACCTAAGAGAAGCAATAATGTTGGTTTGAGTTGTTGTTTGAGCAAGCCAGTATTAAAAGAAATTGTTTACAGTTTGTGCGTGGTGAAAGAAGTGGCAAATGGAGGCAAATTAAAAACAGTATCCTGCACACAATATTAATAAAAAATATTAAAAAAAAGCAAGGAACAGTTAAACAAATTTCAGCTTGATATCAATGAACATAGACCCTATAAAACGCCGCTAATTGTATTATAATAAAGTGAATAGAATAAGAAAAAAATAAAATAAAATAAAAGCTGGAAAAAATAAATTAAAAACCGCACGAAGAGCATACAGGGAAATAATTTTATAAATGAGACAAATCTTTTGTTAGTAGTCAAAAACACATGTAAATGAATTTGTAGAAGCACTAAGCCTATCAAGTGATTACAGCAAATAGAGCAGGCTGGCGTGTGGGTGTTTACAAAGTAATAAAGTTAAATACAAAAGAAAGTTAATTGGAAATAAAAGGTTTCACTTGAAATAAAAATCACACAAAAATCCCTTTATCTCTTTATAAATGAAAAAAAAAATCTTTTTTCAACACATTGCAGTCATATGTACATATGTATGTGTATTGCCACCATCTGTGTTAGTGAGCCATGAAGAAGGCTCAACAGTGACGACTGCTTAAATTTTTTTAAAACACGAACAGTTTTCACTAAACTAAAGCACGCTACAAAGGCTTTACTTTTTTCCAACAACATTTACATATTTGCCGACAATCACACCACTGCACGCAGCAGCAACAACAAGAATAATACAAAGGAAGCTTAACGAAACGAAAAAATTGGATTAATTCATTCCAAGTACATGCTGGCAAATAATCAAACATATTGTGTTGCCTCTAGAGATTAAAAGGAGAACGAATGCAAGAAAACACTAACACGTAGAAAAGCAAAAATTCAGAGGATTAAATTGTACAATAAAATACAACAAAGTTGGAAATAGCAACAAATCCCTATTCCGTTAGAAAAACAAAGAAAAGAAAAAAAAACGCCAGCTATAATCTCCTCCTACCCCACAACAACAACAACAACACAACGGCAACAACATCTAAAGTGACAAATAAACAAATCTGTACACACATACATACTTACATAAATAAGTATATATACAAACATTCATCTAGTCCAAACTACCCGTGCGCCGCGTACTCCAAACAGATTTCGTTTCCAATCGTTTAATTCTTGCTTGATTCCTTAAAAATTACGAGTAGGTACATTTTTAAAATCACAAAGGCAAACGGCAGGCACGTGCGCGTTTTTTTATGTCTTATTTAATGCAAAAAACATCTTGTCACTTTTTATTATTAACATTAAACTTTTTCAAATGTTTGTTGTTTAAGTTTTGTTGTCGTTGCTTTATTTATAATTTAATTGGTTTTACGAATACCGTTGCTGCTGTAGTTCCACGTTATGGATCATGCCTTTGGTAAAGGAAAAGACAGAGTGCAAAGAGATTATCAAGGATATGCGCAAAAACGTTTCGGTACAAGTTGATAGTGATTTTGCTTTACTTCTGCCCAGCGGTGTATATGAAATCAAAAAAATGGAACCACGTTCAAAAATACGAACAATTATCGTATTTTGTTTATTTTTGGCCATAGCGGGCATCATTGGATTTGGCTATTTTTGTCAAGATCAGGTGAGTTAAATCTATGCAAATGTTTTCAATTAAAATAAAGTTAGCAAGAAGAAAAATAAGCTGTAAAGCCTACAGTACATGACATGTGAAAAAACACTTTCCTATTTACAAAACGACAATTGTCTTGCAGCAATTTATTACTAAAGGTATTCACGTCAAAAGTTGCACTGTTGCAGAAAAGCAAAATTGCAAAATTTTCAAAAAATATAACAACAACCACATAGAAAATTATTTTGCACAAATGATCAAATGATGCAAAATTGTCAGGGTCTGAGTAAGTGCAAGATTATCAGGGTACATTTTGCAAAGTTGTGCAACTTTTTATGGCATTGCCAATCCAAAAAAAAATTTACAAAATTTACTTATAAAATCAACCATACACCAAATTACAACGCAGAAATTCCCAAATGTTTTTCTTTTAAATGAAAAAACAAGTCGTTGAAGATATTTTCGATACAAATAAATTAATTAAAAAATTATAAAATTAAAAAAATATTTAAAAATTCTTAGCTAGAAATTATAAAGAAATCTTTAAATTCGATTTTAAGATAACAAATACATAATTTTGTTATTTTCAAAAGACTGTGGCTCAAATAGTTATTAGAATTTTGTTAAATAATACCAATATTATTAATATTGATATTTTTATTAGTGAATTGATTACAAAATTAATCAGTGAAGTTCCAACACTTCGTTTCAGTATTTAAACAAACATACGAGTACAATATGTATATCTATACACATTGTGTTGCTTTATAGACAATTAAACAAAATGGGTTGCTTACATCAGAAAGTGCAATTATGCATTTTTGCACAGTTGCAAGAGTTGACGTGAATACCTTTACTTTATTTTTTTTTTAACTTGCATTTATGCCTGTAGCAAGCCTCAAGTTTCAGTGATAAAATAACAAACGAGAAAAAAACGAATTTATAGTAAAAAATATGTACATCCATTTCTATTGCTCTTTCCCCTCTAACCAATAGAGTAAAATTGTGCTCGTGTCAGACGGAGAAAGTCCAAGTATCTAAGAACTACGGCGCCCAGTGGTTCATAATAATTTTTCATCCGCCCAAAATCTTTTAACTTTTGAACTAATGAAGATTGTAATTCTTCTTTTTAGTGGATAAATAACATCTTATCCAAATTTAGGCCCCTATTATGAAATCTAAAAAGAAAATACAAGGCCAAAACTAAAACTATTTAAAATGTTTTGTGATGAATGCCAAAAAAAAAACAGTTAAGTTGTTTTAAGGTTAAGTTGTTACAATTTCAACTAAACTTAGTTGAGTTTTAAACCGTAATAGGGGCATTAGTTTCATTAGAATCCGTACAGTGGTTTTTGTGCAATTTGAGGACAAAACTGCAAGTCAAACTCTTTAAAATAAAAAAGAGTTTTTTTGAAAATCAGTTGACAAAGGACAGAGTTATGCACAAGGAAGAAAATTTCACCTCTCCTATTTACAAAAAAAAAAAAAAAAAAAAAAAGTATGGGACCCAAGTGCCCTTTCAAATGAAAAAATTATTTTCAAAATCTGTCCACAAACGACAGAGTTATGCATAATGGTAGCAAATTTCCCCATCCAATTTTGGAAAAAATTTAAGGGACCAAACTGCAGGCAACCCCTTTCAGACAAAAACAGAATTTCGAAAATCTCTTCACAAACGACAAAGTTATGCATAAGGTTAGCAAATTTCCCCACAGATTTTCTAAAAACAAATTATAAGTCCAAATTGCCGGCAAAGCTTTGAACAAAATTAAAATCCGTTCACAAATGCCAGAGTTATATATGGGGGGAGGGGAGCAAATTTCCCCCTCCGATTTAGAAAAAAATATGGAACAAAATTGCAGGCAAACTGCAAATAAAAAATAATTTTGAAAATCGGTACAAAAATAAAAAAGTAAAACTCTGGGCAATTACAAGCAATTTTGGTAAATTTTTCTTTTATAAATTTTGAGTGCAAAGGTATATAAGATTTAAAGAAGACACTTTAATCTTTCTTTGGATGACTTCGTTTTCTTTTCATCCCTATTGATAATCAAAAGTTATAGACTACTAAACTTAAAATTTTACGAAAATATTGAGGTTTAAAATTTATTTCATAGCACCCTAACTACAAATTGTACAGAGTCTGTACATACCATTAATTAAAAACAACAGTTTACCCAAAAGAACAAAAAAAAAAAAAAAAAGAAGAAGAGAGGTGTCTTAGGACACCCGTGTGTGTAAAATAACAGCAATAAAATTATATTATATGTTGATGTAAAATTCTCTGCAAATATTTCAAAACGTTTCCATTTAATTTTTTTCTAACAGCGTACGATTAAATTAATATATTGTTTGTGGCTGGTGGCGGCTATTAGCCGGTTTACAGCCTATCGGCTCTGTTCTCTGGTTTGTGCTCATGTGCAAAAACAAAACAAAAACAAATTGAGCAATCGTTCTCATTGTTTTTGTTTAACTTACTTCAAAGAACGAAACAAAGCAAAATGAAACAATTTCTTTTGTTTATTTTCGTACTACGCTTTTAAGTGCAAGTCGATTATTTTTGTTACGAAAATCACGTCCTAACTCTACGTCTCCACTAGCTATCGACTTGGACATGACGTGGACATGACGCCGGCAGAGCAACTGTGAAAAATTCATCAACTTTCTTGTTGTGGTGAACACGTGCGATGTCCATGTTCAGGCATATTAAAGTATTTTACGGTAGTGCAATAGAGATGGAATATTTACCAATTTTGTTCTGTCTCTTTTCTTTCTATTGCAAATGGTTGCGGACGTCAAATCTCGTGGCGAACATTTTTGCTCAGACATATGCTCGGGCATTGATGTCAGAGCAGGGACGAAAGTTGGACATGAGCGGTCTCCATTAGCCATTTGCGATGTCCGACATGATGCCCATACCAAGTTCATGGCTAGTGGATACCGCTAGTAACTCCTATATCGCGCAATAAATAGCAAAGCTATAAAAACGCAGAACGTTATCAATAAGAGTTTTCGAGGAATCATAATTTATATCAGATAAAACGCCACAAATTTGTTTTTTTTTTAAATTAACATAAAAGTATTTGTTTTAAGCAACATGCCACGCCCACTACTGCGAATAGTTTGTACTTACTTCTTGGCTACGCTATCCTTTCTGATTTCGTAAAAATTTTAAAAATCTATTTCAAGAAAAAATTTATGTATTTGACCAATGAAAATTGATTCTGCACCACCGTGCGACTTATTGATAAATCAAAAACGATGTGTTCTTCGGTACGAACCAGATTATGACACTGAGAACTAAAAAAAAAAAAAAAATATGTATAAGTAATTAGTCTGAACTTAAGTAACTGCGTATAATCATTCATAATTGTAGCGCCAACAATTCGTACACTGACATTTTCTCTCAAGCAGCTATGACTATAACCGATTCCAACGTACAATAGCATCTCGTTTATGCCAAAAACTAAAATACGCTACAACTAAAAATAAAAAGGCATATGCGTTTCAAGCGCATTAACTCTCTGTCATACTTATATTTAGTACTCAGACTCAGGATATTTAAGCGCACAAAAAATATACGCATGATACTCGGGATTTTTATTTATTTATTTTACAAAATGGAATGGAAAACGTGTGCGTTTGTGGGTCTGCTTGAAAACATGCTTTATGTGTGTGTGTGTGTGTGTGTGTGTGTGTGTGTGTGCATATGCATGTGTAGCCGATTAACAGTCTGAGTATTCAAAATACGCATGAGTATGATTGTAGCTCATACAGTCTATAAATTTTAGTTATGTGTGTGCATATGAGCGTGTTTTTGATGTGTAAACATCTATACGATAGGAGGTAAAAATCTTTTGACTTTGATTCTTTGCTGAGATTTCTTTGCTGAGATTTCTTTACTGAGATTTCTTTGCTTTTGCTTTGCATTGTCAAATCGGTGTGAGCTATGTATGAGTGTATTAGTGTTTGAAAGAAGCAATACCAAGCAGAGAAACAAGTCGACCGGCTCGAAGCCGACGGTGCGCCGCCGCCGGTTATTTTTCTGTATATTTCCGTAGACGAAAGGTGAAAGTGAACCGTAAGAGCTACGGACTTGAAATTTGGACACAATGTGTAGACATTTGGCCACTACAACAACAAATACATGAGAGTTAAAAATTAAACGGTGTTCCAAAACGAGCAACGAAAAATGTTAAAATCCCATGTAATATACATACAATTGTATGTACATATATATACTTGAAATTTTAAAATTTAGTGTATTTTTATACAGACTACAACAATTAACACTAAAACACTAAATTTAAAAAATTTAAATCAATGGGTGTTCCATCAGTTAATGCAATTTTGACTTTGTAATTTTGACAACTTGCTGTATCTTGGAAACCTAAGAGCAGAACTCTTGAAATTTTCAAAAAAAAAAAATTTTCGCGAAAAACCGGTAAAATCGCCAAAATGAAAAAAATCCTTAAACAAAAAAATCGCCAATATGAAAAAATCGCCAAAATGAAAAAAACCCCCAAAAAACAGAAAAAAATCGCCAAAATGAAAAAATCGCCAAAATGAAAAAAATTTAGAAAATTAAAAAAACCCAAAAAGAGAAAAAAAACGCCAAAACGAGAAAACAGCGATAAAACTGAAAAAAATCGTTTAAACTGAAAAAACTTAAAAAAGGAAGAAAGCTAAATCAAAAAAAAAAAAAAAAAAATTATCAAAACCGAATGTGCGCGAGTCAAAGTCGCACTTTACTGAATTTATTTTAATTGCAATGCGTACACAACAACAAGAACAGAAACAACTAAACGATGAACAACAGGAATTAAAAATTAAAAAGTAAAAGTAAAGGCATTTACCATAGACGAGCACTGCAGTACCACTAAAGTTTCAGTAAAAACAATAAAAAATATTTAACAAGTAAATTTTTACTGATTACTAAAATTTTTTTCTACAATTTTTATAAATTGCCTAAATGATTTGTTATATGATGAGGTGCATTGAATTTTCAGTAGTCAGTAATGCCCGTATTCATAATGAAATTCTACCAAGTGGCTAAATGTTTTTCATTCAAAAGTTTCAAAATTTGAATGAAAAAACTTTGCCACTTGCTACAATTTTATTATGATTACGGCCTTACGATTTTACTGGTAATGCAAACTAAATTTAATTAGCAGTAAAAATTTACTGATATTTTTAGTAATCAGTAAATTTACTGCTTACTGCAACTTTTAATGCAGTACATATACATACATATACTGCAGTGTGCCCATTTACTAACCAAATAAGTTTAATAAAACAAACAAAAACCAACAAATTCATATGTATTTACAATATTGAAAGTTTTGATACTTTTAATTAATTAATTTAAAAAAAGATACTAAAAGCATAAGTACTTCCAACTTAAATAAAAATTTTTATTACTAGATGTTAACACATCTGCTCTGTGACCGGACTCACATTGCTTTTTTTTATTTTTAGCTGTACGCATTCATAGTTGTTTCACGTCCTATACTCAAAGAGTACTAAAAACGACTGGTACTAACATGTCTTTGTCTTATTGATGGCTTAATGTCATGTAGGATTTTAGTAAAGTTACCGAGAGTTTGTTGTAAGAACTACATAACGCAAAAAACGTGTTCTGTAGAAAACCATTTTTTGGAATTTGCTAACATTGTATGAAAGTTTTACATAATATAAAGAATAATATGAATAAATCCCCGATATCTATTCTTCGCATAAACTATGTACTTGTTTATGCGAAGAATAAAACGGCCCAGTGTGCAAGCTAAATATCATTATTTGCTTATTTACGAACACGCGTTAATGTTTTCCCTCACGTAATATCTTTTTAACGCTTATCTTTTTATTTGGAAAATCCTCACTCTCATTTCTAATGTACTTACTTATGTATGTATGTAAGTGCCCTAAATGGAGTCTGACTTTCTTTTTATTTCATCACTGAAGTTTTTTAGGTTTTTTTTTTTAACAAAAACTTTAGTTATTATTTCATAATTTTTTTCGTAAATTTCGCCAGTTGTTGTTGCTGTTTACTTTCAAATATGTTTATTTATTTGAAACACACAGTCGAGGAAATGAAACTAGTCTTTCTCTAAAGTTAATTTTTGGTTAAAAAACAACACATATGTATGTATGTATATACATACTCGTATTTATTTTTTCTGGCATTTCTACGTTTAGGAATTCCCAATGATTAAAAAAGGTAAACAACGTAATAGAAAAGTTAAGTTAAACTTTTAGATTAATTTATGTATAAATATAAAAAAAAATAATTATGTTTAATACTCAAATAATAGGAAAAAAATTTTAAATAACGACAGTAGAAGAAATGTTAATATAAGCGGATTTGGCGCCACCATTAATAAAAGTTTCCAGTTTTAGCATTTTTTTTTTAACTTTGCGCAAAACCTTTTAAATTTGTTCAGATTCGTAACTCATTGCTTTGTGATTAAAATTTATGGCAGATATCGTTCAATACTAAAAATTTTTTTGTGATTACGTCAATAAAGCGATTGTTTTTTAAGAATGTGACTTTTTTTTGTTTCTAACATGTCCCAGCAAAAAAGAAAGTATTTGCATAAAATTTTTAGAGTTAACTTTCTATCCTTTTCATTTTTCTACACGAGCTCTTCTTTGTACAGGGTGGGCCAAAAGAAACCAAGGGGTGTAAAAGTTTAATAACTTTTTTGTTTATTAACTTTTTTTTTTTTTCTTTCAGATTATATAATATACAAAATGAAAATTTTTTTACACTAAGTATGAAAAATGATGTCTCTTAAATGACCACCGTTTTCAGCTTCGCACTGATGGGCTCTTTTTAGAGCATTTTTCAAAACTTGTGTCTGTAGCGTTCGAATTTCTGCAACAATGTTTGCCTTGAGTTCAAGGATTGTCTCTGGCTTGTTCACATACACTCGCTCCTTCAAAAAACTCCAAAGAAAATAGTCGGGTGCTGTCAAATCTGGCGATCGCGCTGGCCAAATAATTTCCGAATTTCGAGAAATTATTCGCTCTCCAAAAATTTGACTTAAAAGTGCCATTGTGTCTCGGGCAGTATGGGCAGTGGCTCCGTCCTGCTGAAACCACATACCAGGTCTGTTTTCAAGAGCAGGACGTAAAAAATTTTCTATCATAAACCGATACCGCTCTCCATTTACGGTTACAGCACTTCCATCTTCATTCTCGAAGAAGTAGGGCCCAATGACATTTTCAGATGTGATCCCACACCATACTGTACACCTGATGGGGTGCAATTGGCGTTGATGAATGGCTCTTGGATTTTGAGAACCCCAGAACCTACAGTTCTGATTATTAACAAAGCCATTCAAATGAAAATGAGCTTAAAATAATTGATCTCTGGTTTAAATAATAAAATTCTATTGTTCTGGTTCTCTGTTCAGTTGTAAACCTCTCCATTATAAATTCTCCAAGTGTTGTCTATATAATCTGAAAGAAAAAATAAAAAAAAAATAATAAACAAAAAAGTTATTAAACTTTTACACCCCTTGGTTTCTTTTGGCCCACCCTGTAGTTGTTATTTTTTATTAAATAAATTCAGTAAAGTGCGATCTGCGAGTCGCACACGAAGGCTTCCGTACGGACATTACATATGTATGATATGAACTTTAACATATACAGGGTGGCGCAGAATGAGCTATTTGGTTTAAATGGTTTATAACTTTCTTATTTATGCGATTATTATATATATATATTTTTTAAATACAGTTTATTATTGGGGAATTTTTTGCAATTAGCTTTCAAAAATGATATCCCTTAAGTGATCTGCATTTTCTGCTTCGCATATACATATGTGCTCTTTTTACCAAAAGGGGTGGCGTTGGCTGAAGTAGTTAGCACGTTGACTACAAAACCGAAGATCCTGGGTTCAATCCATGTATCCGACAGTCATTAAATAACAACAGCACGCATTTTTCTCATGTGCATTAATGCCCCTTTGTATCAGTTGTTGTAGGAAAGTTCAAGTGATGAAGGCATAGTCACTGGTCACTGAACTATACCGACTTCAACAGATGCTAATCCTAATGTAAAATCAGAGCGTCCTCCTTCGTCGGTATTGTGTAGCAGAATCATCGGCGAAGTAAAATAACCAATAAAATGGCTACCAAACACAGCTTCAAAATTTAATACGCCTAATTTGAGACCAGAAGGCGCTACAACACTACATTATTACAAAAAAATGCGTGCAAAAAACAGAGTTGTAAAACGAATGAAGCTTTCTTCTATCTCTTCTTTCACCACCTGTCTTCTATCACTTTCCCTTTTCTAAATAAGGTAACACCTAGTAATAGTAGTAGGCATTAATTGCCTGAGTGTTACTTCTCTAAAAAAAAAGAAAGTATACATCTGATGTTTTCCATAACTTTTCGCCAAATTTCGGGTGTAATGGCCATGATTTTATTTTAAATGTTAGTTTTTAGTTGGAATATGGTTCTTGGTTTGTTAACGTACACTTTTTCTTTCAAATATCCTCAAAAAAAAAAGAAAAAAAAACTATGGGTGAATGTGCGTTAAAATGTCGACCATATGCACGCTTTGCCAACACAATAGACTGTTGGTTTGAAAAATAAAATTCAATTATTTTTGTACGTTGTTCGATCGTGTACTGATTCATAATTAATTCCCCAAGTCTTCTTCACAAAACGCTGAAAAATAAAAACAAAGAAAGAATAATAATTAAACAAGTTATAAAGAATTCATATAGCTCATTCTGTGCCACCTTGTAGATATAATCAAATATCTTACCTGATGCAGACATTAACGGCCTGTCCCACGATGTCACCAGAAATCCTTCGATCGACAACTTGTATTGCAAACAACAATAACATTAGAAAATTTGTTGTTGTTTTCAATACAAGTATTCGATCGAACGATTTCTCGTGACATCGTGGGACAGGCCGTAAACAAAATTAAGTACCCGGTAATTTTTTTTTTGGTTTTTTCTAGTTTTGGTGGTTTTTCTAATATTTGGTGCTTTCGTTTTTTTTTTAGTTTTTTTAATTTGGCGATTTTTTCGGGTTTTGGCGTTTTATTATAGTTTAAAGGTACGGTCACACTTGTCAAACATTTGCCCAAAAAAGCGTAACCACTAAATGCTAATGCAAAATCTTTCAATTCAGATAAAAGTTTGTCAAGTTGAAGAGTAGCCAATAGTGTTGGATTCTATGACATTGTCCATTAGTTGTGTTTGAAACTGTTTAATTTGATAAACACGCGTCTGGATCAAAACTTTTTTCATTAGTGTTTGTTGGTTACGTTTTTTTGGGCAAATGTTTGACAAGTGTGACCGTAGCTTAAGAGATTTTTTTAGTTTGGCAATTTTTTAGTTTTATAGTTTTCTTAAGTTTCGGGATTTTTTTCGGTTTCGGCGTTTTATTTTAAATTTAGAACTTTTTAGTTCGGCATTTTTTTAGTTTTGGCGATTTTTTAGTTTTTGGCGTTTTTTTGAGTTCTGTATTTTTTTCATTTGGCGATTTATTTTAGTTCTAGATAATTGTTTTTAGTTTGGCGTCTTTTTCACTTTGGGCGATTTTTCTCAGTTTTTGGCGATTTTTGTTAGTTTTGGCGTCTATTTCTTTTTGACAATTTTTTTTGCGATTTATTTTAATTTAAGAGACTTTTTGTAGCTCGGCACTTTTTTGCTTTTGCGATTTTTTTTCCGGTTGTCAGCGATTTTCTAGTTTTGGGATTCTATAGTTAAGCGTTTTTGAAAATTTCAAGAGTTTGTTACATTTTCCAAGATACAGCAATTTGTCAAAATTGCATAGTAAAAAAAAGTTTAACTGATAGAATACCCTTTAATTTTCTGTATAAAAATATACTAACTTTGTAAATTTCAAGTGTCTATATATAATTGTATGTATGTATATTAAAATTTTTCGTTGCTCAATATGGAACACCCTTTAATTTTTAATGGTCATATGTTTTTTGTTGTAGCGGCCAAAGTTCTAGATACACTTTGTAAAAATTTCAGGTCTTACGGTTCTCGAGAAAACAAAATGTGACGTACAGACGGACAGTGAAGCGAAAACAATGGTGTTCCTTTTCACCTTTGGTGTACGAAACCCTAAAAAAAGAAGCAGAAAATACAAGTAAAAGCCGTTCTTATAGCTTTCGCATAAAAGCTGTTGAGATTTCTCTACATCACAAACCACCAACATAGCAAAGAAAACACAAAAAAATTGAGAACATTTTTCTTATTTCTCAACACTATCGCTTTTTAGCTCGATACACTTTCCCCAGCGATATAAATTTCCTACCGTTTCACTTGATTTGACACAAGAGAAATTAAACAGCTGATCACCATTTCCTGAATTGAGAGAGCCCAAGTGTTTAATGGCCTGTTTCTACATAACAAGTAAGCTCTCAGGCAAGCAAGCGGTACACAGGCGAGTACGTAACAAAATGAGTTTTTATAGTACACTTGTCTAGCTTACGTTGTATTTGGTATCACTTTTTGTATATTTAATTTCATTATTGCCATGGTATACAATTTGGTATTTGTGTTAATTTTTTTCCATACTAGAAGCATTACTTAATGGCAGCCCTAGAAGAAAATCGAGCAAAATAAAAAACAGCTGCTTTTAAATTACAATGCAATATTAGATCAGTTCGTTTATTTTTCAAACAAAATCGAGTAACTGAATAAATCCTGAGTATTTTTGCTATTAAGCATTAAAGAATGTTTAGATATTTTAAAAAAGCTGCATCAGAGATTCTTAATTATATATTCTTAATATCGATAGTGACATACTTTTTTTCATTTACGGTATGTTATAATTTTTTCACAATTATAAAAGCATTAAGATTTTGCTGAAACAAGTCAAAAAGCTTTCATGCTTCATGAATATATATGTATTTCACCCATCATATACGATATGTACGTACATATATCATCAGATGGTTACTAATTTGCCGCATTTAATGGAAATACTCCCAATCTTCTTGCTATGAATACAGCTAGATCCAAGATAATAATGAATAAAAAACTTTACATTGAAATGTGGTTCAAAGCACAGGAGTTTATATATGAACCAAAATAATATGCCTTATCGTGGTTAGGAGGTTAATATCTTTCAATATATTTTAAATGTGGAAAAATGTATTACACATATAAAAAATATATTTCATATACATAAAACCGATGTATATTCTTTTTTTTAATTTACTTAGAAATAAAATTCACAAAAAAGAAAAGTGCAACCGCTATTTTCGGCAACCATTTATTCAGTGAGAGCTTGTCTCAGTTTCAAATTACAAACGAACGAAATTCAATATAATACAGCGAAGCGCAGTAAAAAGTTTCAGGTAATCGAACAAACCTATTATTACTTTCCTTGAACAAATTTATGTGAACAAAATTGAAAATAAAATTGTGATGAAAATACATACAAATATGGGACAAACATTTGACATTAGATACAATTGAAATTGACATTAGATACGATTGAAATTGTTATGTAGAAACAACAAAATAAAAAAGTATTACGTATTTTACTCAGAAAAAGTTGACAGTTGTTTTATGAAACTCCAAAGCCAAATTTTGTACTCATATGAACAAAATTTTCGAGTTACTTGTAATGTAGAAACATGCCATAAATTCGCCTTAATCAATAGCTTCAATACCATGTTTATAGTAAAGTGTGTATTTAATTTTTGTTACATTACATTGTAGCCTGCTGTGTGGTCTATGCGTTTAAAGGCCTCATTAGTCTTTACTTTCTGTTGCTGTTCTGTGCCGTTCCTTTCTATATAAAATATTTTGCAATTACTTTGTCTGTGAAAAAAATCACCTGGCAACCTATAGAATTGATTACATTTGTACAGAAAATATCACAACACACTAATACATACACACTTTTGGCTGTCACTTAACGTTGAATTCTATTTTCTACAGATTTGTCCGCAACAGAACAGAACGAAAAAGTAAAAACTAACCACACATACAGATTTTCAACTCAACAGAAACAAAACAGCTGATTCAGAACAGAAGTCACGTACATACTAATTCTGCCTTAATGCTTAAAAGTGATAATAGAGTTGCCAGATCTAACAAACAGCATGACAGTTTAAGTATGACAGTTTTAAAAGATTTATACATTATAAAGTAAACACCTATTTGGATTAAAATTTATTTCGTTGGTTTACACATTTCAGATTGTTAATTTCTCACTTTGGTAGATATGTATGTGTTTCGATTTTATAACTTTATTTTATTTGATGAATCCAAATAGTAATAAACCGGTTGTGGGACTGCTTGTTTGTGATTCTAAAATATGTATAATATTAACTTTGGTATTAATTAGCACTTTGAAATTCACATAAATATCCATTTCATGGGACTTAAACCAGATTTAAAACTGCATTTTTTCTTATCATAGATGAATATTAATTAAGTACTCGTAAAATAAATCCGGCTGACATAAATCGCAATAATATTAGATAAAACAATGGGAAATGCTCTTGTTTATTACATTACATATCACACACGTATAAAATTAAAATCTTTTGTTATTCAAATTGGATTTGATTGTTATTGAGCCAAGTTCTATATGTAAATGCGTGGGATCGTCACGCTCAGTTTATAAAGTGTTGAGCACAAAGATTTTTTTTTCTCCCAAAAATACTAAATTTTGGACAAATACAAGGAAATTGGTTTGCTTTTCGTGGGCATGTTTACCTTGAACGTGATTTATATTTTCACGTGAGTGAGTATTATAAAAGACTTCATAAAGTCATATATAAAACAGCAGTCACAAAGATTAATACCATTAATCCCACCAATGAGATGCACATAAATTATAATAAATAATTTTTATACATATTTACCAAAAACAAGGTGTCAAAATCGCTGAGATTGGAAATGCCAAATATACATACTTAAATAAATAGCGGTAAGAGTATTGTAATCAACATTTTGACTAAACGTTTAAGCAGCTATCAAAACAAGGGCAATAGAAATTAGAGTTTTCATGCTTTAGTAATTTATGGCAGCCATAATTTATTTTGTAGCTGACAAATGGTTGGTGTTTTCTATCATAATCCAAAATAAAACATGCTTGTAAAACACTTAAGAAAAATTTAAACAGGTTTTTACGCGAAAATAATATCAAACAAAAATCTAATTTTATAAATTTGGTATTTCCAGTGCGGATGAAATAAACTATGACGAGGCTGTTGCTTAACCACTGAAATAACTTATTTGTTGTTGTATCAAAAAAAAAAAAATATGGTGAATAAGCACAATTTATGTATGTTTGTAAATATATATAAATTTTTATATACATAGTTGAAATCATTAAATCAGATATGCTATCAGGATTGTTTTATTTTCAATATCTCTGCTATTAATAGAAATTTTAAAATAATTGAAATTTAATAGAAATAATATTAATAGAAATTTTATTTAAACAGAGCACATTGCTGGATATTTTCTACTATTTAACTTGAAAGCAGCCCTTTTACAAAATACTCCACATAAGAATTACTCTCTTAGTCATGGGGGCTGATTCCTGCAATCTTTATCGAAATTGCGTTCGAAACGTAATTAATTTGGATAGTAAGAAATTTTCTAATGATGTCACTCGATACGAAGCGAATCGAGTTTTTGTTTCAGTGTTGGCGAATATTTTTTACACATACATATGCAATATGTATATGTATGTATGTAGATATAGATATATATATATACATATACATATATATATATATATATATATATATATAAATATATATGTATACGTACATATTAGTGATGAGCGATAGCGTGGTTTTTTAATAATGTTGCTCCTTGTGAACGTGATTTCTAAATCGCAGTTCTTTTAAACTGTGACTGTGATCACAGTTTAGCAGTATTTTGTTTGTAGCAGTTGTGTTATTTTGAGAAAATCTAATAAGAGCAGCAGTGAAATTAAACAGTGACTGTGATCACGGTTTAACACATTTAAGCTTAAATTAGACTTGACTTAGCCATAATGCCATATCCATAACCAAACCAAAATTCAATTGGTTTCTATGGCAATAGATATGGCGTTATGGCTAGTCACCTATAATCAAATACAGTGCTGACCATAAGTTTGGTTCCTACAGCTGTTCTCTATGGTTTACGGTTATGGCACGTCTGATTGAACCTCTATGCTCTTCTGCTTTAAAAGTATTTATTAGTATTGGTGTCTTGATAAATACTAATAAGAAGAGCGACAAGAACAAACATTTAGCAATCAACCCCGTCCAAATATTAAGAATTGTCGTATAGGAGGCACACGCAAAGAAAAGATATGGTTGTAGAATTGTTGAGAAAACAATATTATGTTCTCTGAAACAAATGTGTGATCGTTGAAAACTAGTTATTGTTATTTTAAACATTTATTTCGTTACGATAAACAGAATAATGTTTGAATTTAATAATTACATTATCCATAAAAAAATGTGATATGGTTAGAGTTTAACAATATAGTTTTGTTAAAAATTTAAGACTACAACATAATTTGTATTATTATTTAAAAATAATATGATGCAAATAACAATATAATGTTATCCAAAACCATACTATGTTAAGTTTAAAAAAAAAATTTTTTTTTCATAAACACCTGTCAGTTCAGTATTTCGTTTGTAAGCTATCGGTAGTGCACGGGTGGTGTTAAATAAATTAATAAATAAATAAAGTATAAACAAGAGGGTAGACCAATAAAAATATATAAACATCTGTGTATCTCTTTATACAGACATATCTGTATGTTGTGTAAGTATACATTTTTATATATACACTTTATTTCACCAATATTAATTTATTTTTATTTCGAATTTAACGCACAGCTGTTTCTACAATAAATATATGATTAAAAAACAAAATAGTATTATTATCTTAAATAATACTGTGGTCGTATTTAAAAAGATTAATATAATAATAATAATTAATATAATATTATGGTGAGTCTCAATTATATTTTAGTCACATCTAACAATAGTGTTGTCATATTTACAATGCTAAGATTAGGTGTAACAAAGTTCATTGTTTTTGTAGATAATGTTATTATTAACTCAGATAATAATATTATTTAAGTTTGCTTTTCTATTAACAATAATATGATTTGACTGCAACCATATAATTCAATCATAGTATGTTGCTGTTTGATTATGGTTACCTTAACCATATTTTTTCTTTGCGTGCAGAGGGGCAATAAAATTACAAATATAAAAAAGCTGTGAGCTTTATTTACTGTAAGTAAGCATACAAGAACAATCACAGTTTGTATGAAAGAACTATATATCCCAAACTTGTTACTCGATAAATTAAATCACAGTTGTGATTTGTGATTTCTCAATCGCTGTGCAAAAGTAACAGGTTTCGAAATATCGCTCAACTCTAGTACATATATTGTTAAATGACTTAAATATTGAAGATGCAATTTCTTTTCGTTGTTTTATATTACACCTTATTTCAAATAGCTTTTTGCTTTCGAGTAAAAACACGAACGGTTGCATTCGAAAAGCTGCTCGTTATCGAATGATAATTATTAACTTGACTGTACCCGGTCAAAATTACTTGTGTGGCAACACTCTCCTCTTGAATAGCTGTTGTTGTTTCTTAGGCCGGGTTTCCATCTGTGTGCCATGTGCCACACATGCGTAAAAAAGCTTAACCACTAATTAGGAATGAAAAACTGTTTGATTCGGAGACGTATTTAGTAAGTCAACCAGTTTCATACATAACTAATAGACAATTTTATAGAATCCAACATGATTGGTAACAATTTAAATCAATAAATACATGTCTGAATGAAACAGTTTTTCATTAGTAATTAGTGGTTACGCTTTTTTGGGCACATGGCACACAAGAAATGCCAGATGTAAACTCTGATTTACATTTATTTATTTTTTCAGTTTTGGCATTTTATTTTAGTTTTAAAGCTTTTTTTAGTTTGACTTTTTGTTTTGTTTTGGCGATTTTTTCATTTTGGTGATTTTTTAGGTTTTTGACGTTTTATTTTAGTTTTTAGAGATTTTTTTTTAGTTTGGCGTTTTTTTTTTTTTTGTCTTGGCTATTCCCCCCAGGGGAGTCTATATAGACTACGGGTGTGGCAACCCCGGGGCCCCAGCTGGGGTGATGTGGCTTTTTCCATTGACGTACCTTTGGTACATTACCCATAGAACTTATGTGTTACTACCCGATCTCTGAACACAAACAGAGCAAAGGATGTGCACATATTTATAACAAAAGGAAGACAGGTCCTGTTGATGTCAATTAGGTGCAGCGTCACCTAGAACTGCCCTGAGTTCAAAAGACGATAGAGATGAAGCCCTTGTGGTGGAACTTCGAGGTCTAACCAGAGGCTACTTCTGGTGCCACGGGTGCCGGTGGCCCGACAGCCGAGCTGCTTAGAGTTGAGTGCATGTAGCGGTCGTCAGTTTCCTTTGCTAAAATGCCGAGTTCGACCTACCTCACGAGGTTAAAATGATGATTTTGGTATGTGTGGAGTAGGCACTGGTTATTTGGCAACACAGACATGGGTTCATCTCGGACGAGTGGTTGAGCTGTGCCGGCAATGGTTGAGGAATTCTCATGGGGACCTCGCTATGGGTGTATACACAACACCTTGGCGTGGAAGCCGGAGAATTATCGTGGTGGCTGTGGTTGCTACCAAAATCGCTGGGAGAATAGTCTTGGCTTCCCAGTGTGAAATCAATACTAGTGGTTGGTCTGACGCGGTCAGCCGGACACTATTCTAGGTGCTGTTGCCATTCAACAGAAGCTGCTATGGGCACGGAAATAGCAGCAGAGTTTAGATAGCTCAAATTACCTCAGCAAGGTAATTGAATATAGTGCAGGGATAACTATATTCAAAGATTGCAACCTATGCGCCTTATGGAGTGGGCCATAGGTTCATTCTAATAGGGTGCATGGGGGCGTTGGTCTGGCGTCTAACCCACACCCGGTGCCTTGGCACCCGTGAGATAAGGCCGTAATGGCAGGTGCTCACGGAAAGCTATCGCACATCTGTCTTGGCTATTTTTTAAGATTTTGGCGTTTTATTCTAGTTTTAGAGATATTTTTAGTTTGGCTTTTTGTTTTGTGTTGGAGTTTTTTCGGTTTTTTATTTTAGTTTTAGAGATTTTTCAGTTTGGCTTTTTGTTTTGTTTTTGGCGATTTTTGCAGTTTTTGGAATCTTTTTCCGTTTGGCTATTTTTTAATTTTGGAATTTTTTAGTAAGAGGTAATGTCTTTAAATTTTCAAAAACGTTAAAACTATAAAATCCCGAAATTAAAAAAACATGCAAAAATGAAAAAAGCGCTTAAATGAAAAATATAACCAAAAATAAAGTAAATCACGAAAATGCAAAAAAGTCACTAAAAGTAAAAAAGTCAGTAAAAAACTAAAAAAAATCGCCAAAAAATTATAAAAACCGCCAATACGAAAAAATGCGCCAAAACTAAAAAAAAATCTTTGAAACTAAAAAATTGCTAAAACTAAAAATATGTATTTAAGAAAACAAAAAAAAAATCGCCAAAAACCGAAAAACCCGTCAAAACTACAAAAGTGCCAATGCTAAAAAATCGCCAAAAATCTAAAAAATGCTATGAAGACACAAGCGCCGTACGGAACCCTTCGAGTAGTGCGAGTCAAGTTCTCACTTTCCTGAATCTATTTTAATTGCTTTCTGTGTGCTTTAGAAAAAAGTGGGTAAAACAATAGCATTTGATATACAATGTCAACCTTTTGTTATTTTTGGCACTTTTTTAAAGCTATAAACCTTTTCAAAATCACTGTCCTTGCAAACAGTTCCTAAATTTGTCATCCATTTCGTTTAAATTCAGTATAACTTTTTATTTATGACAGCAGAAGGACGCTAAATCCCTGCTTTCAAATATTTCGTTACTTTTGTGGAAGCCGGAATTTCAGATGGTGCAAAACAATTAATAATTTTTAAATTTTTTTATTTTAAATATCAAACAAAAGTAAGGCGGGCCATCAACAGAAATATTACTAAGTGAGTGCCATAATCAAGAGGAATTTAATAGAGCATGTATGTGGTGGCTGAATTAAAATATATTTGCTATTTTACTAGGGCCCAAATTGACAGTCTATAGTTAACTAACGCCCGTGGTTTAACTAACAAATTTTCTTATCAATTTCATTGATTAAAACGCCATCATCAGTTAACTAAAGACTGTGAACTTGAGCCTAATGAAATGCATAATTTATAATGTTATGTCTCTACTCGCCCTAATTGTGGTCATTAAAAAAATAATACTATTATTGATCTTTAGACATTTATCACTTTCTGTATTTCCGTTCCTACGTCTGTCCCAACATTTACAGCTTTTAAGGTGTAAAATATTGGCTTCGCATTAGGTTATCTGCATTTATAGAATTCATTGCGCTTTTTATTTGCCAAATACTGTTTTTATTAGTTTCCTGCACAAGACATCTTATAAGAACTTTCAAGACATGAGGGATTTTTCAAATGCTTTACTACAGCGAAATCTTATAAAACAAACGTTAACAACACTGTTTGCAAGAAATTTGTTTGAGTATTGTAGGTATAAGAGTAAAGAAGAAAACACTTCGTGACGGAAGAATTTGTGATAACTGCTTCTTTCTACGCATGAGCGCGTGTACAAACGTCATGCATGTATGTGTGTATGATTTTTTATTTTTCTGCGCACATGTAAAGGCATACACATGCATTAACATTAGTTGTATGCGGTTAACCACATAATAGCTTACCATCTACATATTACACACACACTCAAACGTACAATATGAAAAATAACAAGCATACACTAATCAACAGTACTTCTTTTGAGTGTTTGTTACAAACAAGCTGTCTTGCGACATCGCTTGTTAACACTGATATACACATACACCAATACATCCATCGTGCTTCGCTTATAGTACGACAGCATTTATTATTGGTTTAGTATAATACATGCGACGTGAATACATTTAAAAATCATGACGTTTTTACATTTCAAGACTGTTTACGCAGCTCTCTAGTTTTTATTAATTTCTTATTGTGTGTGTGTGTGTGCATGATATGTGTATGATTTAATTTAATATTTTTTTTATTTCTGCTTTTATTTACTACATTTTAATGACTTGTGTAAATATAAAACAACAAACACAATTTGTGGTTTTTAATTTAAATTTATACGTATTGCAATTTAAATTGAAATTGTTATGAATTCAACAAATTGTAAACAGAATAAACTGTAACGAATATGCATAAATATTTTACAATGTTCTGAAATAGAGAAATAAGTACATATGTGTATGCATGTACACATATGTATGTCTGTATATCTAAAAAAAATAGAAATAACTAACAAAACAAATTTGTTTTAAATTGGGCCGAAAATAATACAATACGCAGGCATATAATTGTAATAGAAAAAACTATAATACAATTTGTTTTCATGTTAAACAATACTTCAGATTGTATTCGGTAAAGAGCTGGATTTAGAAGAGCTATAATAGATTTCATTTTTCAATAAAATTTCCTTTGAGGGCAATTTGGTTTAAATAAACCTATGTAAACAAATTTTAATAGATTTTTATTTCCAAAAATTCATTTTGTATTTATTTAATTAGTTTAATTAAGTTGTAAGGATTTGTTAAACAAGCAAGAAATCTAAACGAAAATGTTTTTATTTTCTGTTTATTTATCGGCTCAATGAAATAACGCCCAAACAAATAAATAGCAGAAAAAAGTGTTTAAACATTTTTGTAGTTAAGGCCATGATTCACTATACTACAAATCCTTTCGAATTTGTATGCTTATAACATGTAAATTCGAAAGCATGTTCTATCCTTTCGAATTACAGAGTAGAACCCCTGATCTGATGATGTATTGTTATTGTCTCTTGAAAAATTTCATAAATTCCATCATACCAGGATTGCATTTTCAAAAATCGCACGGCTGTGTATGATAGTGTATCACGGACTTTATTTTATTATTAACTGACTACAAAACAATTTCAGTAAAGTACAACTTTGACTCGCGCACGAATGGTTCCGTGCGGACACTAGATACGTAATAATATACGAACTTAAGCCTATATAATATAGTTTGTGATTTTTTCGATTTTTAGCGTTTTTTAATATGCCGTTTTTTAGTTTCGGCGTTTTTTATTTTGCGTTTCTTGGCGATTTGTTTTATTTTGGCGTTTTTTTCGTTTATGCGATTTTTTTCGGTTTTTGCCGTTTTCTTCATTTTGGCGATTTTTTTCATTCTGGCGATTTTTTCGGTTTTGCGATTTATTTTAGTGTAAGTTTTTTTTCATTTGGTGCTTTTTTTCGTTTTGGCGATTTTTTCGGTTTTGGCGATTTTTTTCGGTTGGACGATTTTATAATTTTCGGATTTTTTAGTTTTACCGTTTTTTACGTATTCCAATATACAGCGAGTTGTCAAAATTACATAGACAAAATTACATTAACTGAAAGAACACCCTTTAATTTTAATTTTTTTTTAATTTTAGTGTTAATTTTTGTATTCTGTATAAAAATACACTAGCTTTACACATTTTAAGTGTTTATATACATACAATTGTACATGGGATTTTAAAATTTTTCGTCGCTCGTATTGGAGCACCCTTTAATTTTTAACTCATGTATTTCTTGTTTTAGCGGCCAAAGTTAAACTCACTACCTCTTACTAGCCGTCCACACGAGCAATAATCTTGGCAATTATTACCATGGCAATTGTTAAATTCGATTGCCGACACAAGATATTAACGTGTAGACCGTATGAATATGAGTTCGAATATATATTCAGCAACAAATGTTAAAATACTACATTGCTGAGCAATAATCTCTTAACACATGCTGTCAAATTGAAATAATATTAATTTTTTTTTTCAACAAAACAGTAAGAAAAAATGTTTGAAATAAATAAAATAAATATTACTTCAATTTACAATAAGCAAAAGATCTAATACAGGCGGAAAATCACGGCATTCGATACGACTCGTAATTTAAAAATATTTCCACATAAACTCTATTGAAATATTTTTAAATTACGAGTCGTATCGGATGCCGTGATTTGCCCTCAGGATAATTAAGGTATGTATATGCATAAAAATTCAAATATATTTGAATATACGTGTTCGCCACCTCTAGATACATTGTTGAAAACAAGCAATTTGACGTCATCATTCTGCCGACGTTATTGCTTGTGTTAAGACACATCAAATTGCTCGTGTGGTCGTACTGTTACGTTTCTCGAGAAAATAGCCTGTGACGGACAGACGGACAGTGTAGCGAAAACAATAGGGATCCTTTTTCTGGTTATATTACTTCATAACTCGGCACCTTTTAGACCGATTTTAAAAATTTATTTCTTGCCGGAGAGGATATAGCCTCAATTTGGTGCCATTGTAACAAAAAGTTGGACGGGGCTACGCCCACTAATTTTTTTACCTCTGATTTGCTTATATCTTACTTTTCCGATTGCTACGAAACTTATCAAACACATTAGACTCTATTACCGGCACAATCTCGTAGTTGCAAATGTGGGCGGAGCCACACCTAATAAAACTTAATATTATATTTCACATGCTTCTGTTTGTCGGATTTTTATGAAACTTGGCACAGACCCTGAGCTCAAAAAAGATAAAATCTTTCATTAAAAAGAGTGGGCGGGCTACGCCTATAATATTTTAATATTATATTTCACGTGCTTGTATTTAACAAATTTTTACGATACTTGGCGCACACCTTGAGCTCTCAAAAAGACACAATTTTACATTCAAAAAAGTGGGCGGAGCCACGCCCAATAAAACTTAATATTATATTTCACATGCTTCTATATGTTCCATTTCTTGTGAAACTTGGAGCTCACCCTGAGCACAAAAAAAAGACAATTTTGCATTCAAAAGAGTGGGCGGGGCCATGCCTAAAAAACTGAATATTATGTCTCACATTCTTCTAACTGACTTATTTTTACAAAATTTGGCGCACATCCTGAGCTAAAAAAAGACAACTTCTTGCATTTAAAAAGTGGGCGGGTCCACACCTATTGAATTTTAAAATTATATTTCACGTGCTTGTACCTAACCAATTTTTACGAAACTTGGCAAACACATTGAACTTTTAAAAATTCACAGTCTTGCGTTCAAAAAAGTTGGTGGGGCTATATTTTATTTCACGTTCTTTTGCTTTAATGATTCTTACGAAACATGGCACGCACCTTGAGCTCTAAAAATATTTAATCTTGTGTTTAAAAAAGTTGGCGGGGTAACGCCCTCGAAAGGTTAGTAGTAAATTATATGTACTTTTGCTTATTCGATTCCCACGAAACTTGGCAAAGAGTTTCGCCTCTTGTAATGACATAATTTTGAGCTTATATAAATAGGCTGGGCCATGCCCTCATGCTTCTACCTGAATGATTTTCACACAACTTGGAACACACCTTGAGCTCTGAAAATGAGGCAATGTTGCATTTAGAAAAGGGAATGAATAGACCACGCCACTAGAAATATAAAATTGACACTAAAAATTAAAAAAAAAAAATTAAACTGACTTCAAAAATTAGCACTGCAAAGATAAAAATCATTTAGATTTAGTTAAATAAAATATGTTTATATATACATATGTATGTATTAGAGGCCTGCGTAAACAGTATTGAAATGTAAATACGTCTTGTTTTTAAATGTATTATTCTCCTGGCATGTATTATACTAAACCAATAATAAATGCTGTCCAATAAGCGAAGCACAATGGATGCATTGGTGTTCGTGTATATGAGTATTTACAAGCAGTGTAAAGAAGTAGTGTCTTCAGATGTAGGTGGTAAGCTATTATGTTTGTGTTGAACTAATGTCAATGCATGTGTGCGTTTGTATGTGCGCAGAAAAATAAAAGATCATACACACAACGTGTCTGCGTATGTACGTGCATGATGTTTTTATACGCGCCCGTGCGTATGAAGAAGCAAGCATCACAAACTATTCCGTCACGAAGTATTCTCTTCTTTATTTCTATACCTGCAATATATAAACTGAAACAAATGTCTTGCAAACGAGTTGTTGAACGTTTGTTTTAGAAGACTTCACTGTTGCAAATTATTTGAAAAATCCCGCATGTCTTGAAAGTTCTTTTAAATGATTTTTTGCAGGGTTCTAATATGTATGTATGTACGTATGTATATGTTACCAATAATACTTGTTGCTTGCTTGTTTTATAAAAATTTTTTGTTTGAAAAAAAAATATTGCTCTAAGTCTTTTTACCGATATATGTATTTCCCATAAGAATTTTTAGAGATATCACATTAAGTTACCAGCGACAAGAACACGTTTCATGAATTCCTCATCCAATTAATACCACTTGACTACAACATGGTTTCACTTTTTATTTGATTTTTTTTTCTTTCAAGTTTATATCAGCTTAATGTAATCTTTCAATCTTGCTCTGGATTATACAAAAGAAATTCTAATAAGGGCAGGTTGGTAATTGGTCGAAAACATTAAATGGCATGCGGCTACTGCAGAACGATAGTGCTTTATATTTCTTCTGTCTTGTGAAAGTGACGTGAATTAGTCATCATGATCGTGTGGTATAATAGACACATACACAGAGCAAAAATTTACATATAACTTACCGTTTTCTTCGAAAATGTTGTATGCGTCCTCTTCCTCTTGATGCTCCTGGTTTATCCTCTAAAGTTCTTTTTGAGGTATTATAAGGTTGATATAAGGGCAAAGGTATAGTACATATCAAGGCTAATCTACACAGAAAAAAGTATTCACCAATTAATATTTTTAATTAAAAATTTAATTCATTCAATTAAACATTTACTTGTATTAATTAATTTGATTGGAAAAACTTAATTGATATTATCAAATTGTTTATAGGTAAAAATTTAATTAATTTTTTAATTGATATTACAAATATTTTAATTAATAATACAAAATCATTCATATTAATTTTTTGTGTGTATACCAGGTGGTCTCGATTTGCAACTCTGCATATTCGCCTTGTATATTTGTAAGTGTAAAATTTCCTTCTGTCAGAATATATCCTAACGTTTTGTTTAATTTGACAGCAGAGAAATTATGTCACCTGGTGAATTAAGATCACCTTATGTTAGTTCGCCTTGCTATATATTATATACCATTAAATAGATAATTACGTCTTCTAAGCCAAGAAATTGATATTAAAAATAAAGGCAAATATTCAAAAATGCGAAGAATGAAATTTTATAGTCTAAATTTGATTTTGATTTGATGTTTGTACTATTAAATTAAGTGCAACTTCCACTATGTCGAAAGAAAAACTATGCGAAAGAAACCTAGTCGCTCGAATTATACTACATTTTCATTCCACTATGTCGTCAGCTTTCTTTCGCTTGTGATTACCTTACGTCACATTCCATATAGGAAAAACAACTAACATAAAAAAAATTATCTTTCAATATAAAATTTGACTTTTGTCATGATAAAAATATACCAGTACCTGGATTCAGTAACTTTTATTACGAAAATCGTATCGTTATAATAAATATAACAAAAATTTATCGACTTTGCTATTCAGTAACATATTTTAACGATATTCTCTGTCGGTTGGAGAAAAAAAATTAAGTCACGAAATCAAATTTGTTGAGTTTTTCTTTATTATTCTTTGTGCTTTTCGCTTATTTTCACATTTTCTATACAGATCTACCACATAATATTGAATTAAATGGTGGATAAGATAAAGCGGGAGACTATCGTAAAAAAGAAATTACAGAATCACATTATCGTTGTCGTAAGCGAATAAATATGTCGATAAATATTACGATTTTCGGTTCGCAAAAAGTTACTGAATCCAGGTACAGGTATAAACTAGTGTCCTGCACAAGAGTATTTATAAGACTTTTCAAGACATGAGAGATTTATTCCAATGCTTTACTACAGCGAAATATTCTAAAAGAATCGCTAAACAACACTGTTGGCAAGACAAACCACCGAAAAAAATTACTTGCCAACAGTGTTGCTTAAGCCGCGTTCAGACTATTATACTTTGTATTTATACTTGTCAAAAATTCAAATAATACGTGCAAGTGTGATAGTCTGAACTCAAAATGTCATCAAAGTGACAAATAATACGATACAAATTTTGACATCCCATAAGACCTTTTCGTTTTTAGAAAATTTTCTAAACGATAATACTTTTCATTAGATCAGGGTTGCATTTTCACACAAACCAAATTTCCAAGTCGGCTGTTTCGCCGCCGATAGCGTGTCGTCATTAATGTAATATTTTTTGTCACATGTATATCGGCTCAACATTTTGAATAAGTGAATCGTATGGAAGTATATTTCGTTGACGTAATTTTTTAACGTTTTTGTAATATCTTTTCTTAAATTTTTTCTGTTATTTACATAGAATATTTTTAACTGCTGAATTTGTTCAAGTGCCGGCACGTCCCCGCCTGCATGAAACCGCTTTGCCGCCGCTAGTCAATGAATAGCACAGCTGTTTTGTTTTCTGCTTGTATCACACATTTTATTTGAAGTGTGATGGTCTGAACGCAATATGTGATTTTACGTTAGATTTTTTGACAGTCGCATCGAATGTATTTAGATTTCTGTATCGTAAAATGTGATGAAAGTATTAATACCTGTATAATAGTCTGAACGGGGCTTTAGCGATTCTTTTAGAATATTTTGCTGTAGTAAAGCATTTGAAAAAATCTCTCATGTTTTGAAAGGTCTTATATATAGTCTTGTGCAGGACACTAGTACAAACGTAGGGTTACGACTGTGATTTTTTTTGTTTTACGTGTTTATAAAATAAAGTAGTGCCAATTTGTATATTTCAAGTGTTTCTAGCCATTTTTTTTTCAAACTTACTAACATTTACATGAAAATAAATACAACCATATTGAACAACGAAAAAGAATTCAACAAAATAGTCGCACAGCTACAGCATGTTATTACTGTTTTGCTTTACAACTACATTCGTTTTGTCCAAAATATGCGAGCACTTTTTATAATGAACATTAAACAATAATCAAAACAAAAGTTTTAAATAATATTTTGATGAATACTTTAAGACTTTTCCCTAAAAATAAAAAATAAATTTAAGAAATGTGAATAAAAAAAATAATAATGTAATAAAATAATAATTTTACAAACTTTATTGAATTCTTTGCAAATAAATTTTACTACACGAAAGCAAAATGGCAAGTGATTGATTTTGATATAGTGTTCGCTTTGTTGACGACTCATTCGAATTAGTGGTATGAAAATCTGTATGAAAAAATCTTAGGTTTTCTTGCGACTTGTTGTTCGAGTCAATGTTCGTACAGAAGTAAGATAGAGAAATGGAAATCAGTTTTCTTTCGCTTAGAATGCGAATGAACCCTCTTTCGAAATAGTGGAAGAGCCAGTGGGTTAAATCATTCCGAAACGAATAAATTTTAAAATTTTCTTTGATTGAGAAAAAAAATTCTGAATAAAATATGACACTTTTTGGAAGATCTCCTCTCTTGACTACATTTATATATTGGATGTCAAGAGTTTCTTACTAGTTGCTTAAAACAAGTTTGTAAAAAATAAAAGTTAAAAAAGTAACAAAAAGGGCCTTTATTTTTTTATTTTTGCCAAACCAAAAAATTTAATTTTTTTTGTAAAAAAATGCTTATTTCCAACCAATGCTGGAAGTAGGGTGCACTTGAAAAAATCCATATAATTTATTTTACAGTCTTTCTTAAAACCTCATCTTTTACAAACAATCAAAATTTTTATTAAATGTTTAATAACTTTTTTGCAATAGAAAATAAAGCTGTGCCAGACATCTGAGGGGCCACTTCCCAAAAAAATCCTTCATAATTATGTTTTTAAATTCGAAAATATATCCCTTGGAATCCTATTGCAAACTAATCCCTTCGTTATAATATTCTAAAGCTTTTAACTAAAATCTTTTGTAATATCCTCCATATGGCTTACTCTATTACACTCTTGTATCAACCCGCTCCTATTGGAAAACCCTTCGAAATTCGTATAATTCATCTGCAATGTAAAACAGGAATATAAAAGCACAATATAAAAGTTCAAAATTTAGCCGCTAAAGTGCAGTAAGCCTCCAAAGAACAACAAAAAAAAATCTTATGCAATACAACGACAAACGAAAGAGAAAGATGAAGCAGATGCAAGAAGCAAACAAAAATTTTATATTGAATGCATAAAATTCAGCCCTCAGTAAAATTGTTCAAGCACAACCAACAAAGCAAGTTCATTCATTTTGTCTTGGAGATTCTCTATATATTTTTTAAATTTCTTTTTTCTTCTTGAGTTCTTATGACCAACCATCCCTACTTTCACATGCATTTATTCTTTAGATAAGAAAATAATGCTGACTTAAAAAAAATAACATTTTCATTTTACAAAGTTTTAATTTTATATTTCATTTTTTTTTATTTTACAATATCTTTTTAACGTTCTATCTATAACATTTTACAAGTTCAAGTTCTTTTGCTTAAAAAGGCTTTAAGATGATGAAAGGAGCATAATATTTCAAATGAAATTTAAAAAAAAAGAGAAAATAAAAGTTAAAACCACCACTAAACAGTCAACCACTTTGTCAAAAAGTGTTGTGACAGCAAAATAGCAAAAAATGATGTAATAAAAAAATTACAAAAAATACAAATCAACAATCCCACTCACTGCTCACTGTATCCTTGCAAAGCGACAGACATGAAAATAAAAAATTATAAAAATTTTTGGCTGAATTCTTAAAATGAGAATTGTAAATGAAAGCAAATGAAATTTATTCTGACTGTTTTAATTTTATAGCTATGCTATTTATGTTATGACACAGGAGTTGAGACTTGATCGACACTATTACAGTTATACATTTATTTTTGTTTTGATTTCTGTGTACTTAAAATGACAGTACGAATATGAACAAAAAATTTTGTTTGATTTTGTTTTGTTTCGTTTTTTGAAGTGAATGAAACAGAAACAAAAAAGACAACGAGAATGATTGCTCAATTTGTGTTTGTTTCGTTTCTGCACATGAGCATACACCAGCAAACATAGCTGATCGGCTTTAATCCTGCAAACATCCTCCACCGGCCACAAAGAATACATAAATTTAATCGTACGCCACTAGAAACGAAAATAATGGGAAATAAATGGAAACGTTTTAAAATATTTGCGGCAAATTTTATTGCATTATTATTTAACATATTATAGTGTTTTCACACTGACATGGTTTTAATAAAAGTTGGTTTTAACGTTAAAACCAACTGTTAAAACCTGGTTTTACCATACAAATTGTTTATGTTAAAACCAAATTAAAACCATTTTTGAATTGGTTTTAAGTTGGTTTTATGCAATGCAACCTTGTTTTCGCTGTGATAAATTCAGTGCTGCCAAGTTGAAATGACCGACAGCAGCTGATAATGTTATGCCAGTGAATAACAATAGATGGCGCTTGAAAAATTTTCAACATAAAAATGCAGCAGCAACAATAATCAGAAAATTATGGAAAAAAGAGTTTTTTTGGAAGTAAAACAAAGAAAATATTTTAAATTGAACTCTGGAAAGTGAAAATAGACAATATGACTGACATTCATCTGCCAATAAAAAAAAGTTTATCTTATAATGTATATGTGCATTTTTATGTTATTAACAATATATCCAAGAACTTCTTCATTCTGTATAAGAAGTTCCATAATTTAAAAAAATTTTATTTACAAAATGTAAAATAATTTCCATTTTAGAGCGCATTGTGAAATATCTCAGCATTTCGACAGGAGATTTATTTTATTTTTGAACAAAGTTATTAGACAGTCTGTGAGTTAAAACCTGAATTTAACAAACTTGCAGTGTGAATGCAAAATCAGCTGTTTATGGTTTTAACGTTAAAACCAGGTTTTAACTTTCAGTGTGAAAACACTATTGTTTGTTTAATATAGCTACATAAGTAGCAAAGCTATAACAGGGTGTCCTCTTCTATTTTTTTCCAATGACAAGTGGGCGTAAAGAGCGTATCCATTAAATAATTTCTTGCTTAATTCATTATTTATGAAAGAAAGGGAAAATAATATGCAAAATAAAATATTTGGAAATTAATGTAAAAGAAAGAAAGTTTTCGTAAACGCATTATTCACTACTTGTATCTTCTTTACAGTCAGAAAGGACCGCTTTCATGTATAGCATTTCCCTTGTATTTAATCCTAAATATCTGAACATTACTTTAATTATTTGACTAAAAAACATATTTTAAAAATTTTCATCTATAAAGCATTAAACACATAGACCACAGCAGGCTACATGGCTACACGACTACAAGTGCCGCTGGCAACAAATGTTGCCTGATACTTAATCATTTTGAAGACGTTAGCAGCACCATAAATATATATTTCAGTGGTGCCGCTTTCAAATGCTTCACATTTATAAAAATGGAATAGTTTATTCAAAAATATAAAAACAAATCACTTTATTTCTTTATATATTTGTTTTTTTTTTGCGAATTTTATTATTTATAGGTTTAGTAATTTCTTTAATACATATAGCGAAAAATTTCCAATTTTTTCGCTTTCGCGGTTTCTAATAAATTTTAGGGCTTGCTTCCGATTATGCAAATTTTCTCAAATTTTTTTGCAAAGTTCGCAATAAAAGCGACGTTTTGCATGTTTTTAGCTTCCAAAAAGTTTTGCCGATTTTTAAACAATATTAGACTTTGTTATCATCCCGCTGTTAATAAGTTTTCGCGAATTTCCGTAGTTTTCGTGATTTTTTGCATTTCTCACAGTTTTGGCCATTTTTTTTTATCAATAGTATGAGTTCGCAATAAAAGCGACGTTTTGCATGTTTTTAGCTTCCAAAAAGTTTTGCCGATTTTTAAACAATATTAGACTTTGTTATCATCCCGCTGTTAATAAGTTTTAGCGAATTTCCGTAGTTTTCGCGATTTTTTGCATTCCTCACAGTTTTGGCCATTTTTTTTTATCAATAGTATGAGGCTTGTTTAAAATTTTGCAAATTCTCTCAATTTTTTGCAAAGTTCCCGATAAAAGCGACTTTTTGCGTGTCTTTTAGCTTGCACTGCTGCACGTTCAATATACATTGTGACATTTGGATCGCGATCCATTTTAATGGATTGATGGATCACGAGCGTATGCTACATGTTCAATATTTATCGCGTCAGTATTTACGTTATTTTAGTGCTGTGCGGATCGCTTATTAAAAAAATTTCGCACAAGCTTGTCCCACAACTCCGGCAATGCCTCCAAATTAAAAATAAAGTCTTTCAAAATATTTTTTTCGGGCGTTAATTCTTTCACTATCTTCTGCCATTACCCTTTATTAAAACGAGGTTAGGTTAGGAAGGGTGGTGCTTTATCGCTCTTCCACTTGGAAACCCAATTGGGTCCATTGTGATTCCTTTCTGTTGCCCAAAAAAAGTAATATTCACCCTCCCATTTGTAGCCAGAAGTGACCCTATTATCCATCACTAAGCCACAAAAACAAACTTTGCACAAATGTAATAAACTATTTTACTTTTTATTTGTTCAATTTTTTGCACTGCGTCTTTTATTTTATTTGTTTTATTTCAATTCTATAACGCACCGCGATCCGCGATCTGGATTCCATAATTTAGGCCATTCTGCGATATGGATCGCGATCCATCGATACTGCATGCTACACGTTCAATAAATATCGCGATACTGGATGGCGTTCAATATATATTGAACGTGTAGCAGTGCCCTAACAGTTTTAACGTGTTTTAGACATTACTAGAGTTTGTCATTATTCCGCTGTTAATAACCTTTTGCAAATTTTCGTAATTTTCGCGATTTTTTTTGCATTCCTTACAGTTTTACCGATTCTTAATCAATATTAATTAATTTATTTTACATATTTTGCTATATTGTCAACACTGTTTTTGGTTCGTAGCCACTAAAAAATGGCAATTAGTTTAATTTGACTACACAGAGAAAACAGTGCCTACTAAATACCTCATAAAATAGAACAAAATTAATAAAAAATCTCTGTTTTTTTTAATAAGGAAATCTTATTAATTTCATAGGGAAAACCTTTTTGAAAAAATCAAGAAGAAATCTTCTAGTTTTTATTAGGTTATCTTATTGATTTTTTCAATAAGGTTTTCTTCTTGTTTTTATTAGTGTCCTGCACAAGACTTTTTATAAGACCTTTCAAGACATGAGAGATTTTTTCCAATGCTTTACTACAGCGAAATATTCTAAAAGAATCGCTAAGCAACACTGTTGGCAAGTAATTTTTTTCGGTTGTTTGTCTTGCCAACAGTGTTGTTTAGTGATTCTTTTAGAATATTTCGCTGTAGTAAAGCATTGAAAAAATCTCTCATGTCTTGAAAGGTCTTATAAATAGTCTTGTGCAGGACACTAGTTTTTATTAGGCGACCTAATAAAAAAAATTGTGTCTTTATTCTCTCTCTGTACTTATGTATTTTCATTTAAATTCTATACCATATACATATGTATGTATGTAGTATATTGTAGATGTTATTTATTCATACATACATACATACACATTATGTTCTATTCGTAACTAACTTACTCGCCAAGTATTGAACCACCAAACTTCTGGCTGATATACGAGCACTCTAACCAATATGCTAACAAGCAGCCTGAATAACCATTGAAATTATTGTGCAAACATTCTTATACAAAAATGAAACAGATCATGAAAAAAATTATCTCTATGGCTATTTATAGATATGAAATAACAAGACACCTCATAAAATTAACAAGATTACTGATTACATGAAATACTGAAGTATATTTTTTTTTTGGGTTGAAGTCTACTGACGAGTTCCACAAGCGGGAACGAAATGCATATAGGCAATTGCTTAACCATAAAAACAAGCCCATTTTTTAAGATTTCCTTATTAAAAAAATCAATAAGATGCTTTACACATAATCATATAGGAACCTAATAAAATCAAGAAGAAAACGTTTTTAAAAAAATCAATAATGTAACCTAATAAAATCAATAAGAAATCCCTATAGTTTACAATTTATAAGAAAACCTAATAGAATGAAGAAGTTTTTTTCTATGGATTGTTTTTTTCGTGCCAAAAATAACGCAAATTCAGTAAAAAATTTGTGAATAATAAGATTTCTTCTTGATTTTATGTGGTTTTCTTCTTGATAAAATTAAAAAGATTTACCACATAAAAACAATAAAGAATCTCTATGAAAAAATCTTCTCTTCTTTCTGCTGGGATACCACTTAGCCTAAAAACGTTTCATAGAGAAAATCTTCTTGATTCTATAAGGCAGTTTTTTCTCTGTGTACAACGATAAATGTAGCACGGACCACAACCTGTTGCCTTGTTCCCTTCAAAATAACACTGCACAACAGTGATTTGGATGTTTAAATAAAAACAGCCGATCCTACTGTATTTTTGTCTCCTTATTACGATGGCGTCATTAGTTTTTCTTTATCAGTTCTAGCTTTGAAGATATAGTGTCATTTAGGATTTGCATAATTTGCATCTCTTTTTGTATTATACCGTTAATATATTACGAATGGTACTCCAAGCCTAAAAATACTTTCTGGATTATTTATCTACACAAAAATTCATTTCATTTAAATAGATTCACATTGATGAGTATATCAGGGTATCTGACTATTATTGCAAGGATGTTAAAAACCGTGTGTTCTTAGTTAAGTCCTTTTAAAATTTTTTTATTATAATTTTTTTGACCAAATATAACTAATTCTTATGTATTTTTGTTCGCTGATTACAAAAATAGGTTTATTTATTTTCTAGCACCTCTAGTTTAAAAGACATTTTGTGTTACATAAAAAAAAATTCTTGAAATTTTTCTTTTCGAAATCCATCCAAAAAAATTGTTTTTATATTACATTTGTCCATTTACAAGTTATTAGTGCAATTATTACGCAAAAAAAAGAATGTTGTAAGGACCAGTCCATTGTTGTTATGTTGTTGTTATATCACATGTTTTAAATTTCCAGCTTTTACGAAATAAAGAAAAAATATATGTGATATATATATATATTATTAACGGTATAATACAAAAAGAGATGGAAATTATGCAAATCCTAAATGACACTATATCTTCAAAACTAGAGCTGATAAAGAAAAACTAATGACGCCATCGTAATCAGGAGACAAAAATACATAAGGATCAGTCATTTTTATTTAAACATCATAAAAAATCTCTATTTTGTTGTGCAGTGTAATCATTCTTCATATAAACATTTATATTCTATCTTTGACATTTTGTAGCCGGTAGCTGGCTGTGGTGAATGTGTTTAATGTTAAACATCTAAAAATATATTGAAAATTAACAACACGATTAAAGTCTATGAAATTCCATATTTAAGTTATTGTCTCTGTATTAAAATTTTTGAGCTGAAGCGAAAAGACTTTAATTGCTTTTATAAAATCCCAATAATGACCAATAAAAGTCAAATGTTCTCTTTATGTGACGCGCAAAATAGAAAGGGACCTAAGGGTAAAAACCGGTTTTGTTCAGGAGAGCCATTTTAAAGATTTAAATACGTGTATCTTTGGTGTACCATCACTTTCATAAAACGCGCATATCTCTGGGAGGGAACACTTTTGGGGCATGGGATCGGTCTCATGCGATGCTCAGATGTCCACATCAAAAATAAAAAAAAGTGCAAATTGATTTTTTTTACCCTTAGGTTCCTTTATGCGCTGTCACTTATTGATAAAAAGGTAAAAATTTAGAAGAAAAGTTGAACTAAATAACATTAACCGAAAAAAACATATATTTTAATTTAAACATTTCATTAACCCAATTATTATATCTTCATTTATTTAGTTAATGTGGTCATACAAATTTAATTAGTGCTATTAATTGATGATTTTAATTAAATACTTTTTATGTTTGAAATAAATATTTAATATAATAAAAAAAAAACAAGTACATAAAATCAAAGAAAAAAAAATTAAAAATATTTTCTCAATTTGATTGCTTAAATTTGAAGGACAACTTTGTCCTTGGCTTTACATTTTTAGGCAAGAAGGTGAAATTTAACTTGCAGTGTTGTCTGTTGTAAACATGTATTGTAAATGGTGGGATGCCTGTCTCCATCCTGCCGTATAAAGCAGTAAAGGAAAAATATGCTGCTTTTATAGTTTTCGAGTATATATATATCAATTACTTTCGCTAAGGGAATTTCTATTTTCCCCTAAAAATTTTCCTACCATATTTATAATAATGCACTTCCCTTGTTATAGTAACGAAAAAAAAATCAAAATTTTTGTTTCTTTTTGCCCGCATATAAAATAATCACCTGTACCGTAATAAAATTCCATTACTCAGCAAAATATACCCATCGTACACATTATTTTGTTAAAAGAAAATTTCCTTCTCTGGCTGCTTGTAAGTGTCATTAGGATATTTTTGTCACGATTTTACTTTCCGTTTATGTGGCAGACATTATTTTCTATTAACACACAAAAGATATGTTCAAATATTGTTTTTTCTTCTTTAACTACGCTGGTTAACACTGTCGCTACGGCTCAAGAAAAATTAAAAAAAAAAACAATAATACTGCCTAAAACACTTGAAATTTCCTGACAAGAAATTACTGAATTTTTTATTTTCTGAATAAAATGTTTGGGAATGAGAACAAGTTCAATGTGAGTCCTAAAAATCATGGTGGTAATTTGAAAACGTTACTTTTTGATTAAAAAAAAAGAAAAAGAAAAATTCATTTTATGTTTTCTGTCAACCCAGTAAACATTTTTTGAAAAGCTCTGAAACTACCACAATATGTACAGCGAAAGAAATCAAAGGTAAAAATAAAAATTATTAAAATCAATTTTTTTTTTATAAAAAGCTGGCGTTTTAGTCGGTTCGAGGTAAAATAAAAAACAGATTTAATGTTGAAATTTAAGATTTCATTACATAAAAAGCTTTCATTTAATTGGAGTACGACGAATCAAAACAATTCACATATTCCATTTGCATTGAAAAATATGTATATAGAGCTGAAGTTTACACCAATTGACACCACACACAGTGGACCAAATGCAAGAACGCTGATGAAAGTGTGGCGGCCTGTTGCTCCGTCCAGCTAATGTTTGTCATAATAATTTACAATTGTCTTTAGTGCAATTTGTTTCTTAAAAACTATGATATATAATTTGTTTTGCTGAGTGATACCAACTAATCGCATCAGAAACAGAGAAACAAATAAATTTCAAACGAATTAATTAAAAAGTAAAAGAGAATCTTATTCTTTTTAATTTAGAAACGATTTAAAATTAGCATGTACTGAACACTCTACTCTCCCCCTTGTCATATTTGAACTTTATTTAACGTTATCTTTTTTATTCCCTTTCTCATCTTTATTAAAAACCGTAATCTCTCCAAAGACTATTCCTGTTTGCTTTTGTGCATTAATTGAAATATGAAAATTTTCGATCACACCCGTCACAGTAAAAATTTTAAAAGTTGAATAAAATTGTTACTGTTAATAATAAATACTTAATACCTTCCAACAATAACAAAGTAAGCGCAAGTAATTATATAATATTCAAGTAATAAGTTATATTAAATATTCGGTCACACCCGTCACAAGAATGGTTGAATCGCAAATGTTTCAATAGCTGTCAAAAATAGAAAATGGGAAAAGAGCAAGAAATTAAAGAAAAAAGAAAAAGAAAATAAAGATAAATATGAACAAACATGAAATACTGAAGTATATTTATTTGACATAATGTCTTTATTAATTTAAAAAATTAGCTTGTTTTTATGTTTGAGCAATTGTCTATATACATTTCGTTCCCGCTTGTGGAACTCGTCAGTAGACTTCAACCCAAAAATTTTTTTGAATTTAGTTAATATAGTATTAAGAGTCTTACTATAAACATACGGAGTTAGTTAACTAAATTCAAAAATTTTTTGGGTTGTGGTTTGTGTAAAAATTTCATACAAATATCTTGTTTGCTCAACTCTTGAGAGAAAAATTAAATTTTCCTTTTCCATTAAGTTGTGTGTAAATAGAAAATTTTAAACTCGTTTTCTGGCAAACTGAATAAATAAGCTATATGATACATAAGGAATCCTTGAAAAAAAAATGATCAGAGGAAAAACGAAAGAGCCGCCAATGGAAAAATGATGAAAATGAAATTGTTTTCGGTTTTAATACATCTAAAATTGGTAGTTTTAAATCAGAGCGTTCATTAAAAAAAAGGCAGTCACTAAAGTTAAATTTCATATTTATTGTAAAAAACAGCAGCAACTCTTCAAAGAAGTTCCTATTAGTTTACCTTTATATATATATTATATGAAAGATTTATTTTTTCAAATTGTTCGAGTTTTCATCCTATGTCACACCGGTCACATTTTCGAAAAAGTTTTTTTTTTAACGAAAAATTAGTTTTTTCCTGTTACCAAATATTTAATACAATCAAAAAGTCTTTGAACAAATTACTACAACAAAATTTTGTGTGCATTACAGGGAAGATTTTACAGAATAAATCTTAAAAGTAATAGTTCTGTAAAAACAAAAATATGCAAGGTCACACCCGTCACAGCCTTCTGATATCGATACTGAGCAGAATTCAGGTTAATTCCGTGTCTACTTATTAACAACCCTTTTACTAAATTGTAACTTTTTTTTATTTTTTAATTATAAAAATAATGTGAGTATGATGGTCACACCCGTCACAATAAAATTTCTCTATACAACATATTAGTCAGAGGATCTTGGAATCAATCCCTCCCTCGCGACAGAGCTCAAATATGGTCCAAACTCATTCAGACTTTTCCCAGGAAATTAATCCAAATTTCGAACAGAATTCTCTCAGATATATAGTAAAGCATTTACGAACTTTCTCAGGAAAAGTAGTCCCTTATAATTTCAGGCATTTTTTTTTATCGAATTAGCTCGCCATATAATGCAGAGTTTTCGACCGATTCCAGCAAAAATGTTCGCTGGGATTTTTTTTGTTTTGGTACGATGATGCTGCCAAGGATTGTTATTGTTTTTTTTTTCTTTGTTAGAATTTCAAGTAAATTATTATAAGTGGCAAAACAATACCTGTTCGAAAATGCTTTTCCTCTCACTATCTATGTATGTGCCTTTCTTTTTACTTGCCGTAATTGTCTTTATCTCAATCTTTGTTTTGTAATGAAATTTATGATTGGCACACTTTTGCTTTTTTATGGTTATTATTATTTTTTGTTTATTTGTTTGTTAAAGGGGATTTTCGTTGCTATTAAGTGGGAGTCATTGTGTTGTGATTTGTTTTAGCAGCTTCATGTTACGTTTTAAAATGATTGCAAAAAAAAAAATAGTTTCGTTCGCTTGAGATTCTTTGGGATGTTTCCGTTGAGCCTTAAAAATAATGTGTATTCAAAAATACTTGCTAATTAGGGCGGCATTTAGTTATAGAAGATTATCAGAAGAGCTTTGACGATACTTTGCGGCGGCTGCTTATTGACATGCGCTTTAAAGGTACCTAAATATTTTTATTAGTACTACAAATATGAATTTTTATATTATTTTTGTTTTTAAGTTTTGCACAAGCATTTACATATGTATAACCAAGACGGGACTTTCTCACTCAATTCGTATATTTTTCTTATCGTGTCCTTTATGCTGCTCAATAAAATAAAACAAACTCAGTAAAGTTCAACTGTGACTCGTGTACGAAGGGTTCCAGACGGAGACTACATATGTCATACTCGAATATCTTACCTTTACTTAGATTCAATAAGTTTTATTACGATAATCGTATCGTTATAATAAATATAGCGAAATTTTATCGATTTTGCTATCCGACAACATGTTTTAACGATATTCGCTATCGATTGAAGTAAAAAAGTAAAATCACAAGCTCAAATTTATTTAGTTTTTTTTAAATAAATTTTTTTATTGTGACATTTTGTATGCAGGGATGCCACATGATTTACATATAAATGGCGAGTCAAACACAGATGTACAATATCGTAAAAAATAAATTACAGAATCACATTATCGTTACCGCAAACGAATAAATATATCAATATATATTACGATTTTCGGTAAGCGAAAAGTTATTGAATCCAATAGTGCAATTCAGTAACTTTTAACGATCCGACAATCGTAAGTTTTGTCTGTACATTTTGTCGATAGTAATAACGATTTTGTGATTCTGTAACTTTTTTTTAACGATAGTACGCAGCTGATATTTTCTGTTCATTTTTGTCGATAAAACACATAATTTATTATTGTCGCTCAAATGACGACACAGCTGACATTAACCTACAGCGAATATCGTTAAAAATGTTACTGAATAGCATATTTAATACATTTTCGTTATAATTATTTTTACGATGCGATTATCGTTAAAAAAAGTTAGTGAATCGCACTACAGGTACTGATTATTTTTTTTTTTTTTGGTTTGGCGTTTTTTAGTCTTAGCGCTTTTTTTTGTTTTGCCAACTTTTCCTCGTTTTTGTGGCAATTTTTTTATTTAAGCTTTTTTTAGTTTCAGCCATTTTTTTGGTTTTTGGCGATATTTTTCGGTTACTTTTTAGTTTTAGAACTTTTTTAGTTTTGGCTCTTTTTAATCATTTCTCCGACTTTTTTCGTTTAAGCGTTTTTTCCCCGGTTTTGATATTTTTTAAAGTTTTTTTTGCTGATCTTTTTACTTTGGGTAATTTTTTTTGCATTTAAGCGATTTATTTTATTTTGGTGATATTTTTTTATTTAAGCGCTTTTTTATCTTGACATTGCTTCGTTTCGTCTCTTTCTACATTTTGGCATTTTTTTTTAGTTTTTGGACAGACAAACAGACATACGGACATCGTAGCGAAAACAATGGGGTCTCTCTTTTCACCTTTGGTATATAAAAACACCGTCTTCTTCTACAAAGCAGGATCTAAATTTGTTTTTATTTTGTCACAATAATAAACAAGCATTATCCCCCTTTTTTGCTTCTTGTGGATCGGATATGAAATCATCATACAATTTTATATATATTCTAAGAATTAAGCTCACTTCCTCTGTAATTGCCATGATTGTGCTAATTCCGTGCCCATGTCTGTTTATATATTTTTTAATGAAATTTCTCTCCTTAATTTTATTATTTTGTTGACCGCAAAAGAACACGACCCTAATAATACATACATACTTCAAATGCTACTTTTTAAAATAATAGGTTTGCTCATTTACTAAAAATTGTTACGAATTTGTAACAATTGTTACTGGAAAGTGTTCATTAACTCAAAAAGTTTGCAAGGAGAGATCGTCAAAAGAGAGAAAAAAATTGAGAGACAAACAAATTTTTACTTGGATTATCCAACCACCTGCAGGGCTGTCAGATATGGCGATTTCTCGCCAAACGTGGCGATCCAAATTTTTAGTTGGGCGACATGCCGATTTTTATGGCGATAAATAAATTTTAATTATTATTCGAACTCCATATGTTTCTATATTTATGATTTTTATATTATGAACAACGAATGAACGGCTGGCTGTTCCGTTCAACTATGTGTTGTCAGAATATTTACAACTAACTTTGGTGTTATTTGTTCATTAATAATTATCACATGTAATTTGGCTTAAAAAGCGATACGAACTTTAGCCTGTTAAAATCATAAATATAGATAAATAAATTTGTTGGCGATTATTATGGCTATTTTTTAAACAAAATTGAACTTCAAAATTATTATAATTTAGGAAAATTAGTTTCTTGAAGTCAAAAATAAATCCTACCAAAACTCGTCTGCAAGAAGTTAAAACAATTTGATTTTGATAATTTTTCTTATATTAATTATAGTCATTGAATTTGAATGAGAAAAATTTACAAGAAATAGTTTTTGACTATTTTATTTCTAATTTTGACGATTTTCTGTTAAATTTTGATACGATCATTTCAAAAAAAAAATTTATATTAAAAAGTTGTTTTATAAAAATAAATTTATTATCAAATATTTACTAAGAAAAACTGCATAAAACTGATTTTTGGCGACTTTTGGCGATTTTTAAAATCAATTTGGCGAAATAGGTCGGATAAAATCTGACAACCCTGACCACCTGTTGTGTGTTTTGTTGTCAAATAAATTATTTCAAAAATATCTGATAAAGGAAAACTGAAAAATGTGCATTTCTTTGTTAAAAAAAATGTATACGTATGAAAAAAAACGTGTTTTCTTAAATTATTGTTTTTCTTTCATTAAGCCACACAAATTCAATTTTAATGGCAAATAATTTGCTTTGTTTCTCATACATGATCAGAGATGGAAAGTGGCATTTTTATATTTGTTAATAAATAAAATTAAAAAAATTGTGAAAAATTCAAGAAAATAGTCAAAATACATGAAACTGTGTAAAGAATTTTATATTAAATGTAAATTTCTAAAAAAATTGCAATTTAAAATATTATCAAGCAAAATAGATCACAAAAAGCAAAAAAGTGTGTCATGATTTCCAACCATGGTTCTGATATGAATAAAATTTTCTTGCAAGTTTTTACAAGTAAAGCGTTCATTTACTTTTTGATATTTAGGAGAGTAATTTTGGCGATTTCTGCCTTACTCTCTCGTTGCTAGTTTCTGCTGGGAAAGTAAATGAACAGACTTAATGTTTTTTTTTTAGTTTGAAGTTTGGAAATTATCAATATCATGTGTCACATGCATAATAAAATTCATGCATGCGTTCAATTTCCAGTACAGGTAACCCTAATACAACGCGGGAGAATGGTTCCTAAGAAATGCCGCTTTGTAAGAAATCGCGTTGTAGGAGATATGAACTCCATACAAAAAGCACAAACAAAAACAAAAAAAAAAAAAAAAGAATAAATTCTACGTAAAATATTCAAGAAAGATATAATAAATTAAAAGCAAAATATTTAGAGCCACAACTTTCACGCATCCTCATCACTTACTATGATTTATCTCAAACATTTTGATCGCACTTGTTCAATCAAACCGCGTTGGAGCGAAAACGCGTTATAGGAGGGTTACACCACATTTTTAGAACCGCGTTGGAGCAAAAAACGCGTTATAGGAATACGCGTTATAAGAGAGTTACCTGTATCTATTTGTGCTTCTTAGAATTTAATATAAAATTCATTTCCCTTACCAAATGTTAGAGCCATTGTTTTCAGGTGTTTTATTTAATAAATAAAAAAACAAGAAAAAAATTTATATTTTTTTTTTCAGCTGCATAAATTAACAAATATCACATTATGCACACATACTACATACGTACATATCTATGTACATTTGTATTAATAAAAAAAATCTATTTGATTTCATTTTAATTTCAATTTTCAAATTTCCGTTAGTCAGTAAAATTTTATTATTCCGCATAAATCTCACATAAAATTTACAATGAATTTTTCACTTTGTTTAAGGAAATTTTTTTAATAGACATGATAGAAACTCATAATTTATTTAAAAATTTGTTATAAAATATTTTGTGGATTTTTTACTTGGGATTCAAAGACAAATAGCGGAAGAGGCAGGTGATTATGCCGCAGTGGGAATGGTCATGAAATGCTCATAAATAAATAATAAAATTGTTCACACACCTGATAAAAATTAAATATGCCTCATTGCCAAACTTTGGGCTTCAATTATATGCTGCGCATTAGAATTGTAATGAAAAAAGTTAACGACGCTTGAGCGTTAAGTGAGCAACAAATGATTCGTTAACAGAGCACGAAGCCGATGTAGACTGGTGATCGGCGGCGGCTAAGAGCAAATATCGTCGGCGGCGGCAAAAAGCCGGCTGTGAGCCGAAAAATTTTCGCCACCGGCGGCTAAGCAAATTTACCGGGTAACGGTCGGCTAACACAATAATTTGGTTTTTTTTGCTTACATGCACGGACTATGGATAACGCACCTTCCCTGCCAACATTTTCTATCGCGGAAGCGACTCAGAAGTGACGCTAAGATACCATTTTCTCATCGTAGAAGCGTCTTCCGTATTGAGAAGTTGTACCCCCCGGAAGTAACTTCAAGAAGTCACTTCTGCGTTACTTCAAGAAATCACTTCTGCGTTTCTTCAAGAAATCACTTCTGCGTTACTTCAAGAAGACACTTTTTTATTATTTTATTCGCCTCTCTTTTCCTTTTAATTTTTTTTGCCTTTACAGTAATTCACTCATATTGACTATGGGACAATTATCTAATTAACAATTATGTAAAAACTACAACAATAACAATAACAAAACAAAGTCACACTTTACCACTGACCGACCACAGCAAAAGACAAAAAAAAAAACTAATCTCGATGATGTCGAAAACTTCTTTTTTGCATTCTTTTAATTTTTTTAATTTTATTTCGCGGTCACTGCGACTTTCCCAGAAGTGCGTGCATAGTGTTGTTTTTGTTTATTATATCCATAACGGCACATGTCATTTTCGGCTGGTGTTGTAAACAACAAACTATCTTCCAAACGTCGTCTGGATGATTAAAAGACGACTGCAATGTAAATTGTTATTGTGAAATTCAAACTATCTTCCAATTAACGTTTGGAAGTGAGTAAGACGTAACGCCTTTGACGATGGACGATGAAAGAAACTTCCAAATGTTGGAAGGGTTATTAAAACCTACATAATTCGAATATATACAACGGTTGGAACGTATAAAAAGGAACTGTATTTTCACGTTTTCTTGAAAGTGTGTCCTGGTTTAGAACGTTACAGCTATATAAGTACATATATCGCTTGTGTATCTCTTGCAAGTATAGATATTAATTTTTATTTTTTATGCTGTTTTAAGAAAACGAGCCATTACCGCCAAAGAAGCTAAACCCACATGATTTTTGAAATTTATAAAAATCATTAACTTGTTATCATTATCATTATCTGTCAAAATTTTATAACTATAGGATATACCGTTTAAATTTTATGGCAAAAACAATTTAAGTACACATTATTGTTTACAGTTTTTGTAACAGTAACTTGTAACTTAAGCTTTTCAAAATAAAGCAAGTAAGAGTGCTATATTCGGATTAGCCGAATATTATATACCCTTCACCGATGTCGTAGGAATTATATGCATACATACAATATTACATACATGCATATTTGTTTTATGAAAGACAAAGAGTTTATTTTTTCGTGTATTAAAATTTTTCTACTAACCAACTTGATTAAAATATTTTATTTTCGATATAAGAAATAGTTGAATGTTTTATTTTGCATTTTTTCATTATTAACATTTTTAAAGTAGTTATCTAGAGAGGACTTTAACATAGATCAGCCCTTTCTGATGGCAATTTATGCACCCATATCTAAGAAACTTGAATACAGATTAGACCACCCAAATTGCCGAAAGTATTTATTTTGTTCGCTCCACCGGCAGTTTCTGATACCTAACGGCCATGCGCATTGCACTTTTCACCTAAAAATAACCTTTCCTGGCTATAAACACTTTTAGCACGATAACTTTTAAATGCCACGTTTTTCGGAAAATTTTTATAACCATTTTTGTTTTGAATAAATACCACAACACCTTTCTTCTATCTAATTTTCCACATGGTTTTTTAATGTGATGAAACTAAGTTTTCTTGGATAGACTTTTATTAACGGCTCTCGCCAAATTTCGATAGCGATAATTTTAATTAGTTTTCATTATTTTATAAGGTAAGATCTGTGTATAATATAGCTTTATTACATTTGGACCAAATATGTATGTATCATCTAATAATACAAGAATCAAACATCACATACCAGTTATGTTATGTATTTGGAAATTATCGTACATTTCGTGATCAAATGCATACATATATCTCAACAAAACTACTATAGACGATAGAAGAAAACATATTTTCGTATAAAGAAATCTGCGTACATACTTGTATATATTCTGTAAATTCACGAAAAAAACCATTAGAATTCTTTCAACAAAAAAATTAAAAATGAATAGTGTTTTGGCAAGAAAATTTTGCTATATATACTAGTGGTCGGCTGAGCCGTGCGCCGATCACAGCCGCATCCATCGACGGCGGCTCAATTTCGATATAAAATTCGGCGGCGGCTGTTAAGCCGGCTATGCGCCGAACAGCTTCGTGCTGTGTTTGTTAATTGCCATATTGTAGGGGTGACATTAGGTATGTGTTTCTTTACTCTACATTGGGCTCCAATATGCACTATGTACTAGAGGCCTGCGTAAACAGTCTTGAAATGTAAAAACGTCATGATTTTTAAATGTATTCATGTCGCATGTATTATACTAAACCAATAATAAATGCTGTCGTACTATAAGCGAAGCACGATGGATGTATTGGTGTATGTGTATACCAGTGTTAACAAGCGATGACGTCAAGACAGCTTGTCTGTAACAAACACTCAAAAGAAGTACTGTTGATTAGTGTATGCTTGTTATTTTGCATATTGTACGTTTGAGTGTGTGTGTGTGTGTGTGTAATATGTAGATGGTAAGCTGTTATGTGATTAACCGCATACAACTAATGTTAATGCATGCGTGTGCCTTTGCATGTGCGCAGAAAAATAAAAAATCATACACACATACATGCATGACGTTTTTACACGCGCTCATGCGTAGAAGAAAGAAGCTAGTATCACAAATTCTTCCGTCACGAAGTGTTTTCTTCTTTACTCTTATACCTACAATACTCAAATAAATTTCTTGCAAACAGTGTGGTTAACGTTTGTTTTATAAGATTTCGCTGTAGCAAAGCATTTGAAATATCCCTCATGTCTTAAAAGTTCTTATAAGATATCTTGTGCAGGAGACTAATATGTACACACAGAAAAATTTTAACTTAAAGTGTACTTACGTACTGTTAAAATTAAAATGAAGAATTATGTTTAATCAAAGTTATTTCAAGTTGGAACAACGTGAATTTAATTTAATGTGGTTGACATAGACATCAGAAAAATGTCTGTTTGTATATAAATTGGCTTCCCCGGCCAAGATCTGAACTCGGAACTCACACCGTGCGTGCATGCAGCCAAAACAACTTTAAATATTAGATAGATATACACTAAATATGTACCACAATGAATAAAATTTTAATTCAATATTATTTCATTAATCATTTAACTTACAATTTATTTGAAAAGTTTTAGTAAAAAAAAATTTTTTTTGACTTGACTCTAGGATTCGAACCTGCAATCCTCCTACTGCAAGACTAGCACACTGCCTACCAGCCAGCAGCAGTTTTTCGGCTGTTTGCAATCATCAAAAAAAAAAACCAACCACAAAAGTATATTGCAGCATGAACAAACAACATATTATTTCTTGTAAATTTAATGTAATTTTAATGAATTTGAATCAAACTTTTAGCATGGTGATTTTACATTGGTATTTTTTTCTGTCTGTACTATTTTTGCTCAAAGTTTGTTTTAGTGCAAACGAAGTAAAAAGAAGCAAATTTATACGCTTTTAAAGCTCAGTTAGCCGACTGTAATAGAATGTAACTGCAATGGCAAGAAACAGCTGATCGATATTGTTATGTGAAAGGTAATGTAAAGTAACCTAGTTTCCACATAACAATATCGACCAGCTGTTTCTTACTGTTGCAGTTACATTCCATAACAGTCGGCTAACTGAGCCTTTATACTCATTTGCATCGTTTGCACATCTTGTACTGCCCATCGTGAAACCCCTTAGTGTTTTCAAGTTAGTGCAACCGAAGTAGTGTAGTTTTTTTATGTGGTATCCCCATTTCACTTGTCTTAATAATCATTAAAAGATCTTTATATGCTAAAAATAGTAATAATTAAGTTCTTCTTCAGTTTCTTTTAACAATTTCAAAGATAATTTTTTATTATCTGACATTAAGAGTTAAATTTCTTGTTGACATTGTACACGTTGCATCAAGTCTAAAGACCTCTTAATCTTTGTCATATTTGCTTAATGCTTCTTACAGCATCTGATGTATGTATGTATGTAAATATTTCTTTATAACAGAAAAAAAAAAACACACAAACAAATAATTATTTAAATTTGATATCTTTTTATTAAAAAAAACTTGACATCAAACTGTTACTAATTGTCTAAACGTTTGCTTAATCATCATTATCGTCATCATCACATTTTCCTTATTATTATTGCCATGAAGTATTTCTAAAAGTCAACGACTTTTAATGAGAAATAAAATATCAGATGTCCAAAAAAATTTCAAATACTTTAAAAATTATAATTGAATAAAAAGTTTGAAACAACAACACTGTACTCGTACATTAGCCCCACTCAAATAAATTGAAAGACAGAAAAGTTTTAAAATTGTGAAAAAGAGAAAGAAAGAAACCTTTATTTATACCTTTTGACAGACATTTATTTGTTGTGATAAAATAAATAAAATTAAAAATCATAAAAAAGCAAATGAAACGCGCTGCTGGCAGCACATCCACCAAAAGATTATGAAGTTTTATATCTAAAAAAAAATATGACGCGTGTCTTGTTTAGTGTGCACTCACCGTGAACGTTTGTCTTTCGTTTCACTTTATCTTATTTTCCTGCGGTTTCACTTTCATGTGGTTTAAAATGCTGTTATGATACCAAAAAATATATATTAAAACTACTTTTTTCCGAATTTCGTTTAACCTTTTTTAGGCAACAAATTAAAATAAAATTTACTTGAATTTTGTATTAGAGGAATGATTTATATGGGTTTTATTTTATCACTTTATGTTTGGTTTCCTTTTTGTTATGAGATACGAGGGCAAGTCAATAAGTAATTGCGAAAACTCAAATAAAACAAGGCATATTGAGTCCTGCAAATCTCACACTTTATTTTTTTACTACTTTGTCTTTCAAATTTCATTTACATCGATTTGAAAATGTCATAGGGGCAGAAATTAGGTACGCGGGTCTTTTTGAATTTCTCGCCTCTTGATTAAAATTACAACATTGCTCCTGTCAAGAAGCAACTGTCTAAATTTGTACAATCTGTGTCATTTGTGCCCATTTTTTTAGTTCTAATTAAATACGAAATTATGTTTTTGAGTGCATATTTAAATAATAATTAAATGCCCAACCTTGCGTAATTAAATACTACTTAAGTTTTATGAGCGTACCATATGTTTTTATGCGCGTGTGTGTTTATTGAAAACATACACATGAACATCATGTGGTCATATTGAAAACATCATGTGGTCGTACTAGAAGGAATTTCGTTTAATTTTTATAAATATATAACAAATACAATTCATGGTTTCATATCATGGAATAAATCAGTAGAAAAATGCATTCTGATGTTCCTTTGGTTTCATAAAATGCGTTTTTATGCAATTTTAATTTTCTGCATTTTGGTAACCTAACTTTCTTATTTATGTTAAACAGCTGTTGTTTGAAAATTCTTCCATAGTACTGGGAAATTTTGCAGTGCTACCGTACTTTCAACGTAATTTAATATGAACTTTAATTAACCACTGAAAAAATGAAATCCTATTTAATTATGCTAAATACGTACTTAATTTTTAAGTTAAAAACTGGGGGTTAGTTTGTGTTTGGCAGCCGTTGATAACAGACTACCAGGCCTTTTGAGAAGAAAATGGATAAAAGTGAATTTCGTGTGCTCATTAAACATTATTTTTTGCGAAAAAAAAAACCGTCAACCAAACCAAGGAAAAGCTCGATAAATACTGTGCGGACTCTGCACCATCGATTTCAATGGTAAAAAAGTGGTTTACTGACTTTCACTATGGTCGCAAATGACGCTGAACGTTCTGGACGGCCAATTGAGGTCATCACCCGAAGATGTTGAAAAAATCCACGATATGGTTGGTGTTGGCCGATCGAAGAGTAAAACTTCGTGAGATTGTTGGTGCCACAGGCATTTCATATGGCAGTATGGTTTCGATTTTAAATGATTAGCTGGGCTTAAGAAAATTGTCTGTAAGATGGATGTCGCGTTTGCTCTCAATTGACCATAAACGTAAACGTAAAAGGAGACCAAGCAGCAGTCTAAACATGCTCCGAAGAAGTCCAAGGTGAGTCTGCCGGCCAATAAGTTGATGGCAACAGTTTTTTGGGATGCACGCGGAATAATCCACTTCGATTACATTGAAAAGGGAAAACCAATAAACGTCGAATATTATGCCAACTTATTAGACTGATTTAATGAAGATTTAACAAGAAAACGACCCCATATGGCCAAGAAAAAATTTCTCTTTCATCAAGATAATACACGTGTGCACACGTGTGCAGTATCAATGGCAAAACTCTATGAATTGGGCTACGAATTGGTACCCCATCCGCCATATTCTCCGGATTCAGCCCCGAGAGACAACTTCCTATATCCAAACCTAAAGAAATGGCTCGGTGCAAAGATATTTAGATCCAACGATTAAATTATTGACCACAGAAATGCCTATTTTAAGGACCTCGAAAAATCCTATTTTTTTTTTGAAGGGATACAAAAACTGGAGAAATGTTGAACTAAGTGTATGTGTGTGTATGTGTGTGTGTGTGTGTGTTTGTGTGCCAGCAATTTTTAATGTTAAAGTAGCTTGAGAAAAATTACAATTGAAAAAGAAAGTATAACCAAAACTTTGATTTTTATTGAAATTCTTTTCCTTGTAGTTGTTTTCTTTATTCTTGCAACGTTTGTAAGCATAAAAGTTAATGATACAATTTTTAAATATGTATTTCTTAAAACAAAGCGAAGCACATTAATTTTTATAGCGCTAATAAAAAGGAATTGTTCATTAGATTTGAAACGTGATTTAAGTTTAAATTGTTGTATATTTTAATGAACTCTAAGCACTACCTGAAAATAAGGAAAGCTCCTCACTCGTAATTCTTAGAAGTGAAAAAAAGCAAAGATCATGTGACGATAATGGTACGGTTCCAAATATATCCATCAGTGTTAATAAGAACACAATATCGCTTTATGTGAACGGAGTAGCTTTAAGCTTAAAATATACATAGAAGCTTTTTTCAGGCTTTCTTTAAGTTTTAATTGTGCCAAGATGTAAAAAAAGCTCCGGAATGTCTTATAACTTTTTTTGCGAACATTATTTTGAAGTCGGATGAGCAGTTTCATCTAATGTATGTCTATTCCTATTATAATGTAATAAACTGTGTCAAAACAAAAGTTCAATGTACGTTCCAGCTTTTAATATATTTTCTCCCAACTCCTTTTTAACCTTAAGACGCAATGGCTGCAAATGATAGCTGTCTGCTATAATTGCGAACGATATTATTGTATAAAAAGTTTTTGTTTTCTCCCCAAAAACTATTTATTTTCGTTGAGAATATTTGAGAAAAATCTTCTCTTTATTTTCAGCCAGTTTGCAACACATGCAGCAAATTACTTTTGTGTTTTTTCATTTTTGTTTTGCACAAAAAATTGTGTTTCATTCACCGTCACAGACTTATTGATCCGCCCTCGTACATAGACTATGCCTTCTTCCAAATGAAGGGATATATGTACCTATGCTTTAAATTTCATTAAAATCGATTTCAAAGTTTCATCTCCTGCCCCCTTGATTGTCTCACTTTTGAGGAGGTACATAGCGTATGTATCTTCCTAAAGGAAGGGGTTTTCACCAAAATCGAGTTCAGACTTAGAAATTGGCTCCCTTTACTTTCTTCTTTTCCTAATTTAGAAAATGGCTATAGTCATTTTGTGACTATAGACGCAGATCTATCTATGTATGTTCTAAATTTCACTAGATTCGGTTTGAACGTGTCGGAGGAGCAGAAAGTTCCCCCCGATTCCACCTCATCTTAGTATTGAAAATATAAAAAGTTTGTGTGAATTTTTAGATGCAGATCTATCTATGATCAAATATCATTAAAATCGGTCTGATTGTTTCAGAGGGGCAGAAACTTCCCCCTATCGTCCTCCTGGTCCTACTTTCAAAAATGTGCATAGCCTAAGTCAGAAGAAGACGAAGATCTATCAATGTTATAAATTTCATTAAAATCGATTTGAATATTTGGGAGGGGCAGGCATTCCCCCTATCGCCCTCCTGGTTCTACTTTTAAAAATGTTTATAGCCTATGTGCATTTTTCGATGCAGATTTAGCTATGTTCTAAATTTCATTAAAAATCGGTTTGATTGTTTTGGAGGGGCAGAAATTTACCCCTATCACCCTCATGGTCCTAGTTTTAAGTGCACCAAATCTCATCGCGATCGGATAAGCGGTTTAGCTGTGCACAAAGGATATACAGACAAACATTAACTGCCTCTTCCACTATTTCGAAAGAATGTCTTCATTCGCATTCTAAGCGAAATAAAACTTATTTCCATTTCTCTATCTTACTTCTGTACGAACATTGAATCGAACGACAAGTCGCAAGAAAACCTAAGATTTTTTCATACAGATTTTCATATCACTAATTCGAATGAGTCGTCAACAAAGCGAACACTATATCAAAATCAATCACTTGCCATTTTGCTTTCGTGTAGTTAAATTTATTTGCAAAGAATTCAATAAAGTTTGTAAAATTATTATTTTATCACATTATTATTATTTTTATTCACATTTCTTCAATTTATTTTTTATTTTTAGGGAAAAGTCTTAAAGTATTCATCAAAATATTATTTAACACTTTTGTTTTGATTATTGTTTATTGTTCATTATAAAAAGTATTCGCACATTTTGGACAAAACGAATGTAGTTGTAAAGCAAAACAGTAATAACATGCTGTAGCTGTGCGACTATTTTGTTGAATTCTTTTCGTTGTTCAATATGGTTGTATTTATTTTCATTTAAATGTTAGTAAGTTTTAAAAAAATGGCTAGAAACACTTGAAATATACAAATTGGCACTACTTTAAGTTATAAACACGTAAAACAAAAAAAAAAAAAAAAAAAAATGACATACATATGTACGTAATCACAAGCGAAAGAAAGCTGATGACATAGTGCAATGAAAATGTAGTAGAATTCGAGCGACTAGGTTTCTTTCGTACAGTTTTTCTTTCCACATAGTGGAAGTGGCAGTAATTTTTATATGTACATACATACATATTATTATTTCGATTTAATTAGGTCTCTTTACAAATAAAGATATTCGTAAATAAGAATATTTATTCAAAACTTTTTTTATTTCTTTAATTTATATTGGGTTATTTCGGTAAGCCGCGTTAACCAAAATAAATGAAAACAATTTCATCCAACTAATTTCATGAAAAAATATCATAATGTAAATGCAGTTTTATTCCCTGATATTCATAGAAATTTACATGCAATGTTTTCAAATACGCAGTTCAAAATTTTCATTCCCCTGCACCGACTTAAAAAAGAAGGTGGTAACCAATTTCTTTAAAGCAGGCGTTTACAAACTTTTTGAAGCCGCGACCCCGAAATGATTATCAAAAAATCTGGCGACCCCTTAACGTATTTGCTTTCAAAGTTTGAAAATATGTACTATTATAAAAAAACAAAATTCAATGAAAATAAAGCAAAAACATTACACTGCGTGTTTGCTATTCTTTCAATAGATACCTAACGGTATTTGATTGTTGCTTTTTACACCCTTCACCCAGTGTGCACACCTAATTTTTTTTTAAATTCGGTAGAATCGACAAAAAAAATCGGTAAATTTGAATGAAATTCGGTAGAAAATTTTTTTATTCAGAGAAACATAAAAAATAACTATTCAAAGAAACACAAAAAATAAAAAAATATATGTACTTATATATAAAAGGTAAGTGCAAGGAGTATCAAACTAAACAGGTCCCAAAAGCGCATTTAAAACTTCACATGTGATTGGACTGTCATAAACAATGAAGCATTTCCAATAAAAAAAGTGTCATCCCCAGTTATTTGCCATTACGCTTTATATAGATATGCTATGCATATATAAAATAATATACATAAAATGCAGTTTTTGTACATAGGTTTTATAAAGCTACTAAAATAACTTTTATATGACAAACATTTGTAACTACAAAAATTATATGTAAGATCCATTTATAAATTTAAGCTTTTGTGCAAAAATTATTAAATCATTGGTAGGAATAAATATTTCATCCCCAAGCCACAATTATTTGGCAAATACTAGGTTACTTATAGTTTCAGTTTTTAATCGATTTCTTTGTTCTGTTTTAATTATTTTCATGACAGAAAATGACCGCTCTGCGACCTCACTGCTATGTGGCAAAATAGGCAATTTATACATATATCGACTTAAATTACTAAATAACAATATTCGGTAAATTTCAGGGCTTGTTCGGTAGAATTGGTAGATTGTTAAATTCACCAACATATTCGGTAGAATCTACCGAATATCGGTAGAAGTGTGCACACTGCCTTCACCACTTGTTTGTTTACACATCGGTATGATGTCGTAGTTGTTGTAGACTTTAAAAATATAACTGTAAACACAACATAATACTACAAAAGTAGTAGACAAAGACAATCAGAAATTTTCACTTGCTTGTGATCAGTGAAGGAGACAAGCCGCGTTTGAATTATAAATGGATAAGTTTCTTAAAAGAGCTGTGGAACCGTGTACCTCAAGTGCAAGTGAATTAAAAACAAAAAATAAAAGCAAAAAAAAAAAGAAATTATGACAATGAATATTTAAAATACGGTTTAACTGTTATTGACAACAAACCATAGTGTGTGATTTGTGGTGTACAGCGGACAGTATGCTCAAAATGGAATATTTATCTCAAAATAGTTCAACATTTTGGCTAAAGCGAAGTCGGAATACCCCGAGCTAGCTAAAAAAGCACTTAAAATATTAATTCAATTTTCAACATCTTATCTGTGCGAAATGACTATTAAAACAAAAAACAGGAATAAACTTAATTTAGAAAATGATTTGATTGCTTGCGTGTCACAATTGCAACCACGTTTTTCGCATTTAATTAAAAATAAGCAAAGCCAGCGTTCACATTGATATACATAAGTACTTTTATGTTTTTGAATTGAAATTTTTTCATGTTTTTAAATTAAAAGAATTAAATATTTAAAAACAATCAATGTGTTTTATTTAGATCAGCCCGCGACCCATTGGGGGGTTGAAAACCACTGCTTTAAAGGATTAATAATAATAAAAGTATTAATCTCAAATATTTATTTATACGCATTTTGGCTGCTAAAGTTGATGATTTGATTCAGCTGTTGCTTCAAACCGCCATCGCCAGCCATCTTCATTAACATTGCCGTGTTACTTTATTTTGTGCTGCTGGTGTTTTTTTATTTTATTTTGTTTGTTTGTTTGTTTCATGTGTCGTTCGTTTCTTGTGCATGTGGCGCTGCTGTGTTAAATGTCTGCTAAACTAATCCCATTAGAGATCATCATCAAAAGAAGCTTAACAATAACAATTTATTCTTTTACATTTCCTTCTTTTTTTATTTGTGGTGAAATGTGTTATTTTTTTAAAGTCTATACGAGTTTATCTGGTACAATTCAAAATGTGTTTCAAATGATGAGTAGATATGCCGCCGAATTGATGCAAGTTTGTGGCACAAAAAAGAAAACCGCAAGTCTCTGTATCTGATTTTTTTTTTTTTGGATGAAAAAAAATAATAATAAAACATGAAGTGTAAATAAGTATATAATGTATGTATGTTAAATGAAAAATGTGTGACTTCAAACGGAGGGGATTTGTGAAAGCTATATTTTCTTAAATTATTTTTAACGTAAATAAAAATTTATCACTTTTGAAAACCTTTTAACTTTGAATTTTATATGTTTCTTACATCAAATAAATCAATTGATTTAATATATATTTTTTTGGAATTCAAAAAGTTTCCAAAATATAAAATACCCTGTTATCTTACGGATATAAACAGAGTGCACAAATATTTGAGGATATCAGCGAATTTCTTTTAAAATTTAGACTATCGAAAATTTTTAATATCGTTTTTATTTTTTTAAAGAATAAATATAAAACAGTTCACATCAGCTAAGATAATACACAAAAAAATATTCCATATTAAAATCTACGAGGTTAATTTAAAATTTTTCGACAATCATATGAAACGCATAAAGTTTCATGTTAATTCAACATGATTTATAGTAATCTTCAAATAAAATTTTTTCCTTTTGAAATAACTTTATTGCATGTGGATTTAACATTCCATTAATATTAAATTAAAATGAAGATTCATGTTGTGTCAAAGTTATTTCAAGTTAAAACAATGTGAATTTGATACTGACCATGAAAAACCATATTGAATCAAAGTTATTTCACATTTTACCTGCATTTTAAGTAATTTTTTTTATTAAAAATCAATCAAAATTAATTAAATTATGCATAAAAACGAATAACGAATAGGTCGACCATTATTTATTCGTTATATTGAACTTTTAAGGAATTCATTATTCGACATATTGTCAGAAGTTTATTTTAATTTGAAATTTATTTGCTGGTGGTTCAGCGTTGTCTATATATTTCATTGTTGCTGTAACAAATCATCAGTAGACTTCAACCACACATTTTGAATAGTCACAAACCTCTTATCTTATGCACAGACTTTCAAGAACTATTTGAGAATTCACAAATAATAATATCTTTGAAAATCACAGAAGAAAAATAAGCGTAGTACGCAAATAAATTTCAAGTTATATTGAACTTTGACTATATTTAGTAGAATACATTTAAATTAACCAAAAATGTATATATAAATTTTTTTTTAAATTTATAGGCAGATTTTGTAAAAAATTTCGTTTCTAAACGCTTCAAATTTGTATGAAAAATAACGAAAATTCGTTACAAAAAATGTTTTTTCCATACAAATTTTGAAACGAAAAAAAAAAACGTTTCTATTTACAAAATCTGCCCTTTAGTCTCAATTAATGAACATTTATATAATATTTCTTATTTCTTAAATTTCGAAGACAAAACGGATATAAACACATTAAAACCACTTTCACAATTATATAAAGGATGAGCAAATTTAAGGTTAGGAAGTAAATTAGATTAAAAACACACTTTTTTGTTGAAAAATTTAGTTTTATTGATACCAATGTAAAGCAGAAATATGGAAATTAATAATGGAATATTATGATGCCGGGCAAATGTCCGCTCTTTTCACAAAATTTTGACCCAGATTTTACAACAAAGCTTCGCTTATCTCGCTAATGCAGTGCCCAGTTTCATATTTCAGAGCGTCAGTTGTTTCTGGTGTATTCAAATTAAAATTCACAATAAAAATTCTTCGTTCAAGAGTGTAGCGTTCCAGGCTGAAAATTTCCCAGCTTTTTGCTAAATAAATGTGAAAGGATGACAGCTGAATTCTTGACTTTTTCTCATTTGACAGCCAATTTACTTTCTAACCTCAAATTTGCCAACATTTATATATGAATTTTTTGGTTCTCTAGTGATCGATTACATAATTTAGAAAAAAAATCCAAAACGAAATGAAATTCGCAGAACTGAGTTAAAAAGCTTTGAAAACCGTACAATATAGTGAAAGAATCGGAGAATAGTTTGCGAAACTTTTATCAATTCGTTTCTTCAGTATTCAAGTTCATATAAAGAATAAAAACACCGTTAAACTTTCTCCAATTCCATGCTCACAAGTTATATATTCTTAGAACAAAAAAATTTACAGATTAATCCGAAAGAATAATGACGCTTAAAATTCCTTCAACCAATGAAATCGGTTAAATTAACCAATATAAGGCAGTTAAAAAAATTTTAATTTCTTACCGTGCTAAGAGCAGCGTGCGCCGGCACTCACATAAATCTTAGACCAAACACCTTTTGAAATTCATACGCTTTGTAGCAAAAAGTCCGGGCATATATACATTAATATATCCTAAAGTTGTGGATATACAATGAACGGTGATTTCTGCATGGTCAACAGTGCTTTCGTTGGGTTTAACCTAAAGATGTCTAATAAATATCACATAAAATGTTATTAATTGCTGCAAATAACCTGCAGCCATTCACTTATATTAATTTAAATAATTTCATTTTAGATTTTAATAAGAAGTAAGCATTAGTGCTTCCACTTATTTCCTTAAATATACGACGCATAGTCCGCTCATACCTTTAAACTTGTTTCGAGATAGTTTTAACGCAAAGTGTAGCACGTTGTGCCTTAATTTAATTTTTTTCCTTTGCTCTTGTAAGTAGCTGGCCATTATTAAATTATTTTTAAATTTGGAAAGATTATTTTTTGTTTTTCGTTTTTTTTATACATATTCGTTTTATACACATAATATGATTACTGGTTTCGGCGGCTTAAATCAAAGCGATTTTGTTTTGCTTCTTTTCTTTTTCCTTTATGAAAGATTTTTATCAAGTGTTGTTTTTTATGCAGGCAAAAAAAAATAACTTTTGTAGGATGGACATTTAGGCACATAAATTATGGGTATAGGTTTTCTTCTTTTTTTTTTGTTGGTAATTTAGGCAAATTAGAACAAGAATAACTACTTAAGGCATTATACCTGCAAAAGGGTGATTTATTAAGAGATACAAATTGTAATTTACTGATGCTCTATTCTGTAATTTTCATTAAAAAAAATTGTTTGCGAATTGCAATGTAGAAACCGAAAAATAAATTTAAAGAGTGTCACTTTCGAATGTAATGACACACGCAATTCCTATCGTTAAATTATTATTATTTTTTTAAATGTTTATTAACAGCCACTTCCAATATGTCGAAAGAAAAACTGTGCGAAAGAAACCTAGTCGCTCGAATTCTACTAGATTTTCATTCCACTATGTCGTCAGCTTTCTTTCGCTTGTGATTACCTTACGTCACATTCCATATATGAAAAGCAACTAACATAAAAAAAAATTATCTTTCAATATAAAATTTTACTTTTGCCATGATAAAAATATATCAGGTATAGACGTAGGGTTACGACTATCATTTTTTTGTTTTACGTGTTTATAAAATAAAGTAGTGCCAATTTGTATATTTCAAGTATTTCTAGCGATTTTTTTAAACTTACTAACATTTACATGAAAATCAATACAACCATATTGAACAACGAAAAAGAATTCAACAATTCGTTTTGTCTAAAATGTGCGCGAACTTTTTATAATGAACATTAAACAATAATCAAAACAAAAGTGTTAAATAATATTTTGATGATTATTTTATGACTTTTCTCTACAAATAAAATATAAATTGACGAAATGTGAATAAAAAAAATAATAATGTAATAAAATAATAATTTTACAAAGTTTATTGAATTCTTTGTAAATAAATTTTACTACACAAAAGCAAAATAGCAAGTGATTGATTTTGATATAGTGTTTGCTTTGGTGACGACTCATTCGAATTAGTGGTATGAAAATCTGTATGAAAAAATCTTACGTTTTCTTGCGACTTGTCGTTCGAGTCAATGCCCGTACAGAAGTAAGATAGAGAAATGGAAATCAGTTTTATTTCGCTTAGAATTCGAATGAAGACATTCGTTCGAAATAGTGGAAGAGGCAGTAAATGATACAAACACAGTTACAAGTTATATTTATAGTAAATTATTATGTCAAGCATAGTAATAAAGTCTCATTCCTTATAGTTAAACAGACCAGAGTCTTAAGTGTGAATCGAACCCACGGCCGCCGCACTGGTAGCCTAGAACACTACCCACTAGGTTACCGGAGCACTCTACTATTTTTTTGTCGTCCACATTCTATTTATTTTTGATTTCATTTGAATTTTTTTTACCACGAATAGAATATGCAAAGATAATGCAACACATATTGACATAACGCTCCGAAATAACTATTCGTTTTATACTCTCTCTACTACAAATCAGCTTAAATACAAAGACTTTGTAAAAAAAAGCAGAATACTTTCGTACTTCGTTTTATAACAAAAAAATTTCGGAAAGAAATCCAATTTTTTAATGGATCGAATCTCATCCCAGTTGCAAGATTTGCCATTCCTAATCCATTTAGCGACTGCTTTTTAAATATTTAACAGTGCTCTGTAATGCGCTAAACAAGCCATGTTAGACATTATGGTTTGCGTCTTCGCTACACAAATTCAAATTTATCTTCACGCACATAAATTACTCGTAGAATCTACGACGTAGATACATATTTATACATCTATATAACAGTATACCTATGTATGTATGTATGTACGTACATTATAAATAAATTCAGTGAAGTGCGACTTTGACCCGCGCACGAAGGGTTAAATACGAACTTTAGCCTATATAATGAATAGTTATGGCTTTTTTTCGTTTTTGGACTTTTTCGGTTTTGAGCGTTTTTTAAGCTACGGTCACACTTGGCAAACATTTGCCCAAACAAGCGTAACCACTAAATGCTAATGAAAAATCTTTCAGTTCAAACAAAAATTTTTCAAGTTTAATAGTATTCAATAATGTTAAATTCTATGACATTGTCTATTAATTCTATTCGAAACTGTTTAATTTGATAAACAAGTGACTGGATCAAAACTTTTTCCATTAGTGTTTGTTGGTTACGCTTTTTTTGGGCAAATGTTTGACAAGTGTGACCGTACCTTAAGTTTTGGCGTGTTTTCGGTGCTGTTTTAGTTTTGGCACTTTTTTTTTACCGTTTTGTCGATTTTTTCGGTTTTTGACGTTTTTTTAATTTTGGCGATTTTTTTTTTATGTAGGCGATTTTTTTTGTTTTGGCGTGTTTTTGGCGTTTTTTCATTTTTGTGATTTTTTTTTCATTTGGGCTATTTTCTTAGTTTTGGCGCCTTTTTTGCGTTTTGGCGATTTGGCGATTTTTTCGGTTTTCGGCGTTTTTTTCATTTTGGTGATTTTTTCATTTTGTTGATTTATTTTAGTGTTAGATTTTTTTTTAATTTGGTGCTTTTTTTCGTTTTAGCGATTTTTTTTTTTGGTTTTTTTGGGTTTTTTTTGGTTTGGCGATATTTTAGTTTTCGGATTTTTTAGTTTTACCGTTTTTGAAAATTTCAAGAGTTTGCCTCTTACGGTTTCCAAGATATAGCAAGTTGTCAAAATTACATGGTCAAAATTGCATTAATTGATGGACCACCCATTAATTTAAATGTTTTAAAATTTTAGTGTTAATTGTTGTAGTCTATAAAAAAATACACTAATTTTACAAATTTCAAGTGTCAATATACATACATATGAACATACAATTGCATGTATATTACATTGGATTTTAACATATTTCGTTGCTCGTTTTGGAACACCCTTTAATTTTTATTTGTTGTTGTAGCGACCAAGGTTCTACATACTCCTTCCAAATTTCAGCATTTACGGTTCCTGAGAAAATAGCGTGTGACGGACAGACGGACAGCGTAGCGAAAACAATAGGGTTCCTTTTCACATTTGGTGTACGGAAACCTAAAAAGATAAGAAAATAAGTGTTTTTTTTAGTTGAAATACTTATGCCCTAATTGCCTAAATAACATTGCCAAAGTGATACATATTAATATATAAACAGAAACAAATCTTAAACCAATTTTAAAAATGTAGAAACTGTCGGCGAGCAACGACCAAACATAATTTTATTTTTCAAGCTTGGAATGAAAAATATTAATTTTCGGCTAATCGGCCGATTTTTGCCATAGGCCAAATGCTGGCCGATTACCAACTCTTGGCCGAAGCCGAAGCCGATTAATCGGTCGAACTCTATTGTTGTTCTTCATAAAAATTCTTGGTTGGAGAAAAGCAAACAAATTCAGGCTTTGCTTACTTTGAAAAACAAAAATAAAATAAATAAATAAATATCACCGTGGTGACGCGATTTCGACAATAAGGCCCTTAGGCCCACTAACACAAAATTCAGTTGTGTTCGTTTTAACTTAAAGTTTACTAAGTTACAATTTTGTTATTTCTAATATAAAAATGTAAAATTCTTTATAGCTTTAATAAATAACAAATTTTATATTCATGTAAAGAAATTGAATTATTTATTTATTACTTCTTATATATTTTAGTTTAATTTATGCATATTAAATTTGTGTTAATGGATTTTTTATTCAGATTTGAGTTTAATGTTTTTTATTATTGTTATAATATTTTTAATACAGGGAAGTGACACGTACAACAATAGGTTGTAACTTGCTACAATTATATTTTGATTATAAAATTCTAAAGAAATTAGAAAATAAATTTGAAAACAAAACTTGTGATGCAAAATAGGACAATTATAAATCTCGCAATCAAATTTCAGCAATCTTTTTTTTTTTTTTTTGATTTTTTTTGCTTTGAAATTTACGAGGAACCAAAGCAAACCTTCTTTAAAACTTCCATTAAAAAATTTTAACGAAAATTAAAAAAAAGAAGAGATGTGTCTTGGGACACCCGGTTATAGCGATGCTGCTTAGTTATATAAAACAAATTTCCTGTGTGAAATAACAATGCAATACAATTATATTATATGGTGATAATATTATATGATGATAATATTTCAATACGTTTCCATTTCTTTGACAATTACATCAATAATATCGTTGTCTACAAATAGCAAATATGTATCCAAACAGGAAATGTCTGTTGAAATAGTTTGCTGGATACCACATTTTCCAGTAAATGTAAAGGTCTTTTGACGTGATGAAAATTCAGTCCAATTGACTTCGGTATTCAACATTTCTGAGTCTGCTTCTAAATTGTCTTCTTGAACTTCGTTCGTCTTCCGTATCGATACCATCTTCAAAACACATGTCATCGATTTCCAGTGGGTCTATATCAGGCTCAGAATCAGCATCGGAGCCCTCCGGTATCCAATCACAATCATCATCATTAGAAAAATCTCCATCACTGTCCGTCAAGGCTTCTAATATTTCCTGTTCAGTTAACTTTCGTTTCGACATTTTAATTCTTTACTATTTATTTTTAAGTTTCACATATGAGAGATAATATCAAACTAAAAAACAAAACCAATAAAAATTAAATGGCTTACCCGCCATGCAGTGCCACGTCGTACAGAAATGTACGACACAAAAAAGCGTGTATAAAATAAAAAGTAAGTGGCAGAATGGACTAGGGATACCTTAGAAATCGTTTTTTATCACTAATACACTGATTTAACAAAAAAAAAAGTGTTTGGCCTCCTGGGAAGGTTTTCGTCAAAACCGCTTGGCACTCAATGTGTTAAAAAAAAGAAAAAGAGGAGAGAGAGGTGGCGGCTGTGTTCTCTGGCTTGTGTTCATGTGCAAAAACGAAACTAAAATAAATTGAGAAATTGTTATCATTGTTGTTTTTTTGTTTGTTTTTGTTTCACTCACTTCAAAGAACGAAACAAAACAAAATCAAACAATTTTGTTCGTTCATATTCGTACTCTGCTTTTAAGTAAACAGAAATAAAAACAAAAATAAATTTACAACTGTAATAGTGTCGTTTATTTTTGTTACAAAATTACATTGTAACTCCTGTATAGTGACATAAATAGCATAGCTTTAAAAAAAACCAAATGTTTAGTTAGTTTTATATTTATTAACGCAAATATAAAAAATTATCATTTTACTTATTCCATAAAATATTTTTTTTAAATTTCATTTAAACAAATGAGAAGCTCAACAAATATCAAAGTTGAAACATGAAAATGAGTAAAGAAACAGACCTAATATCTATTTCATTTTGACAGCGTTTTTTCTTATACTCTCACATATATATATATATATATATATATATATACTGTATCTCTCAACAATCCAACCATTCTTTCTATAAATTTCATAAATTTTGTCCCAGTTCACACTAGTCAAGTTTTATTGCTAAGCTTATCACTTTTTCTTCTTTGAACTTTCATAGGCCTTTACACAATGCAAGTCTTATTTATCTGCTCATATTTTTATGCATAAATTTGTGTATGCATGTGTGCTTTTTTTAACATTACGAATGAGAAAGCAAAACGGTTTGACAGTACATGAAGCTGAGTACCAGGGTTGCCGTTGAAAATTTCTAAAATGTATCACAAAAGAGGTATTTTAGAAAAAAGGGTATTTTATAGTAAAATAGGTTCAAGTTTTTTGTGAACAAAAAATAACATTTATTTCAATTAACAAAAAAAGAAACGCGAATTTTAAAAAATTAATTAAATACATTAGACTAAAATAAATTTAATTAATATATTAGTACATACTTTAATTATAAATCAATGTCAGCCCTCTAACTGGCCATATCGTATACATGATCGGATGAAGTCAATAATTTTTTTTAAAGCGGATATAGTTGAAAGAAACGTAAGTTTTAATTTACAGGTGAAAAAAAAAACATTAGGAACGAACGCCAGGTAAAGAATAGATAGTGCAGACCGTCTGTAGACGGTCTTGCCGTTTTTCAAAAATTTTATTAATGAAAAGTTTTATTAAGAATGAAGATGAAAGTAAGTTAAAATACATATTTTTGAATTGTGATACTCCCAGAAATAATTTGCATTTGAAATCAGGGATTTGGGTGTCAGATTTTTAGCAATATTTTCACGATTTATTGACCTTTGTATCGACCAAAACAGTAAAATGATCGACACCATCGTACCAAATATCGCCAACTGGACGAACAGCCATTTTTTTTGATGCCTAATATATGTGCCCTTAATTATGAAAGTAGTCTAAGTAATATATTTCTGTGGGCGAGATATTTAGTAGATTAGAATTGAACAAAACAAAAAATACTTTTACATTATGAAATATTTTAATTTAGAGTTGTTGTAGTCTCGATTAATTTACATTTATTTAAAATTTATTAAATATTTCTTGAAGGTTTTTTAAGATTTATTTAATATTTCGAAGCTAAAATGCGCATGACTTAGATGATTGCCCTACAGTATACATTTCGTTAAAATGATACAAAGGGATAAATTAAACAAAGGGTCATAAAAAGTGTCGTTGGCACGAAAAAGGATCAAAAGTGATACTTTAGTGTCACAACGGCAACGCTGCTGAGTGCTCGTTTCTTTTCCTCTCGCCTCTCTCTCTCTCTCTCTCTCGCTCTGTGCTACAAACTAATCAGCTTAGTAATAAGACTTGCGTAGTGTAAACTGGGACTTTGTAAACAAAACTGCAAAGAAAAGGAAAAACAAAAGCAAATATTAGAGAGCATTTAAAGCAGTTGTGTCAAAAATAAAACTATAGTTGTATGTGTGAGAAAAGCTGTCTCATTCGTCTCTGAAGTACATCGAAAAAAATAAATATTTGCAACAAATGCAGTTTAGTGAAGCAGCTCAAAATATATAAAAAGGGGTCTATATGGTAGAAAATTAAAAAATAAGGAATAAAAATTAAATAAAAAAGTTGCGGGCGGCCCATATTTTCCGAGTTAGTGCGCTGTAAACTTTTCATAGGAAACTGTGAAGAAATTCCAAAAATAAATTTTTTAATAGCTTATCTGATAGAAACTTGAAAAATAAGAAGAAAAAATTAAACAAAAAAATTATCTGCGACCAATATTTTCCGAGTTATTGGTCTTTTAAGTTTTGATATTAAATGCAATTTAGTGAAGCTGCTCCAAAAAAAAAAAAACAAAAAAAAAAACAAAATGTCTTTTTAATATACATATATTCATTTTTTTCCTTAAAAGTTTTTTAACATAAAATTCATTGAATGTCACAAAAAGCATTACTGATCATAGAATATTTTTCGCATACCACTTTTTTTCTTTCACTGTATCTATAAAGAATTTAATACACCCGCTGCGCATGTGTTATCGTCGCTGTTTCATTGACGACTAAATGGAAGAGAATAAGAATGTGTGTGATTTTGGTTTGCACAATTGTGCCATGAAACTGACATCATTGATTTAAAGTTTGACAGCGATTTGTAGCAAAGTTTCAGATTAATCTGTTTGGTCATTAATTCGAAAATAATTGGTTGCTAGTTTTGTTTTCTCTTGTCTTCTCTTGTTACTCTTTTGATTATTTTAAATTAAACTTTCTAACAAAAGTAACTAAAAAAACACTTTCTTTTCTTTTTGAATTTCTCAACTCCTAAATTCTAAAATTTTAAATATTTTTAATATTTAGTTAATTTAATTATTATTTTTCGAACTTAATTTGTTTCCATATTTATGATTTGAACAGGCTAAAAGTTCGTATCGCTTTTTAAGTAAAATAATTACTTTTTGACATTTTATAATAATTCCAAGTTTTCATCTTAAAATAATCAAATCCAGTCGAAAATGGGTTAATATTGTGTTACTTATGTCACATGCGTTTATTTAAATAACATACTACATGTGAATATAAATATTAAATTTCTTTAAATAAATAACAAATGTGCTAACATTCACACGTTCGTTCAGTGGTTCATTTACATATATATTGTACAATAATTATTTTTAATGGAAATAAGCTAATCGCAATCTAAATTAGTCATTTGAAGGGTGACAGTCAGCGTGACAATGTTATTTGCCTTTTTGTTGTAATCATACGGGCATAGAAGCTAATGAACAAACAACATCTCTATTTGTATACATGAATTTTAAATATTTTGTGAAAATGCGAAATTATAAAGCATTAGCAATTAGTTGCAACCTCGAGAGCGATGAAGAGAAAGTTATGATAAGAGCACAGGTGCTACGAAACAAATTAAGTGACAAACATTTTAAAACTTGCCATTTGAAAAAAAATTATCTATAATAAATTATTATACATATTATTTATACAAATACTAAAATTTTTAAATTTCATATCCGCGACTATTTATAAATAAAACTATTGAACTTCTTCATTGACATTTTCCAAGCTTTACAGAGAAAATCTTACCCCATATATCCATAACGCATAAAAAAGCTTTTTAAGCAACCACTCAACCGATGGAAGCTGAAGTTTCTCAATGCAACGTCGTATTTAAAAAAAAAAACTTAACAGAGTACTACAGTAGAAAAGCCCGTGTTGTTTAATAGTTCTCGTAAAGAGGTTTAGAAATCAGAGCAACTAAGTAGTAAGAAGTACTTTGCATCTGAGATCTTCCTGCAGTCCCGTTTTTTAATAGGGCTACCCCGCTCATAAAATCTCTTCTAATCTAAATTATCCGGGTCAAAACTAATCTTATCTAATTTAGCCTAACCTAAGTTAATGTTATCTATCTAATCCAATCTAACTTAACGAATTCGAACCAAGTAATACAGTTTGAAATGCCGTGTTTTATAGTTCTCGCAAAGAGGCGTAGAAATCAGGACGACTAAATAGTAAGAATCTAAGATCTTAAATCTTGCAAGCATCTTCCGGCGGTCCCTCTTTTTAATTGGGCTGCCCCTCATATATAATCTCGTGTAGCCTAACTTAGCCGGGTGAAAACTTATCTAATCTAGCTTATCCTAACCTAAGTTAATGTAAACGGACTCGAACATGAACCAACCTCACCTAATCTTAATTAAATATATTAACTAAACTTTAAGCAAAAAGAACACTACCTTACCTAAAACAATTTAATCTAACCTAACTTAACCGAACCTAATCTAAACCAAGTAACTGAAACCAAATATATCTTAAACTAAATTAACCTTATAACGTCAGGTTAATTTATGTTCTTGAGCTTAAATATTGAATGCCATGACTTTTGCCCCAGTTGCTTAGATATTTACGAAGACGAGTACGTACAATATTCCCAATGTCATAGCTCTAGATTTGCGAGATTTAAGAAAGATAATGGCCACCATAGATGCACTTGAGTTGAAGGAATTTTATGACATTGCTAGGGTTGAACTTAAACGTTTAAGTACCATTATCTTGAGCTCCTTTTAGTTCGACGTTGAGACTACGCTCAAGAAGAGTCTCCGTCGTATCGTAATGGACCAGACTGTTACTCTTATCTAACTTAACCGAACCGAATCTAATCTTACCTAACTTATTGAAACTAAACGTATCTGAACCTAAATTAAACCGACGTTACTTAACTTTTGGCTTAAAGATTGAATACAATGACTTTTGCCGCAGTTGTCAAGGCTTAGACGATGAAGAAAACGTACAACGTTTACTGTGTTACTACTTTGGATAAGAAAGAAAGGTAATGTCTACTATAGATGCAGGGAACTTTCTGAAGTAGCCAAGGTTGAACTGCAACGTGGTAGTAGCTCTATGTTGAGCTCTGGTTGGTTAGACGGTGGGACTACGCTTAAGCAGGGTTTTCGTGGTACCATAATTGACCAGAAAGCTCTAAGTGAATCCGGGACTTACCTAACCTAACTTAATCGAACTGAACATAATCTAATTCAAGTTATCAAAACTGAACATATCTTAACCTAAATTAATTTGAATTAACCTAACCTTGTGGTTAAATATTGAAAACAATAACTTTTATCGCAATTGCCAAGATATTGACGATGAAGAAAATGTATATATTTTATATTTTCTGTGCAATTTCTCTGGATTTGCAAGAAACATAATGGCCGCTATGGATGTTTATAAGTTCAAAAAACTTTCTGACGTTGAAATGCAACATCATAATAGCTTTATATTTGGCTTTGGTTAGTTAAACGTTGAGATTCCGCTTAAGCAGAGTCATCGTTGTGTCACACAACACCAGAAGGCACTTACTGTCACCCTAACCTAACCTTAATTAGCCTGTCCTAACCTGACTTAACTTAAATTAAGGTTAAATTAACTCAACATAGACCAACTTAATATACACTTAACTAATGCTAACATATCCCAACCTAACCGAACCTCATCTTTTCTCATCTAACCGATCCTAACAAAACCGAACATAACTTTACATAACCCAAATTAATCTAAATTAACTTAACCCAATCCGATATAACCTTGCCAAATTTAATCCGAACAAAGGTTATTTAAAGTTAAGAAGGGCGGTGCTATAACGCGCTGCCTCTCAGAGTTCCAGTCAGTCCATTGTGACCCGTTAATAATAGTATTTAAGCCCTATTAGTGCCCAGAAGTGTTCCTATTATCTGTCATTAATCCACTTAATTCCTATGATAAAGCCCCTGCTTACACTTACCGATATCACTAATGTTCTCATGAAAACATCTGCTCATCCATCTAAGCCTATGACGTTGCAGCTTCGGTCAGTGACAAATAATATGTTCAATGGTTTCTGGTTCCTCTTCATCCCCACACATCCTACAGAAATCTGTAGTGCCAGTTTCCCAAATGTTGGTTCTTGCTCTGACCGGGCATTGATCAATCAACGTGCCTATCACGATTTAAATAGCCTTCCTATTCATATCCAGTAGCAGTTTGCATTTTTCTGAGTCAAGTTTTGACCACATAACCCTCGAGACAATAATTGTCCCTACTTCGCCATAAACGGTTGGTCCTTCTGAACTTAATAAACCCAACCAATCCTAACATACCTTTACCCAATTTAACTTAACCTAACCTCATGTAAGGTAACCTAATCTAAAATAAAACGCGCTGAGCTTAACCTAATTAAAATTGAACTACTCCGAGAAATATGGAGTGCCATTTTCCTAAATGCTGGTTCTTGTTCTGACCGAGCAGTGATCAGTCAACACGCCTAACACAACTCGTATCGTCTTCCTATTCATATCAAGTAGCAGGTTGGATCTTCGTGAGTCAAGTTTTGGCTACATAGCCCGCGAGACTCTACAATCCTTACTACTTCGCCATAAACGGTTGGTTCTTCTCAAATAAATGAACCGAACCAATCCTAACATATATCAACACCAACTTAATTGAACCTAACCTGACGTAAGCTAACCTAATCTAACCTTAAACCGCCATACATAAATCGAGATCATATGATTCTCATGTTATCAGCTTTGATTGACTTCCTAAAGGTTGTGATTCGTGAAAGTCGCCCGAAAATTTTTCTGAGAAAGTCCTAAAACAATACAAAATCCAGTCAGTTACATCAACGATGTAGAGGAATGACTCTTCTGTATCGTCGAAGCAGCTTCTGAAAAACTTGTAACCGGAAAAAATTTAGATACTGCGTTTTGCAAAAAAATTGTGCATTGTCTGCTGAAGTTGCTAAAAAATTTTCAATCTTTTAGAAAATTGCAAATAATTTTTATTGATAGAAGTCATATTCATATGACTCGTAGTGTATTTCAAAAAGTTCGCTTGTCTGTTTATAAACTTTCTGTTAATTTTAGATTACACCAAGAGAATCAAACAAATAATTGTTCCTCTAGCGCTGCAGCTTAACCACTCAATTTGAAATTGCCATGAGTACTATTGCCTGGCGTTTCAAACACCACATTTTAAATATTTGTACGAGTATGTACATTGCAAATTGTGTTTGCATATTAATGTGGGTTTAATTTTTTTTCTTCTGTGCGTTACAATAGAATCGCCGCCACATTTCTGCAATTGAACTAACGAACTAACGAACTGATTAAGTCGCATCAAATATATATCTTGTACTAAATTTGAAATTTCAATTGAAAGTGCTAGTATGCAACAAAAAAAAAAAAAAAAAAAAAAAAAAAAAAAAAAAAAATAGATTCCATATGCATACAAATCCCTTTTATTCAACGGAAATAACAAAAAATCTCTATGAAATGAAAATACACAGTTTCAATGGCTGGACTCGCAGAGTACAAGCTTATAGTAAATATTTGCATATACATATTTTAAATCTAATTTTTATATGAAAATCAACGAGTCTTCCTTTTCTTTTTTAGCATGAATATAACTAATACGCAAATATTATGCCGCTCAATGTGTTTTATTCGTATTCAACATTCTAAACAAATACGCTTCAAAATAATAATTGTTGTTATACTACTTAGTTCGTAGTTCTCTGCTTCCATTGAAATTTAAACAAATAGACAAGTATGGAATGAACATAAAGAAAATACATAAAAATGTACTTAATTTCAAATAAAACGTACGCCAAAAACGTGCTGTTTAATAAATTAAAATGATAATGGAATTTCTTATAAACTTAATAATTTTTGCCAACACAAAATGCCAAATTTATTAAAAATGTATATCCATTTAATTAGTATGATACTCGTCTTCTACATGTGTACGATATATGTACTCGTATTGTAAAACAAAAAAACTGGGGCTACCTGATTGATCTTTAAGCAACATTTACATAAACGTATAACAAACAACACTATATGTACATACATGTTTGGTTTGACTTGCAAAAAGTATTATTTTCCACAATCATCTGTTGAAAATTAAATTTGCTGTAGGCAGCGGTAATTTGAAGATTTATCTTAGCTTTATTTGAAAAAAAATCTATGCAAATTTAAGCATTGAATTTTTTTTTTACTACTATTTTTTTTTAAATATTTTATAACTACAATTTGTCTAGCACATTAAAAAAAAATAAGTCATTATTGGCCAAAATATTTAGCAGCTCATGATCAGGGAAACCAGAAATATGCATGAAAATATGCACTAAAAACTCGAAAAATATGCTCCTAAAAATAAAATAAATTGGTTTATTTGTCAACGAAAATACATTTTTAATTAAAAAATTCAACAACATTTTCATATAAAATAAGACAAGAATAAAATAAACAAACGAGAGGAAACAATAAAAAATAAATTCAGTGAAGTGTGACCTTAACCCGCGCACGAAGGGTTCCGTATGGACACTAGATATGTAATTCAATACGAACTTTAGCCTATATAATAAATAGTTATGGCTTTTTTTCGTTTTTGGTTTTTTTTTGGTTTTGAGCGTTTTTTAGTTTTGGCGTTTTTTCGATTTTTGGCGCTTTTATTTTAGTTTTGGTACGTTTTTTTTTCTAATTTTGTCGGTTTTTGGCGTTTTTTTAATTTTGGCGATTTTTTTATTTAGGCGATTTTTTTTGTTTTGGGGGTTTTTTTGCGTTTTGGCGATTTGTTTCGGCTTTTGGCGTTTTTTTCAATTCGACGTTTTTTTTTTTTTTAATTTTTGGCGATTTTTTTCATTTTGGCAATTTTTTTTCATTTGGGTGATTTTTTTAGTTCGGCACCAAGCCTCTTTTGCGTTTTGGCGATTTTTTCGGTTTTTGGCGTTTTTTTTCATTTTGACAATTTTTTCATTTTGTCGATTTATTTTAAATTTTTTATTTAATTTGGTGCTTTTTTTCGTTTTAGCGATTTTTTGTTTGTTTTTGGGGTTTTTTTTTTGGTTTGGCGATTTTTTAGTTTTCGGATTTTTTAGTTTTACCGTTTTTGATAGTTTCAAGAGTTTGCCGCCTCTTACGGTTTCCAAGACACCAATTTTTCAAAATTGCATTAACTGATAGAACACCCTTTAATTTAAATGTTTTAAAATTTTAGTGTTAATTGTTGTAGTCTATATAAAAATACACTGATTTTACAAATTTCAAGTGTCAATCTATGTATATAATTAATAGGCGAACATGTTTTTTGTAATCCCTTTTACGCTGGTACCACCGCACCAATTTTAAAAAGATTTATATGGTTTTAAAGCATTTTTTATACAGATGTGCAGAATCTATATTTTATTGAAATCTGTTTAGTATTTTGGGAGCTATAAGCATTTAAAGCAGTAACCCGCAAGCCATAGCACAATTGTGCAGATGAAAATCACATACATTCTTATGCTCTTTCATTTAGTCGTCACTGAGCAAGCGACGAATTAAGTTGTGCACGCATGTATTAATTTTTTCCTGGTTTTTTGTTTAGTTTTTTTGAGCACACGGAACGAAATTAAAGTTCAAATTTAATAAATTTCTACAGACAAAAAATTGATAATATAATTATGGAAGCTGGGAAATATTTCGTGATTAAAAATGCTTTTAGCAATATGCAATGCATTTTATGTTATGAAGCATTTAAAAATAATAGGGAAAATAGATTAAAAAGGCATTTTAATAGTATCCACAGATCTGTTAATAAATTTAATTTTGAATTTATTCACTAAATTGTTGAATGGTTATTAAATTTTTACTTTTTATTTAAGTTTTTATTAAATTGCATATTTACAAACAAAAAATTCAAACAACTAATAACCACATCATGTATTTTATATTACAAAAGTTTTCTTCAAGTGCAAGTTTATTTTACTCTCATTTTTCTCACCAATACAAACATATTTTATTTTGCGGGACACTGATTTAAAGTTGCTACTACTACATGCACACATATTACACGCATTTATTAGCTTACAAGTAAAAAAAAAGAAACAAAACGCGAGTGTGTGTGTGTTTGTAGTATTTCTCTTGCCCTTACAATTGTTTTTCTCTTATTTGTTGTTGTATCAAAGCCATAATACTTAAAGGAAGAGTTGAATAAATTGAATTAGGTTGGTTGAAGGGATTTTGTTTATGCTTTTTAATTTCATGTATTATTTAATTATGCTTGCATACATATGTATGTAAGTTTGTGTGTGGCTGTGTTTTAATGAATTTTTTTATGACGTTTAGAATCTAAACTTTAGATACATTTTCTTTGAATCTTAAATTTTTTACATTTTGATTCTAGAATACGGACGAGTTTGTCGTCCGTTTGGTAATTATATCTAGTATACATAAATATGTACATACAATTGTATGTATATTACATGGGATTTTAACATTTTTCGTTGCTGGTCTTGGAACAGCCTTTAATTTTTAACTCTCATGTATTTGTTGTTGTAGCGGCCAAGTTTCTACATACTCTGTCCAATTTTCAGATCCGTAGCTCTTACGGTTACTGAGAAAATAGCGTGTGACGGACAGACGGACAGCGTAGCGCAAACAATAGGGTTCCTTTTCACCTTTGGTGTACGGAACCCTAAAAATTAACAAAGAATAACTGCCATATTAAAAACAATAATTTGGGTTTGAAGTGCACGTTAAAACAAAATTGCAATATAAATTTGCCTAAAACAAATAATACAAAATTTTTTTTTCGTTGGATACTCGTAAAAATTCAACTTCAATTTCAAAAGAGATCACAATATCAGAATTAAAACTTTGGAACTGTATTTTGGATAAAAAGACAAGATTTTTATTTATATTTTTATTGCAATAAACAAATATTGACCTAGATTTTCAAATAAAAATCACTGCCTGTCACGTCTAACTAAACTTTTATACATACAATGTTCCTTCAACGTCTACTCGGGACAGAGTCCGTTACAACTAGCAAACCGAATTTTTATTGAAACTAGCATCCATAATAACTGCGTAATATAAATATAAGAAAAATTTTAATACATATGGAACATTGGAAATGATATTTAGATGGCGAAAACAAAAAATAAAAATTTTGACCAACAGATAAGCTTTTAAGCATATAAAAAAATAAAATTCTATAAAGTATCAAAATATGCCCTGAAAGCGTAAATTATATTCTAAAAGTTAGAAAATATGCTAAAAATATGCGTTTAAGACTGATATATGCAAAAACATGCTTTAGAGGGTAAAATATGCAAAAATATGCACTAATAAATCGATGCCAAAATTCATAAAAAGCTCTGAAACGGATAAATATCTTGTCCTTGCATTAATACGTCACAAAAGACAAAACATACAATTGCATATTTGCGGCTTCCCTGCTCATGATAATAACAATTTTTTTTTGCAAACTTAATACATAAATAAAACTAAATGAAAATAAGTAGACTACAGAATTTTGTAGTAGTAATTGCAAAGTGCTTGTAGTAGTTGACTTTAACAATATGTCATAATCATCATATATTTACGCTCTTATCTATAATTCCCATCTATAAGCTTAGTACAGTGGGCAAGAAAAATAAAAAAACAAACAAAAATTTAGTGATCATCAAGAATATATTTTTTTAATATTATGGAGCCCGATTCTCAGGAAATATTGTGATATGCTTGATAAATCGAAATTTATTACAATGAATTGTATAAAGCCTACAATTTTATACCTCTGACATTCTGGTGAAGCTTGGAAATATAAGCCCTTATATTTCCTCTATATACGAATTCACTTAACAATGCGTTACCAAAAAAATTAGGATTAAGGATTTCTGGAAAACGATTATCAAGAGCAATAATTTTCAGGAATTTATTTTGTAGACTGTTGTATCGAGCCTTAACCGCCAAAGAAGCTTAAAAATTTTTTTGGAAACCTTTTTTGACTAAAATCAATTATTAAGGATAGCAAACAATTTTGGTAAAAAAATTAAATTCGAAAATTATGTCGCCTAAGCTTTATTTTTTGGCGGTTTAGACACAATACATATATCCTGCATCACATTTATTAGTTTTCATCGGCATTCATATCAATCCTAAACCTGATGTTAAATATAGTTATTTTTTATAGAATGTACTTTTAAGTGAGTTATTTTTAGATTTAAATTATTTCTGATCACGAATGTACCTTTTATAAAAGGTAGATACTTTTTATGCAATGGGCTTTTAATGAAATCTATTTTAAAAGGGGTACTTTTTATAAAAAAAGGTACTTTTTTATGAAAGGTAGTTTTTACGAAATGTAATTTTCACAAAAGGTACTTTTTAAAAAATGTACTTTTTACAAATGGTGGTTTTTACAAAAGGTACTTTGTACAATATGTACTTTTTACAATATGTACTTTTTACAATATGTACTTTTCACAAAAAGTACTTATTACAAAAGCTACTTATTACAAAAGCTACTTAAAAAAAAAACTACTATTTGCAAAAGCTACTTTTTTACAAAAGATACTCTTCCAAAAAGTACTGTTTACCAAAAGTCTTTGTACACTATATACTTTTTACAATATGTACTTTTTACTAAAGGTACTTATTACAAAAGCTACATTTAACAAAACGCACTTTTCACAAAAGCTACTTTTCACAAAAGGTACTTTTTAAAAACCCTTTTTTTTAAAGCTGCTCTTTACAAAAGTTACTTCTACTATTCACAAAAGTACTTTTTAGAAAAGGTACCTTTTACAAAAGTTCTTTGTACAAAAAGTACGTTTCACAAAAGATATTTCTTACAAAAGGTTTTACTCAGAAATAATTTCAGTTCAATTAAGTCTAAAAATGCCTCAGTTTACAAAAGGTATTTTTATAAAAGGATCTTCTTGCAAAAGGGACTTTTTACACGTGAAACGTTTTCCAAAAAGGTACTTTGTACAAAAGGGAATTTTTGTAAAGGTACTTTTTCAAAAGGTAAAGGGTGTTTTTTATTGAGGTATAGAACTTTAAGTTGGCATCACTTTTTTAACTGGCGGCCATTTTGTCAGCTGTCAAGTGATTAATATTTAGTTTGGTTTGCCATTTCATCATGAACAGGTTGACAAAAGAACAACGCTTGCAAATCGTGCAAATTTATTTCGAAAATAATGGTTCAGTTCGCGAAGTTTACCGCAAGCTCCGTCCATTTTATGGTCGACATAATCGTCCATCAGAGCAATTAATTCGGTTAACCATGGATCGTTTTCGCACTACGTTTACTCTATGTGATAATACGCATCCGCAGAGACGTCGAACAGTGCGCACCGAAGAAACAATTGCCGCTGTAGAGCAAAGTGTTGAAGAGGACCCGAATGAATCGATTCGCCACCGTGCACAGCAATTGGAGCCGACTAACCGACTATTTTGTTCCCGAATTGGATGGCATGAATGTGGATGAGTTGTGGTTCCAACAAGACGGCGCTACATGCCACACAGCGCACGTCACAATCGATTTATTGAAGGAAACATTCGATGAGCGCATAATTTCGCGTAATGGACCTGTCAATTGGCCACCAAGATCGTGTGATTTGACACCATTGGATTATTTTCTTTGGGGATATGTGAAGTCGCTCGTCTACGCCAACAAACCAGAAACGTTAGGGGACTTGGAAGCCACCATTCGTGGCGTTATTGCCAACATACGGCCCCATATGCTCGAAAAAGTGGTTGAAAATTGGACCTGTAGAATTGGCTTTATTCGAGCCAGCCGCGGCGGCCACATGCCCGAAATCATATTTAAACATTAATGGCATAAAATTATCCTTCCAATAAAGCCAAATTGATGGACATTAAAACGATTTTCTTGTGTTTTATTTCAATTTGAAGTTCTATACCTCTTAAAAAAACACCCTATACTTCTTATGTAAATATATTTTACAAAAAGTACTTAATATGTAAGTACTTTTTATAAAGGTACTTTTTTATAAATATGTATACTTTTTGCAAAAGGTACTTTTTGCAAAAGGTACTTTTTACAAAAGATACTTTTCATAATGGCTACTTTTTACAAAAGGTACTTTTTATAATAGGTACTTTTAATAAAAAGTACTTTTAACAAAATGTACTTTTTTGAAAAAATATATTTTACAAAAGATACTTCCTACTCAAGTACTGTTAACAAAAGATATTTTTTATTAAGGTACTTTTTTCAAAAGGTACTGTTTATAAAAAGCGGTTTTGTCAAAGGTAAAAGGCATTGTACTTTTTATGAAATGTTGTTTTAAAAAAGGTACTTGTTGCATAATTTACATTTTATAAAAATACTTTTTTATAAAACAAACTTTTTACAAATGGTACTTTTTATGAAATGCTATTTTATAAAAGGTGCTAAATAAATATGAAATAAACGCAACCTTTGCATGATAAAATATAATTTTTACTTATTTTTTTGATAAATGTGTACCAGAATTTTAGTATCCCACTGTTTTCAGCAGCTTTCATTTTAAATCCCTTTTTTTAAACATTTCATATATTTATATTTTTATTTATGATGGCGCCAAATCTGCCAGCCAGTTATATCCAAAATGGAGACAAAAATTAAAGCAAAAATTAAACACAAAACAGAAGAGCAAGTAACGATAATCAGATACACAATATAAATTCTAAAATCCATAGATTATACAGACATACATACATATATATACATATAAAATAAAATGTTAATAAAATAAAAACCAGTAGCTTAATAATAAAATTATCTGTGGGCAAAATCTTATGTGCAAAAAATATAGGGTAGTTTTCTTTAGAGGTGGAGATTGAAAGAGCAAGATATAGAGAGTCTATTTTGGGGAAATTTGGATGTTACTCAAAAACACCAGGTGATGGCTGAAGTCCTCAGCTTGATAACAATAACTCACTGTAATCTTATCCACTGTGAAGAATTTTTTTTTTTTTTAGCAATTTTGAGTTAAGTGCAGCCTTAAGTGGTGAAAGTGGACATGCTACTCCGTTGTAGTAGTGAACAATTCTCGAGTTCTTTATATTCTGCCATGTAGGCGGAAAATTAAACTACTTTTCAAATTAAGCCAATTTTATCGATATTACAGAAACTTTTTTCTATTTTATTTCAATTTTAATTTCTCCAACTCTGAACAAAAACACATAGAATGAAATGGAATTTTTTCAGCATTGCAAAGTTTTGATTTTTATAAAGTTAAATTTTATACAATATAACTTGCGAAATGAAAATCATTAGCAAAAAAAAAAAAATAAGATGAAACCATATATCACATAGTATTAGGGTTGCCAGTCGTACTGATTTTGCCAGCACATGTACTGATTTATGCATAACTAGGAAATCAGTACGCAAATGTACTGATTTTTTCATGTATGTACTGTTTTTGTACTGTTTTTATATATTAATTATGATCAATGTATAAGAAAGCCTGTCATAGTGTTTATTTATTTTCTTTGAATCACCAGTGATCTTTACTTTACGTTCGCCTTAAGGCGAATTTATTTTCAAAGTGGTTTCCATATAATGCTCAAGCAAATTCTGCCAAAACTGTCAGAGATCATATAAATTTTACTTTAAGTTAATGTTAATTTTATTGAGATTTTTTAAATTTAAATTTGCAAGAAAGATTTGCTATAAGTGATTTCTGATACATGCAAATAATGAATTTAAAGTTTCTTTTTCGAAAATTTTTTTTTGAAAATATTATTTTATTAATTACATATGCCTTGGTACAAAGTATACATTGAATTCATGTTTTGTTTTAAGAATGGTTAAAGCTAGGAATGTAACGAATGTTCGCATTTGCAAATTTTTCGCTTATTTTTGCTATTTGCATTTGCTAAAATGTATGCGAATATTTAAGACAAAAAAATTTTGTACTTCTTTTACAAAAAAAAAAAAATTGCCATTAACAAACGTCAAAAACACGAAAATTATTTTAAGCCAGCATGAAAAATATACATATAGGGTATGTTCGTAGATTCAGCAAATTTATGCAGAAGTTCTGCGAATTTTTTCTGCGTATGCGTGATCAACTGTTGCACATGCTTTGCAACTGCTCAATATCTGTGCATAGTTGGCATTTTTGAACGAACTGCAAACAATTTTTAAGTCGGCAAGAAATTCTATTTAAGAAAGTTGTCATCTCGTAGATGTGAAAGCACAAAAAACTCTTTATAAAAGTTTGCACATTGTGCACATGGCTTGGACGTAACTGACTTATAAGTAAGGCATTCTTCAAAGCTTTATCAGAAAGCTTTTCTATTAAAAAAGTTCTCACAAGCATCAAAATCAAACTAAAGTCCAGCGGTGTTTGGAAATATACCTATTTAATTTTTTGAAAAAGAAAAGGCATTGTATTTTCGGCAGCAGTATTTTCTACTTAAGACTAGTCTGTTAAAACTTTTAAAAAATGTTTTGAGCACTATTCATTACTTCGTACAAACAAATTTGAAACGCAAACAATATTAACTAGTCATTGTTGTAGTAAATTCCACGCGAAACAAGTGTCACTCATTAATTTCATATGTATGTATTTTTATATTTTATGAATTCGTGTTTTTAATAAATTAATACATATTTGCTCAATGCAAATATGTATTGCTCAGTTTAAATAAAATGCTATATGTACATCCATGTATGTAATACAACTTCATGTTCTTATATAAATTTATTTTCATGTGATTTTTAACGTATTGTAATATTTGCATTCGCTTTCGCAAAAATTAAAATGTAGTATTCGCATTCGCATGCGCTAAACTGGTATTAGTTACATTCCTAGTTAAAGCCTTTTATATTGAAAAAATTAATGTACTGATTTTTTTTTCAATTGTACTGATTTTTTTCTCTCATGTACTGATTTCTACGATTTCAAAACTGGCAACCCTACATAGTATGTATGTCAAAAGAATGTCATAAGTCAAAAAAGTAATCATTTTTCAAATTAAAATATAAACAAATTTCCAATATCACATTCTCAACAAAATCGTGATACATTGTAGCAAATAAAATTATACATGTTCTTTGTACAAATGCGAGATTATGAATGGCTCATAATTTTAAATTTCAAAGCTTTTCGTTTTAAATAATTTTAAAATTATAGTCGTGATTTTGTTTTTTTTATAATTTTTATTTCAAGATTTTTCTGCCACATTAATATAAGAAATTTGGTGTCATTAAAAACGTGTTGAACATCTGCACCAAAAAAAAAAAAAAAAAAAATTAAATGATGCAGAACTGTAAAAAAAGCAAAAATTTATTGAGTTTTTTTATTGAGCATAAAAATTTATTTCTTACACATTTTTATGTGTCCACAGGCGGTGAGTTGCTAAATTTAAGTATGTACATACTCGTATGCAGTGTTACCATATGTGAAGATTTATCTTATATTTGAAGTTTTTAGACATGTTAAAACTACAAAAAAGATTTTTTATATAAAAATAATTTTTTATTAAATTTTACTTTTGGTACTTTTAATATATTATTGAGGGATTTTTTTGACTGATTTGCTTCATAATGATCTTACACATATTCTATATAGTTAATACTTTGTGTTATTTGGCTTTACTTTTAATAGTTCACAAGAAACAAAATAAATTTTAACTCATTTTCATTCAATAAAATAACAAAAAAGATTTTTGGTAACAAGAAAAGATTTTTTTTGCTCCACTTAAAGATTTTTGAAAAATAAATATGGCAACACTGCTCGTATGTGTAATTTCGTTACGGTTTAATTTTAGATAATTTTTATGAATTTCATTTATTTTTTTTTTTGTTATGTTGCTTATCGATTTGGTTTGTGAATGATATTATCACAATTGGAATTATACTAGAAGTAAATTATTCGTAAAACGGAGTATGTTAAGATATGTTTATACATACGTTTACATATGTATGTATATGAATGGACAGCTGAGAATCATGTTTTTTTCTTTCCCTGTGTAATTTTCACAATATTCATATCGTTATCATATTATAGAAGTTCCCTAGCTCATTATTTTTTTTAGATCGAGTTTTTTGCATATTTCGATAAATTAACCTCTAATATACCGATATATGCAAAAAGCTCGACTTTAAAAAATAAGCAGTTAGGGCTTTTCTATATTATGGTTGCGAAAGTCGAATAAGCAACGTTCGTCTGGCCGTCTGTTTGTCCATGAAATATGGTTTTACTAAGCTTTCAGAAAAGCTAGGATATGTCAAAATTTGTCCTAAATAGATTGATATTGAAAATCAGCAAAAGAAAATGGCCCATTGCAGGGCTGGAAATTTTAGTCTTTTTTGGTGTATAAAACTAACAAACTAGATAGAATTAATTTTTGTTATTTTTTTTTTAACCCCCGACTAAAAAAAGGGGTGTTATAAGTTTGTAGTGTGTGTCTGTGTATCTGTGTGTCTGTCTGTGTCCACGTACAGGCCAAACGGCTGGACCGATTTTCATTTAGCTTTTTTTTTGAAAGATAACTTGATCGAGAGGGTTCTTAGCTATGTTTGAAAAAAATCGGTCCAGCCGTTTGGCCTGTACGTGGACACAGACAGACACACAGATACACAGACACACACTACAAACTTATAACACCCCTTTTTTTAGTCGGGGGTTAAAAAAAAAATAACAAAAATTAATTCTATCTAGTTTGTTAGTTTTATACACCAAAAAAGACTAAAATTTCCAGCCCTGCAATGGGCCATTTTCTTTTGCTGATTTTCAATATCAATCTATTTAGGACAAATTTTGACATATCCTAGCTTTTCTGAAAGCTTAGTAAAACCATATTTCATGGACAAACAGACGGCCAGACGAACGTTGCTTATTCGACTTTCGCAACCATAATATAGAAAAGCCCTAACTGCTTATTTTTTAAAGTCGAGCTTTTTGCATATATTATTATTGGTATTATTATTTTTATTATTGGTACATATCTACAAGTAACTAAATAAAACAATTTCAAAATTTGTGCTAAATACATTAGTATTAAAAATCAGCAAACGCAAATGGCAGGTTCCAGGACTGGAAAATGTTATTTTTTTAGGAGTAAAAACTAAATAAATAAAACTAGTTTTTATTATTTTTAACCCCCGACCAAAAAAGGGGTGTTATAAGTTTGTAGTGTGTGTCTGTGTATCTGTGTGTCTGTGCATCTGTGTATCTGTACGAGTCCACGTACAGACCAAACGGCTGGACCGATTTTGATTAAGTTTTTTTCTGTTTGAAAGGTGACTTGATCGAGAAGATTCTTAGCTATGTTTTAATAAAATCGCTCCAACCGCTTAGAAGATATCACATCTTTTCTAGAAAAATTCGGATTTTTTAAAATTTTTAATTTTTGTTATTTATTACTTAAACTTATATTAAAGGTATTCACATCAGTTTTTTTCTTGTTCGAAAAATGAAAAAAGTAAATTTTTTACAAGAAACACAGGAAAAAAAAATTCCACCTAAAGTTGAGTTTTTAAATTCAACTTTTGGTGATTTTTTTCCCCTGTGTTTGTTGTAAAAAAATTACATTTTTCCAACAAGAAAAAAACTGATGTGAATACCTTTATTATAATAAAACAAAAAAATTTATATCGTTATTTAAAATTTAAAAAAAAAAAATTTATAGGAAAGTTTCAGGGTTAGAAAATTGAATTTTTTTTTAAATTTCAGCGAAAAAAAATTGGAACTATTTCCAGAGGTTTACACCACTTTCATTGCATACCAATCACTACAGCTAATGAATTTAATACTCTAAGGCTTTTTTTAAATTAAAAAATATGTTCTAGAAAACCTTTTAAGCGAATAACATTTCAGTTATTTGAAAATCGACTAAAAATGTGTCGGTTAAGCTTTTTTTTGTAATTATCTTAGGTTAGTTGCCTTAGATGGACGTGAATTAATTGCCAGCGGAAAGGGCTGCTGTCTGTTAAAGTCCTCTTTATTTCTTGCATACAGAGTAGAGAGTAAAATATTCAACTAGTGCTAATATCCAAAAAAAAAAAATCTTTAAATCAAATCTCTTTGGGCGACAAATGCTCATAGATCACTAGGATTCGGCACAGTCAAATATAGCACTGTTGCTTGCTATGAAATGTTGTAATGTAATAAAAATACCTACACATAAATATATGTATACCTTCTTTTTATTTATTTTTTATTTTTTATTTCCAAACACCTGCACTTTTTCACTTACTTCATGTAGCTCATCACCTTCAAACTTTTCTTTTGGAATCCGATAGCAAACTTCGCTCTTCACTTCTTATTTATTATCTAATTAATGTTGCTTATAAGATTACAACCCTTGAAACTTAATGCATTTATCTTCTATGTATTTAGGCATGTTGTACATTTATTTAAATAATATCAGAATAATTTATCTGCTTTAATAAGTCCGTTACTAATTTCCTTAGCATACTCGTACGACACGCATGTTGCCATAAATAAATCTTAATGAAATATTACTGAATTCAAGCTCTTAGAATGAGGCTCATATAACTTTGAAGAAAATTAAAAAAAAAAACAAACATCAGAAACGAAGCATGAGGTAGAGAATTTGTGTTTTAATGTAATAAAATTCTGTTTGCGTTTCTTTGGATACAATATTTATTTATTTCTTTTTTTTTGTATATGTTAATCGTGTAGTGTTCTTCAGATTACTAACGTGATTTGATTTACAAATTTGGATTTTATATTAATGTTCGTACGATTATACAGAAAATTTGTCTTTAGACAATTTCAGCTTAAAATCATTAAATTAAAACGGAAGAGGTAAGAAACTTAAAATAAAATTATATGTATGAAAAAAAAAGAAATAACAGAAATTAAATGTTTAACTTATTTCTGGTTTCTCAAGTTGAATTTAAAATAATATTTTCAGCCAAAATCATTTTCTAAAACAATTTAACCCGTTAAACTATTTTAAAATTTTCAGTGCTTATATTTGAAATTTTAATGCCAATTTTTTATATTAAGGGGCGTGTCTCGCCTAATTTAGCAAATATTAGCGTCCGGCCACTGCTCTTAATTCAGCTTAGCCTCACTTTCATGTATGCCAAGTTTCATAAAAATTAGTCAGGTACTAACGTTTCACGCCCACTTATTTAAACACGAGATTAAGCATTTTTCAGAGCTCAAGGTGTATGCCAAGTTTCATAAAAATTAGTCAGGTACTAACTTTTCACGCCCACTTATTTAAACACGAGATTAAGCATTTTTCAGCGCTCAAAGGCTTGCCAAGTTTCGTAAAATTCGGTAAAGTAGAAGCACATTAAATATGTCATTAAGTTTTAATGGGCCCCGCCCACTTTTTGGAATTGGATTGTGTGCCATGTTGCTTAAAAATCGGTTAAGTACAATCTCGCGAAATATAGTTATAAAATTTAATGGGCGTGGTCTCGCCTACTTTTTTGAATTCAAGATTGTTTCCTTTTAAGGGTTAAAGGTGTGTGCTAGGTTGCGCAAAAATCGTTTAATTAAAAGTACGTGAAATATAGTATTAAAATTTAATGGGCGTGGCATCGCCTTCAATTTTTTTTAATGCAAGATTGTTTATTTTTTAGAATTTAATTTTTGTGCTTAACACAACATTTATGTATTTTTAATTACTGTCACTAAGTTTACGTCCGATACTGGTCGGGCCTCATTATTATATTTAGATTTAAGATTTGAATACTTATTGTTAGTTCATTTTTGAAGATACAATAAATAAATATATGTATAAAAAAGAAAGAAAAGAGTTTAGGCTTTGTGCCAAGTTTCGGTCAAATAGAATCGAGTGAAATATAATATTAAGTTTTAATGGGCCCAATTTTTCAGCTTCGATATTGTGTCGTTACAAGTTTCGTTGCGATCGGAAAAGTAAGATTTCATAAAATCAAAGAAAACAATTCGTGGGCGTATCCCCGCCCACTTATTTTTGCAATCGTACTAAAAGAAAGCTGCACCCTCTAAAAAAAGAAAAATAATTTTTAAAATCTCTCTAAAAGGTAGAGTAATATAGCAAAAAAAAATACATACAGACAAATTGATAACCTCTTCCTTTTTTTTGAAGGAGGTGAAAAATAGAGCCAAGAAGTTAAAATGTGCCACAAAAATACATACACATACCTGCTGAACCTGTGCCTAAAGTGCAAGTCTTATATAAAAGAAATACAATCAAATAAGTAAAATATCATAAAATTAAAGAATGGGACCAATGACAATTAGACCATATTGAAGTTATATTTTCCAACGAAAAATAATTTTTTAAATCGATCTAAAAGTTACTGACTTATAACGTAATAAACATAAAAAAAGTACAGGCGAATTGATAATATCCACCTCCGCTGAAGCGGCGAATTGGTCGCTTCAATTCAATACAACCAATCCCTATTAAAATGGCAAATAAATTCCCAGGGAAAAATCATTCACGATAGGGGAATAGTTCGCAAAGTTGTCATATGTTCACTTGGGCAAAATTTACGACAGCGTTTTTTTTTTGCACAGGGAGCAAAATAATAGGGAAATTTTATTTACGATAAGAATACAAAATTTAAGTTCTTTGAGCTATTAATATTTAATTTATCCATTAGAGAGCTGCGTAAACAGTCTTAAAATGTAAAAACGTCATGATTTTTAAATGTATTCACGTCGCATGTATTATACTAAACCAATAATAAATGCTGTCGTACTATAAGCGAAGCACGATGGATGTATTGGTGTATGTGTTTGTCAGCTGTAGCAAGCGATGACGTCAAGACAGCTTGTCTGTAACAAACACTCAAAAGAAGTAGTGTTGATTTGTGTATGCTTGTTATTTTTCATATTGTACGTTTGAGTGTGTGTGTAATATGTAGATGGTAAGCTATTATATGGTTAACCGCATATAGCTAATATTAATGCATGTGTGTGCCTTTGCATGTGCGCAGAAAAATAAAAGATCATACACACATACATGCATGACGTTTGTACACGCGCTTATGTGTAGAAAGAAGCTAGTATCACAAATTCTTCCGTCACGAAGTATTTTCTTCTTTACTCTTATACCTACAATACTCAAATAAATTTCTTGCAAACAGTTTTGTTAACGTTTGTTTTATAAGATTTCGCTGTAGCAAAGCATTCGAAAAATCCCTCATGTCTTAAAAGTTCTTATAAGATATCTTGTGCAGGAGACTATTATCCATCAAGCGATTGTAACGCTCCATTTTATTTCGTAACGGACAATTAAATCTATTATTTCATTTCATTTTATAAATACATATTTAGTTAACCCAAATACATAATTATACATACCTATGTACATATAAATGAATGTGTGTTTTTCTGTATATATATTAAATCCTTGTCTGTTGAATTTTGCAGTCGTAACCACTAGAAGCAGTTCTATTATTCGTGTGTATGTGTATGTGTGTGTGTGTGTGTGTGTGTGTGTGTGTGTGTGTGCGTGCGTGTGTATGTGTGTGCATGTTTGCGCTCATTTTTTTGTGGTTTTAAGTGCTGACAAGTATTTGTAAACATTGTTACAAGTGAGATGAATTGAAAAAAAAAATGAAAGAGAATAAAAATGTTGCATGTTGCCAATTGCCACGAATTGGAGGTGGTACAACATTTTACAACAGCAGTAGTTGTGGTTCTGTTACAAGTAAAACAGGTGCTGACAATAAACGGCAACAAGCCACTCAACCTAATGTTGTGTGGCAATTAGGGCCGTCTATATTTATTTGTTTAAATCCATAAAAATGCACATATACCCATTATATATTTATTTAAATGAAAAATAAAAAGGAATTCTAGAGATCTTAAATTATATTTCAGATTATTATGGAAAGAAAAGAATAACAAGAAAAAGATCACCTTAAACCTTTTTATACTGACGTTCATGCATGATAATTAGAGATTCATATTAATTTCTATGTAGAATCTTTTTTTTCCCATATGACCGCAGAGTTCGTATTAACGGATAAACGCTTCTAAAAGAGAACCCACATTGCCCATACATGCTGTTAAAGGACATGACTCACTATTGTACACCATCGCACATCTTACGAAAAAATACAAACCTGATCTGATGAACATTTTCATAGACTTCATCATACCAGGACTGTATTTTCTAAAAAATCTCAAGATTGTGTAAGATCGCGAATCCTACTAGCCTAAAATATGTGTTTCACTGTATTAAACGTAACAAAATGATATTTTCCATAAATCTACGCCACCTTAATAAATTAATCTGTCATGCACAACCCAAAAAAAAAAAAAAATATATAATAAAAAATACAATGACGCAAAGAACAAAAAAAAAAACCTAACAAAACTATTCAATGAACTTAACATGTGTATGTATGATTACAATTGATAACAAATTGGGTTTTAGTTATTTGTGCTTCAGTAATCTTAATACTCGTACTTTTACAAGTACATTGGAAATTCTGCAGCATTTCGATTTTCTTGGTTATTTAGTTGTTTGCTTCTATTTGCGTTTCACGTCAAATAAAACAACGACAATAACTACAAGTGACAACCAACTGCATTTGCACAATAGGAATTTCAACTATCAGAACTTGGTTAGTTACAATTAAAATGTAAATTTTGCAAATGGAAATTTTCTTATCTTAAATTTATGCATTATAACGTGATCCATTTACATGGAATTCGCTAAATTGTATACAAATGATTGAAAAAGGAATTTTGATTTATTTGGAAAGGTGGAACAACAAACATATTTTTAGGAATCTGTTTAATATGGGCTGATTTTCAAAACGTCAATTGCGTTGTCTTGAAACAAAGTGTAGAGTTTCATAATGCAGCAGTACAAATCGCACACATTTTCAAAACGTCGTCGATAGGTATTAAGAACACCGCAAACGCACAACCAGCGCATGGGTTTAAAAGTTGATGCTTTGTGTCACACAGAAAAATTTCAACTTAAAACTTACGTAAACAAAGTTTATTTAACCTTTTTCCGCAATGATTTTGCTTCATATGTATTCAACTTCGTTTTAACTTGAAATGACTTTTATTCAACATGATTCTTCATTTTGATTTAACATTATGGGAATGTTAAATCAACATGAAATAAAGTTATTTCAAAAGCAAAAATTTTCTTTGAAGATGACTGTAAACCAGATTAACATGAAATACATATGTATGAAACAAAAGGTTAAATAAACCTTGCTCACGTAAATTTTAAGTTGAAATTTTTCTGTGCGTACTGAAAAAAAACTCGATTTTGTATGTATGTATATGGCTGTTGTTTCCAAATTTTATTTTTTTTAAACCTCTTGAAAGCAATGAAAAACTAAATACTTTTAAAAAAAGGAAAAATTAAAAAATGGCATTTTCGCATTGAACATTTTTCATTCATACATTATTTACAGACAAATTTGTTTGTAATTTTATTAAATAGTTTAATGTTTTGTTGAGTTGTTATTTATACTGAAAAGAGGAAAGAAATCTAATTTTTCTCAGAAAAATAATTTTTTGTTTGTTTAAAAATTCAGTTATTTTGTATAGTGAAAATCATTTCTAGACCATCATTCATTTAACGAAAGAGTGGCGAAATATCGTAATGCATAGAGTATTTTTAAATAAGAACAAGCGAGCTTAACCTTTAAAAAATAAATTAAAAAAACTGTCATTCATTTTATCTTCTTTTAATTGCCTTTCTTCACTATAAAAAAACAGCAACATATTTTTATTATTTTTTTCTTTTCTAAAATTAAGTTTAGTAAAAAGATTTTAGTTGAAATTTTTTTATTAAACCTTATTCATTGTAATTAATTTTAATTTTTTCTGTGTTTTTTTTTCGTTTTAGGTAAGCCTAAACTTTTAAGGTGATTTAAATGACTTTCATGTAAGTACAGTGAATTATTTTATCATCAAGAGTTTAGTATAAATATATCTATTAAAAATCATATTATACTATCTTGGCTAAAGTAGTAGGCACATTAACGAAGGCTAGTTCACTAGTCACTGAACATCAACGGGTATATCGGATTTTAATTTTAATGTTGCGTCAGAGCGCTCTACTTTGGTGAAGTAAAATAATATCAATATGACTACTAAATATTAAAAAAAATATTGCGTCTCATTAACATGAAAGACGCTGCACTAAAAATAAAAAATAAAAACTTAAAAAACGTGTAAAAAGCAGAGTTGTTAAAAAATAATGAAACTTTCCGATATCTCTTCCTTCTCCGCTTGTTTTCTCTAACACTATCCGCTTCCTGAAAGAAAAGAATAAAATTATAATTCCTTTTCGATATTCACGTTTGTATAATATAATTCCTTTTCTTTTTTTTAAAATTATTTCGACAGTTCTACATCTATTGTGAATTTAATGTACTATTCATAGTGTTGTGGAACTCAAACACTATTGTGAATTTTAAGGAAAATTACGATCCGTTTGCATGCCTTTACGTTCATACCATTGATGTAGACCGTAATTATGGCCCTTATTATGAGCAACTTTCGATCTTCGACTGTAGTCGAAAGTACTGATCGAACGAATTTTCATTTGGTATTATGACGACCATTCGACAACGAACGTCGTTATTGTGAATAAAATCGACAAAAAAACAGCTTAAAATTTGTGTTTGTGTACTTAAAAATATAGATTGTTCTACACTTAGATTTCTTAACAATTTTGCATATTAAAATACTTCATCGAAAGCTAAATTCTGTTCGATAGAAAATTCGTTGCTCAGCGAAATTTTCGATGCTCATAATATGAATTTAACATTCGATTTTCGATGTTCGATGCCCAGCGAAGATCGAAAATCGAATGCAACTCATAATAGGGCCTTATATTTTTGCAGGCGAACTGATTTAATACATCGCGTAAATCAATTTTATACTTCCAATTGTATATTAAAATTAATACTCGTAAATAATTTATTTTAGGATAAGTGCAGTAAATAATGTCCATGATTAATAACAATAATTCCCTGCAACACATTTTTTCAGTGAACATGAATCTCTCTGGATCCCAATGCAGTAAATTTTATGGCGGACCTAAAATATTTAAAAACTTAAAAACATTTAATTTGGAATCCAACATTTGTGTATTTCTTACTGTTAAGCTTAAATATTTCAGATTTTTAATTTATTTTAAAGATTTGAAAGTCTTTTTCCCGTTTTTTTACATTCACTACGCATTGATAGCGGAAAGAAACGTTCCCATGAAATTCGCCATAACAAATTTCCCTTGATGGGAGCAAAAGTTTCACATTTTATTCACCATAGAGGTGATTATACAGTATTGATCTCAAGTTTTGTGGACTTAAATTTCTATTAAATGTTTTTTTAGACGGTGAGATTTTCTCCTATTAAACATTGTTTAAAATATTTAATACAAATATTGGTTCATTGAAAATTTTTCCAAATGTAATTTTAAAAGCTAATTTCTATTTTATTCGAAACTGTTTAAAACTTTCAAATCAGTGCAAAAATGACTTAGTTAAATATATTATTATGCATTTAAAAATACCCACATAATTATATATCATCGATAACTTTAGATTTTGAAAGCGCAATCAATTTCCAGAAATGGCAAAACAATCTGCAAAATTATCGTTTTATTTTACATACAAAAATTTTTGTAAAAAAAATTTATTTTAAGACATGGGAAGACTTAAAAGTATTCAAAACTTAATTTAAACAAACTAAAAGAAATGTATGAAAATTATAAAAAAAATGTTTGCTAATGTTTTTTTAAAGGTTCCCAACATTTCATTGTATTATGTACAATTTCGCCATAACACTTTCCCGTCTCTGCTCCTCCATGTCAGTTTGATTAAGTGTTTGTACAATTGTGTGAGTTATTGCATTTTTCTTTACCGCCGCTGTCATTTTTCCTGTTTGTATTGTGTGTTTGTGTAATTTTTATTTAGTTGGGCTGTCAATAAATTTTCACAACAATTTTTTATAATTCCCTCAACATTGTAAATGTGCGTGTGCGTGTTTCTTGTTTGTTGTTTGTTGTTTAATGTTAGTTAGCCTGTATGACATTTGCCAGTGGTGGCAAGAGAATGAAGGAATTCCATCATTTAGTTTGTAAAAAAAAAAAAAATAAAATGACACTTAATTTAAAGTGTCAATGAAGTCGTTGTCATCGTCGTTTTAATTTTTATCGTTATTATTACTGACAATTTTTTTTCTTTTAATTTTCGCATTTACAATTTTAAGTTTGTGTTAATGTTTATAATAATGGCGAGTTAGTTGTTATGGGAGTGCATTCACTGTTCGATTCGTGTAATCAACGTTAAATTGTTTTTAAGTGTAGAATTTTAAAAGTCTTTGAAATTTGCACATAATCATAGAAAGTTTGTTTGCAATTGTTGTTGATTTTAAAAGTATTTTTCTAATCAGGAAAATGTTAAATTTTGCGTTTATTATTAAAGGGTGTTTTTTATTGAGGTATAGAACTTTAAGTTGGCATCACTTTTTTAACTGGCGGTCACTTTGTCAGCCGTCAAGTGATTAATATTTAGTTTGGTGTGCCATTTCATCATGAACAGGTTGACAAAAGAACAACGCTTGCAAATCGTGCAAATTTATTTCGAAAATAATGGTTCAGTTCGCGAAGTTTACCGCAAGCTCCGTCCATTTTATGGTCGACATAATCGTCCATCGCATAATTTCGCGGAATGGACCTGTCAATTGGCCACCAAGATCGTGTGATTTGACACCATTGGATTATTTTCTTTGGGGATATGTGAAGTCGCTCGTCTACGCCAACAAACCAGAAACGTTAGGGGACTTGGAAGCCAACATTCGTGGCGTTATTACCAACATACGGCCCCATATGCTCGAAAAGTGGTTGAAAATTGGACCTGTAGAATTGGCTTTATTCGAGCCAGCCGCGGCGGCCACATGCCCGAAATCATATTTAAACATTAATGGCATAAAATTATCCTTCCAATAAAGCCAAACTGATGGACATTTAAAAGGATTTTCTTGTGTTTTATTTCAATTTGAAGTTCTATACCTCTAAAAAAACACCCTATAGAATAATCACCTTTATTCCAGTTGGCAATATAGACGGACTTCACGTGAATATAACACCAAAAAATTGGGGCTTGTCTAGCCGTTGTCAAAAACAGCTGACTTCTATTGACAGCCTCATGCTATTGTTTAGAACTTAGGGAACAAAAATAGTCTGTCAATAACACAAAATTTGTCTCGAGGGTGAGTAGACAGGCCCCAATATTTTGGTATTGCATTCAAGTGACGTCAGGTGACAATCGTTGAATATCTTAAATCAATTTAACGAAGATTTTTAAGGTTATTAGAAAAAATTAATTTTTTTTCGACATTTTTCTTCAACGATATCTCGCTACCGAATCACCGAATTTTAGTCAAATTGCAGCAATCGACGTGTCTTTTTGAGGTTAAGAGCTGATTAGATTTTGCACTTGAAAAAAAAAACAGTTTTGTAAAAATGTTGTTTTCGAAAATTTTCGAAACGAAATAGATTTATTATTTTACGATATCTAAGTGAGTTCAATATCTTTGAATAGGCGAATTTGTTTCTTATACAAACTTATTTGCACAAATACTACCGCAATGATTGATGACTATTTTGTTAGTGTCTAGATCGCTTTGGTATCGGAAAGCTTTTATATTTAAAAAAAATATATCCTGAACCAAGCTTCCTTCTCTGAGATCAAAACACGACCGATTATATTCTTATATGTATTATAAAGGATGTTTTTTATAGAGGTATATAACTTTGAAATGAAATAAATTAAAGCTAAATTTTTTAATTCGAGAGATAATCTTCTGTCATTATAGTACAATCTGGAGGTAGAATTTTCGATGACTTTTTCCAACATTTATGGCCGTATATTGGCAATAACGTTCGGCGTGTCCAGTAGTTACAGGTTCATCGACGTAGACTTGCGACTTCACATATCCCCACAGAAAACAGTCTAGCAGCGTTAAATCGCACGATCTTGGAGGCCAATTCACAGGTCCGAAACGTGAAACTATGCGGTTGCCAAACGTTACCATTTAATAAATAAATTATGGCAAGAGCTGTGTGACATGTTGCGCCGTGTCATGGAAGAAGTCATGGCTTTATAGCGGCGAATACACTGATACCTCTATGTTGCGGTCTACAGCAGCAATGACTTCTTTTGTACGCACGACGTACGACGTCTCTGTGATTGTGTTTTATCATTTAGAGTAAACGTGGTGCGAAAACGTTCCATCGTTAATCGAATTAATTTCTCTTTATATGTTTTTTTTGGCGGATTTTATTATTTGTAGGTTTAGTAATTTCTTCAATACATTTAGCAATTTTTCGCTAACATGCGATTTTTTTTTTCGCATTTTTCGACTTTTTTTACCAAACTTTTTATATTTTAATGGCTTTCGCGATTTCTAATAAATTTTAGCGCTTGTTTGCGATTTTGCAAATTTGCACGTTTTTTTTTTGCAAAGATCGCATTAAAACCGTCTTTTTGCATGTTTTTAGTTTTCTAAGAGTTTGCCGATTTTTAAACAATATTATACTTTGTTATCATCTCGCTGTTATACAGGTTTTGAAAATTTTTCGTAATTTTCGCCAATTTTGCCGAATTTTTTGCATTCCTTAAAATTTTAGCTATTTTTAATCAATATGGTATGGCTTTTTTAGACTTTTGCAAATTCTCGCGATTTTTGCAAAGTTGGCGATGAAAGCCGCTTTTTGCGTGTCTTTTAGGTTCCTAACAGTTTTGAAGATTTTAAAACATTATTAAACTTTGTCATCATCCCGCTGTTAGTAACTTTTTGCAAATTTTCGTAATTTTCTTTAATTCTTAATCAATATTATGGATTTTTTTAAATTTTGCAATTTTTCACGAATTGTAGTATTTTTGATTTGGAAAAATATAATTATTTTTGTAATTAACATTAAAATTTTGTAATTTTCTTTTTTATAAAAAATATTTCTTGGCTATTATTAGTTTAATTATGCAGGGTATGCACGATACTTAATTTCGTACTTGGCGTAGTATGAGTTTTAGTACGCTTTTTAAGATCATGTTACTACATACTAATTCATTTGAAAGAAAATTTTTAAGGCAATACCCACGCGTATAAATAAATAGTGTAATGGATTTATTAATTAAAAGTGAACTGCAATGGAAAATAATGAAAAAAATAATGCAAAAAGAAAAGGGGCATGTTGTAGAGAATGATTAAAATAATATTTTATTTGCTTTTTTTAATTTAAATATCCTCTACATAAACCTAATTTTAAAATTGAGTCGCAGAAACACTGCGTTTTCTAAATCATTTCTTCATAAAACTAATTTTGCTGTTCAACAGCATGATACACAATACTTATTATCGTACTTATCGAAGCTCCGCCCACAAAAATCAAAAATTTTTGATTTTCGTACTACAAAGTATACTTCATAAGTACGACAGCATGATACACGTTACTAAATTCATACTTGTACGATTTATCGTACGATTTGTAGTATCGTGTATACCCACCATTAGACTACAACGGCAAATGTAGCATGGACAACAACCTGTGGCCTGTTAACTTGTTCCCTTCAAAATAATCATTCTCATATAAACATGTGTATTCTATCTTTGACATTTTTTAGCCAGTAGCTTGCTGTGGTGAATTTTGTTTAATGCTTAAATATTAATCACTTGACAGCTGACGAAATGGCCGCCTATTAAAAAAAGTGTTGCCAACTTAAAATTTTATACATCTATAAAAAACATCCTTTATTCAGGCCAATCATTGTTTTCCCTAATACTTGCTATTAGTTTGAATTGTTCCCCGGGAAAAATTTCACGCGGAATTTCATTCTTGATTGCCCTGATTATGTTTTGTTTCGATATTTGAAGTTATTTCATTGTTAACTGATTGACAAAATAGCATTAATTTTGTCCTTGACAATTTCCCGATTCCAGGCATTGTTTGTGATACCTTGAACGCTTCTCGCCTTTATGTCCAAATACTCGTAACACAATGTGGGTAAAAAAAAATTTAATGTGTGCAAATTTTCACGCGGATAAATAAGTAAGTAATATAAATATTATTTTTAATAACAATAAGAATTTTTTTCAAACACTGCAAATTACTTTCGAAACTACCCTCGTTTGTGGCATACATGTTTTCCTGCATCTGGGAACATATGTTTGTGCCTGCAACACATCGAATTGCAGTGAGAGTGTGTGTGTGTGTGTGCGCCTTAGAAAAAAAAACCCAAACTTTTTTATTTCTCAAATGTTGCCGACAACAATAATTTCATGTGCACTTCACGCGACTTATAGTTGCTTAAAGATCGTAAGTGTATGTGTGTGTGTTTGTGTGTGTTTGTGTGTGCCTGCATGTGTGTCTGTTCAAGTTGTTCTTGTTGCAGTGTTTAAGAAATATTTTCACACATTTTCTTTGTGTGCGGCATAAATTATGCAATAAAGCTGCCAATTTAGCATGAAATGGCGAAAAATACGAAAAGAAGAAAAAAATTATATCAAACAAAATAAAAATTAACTCAATGTATGTGTGTGTGTGTGTGTGTGTGTGTGTTTGTGCGCTAACTAACTAACAAATTCTTAAAACGTTTTTTTTTATTATTATCGCTGCTGCTGTTTATTTCATTATATTTCATTTAAGGCACAAGAGGAAATCACCATGTGGCAGATAATGCGACAAGTAAGCAACTTGTTGCTTTTAATTTTATTACTAGATACTAAAAAAACAAGAAGAAGTAAATTGTTTTAATGTAACAAACATATTGTGGCGTTCGTTCTTTTTTACAATTACTGGAATTAATTTTTTTTTACAAGATTTTATTAAAAAAAAAATTTAATATCGGAACGAAATTGACTATTCAGAGCGAATTGAAAAGTAGATGGATAACATATTCAATAACAAAAGTTAATTAATGTATAGCTTAAATACATACAATATGCTTTAAGACAAGAAAATAAGTGTAACCCCGTAATGGGATTGAAACAATGTTGATTTCATCTACTGGCAAGTTTGACAGCGAAACTGGGTAGTTTATAAAATGAAATTAATTGGATATTTCATATAAGTATATTCATGACTTGGGCAAGAATAAATAGGCAATTGCACTGTGTGACATGAAGGAACGGTGAACATGTTTCAGATTTTATTTAAACAATTTTTACTATTATCGACTTGCGCATTGCATGTTTTTGCACATTTTAGCTTTTACAGAATACATTGGCATTTTGAATCCCTATTCCTACCAATTCTTTATGTCAAAAAAAAAACGACTTCAGTACAAAGATCTGATAGAAGAATATAAGAAGAAGTACGTGAAATATAAATTTAATTTTAATGGGCATGCCTCCGCCCATTTTGTAAATGCAAGATTGTGTGTTTTTCAGAATTCAGGGTGCGTATTAAGTCTTGTAAAAATCGGTAAAGTAGAACCACTTAAAATAAAATATTAAATTTTAATGGGCGTGACTCCGCCCATTTTCTTGAATGGAAGATCTTATCTATTTTAAAGTTCAAGGTGTGTGGTAAGTTTCGTAAAAATCGGTTAAGTAGACACGCATTAAATATAATAAATTTTAATGGGCGTAACCCCGCCCATTTTGTCAAATTTCAAATTGTGTAATTACAAGAACCAAAGATGTTTGATAGGTTTCGCAGCAATCGAATAAGTAGAATATCATAAAATCAAATTAAAAAAATGTGGGCGTGTCCTCGCCCATTTTTTTATAATGGAACTAATGGGAAGCTATACCCTCTCAGACAAAACAAAAATAATTTTTACAAACGGTCTAAATGGTACCGAAATATGAAGTAACACCAAAAAAAATAAAAAAAGACACGAATTGTTAACCTCTTTCTTTTTTTCAAGTTGGTTAATGAAATAGTTTGTATGTATAATTCTATAAGATTTTTTTTATTAAAGAAGTAACACTCAGGCAATTATAAGGTCCACCAATTTACATAGATAAATACATTACAGTGGCATTAGAATGTTTGAAAAATATAAAGTTTAGATTTTCGTAAAAGCTTAGGCGAATTATACTGTTCTGCAAAAAAAAAAAAAAAAAAAAAAAAAATTCGGCAGCAACAACTTTATTATATAATTTTATTGGACTTTAGTTTGCTTAATCCAAAACCGTTCACAGATTGATTCTATCATGTCTAGTTTTTAAGATTTTCTTATTTAAATAAAATACTGATATTGGAATATTAAATACGTATACAAAAAATTAATTATTTGACGTATTGCCATAATTCTATTATAAGTGAAATTTATTTGCTGGTGGTTAAGCATTATATATATACATTTCGTTGTCGCGTTAACAAATCGTCAGTAGACTTCAACCACACATTTTGAACAGTCCCTATATAACACATATTTTTTATATAAAACTAATTTCTTTGCAGAAAAGAGTTATTGTAACACTCAGGGCCAATTTCACCAATCCTATCATCATTCATATATGATATATATATATAATTACTAGCTGTTACCTTCTTTATAAAATGGATAGTAATATAGAAGACATGTGGCCAAGGAAGAGCTGCAGTGTTGCAGCGCCTCTGGTGTCAACGAGGTGTGTTAAATTTTTGAAGCTGTGGTTAGTAGCCATTTTATGTATTATTTTACTTCGCTGATGATTATGCTACATAATAGCGACGAAGGAGGGCGCCCTGATGTTACATTAGCATTAGTATCTGCTCAAGTCGGTATAATTCAGTGACTATGCCTACATCACTTGAACTTCCCTACAACAACTGATATAAAGGTACACTAATGCACATCAGAAAAATGCGTGGAGACCGTTCGGTTCGAGCATACATAGGACCTTCGGTTTTGTAGTCAACGTGCTAACTACTTCAGCCAACGCCACCTCAAATTCATATTTAAATGTCGATTTTAATTAATTTTGGTATGGAAAAATGACCTTTAAATATGATTTGATATTTAAGAAAGTTGGTGAAATAGGCTATTAGTGTAACACTTCAATGGTGAAATTCGAGCTAAATCGTACTACTCCACCCCTGCCACCTACATCGGGGTCAAAGTTAGAAATTTATTAGAAAATCCGCCAATTTTTCACTGATTTTTCTGGAAATTGGCAACGCTGATCTTTCGAATATGCTAAATTGATTTAAAAAATCGATTCTTTGCTGCCATGTGGGTCAAACATACATATTTCAAAAAAATGTATCAAAATAATTTTTTTATAATGTTAAAAATATTTGGCAAAAATATTGCAGGCCAGCAACTGAACTACACCGGCTTCAGGGGACCTAATTCTAATGTCACATCAGAGTGCATTGCATTCCTTTGGTATTGCATAGCAGAATCATCGGCGATGTAAAATAACCAATGAAGTAGTTACTAAACACAGCTTAAAAATTTCATATGCCTCATTGACACCAGAGGCGCTGCAACATTGCATTATTGAAAAAAAACACGTGCAAAAAGCAGAGTTGTAAAATAATTAAGTTTTTCTCTTTCTCTCTTCCCTGACCACCTGTCTTACCTTTTCCTATTACCCTGTCTCACTATCTTCTTTTTAACTCACAGGTAGCACAAAGGGATCATTGAATGGGAGCCAGTGATCGGCAATGAATCGTTTTTTCACTATTCATACTGACTTATGAAATTTTAAATATAAGTGACTAGACATCATTTAAATTCAACTACTTTGATTTACGCTATACTCACGATGACATTGAATTATAAGTATAGGTTGAAATAAATTTGAATGCGACGTTGACATCATAGTCATACCACACTCACACTCATAAATCACTTTGATTTCTAATTTCAAGAAACTACTTATACCACTCACATTGATTCAGCTCACTCAACTCATGCATGTATGTTTATTTAAAAGTCTAGGCATTAAACATTTTGCAAGTAGTATACAATAGTAGTAAATAGAGTTGTTTTTTAATTCCTCCAAAAAAAAAAATGCGAAATTCGCATTGTGAATCATACTTATTTTGCATCGTCCATAGGCATTGAGTTAAGGAGAGTCGAAATCACTTCAAGCGGTCGAGTGAATATGATTCATAGACAACATTGCAATAAGTATGAGTGCGCATAAGTACAAGAAATTATAAGTCATGATTCAACTCTACTCACTTTTTCACTACTCATTGCTGTTCTTTAATTTGAGCCAAGTCAGTTGGACTCTAACTTTCACCCTTCCTAACCAGCAGCCTGCTAGCCTAACCTAACGTAACCTTGCAGGCCGTAGACAGGAGAGGCATACAACATTTAAACTACTATCCCTGCCGAAGGAGAAAAAATTTCATTTTTTCCCTTAAAAAAAGAATACTAAAGGTATTCACATCAGTTTTTTCTTGTTGGAAAAATGGAAAAATGTAATTTTTTACAACAAATACAGGGAAAAAACTGCTGTGAATACCTTTACTATTTTACACTTTTTTTGTATAAAATTCCTATTTTACACTATGCAAGCTGATTAGTTTGTTAGGAGAGTGGTGAGGGGAGCAGAAACGTTTCTTTTCCCCTCATCTCTAACTAATCAGTTTAGCAATAAGACTTGCATAGTGTAAACTAGGACAAAGTGACAAAAATTATACACTTTTGCCAAAAAAGCACCATATGTTTTACTTTATATGTATAAACTTGCATATGTTTTATTTCAAACGCTTTTGTTTTCTTTCTCTGCATTATTTTCAAGTGTCTTCTTTTTTTAAATTATTTATGCATAAATTTTTTATTACTATTTACTTCCTCAGTACTTTCTACAATTTAGTTAATGTTTATTAGAAGTTCAAGTGTTATTAAACTTATTACAAACAGACTGCTTGTATAGTAGTGTCCTGCACAAGACCATTTATAAGATCTTTCAACACAGAAAAAACTTAAAATCAAATTTAATTAATATTTTAGTTAGAAATTTGTACTATTAATTAAATCCTGTACTGATTTTCGTCCTGCAAACAAATTGATAATATCAATTAATGAATTTGTAAAAATGAGGTTTTCTTGCTGTTTGAGATCAATTAATAAAGTTAATTGAAAGTACGCGTTTATTTTAAACAAATGAATAATTGGCCCAATTAAATTAATAATTGAACTTAGAGATTTCAAGCAATTAAATTGTTCGTTGAATGAATTAATAAAAGTAATTGAATTGTATAAAATTTTAAAAAGTAAAAAAATTTTAAATAAAAAGTAATTTTATTTATTTATTTTATTTAATTTAGTTATTTTATTTATTTGTTTAATTCCGTAACTTACGTTGCAGGCTTTGAACATGGTACCTCCATTCTAATAGGCTAACACACATCCACTAGGCTGTCGTGGCAAATTATTTTTCATTCAACCATGGCACATATGTAGGTATGTGTTCTTATTTTATTTTTTAACTTACAGTGCTGTCATGCTTCGAACTTGGTACTTCTAGAATAACAGGCTGACACACTTCCATGAAAACATGAACAAGCACAGACCCAAACTAAAATATATTTTTTTCATTAAACAAAGTTAATTCAAACAATAAAAAAATTGGTCGAATTTTTAATAATGCGTACAAAAGTTTAATATTCGTCTGTATTTTTGGATATTTGCTAACATCCATACAAACATTAAACTTTTTTGTTTTCAATCAACAAAATTTAATTGGGACAATTATAAAATTGTTTAAAACAGCATTAATTGATTTAATTGGAAGCATTTTGGCTAAAATTTTTTCTGTGAAGACATGAGAGATTTATCAAATGCTTTACTACAGCGAAATATTCTAAAACAAACGCACAAACAACACTGAAACAACAAATGTCTTGCCAACAGTGTTGTTTAGCGTTTGTTTTAGAATATTTCGCTGTAGTAAAGCATTTGAGAAATCTCTCATGTCTTGAAAGGTCTTATAAATGGTCTGGTGCAGGACTTTAATGTATAGACAATATTGAAATATGAAAAATAAGTATGTGCTCGTATGTACATATGTATTCAAATATAATTTATTTATAATTTAAACTACAAAGAAAGCAACAGATAAATGCAATGTACATACGGATACATATGTATGTTGTAGTTAGTTTTTCTTTAGCAATTAAATTAACATTTTACGTTTGTCGATGGCAAAGCAACACCCTAAAAGCAAATTGAAATGGAAAAAATGAAAAATTAATTTGATACATACATGAATACGAAATGTATAGTCAGTCGTAAATGAATGACTAAAAGGGGGAAAACCTAAATGTATAGATTTATAAAGTAGAGAAGGCAGGCTACTTACTTACTGTATAATTGACACTTGTGGCAGTTTATTTTTCTACTTCTATGTCAATGTAATGAACATGAGAAGCATAATTATGCAAATCTAGCACATTCAATAGACATTAACATTTTCAAAAATACGCCTCTCTATGTGCTTTTAAAACTTATGACATCTTTTCTACAGCGAAAGCGGTGAGGGGTTAATGCTGAGGATTAAAGATTTTATTGTACTCATATTTATTTTTCAAAAATCTTCAAGTCGACCTAAAGCAAAATTTTTTGACTCGTACACAAAGGCTTCCTACATATGTATATGTGACCTCCTCCAAAAAAAAGGACCTAGTGTGTCAAACAAACTGGTTCCGGTACCTAAAATGGTGTAGAATAAGATGAAATGAGATTTTATCAAAACTTAATTTTCCCACACTAGGTCCCTTTTCTCGAAGAAGGTCATATATAACACTATACAAACTTTAGACCATATAATCTATATTTTTTCAATTTTTTTTTAAGAGAAGTAACAATGAATGCCTACTACTATTACTAGGTGTTAACTTCTCTAGGAAAGGGATAGGGAAGGAGTAGACAAGTGATGAAGGAAGAGATAGAAAAAAGCTTCATTCTGTTTTTTGCACCTTTTTTTTAAATAATGCTATGTGGCAGCGCCTCTGGTGTCAATGAGGCGTATTAAATTTCGAAGCTGTGCTTAGTAGCCATTTTATTGGTTATTTTACTTCGCCGATGATTCTGTTACACAACGCAGACGAAGGTTTAACTGCATTAGGAATTTGCTGTCCTGAAATTTAGAGTCCAGCTCACTTGGCGCCGGTGCAATGATCCCTTTGAGCTACCTGTGAGTTGAAGAGAAGATAGTAAGAGACGGTGATAGGAAAAAGGATTGTCGTAAAGAAAATAGTTTTTCAGGGACGAGAGAGAGAGAAAAGCTTCATTCTTTTACAACTCTGTTTTTTCTACGATTTTTTCAAATAATGCAGTGTAGCAGCGCCTCTGGTGTTAATGAGGCATATTAAATTTTGAAGCTGTGCCTTAGTAGCCATTTTATTGGCTATTTTGCTTTGCCGATGATTCTGATGTTATCTTAGGATTAATATTCGCTGAAGCCGGTGTAGTTCAGTGACCAGTCACTTGAAATTTCCTACAACAGCTGACACAAAGGGACACTAATAAACATTAGATAAATGCCTGGTGCTGTTAGTTTTTAATGACTGTCGGAACTGGGCTGGAACCCAGGACCTTCGGTTTTGTAGTCAACGTGCTAACTTCAGCCAACGCCAGCCTCACTCACCTCATGTGCATTTTTCAAAAAAAATTTTAAGTACACGGTACGCTTTTTTCGGTTGTTCGACAATTTTTTTTATTTTGGCACTTTTTCATAGTTTTGGCGCTTTTTTCTGTTTTTTTTTTGTTTTTTTTTGCGATTTTTGCCGTTTTTAGTTTTGGTCTTTTGTAGTTTTGGCGTTTTTATTCATTCAAAGCGATTTATTTATTTGTTATATACAATGGATTCTTTTTTATTTTGTTATTATTATTTTGATTATTTTAGTTTTGGCGCTTTTTTCGTGTGGGCGATTTTTTCGGTTTTTGGCTATTTTTTTCGTTGTTTTGCTGATTTTTTTTATTTGTTTTTTGGTGATTTTTTTTATTATAGGACTTTTGGTTTTAGGGTTTTTGAAAATTTTAAGAGCTTGCTACTTATAGTTTGTCTAAATTGCTTAGCAAACATTTCATTAACTGAAAGAATACCCTTTAGCTTTTACCCGATAAAATGCCCTATTTTAAATTTTGGTAGCTTGTTTTACGTTTATGGAATTTATTTCAGTCTGTGATATTTTTGTTCAGTTTTTGGCACCTTTTTAGGTTTGGCGTTTTTTTAGTTTAGGCAATTATTTTAGCAATTTATTTTAGCTTAAGAGATTTGTTTAGTTTTTGTGTCTTTTTTTACAGTTTTGACGATTTTTTATTTTGAGATTTTATAGTTTAAGCGTTTTTGAAAATTTCATTTAATTTCATTAACTGATAGAATACCCTTTACCTTTTACCTCATAGAATATTGTTTTCGCTACGCTGTCCGTCTGTCCGTCACACGGTATTTTCTCAGGAACCGTATGAGCTACGCACCTGAAATTTGGACACAGTATGTAGAACCTTGGCCGCTACAACAACAAATACATGAGAATTAAAAATTAAAGGGTATTCCAAAACGAGCAACGAAAAACGTTAAAATCCCATGTAATATACATACAATTGTATATTGAAATTTGAAATTTCTAAAATTAGTGTATTTTTATACAGACTACAACAATTAACACTAAAAATTAAAAAAATTAAAATTAAAGGGTGGTCCATCAGTTAATGCAATTTTGACTATGTAATTTTGACAATTTGCTATATCTTGGAAACCGTAAGAGGCAAACTCTTGAAATTTTCAAAAACGGTAAAACTAAAAAAACCGAAAATTATAAAATCGCCAAACAAAAAAAAAAAAATCGCCAAAAATTAAAAAAAATCGCCAAAACGAAAAAAATCGCCAAAATTAAAAAAAATTTCTAACACTAAAATAAATCGCCAAATTCGAAAAAATCGCCAAAATGAAAAAAACGCCAAAATGAAAAAAAATTCCAAAAATCGAAAAAAATCGCCAAAACATGAAAATGTCGCCAAAACTAAAAAAAATTTAAATAAAAAAAAAATCGCAAAAATTAAAAAAATCGCCAAAAATAAAAAAAATCGCCAAAATGAAAAAACGCCAAAAACCGAGAAAAATCGCCAAAACAAGAAAATAAAGTGTCAAAACTAAAAAAAAGAGCCAAAACTTGGAAAAATCGCCAAAACCGAAAAAACGCAAAAACCGCCAAAACAAAAAAACCGAAAAAACCCCAAAAACGAAAAAAATGCCAAAACTATATATTATATAGGATGAAGTTTGTATTAAATTACATATCTAGTGTTCGTACGGAACCCTTCGTGCGCGAGTCAGAGTCGAACTTTACTGAATTTATTTTCGTTTATGGGACTGTTTTTCCTTTATTGGGGTTCTTCAGTTTTTGGCGCTTTTTAGTTTTGGCGATTTTTTGTTTTAGCGATTTTTTCTGTTATTGGCGATTTTTTAGTTATCGCGATTTTTCGTAGTTTTAACGATTTTTTTGTTTTGGTGATTTTTTTTGGATTTTCGGCGATTTTTTTAAATTTTGTATGTTTTATTTTTAGAGTTTTTGAAAATTTCAAGAGTTTGCGCCTCTTACGGTTATCAAGATGCAGCAAGTTGTGAAAGCATGCGTTTCCTTCCTTCTACTTGTTTTCGTACGCTGCGTAGAAGTCGTTAAACGATTGGCATGTTAGGACCCTCGGCCATAAATTAATAATCCCATTAAAAGTTAGTTTTCTTTTTTTGAATAAGCGTGTTTGTATCAATATGTGAATGTAAGAGTTGAAAGCATTTTAATAATTTCACATTTTGCAAAATTATTACAATATATTTATTAATTTCCGTGTTTTTTTTAACGAGTAATATATTAATTGTGCTGTTTGCAGTTCAAATATTCTCCTGTTACGAGTATAATTCTCTGTTGTGCGTGCGTTGCCGTTGGTCGTATCTTTCCCATTTTTCTTCATGTTTGAACATATATTGAATTATGCCTCAATGTATTTTTTTATACATATATTTTTTTACAATAATCTTGTTTAATTTAAAGCTGTATTTATTGCCAAGTTGTGTATCTTTGTCACGTCTTCTATTTTTATGCCTCGAAAGCGCATTTGTGGCTTTACTGTCATTTTTGGCCGTAGTCGTTCGCCGTTTGTCGCCGTCACACAGTCAGCAGTAGTAGTGAGTAGTATCTTCGTCATTACCATCCTCATCACTGCTTATATGACTGTATGCGACTATATCGCTTTTGTCGCCATTTAGTTATTGAAAAAGAAGTTTTCGTTTAATAAATTCTCAAGATTTATTGCTCTTCAACATACAAATAAAATGTTTGTATGAGCGTCGTTTTCTTTTCTTGTTTTTTTTTTGCTTCTTTCTTTCTTCCTTAAATATTGTTCAACATTAGTTTAGTGTAATTTAGTGCTGCTTGTATCCATCCAGCCTAAGTATGAATGTATGCATGTTTCAATTTGACTAATTTTTATTCATGTAGTTTTTGAATTTGCCAACTTGAATAATAGTCCGTCCGACTGCCTGACTGCCTGCTTGTATTAAGTGATAAATTGTCATTAAATAAACAAGTGTTTGATAATAAACACAACAAAAAGAAAAATGATTTCTTCTTTCTTAACTTCCAAGCTGTAAACTTCTGATCATTATGCATTTAATTAGAAATAGACAAATGTTGGTTGGATAAATTTTGTACACGACTGTAGGCGTAATCCCAGAACACGGAAGATCATCATATTCAATGGATGATTTGGCGAAAGAAAAGAAAAAAAAAACCAAGGTTTCTGTTAAGGCGTAGATATTTTTTTTAAACAACCAGAAAAAAATTAAATTGAAATATAATTTAATGAAGTTAATATTAGTTAGACGTTATTTTTATTCATTCGCAGCAAAAAAATTAACAGACAAATCATTAGTTACAGCACTGATGACTTCAGCTTCAAGTAGTTCTATTTGTGGTGAAACAGCAATAAATTTAACACATAATTGTCATAGGCAGGAAGTGATCCAAATAGCTGAATGGTATGCACTTAAAAGGTTGTCTTGATTAATTGAAGGTTGTAAGCGACAAAATAATAATTTTTCAGGAGAGCCAAAAGAACGTATTTTTAAGCAAGATTGTTTTTTTTTAATCGAAAATAATGATAGTTAGCATTAACTTTTCTTTTAATATCCCTGTTACATTTATCAGTTATTTTCGAAAAATTCGTTTTCGATTGTTTTTGTTAGTTACTTAAAAAGTTCTTCCACTGATTGAGTGTTTGTAATTGTATTTTGATGGCGTTTTGTTGTTTGAACAACACAAGAAAGTAATGTTAACGGTAATCTGAGAAAAAACTGGTTCTGTAAAAATTTGTAAATGCATCACTGCTCTGCATCATGCGTGAAAACTTTTACTCAAAATGGAATACAGGTTAGCTGATAATCTTTCGCAGTATTAGCCCTGTTTGATACTCATATTTGGTATTTATTTGTGTATTAAATACTTTAGTGAAGTAATATAGGACTTATAAATTTTTATTTGCAGCGCAGTGATGCATTTACCAACCGATGCTGATTTACTTTTCAACCTTTTTTAAAAGCAATGATTTAAATGTATCTAAGATTGTTTAAGCGTAAAGTCTTCAATGACAGTCTTAGAGAGCTTGAGATAAATTCCTTGATATATTTTTGTGCTTAATTTTTTTAAATGCAAATCGATTATCTACGATCGCAAATAGGCGATTTTCCTCAAAGTTATGTCGCTTACTACACGTCTCTACGCGCAATATTTATTTCTGAACATAAGAAATAACGTCGGCATCATGACGTCACAAATATCTTCATGTACAAGCTTATATATGTTCTAGGCTATAGAACACGCATTGAGGTATTGGACATAAAGCCTGGTACTCTGTTCGCAATTTCGTGCGAAATGCTGTCAAACTACATATAAAAGTATTTAGTATGAAATATTTGCGAAATAAATTCGCAAAAGTAGTACTCTGTTCTTGTTGTGAAAAACACGTAAAATCATGTCTTTGCATGCAAAATTAGTCTGGCATCATTTTAGTTTAGCTGCGAAACAACATGAGCAGTGCTTTTTTCGCAAGGAATTTTAACAATGTTGCATACTTTCAAGCAATAAAAGCGAGAAATTTATACAAAAAACCGCGAGTTGGGCTACATTCAGTACATGTCAAATTTTTCACGCGAAATAATAAATGGTGCTGAAAATTTTTCACAACTTTGAACAGAGTACCAGGCTTAAATTTAAAAAATCAGTCGTAAAGCAGCTCTGGGTTGAGGAGCATCTCTCGCGTCATCGTAATTATTTCTTAAGTGCGGTCAGGCTTGTGCATGTTGTTTGGCCTTCGAGAGTTTTTCGTCTCGCTTGCACTGGTTGACTGATCTGCCACGGATAACCGTATAATCTTGCGGTTTTTTGTGGAATTTCTTTAACAACCACGTTGCTACTTCCTATGTGAAGGCATAGGTCGTGTACAGTCAGTCACAAAACCTTTTAAAATACTGTTAATACCATCTTGGGCATATGGTCTAGTTACCTCGTCCATATTTGTGCAACACCATATTATGCAAATTTACTTTTTATAATATGTATAATAAATAAATAAATAAATAAATAAATAAATAAATAAATAAATAAATAAATAAATAAATAAAATAAATTTAAAAAATTCACCGTGTATAGATCGATGTTTTTTATGTTTATTTTATTTCATTTAAAACTAATTTATTTATATTCGTTAAAAAAAAATGCTGTATTTTTACAACAGTCACAAGTTTATTATATTTAATTCTCATTAACAACAAATGTCTATGAAATTTGACAGCTTATGTTCAACACTATTTCTTCGAAATAAGTTTGAACAGCTATTTCGCAATTTATTTGCAAATAAATGTCTATTTAGTCCACACGTGGATATATGCTGTTGGAAATAGAATTTGACAGTTGAGAACATAATTATTTCCAAGTTTATAGCGCGTGGAGACCCCCAGTTAAGTCTGTCCGACATTTAACTGTAACAATGAAAACTTATAATTTTTTTTTTAATACAAATGCAATTATATTTTATTTGTAAGCAGATTTTTTTTTTTTGGGATTCAAACTGACAATCTCCCACATGACAGGCTTGCACACTACCCACTCAACCACAGGGGCACACATATTTCAAAAATATAAATATCAGTTAGGCTTAGGTTAATATCTAAGTATAGTTACGGGACTGGTTCCAGAGTGACATGGCGGTCTCATTGGAGGGAACAATTAACATTATACATCGTTAACTTAATATAGAAAAGGTCAAACTCATTATTTTTTTGAATTCGATTTTTTTGTATTTTTCGATACATTAGATGTTCTACTATCGAAATATATAAAAAACTAGATTTCAAAAAACTAATGATTTAGGGTCTTTTTATGTAAAGGTAACGGTATATGCTATTAAATAGACTAAATATTTACTTTTAGTAACACTTCCATTTTCTCAGGACATAGGACGAGCACGTTGGGATCAATTGTCACAACATTTTCTGCAAGGATGTAGTTTCGTTTCATAAAACTGAGAATCTTAGCATAAGCAAAACCAAACAAGGAAAATATTGGAAGTAATATTTTCTACAAAGTTAGTAAGCATATCGCTCATTTACTAAAATGTGTGATATGTACCAGAGAATGGCAAAAGTATCATTGGCCGTCAAACAATTATGAATGCGTACAGTTAAAAATAAAAAAACACGCTCCTATGCAAACACACATATAAATTTTAAACTGACTACGTATAAGTATAAACAACCAACATATTTTTTTTAAATTACGCAGCACAAAAAACTATAACTAAAATTTATGGACTGTATGAGCTACAATCATAGGCATAAGTATAAAAATACTATGAGTATTAATCAGCTACACATGCGTATATACAGGGCTCTTTTTTTACACACACCCATACATACACACACATAAAGCATATTTTCAAACAGCCAAAACAAATTTTCCATAACATTTTATGTACATAAATGTATGTCTACGGTGGCGAATTATGAACAAATATCCCAAGTATCTTGCACATATTTTTTTTGTCCGACTAAATATTCATACTCTGAGTACAAGCATACTGCGGCTATAAGTATGAAATAGAGTCAATACGATTGATACGCAGCTGCCTTTTTATTTTATACTTGTAGCGTATTTGAGTTTTTGGCAAAACAAAGTATAGATTCTTTTTTATGTTGGAATCGACTATAGTCATAGTTGCTTGAAAGAAAATATGTGAGCGCAGTGATTATGATTATACGTAAAATTAAGACTATTTACTTAAGTATATTTTTTTGGGGTACTCATTGCCATTCTCTTACACGTACCCCACACCTTAGTTGTAAAGAACACATAGTTTCGATGTGCTGCAAGATGGCCAAACCAGAAAGGCTACGGAGCTGGGACTTTAACCCCGCTGTGATCTTTCAAAACGCCAATACACGTACATATATTTTTTTTGGGTTTCCTCTACCATAACCTCGTAATTTTGGAAAAATTTCGAAAGAAATGAACAGTGCATTGAATGAGTTATTCCCTCGTATAAAAATGAATCACTATTAAAGGAAAAATTACATTTTAACACCTCATTAGTATTAAGTTCATGATTAAATGTCACGCAACTACACGCGTCACTCACTATGTGCAGATATATAATTGTACTTATTTTTCCACGCTCTGCTTGTTAGAAGAAGGTTTTGTTGAAGCAAAAATATATTTGGAAATTCTTATACTTAAATTGTTTTAAGTTTTTTTTGTTTTTTGTATGTTGTTGTTCTTCCTGCTGCTGCTGCTGTTGTTGTTGTTTTTAGTAATTGTAATGAAACATATGGGCACAAACGCAACGAAATATTTATCCATGTATTTATAAAACAAACAAGCATCCATTCATCCATCCATTAAAGCAATTGCGCCCAAGAGTCGAATCCGCTGTACTCTCAATTGTGCACGGATTTATTTACTTTATTTACTTTCCCTGCCACACACTCAACTCAATACACTCGAAATATGTTGGCTGTGGATGGAAGTGAAAAAAAATCTACTTCAGAAATCCCAAAAGAGTTTGAAATGTTTTTGAATCTGAGTGTTATTTATATAAAAATCTTTCCCTTGTATTCAAGCCGAAAAGAGGTCACTAAATATACAAACAATTCTATCGAAATTATCACAATGGGACGGACAGACAGACAGACTGTGGCACACACACACACACACACACACTATAATATCAAAACAGTTTATGTGGAAAACTAAGAGATTTTATTTTGGCAGTTGTTAAAAATATTGTAAATAATTGTGCGTACATGTACATCAGAGAACAGCAATGAGTAGTGAAAAAGTGAGTAGAGTTGAATCATAACTTGTAATATCTTATACTTATGCGCACTCATACTTATTGCAATGTTGTCTATGAATCATATTCACTCCGACAGTTTGAAGTGCGCATCGAACTCAAACTTAGTAGCAACATTTATGATGTTGATTTCGACTCTCCTTAACTCAATGCCTATAGAGTCTGTAATGGTTCATACACTGGGTCCAATTTTAGCATAACTTCTCCATCATATCGCCGGTATCTCACCAGTAAATTTTTCAAAATTGTCTTTCGGTGCGTCAACCGTTGCAGGATTGTCCCTATATGAGCCTCAACATGACCCCACAATAAAAAGTCTGAAGGGGTTAAATCGCACAATCTAGGCGGCCAATTGACCGGCCCCCAAACATTATTTCGCGTGCTGTGTGGCATGTGGCACCGTCTATCTGCAACAACATGTCAGGCAAGTCCAGCTGTTCCATTTTTGGCAAAAAAAAAAAAAAAAAAAAAATAAAAACTAACAGAGGCCCAATTGCTGCTAATGACGCCGCATCGATAATCCACGGTCATCAACATCACTGTCGGATACAGTTGGGACATTTTCCTCTGTCCGCACTCTATGTATGCGTGTTGATGGTTTAATGCTCAATAATGTAGTCACAAGTTGCGAATAGTCGCCACAGAAGGTCGTCCAAACTGACCATAAAATGGAACAAGTGCACCATGCACTTTCTTAACCAAATATGAATTTTAACAATAAAATTTAATAATCTGCAAGCGTTGTTCATTTGTAAGTCGATTCATGGTTAAATTATGGACCAAACAGAACAGGTTTAACAGTAACATGATACACAAAAACAGCTGAGTTTCCAATGAAACTTTGTTTCTTCTTGTTGCCAAGAAGAAACTTGCCAAAAAAATCACCCTTTATTAAGTTGTTTTGCAACTGTTTGGAATGCGTAGGCCGCACTGTACTTAATCAATGATTTTTTTTGTAGCCTACATACATACATACATACACATTTATTTTATATGTTTCATTTCATGGAATTGTCTACTTTTGGCATAGAACTTCGTTCTAAAGCACTTTAAGTGTCTCATTTTATTTTTTTCTGTTTAATACCGAGTTTTCAAGTATTTGTTTAAAGACTTGTAGTCAAAACATTTTCATTCTAAATACTCCCCGTAAAATAATTCCCACAGAATTCATTTATTCCGGTAATAAAATCTTCCTTTTCTAAACAGATGGTATGAGAAAAAAAGTGAGAGAAAATTTCGAATTTTCGAAGTCAGCTGATTTGTTTTCAGCTATTTTGTTTTTTCCTAAAAGTTTGCAAATAATTTTTTAAAATATCTAGGGAAACAAGGAATAGGAAAAAACTTGTCAGGTAGTAAATTCCTCTTCAGACTTGTTACATTCAAATATAAATCTTTTTTTAGATACCCTATACACAATGTTATCGGGTGTAGACTGTCTAATCAACTCGCTGCGTCACACCTAAAACTATTTCTATAATATTTTTACATTCTCTGAGCAGAGAGTTAATGACTGCTTTTAGCTGAAATTATCATTTTTTTGCTCATGATTATTCAATCAATTTAATAAAGTATTTTTTTTTTGTAATATAATTTATGGCCACTAATTCAATATGAAGATGTTCAAATGGTGCGCAAAAGTTGAAATTTAAATTAATATGCAAAAAGAAAAATAAAAAAATAAAGTTTTTCTCAAGCAAATAAAATTAGTACTTTAACCATAGTTTATTTTTTACATTCGGTGCTAATATGAATTTTTTTTTATTTATAATTCTAAATTTATAACTACAGGTGTGAATCAAACAATTTATTATGTTGATTTTTTTTTTTTTTTTTTTTTTTTTTTTTGATTTTACAATCAAATAAATATTTAAGTTCGTGGGCAATGCGTTAGGTATTTGAAAAATGTTTTTAATTATTCTTTAGCTTAAGGAAATTATTTTAAGTGGTTGTAGTAATTTAATACTTAAATCTATAAATAAAATTAGCTAATAAAAACTAATTTGCTAAAATATTTAAGTGTTAATGAAGCAAAAAATTTCTGTATATTTTTGGGGGCAAAATTCAACTGTTTGCTATTCTTTGTTATGTCAGAAATACATAAGTATTATTTAAAAAAAATCGCCGGTGTTAAAGAATTTTTTTTGAAATATTTTAATAGACTTCAAATGGAAGAGCTGGAAACCTGGTTCGATAGATACAAATTTTAATAAAGTAACAACCCAGCGGAATATCGTATTGCTTAATGAGCGTAAAATTAAATGTTAAAATTTATAATCCTGGACACAAACCATTCTGGTTTTTGTTTACAATCACCCCTATCGTGAATATTTATTCCCTCAAAATATTTCCCTTTTCCCTAAACTTGCAATGGTGGATTATTTCTACGTGAAGAAATTGGCATGTTCGAAAAAATATGGCATCGCCGATTTTTATTCCCGTGAGTTTTCACCCCCAAAAAGTATTTTTTCACAAACCTTTTGTTTGGGAATAAAAAAAGAAGCACAATTTAAGTAGTTTTCTTGGTGTTTTTTTTTAAACTTGTTTGATTTTATTTTTAAAAGGTGTGAAAATCCATGAAGTCCCAAGAATTTATTATTATACGTTTTCACTATAAGCAAAACAAAGCGTTTTTCTCAAAACACTTCGAACTGTTTTCATTATGCTTTTATGTTTTGTTGTTTTATGTTTTGGGTATAAGAGTTTTCGAAAATAATTTGATTTCATTATCAAGTTAAGAAACCTTGCTGCTTCGAATTAGACTTCCACCGAAAAGTTTATAAATAAATATAGCCATTTTAGTTTGTGCCGTTGCTTAAAGAGTTAAATATTTTTTTATTAGTGCCATCCTTTATCAGCATATTGCGGCAGCAACTCAGTGTTGCACTTAAAAATTTTGCAATGTTTTTAAACAAAACAACTCACTCGAGCGAAAGTTGTAGCAAAACTATGGTTTTACTCCAAAAAACGTTCATACGTATATCAAAATGGACAATTAGGCTAAAGATAGTGTTTTTGAGGAAGTTAAATTATATGAGATAATTTTTAAAGAACAAATAAAACCAAAGATGATTATAAATAAGCCGCCACATCATTATCGGCATTCTTGTGCTTGCTGTCATTTAATGCAAATTTTTGCCTTATACATATTCACATTTCTGTTTCAAAAAGGAAAAAGTTCTTAAGTCGAGATAAGCTGATTTTGAGTTAATGGTACCTCCGTAATCCAAATATTTGAAAGTACCTCTGGTCAAAATCTGAATTAATTTGTGTGATTTTTCAGGAAGTTATACCACTATGAATTTCGACTTATCTCTTTAGACTTCTAATTTAATTGGGAATAATAGCTTAACTGAGGTTATATTTTGGTATAATTCAACTTAAATGTATTACATATATAGTGTGTATCAAGATGATTGATTAAAAAAATCAAGTTTAACTGAGAATTTCACAAATTAACTGTAAAAGAAATAAATTTCTGAAAATCGACTTGAACGCTTAAAAGTGCTCTGATGCAAAACAGTAAAATATGACTTAAGCACTTTTTCCTTATTGCCACAGATTTTTCAATGCAAATGGAATATGTGAATTGTTTTAATTTATCTTCTTACAATTTTGCTGAAAGCTTTTTTTTTGTAATGAAAGCTCACATTTACCATCTCTTTGAAAACTTGTTTTATTTTTTCTTTCTTATGAAATAAACCTAATGTCCAACAACATAGACTTGGAAAAGAAACCAACTAATCTAGTTGTCGGAGGGTCGCAGGATGTATTCCTGCTGGGGACAAGTCAAAGTAGCTTTGCAGTTTGTGTTTGTTAAAAAAAAAATCATTTGACTCCATTTCGTTTTGCCCAAAAGTAATTGTCTAACATAATTGAATAGTTAATAGAATCTTAAATATTTCAATTTATTTTTAATTCTGTTAAAATTCAATTTATCTGCCTTCATTTTATCCTACAATATTACAGCTATTTCTCCCTTTTCATTTTAAAATTTCTTTCCCATTATTTATACTCTTTGTTTTCAGTAAACTGTAATTTAATGAAATTTAATGTCAATTTCGTAAGCAGTTTATTCAATTTCACAATAAACCAAAAAAAAAAAAGAAAAAAAAAATTAATTCTAGTTGATTACCAGTGACATTTATCAAATTTATTATGATAAATTATATATTTGGGTCTGCTGATATGCCAGAGTATGTCAGAAATTACTATTTGAGACACTCACGTACATAGATAAGCTGCAAATGTTGCAATGCTCACACAACCACTTAGGGTTACTATGTATTAGAGATGAGCGCGTGTCGAATTTTTCTAACACGACACAACACGTACACGAATACCAAGACGCTCAACACGTAAGAAACGCGCACGTCAACACGATACTGCACAACACCCACGAAGTATTATTGATATGGCATTGAAGATCAGAAAATTTAATTTATTTTTTTTTTCAAGAGTTGCTTTTCAAAATATGTTATCGAGCTGATACTATCTGCCACCTCAGCTGATACTATCAATTTACCTACCGAACTTTAAACTTCACAGGCCCATACAATATCAACAATATGCTGGTGTTGTGTCTTTGACGATACAAAATATTAAATTTTTTTTCTATACTGTAAATTCAATCATAAATATTTAACATCTAAAATCGGAATCAGATTTTATTGTCACGAACACTTCGTGTTGAGTCGTCCGTGTTCGTGTCACGGCAAAAAAATAACACGTACCCATCTCTGCTATGTATGCACATACATATACTTAATTAAATACCTTCACTTACCCCGGTCTCACTAGCTGCCTGCCTCCCGCCCTCATTCCCATAAAACGTTAATGCATGTTGTTGTCGTAAATTGTCTATAATTTTTAATTTTCCTTTAAGCTGAAACCTATGTATATCTTTGTTTGTTTTCATTAAATGATGTAGCATTTAAATTAAATGCACTAATGATTATTTTGTCATATTTAAAATGAGCATTTTTATCGAATAATTATGCAGTACATCGACACACACACATAAATGCACATACATACACACACGAGCGCGCAAAAGCTGCAATAATTCAAAGGAATTTTATCTGTGCACTGCTTTGCCTTTGTTGCAGCATTGACAGCCAATATTGACAGTAAATTGTTACTTTGTCATGTGAGATAATTACGCTGTTGAATATTTCAAATGAGTGAAGTGGCAAAACTTTTAATAAAAATTAATAACATTTTCATTATCGCGTAACAAGACTGGCTCTACATATGCATAACCCAGCGAGCATTACTACTTTCAGGAATTAATTCAAAATTCGTTCTGAAATGCAGTCAGTCAGAAAGTTGTATAATTTGTTTGCAAAGCAAAAAAAAAAAAAAAACTCGTAAAACTCCCACAATATGTCCGAGAGAACTCTGAAAGTATTTGAAATGAGTTTCCAGGAGAAATTCTATACGAACTTTAGCCTTGCCTAAACAATTTCTATCACTGGTAAGCTAAAATAGAGAGTATTCAATATTGCCTTGCACTAAGAAATTATTACACTGAAAGGAAACACTTCATTCATACCATGGAATTATTCATTGTGTCAGTGGCTCTTGTCATTGAAAGTCAGCCAATGAAGCACTTCATGATTAATGGCCTACTTCCCACCTGCGAAAGAAAACGTTCGACTTAAAATTTATATTGAAAACAACAATAAAATACGAAAATTTGTTTTTGTTTTTGTTTTCAATATAAATTGTAAGTCGAACGTTTTCTTTCGCAGGTGGGAAATATACCATAATTGTATTTATGAAATTTATTTTAGTGGCCATGCCATAAATAGAATTAAACTATTTCATTAAATCAATGAAACTTTTTCATAAATTAAATGTAATTGTTTCAATGATTTAATGAAGTTCTTACATACCATAAATGAAGTTTATTTATTAATATAAAGAAAATTATTCGTCTAATGACTATTTCTGCATTCATTCAATGACTTGTATTTCATCAAAGTAACGATGAGATTTTCATAAATATCGAGCCTTGTTTCCAATTTAATCGTACGTAAATTGTCGCTTACGATAAAATTGTACAGCCCGTATCTTAGAAGTTATCAATAATTTTGGCATTTTCATAATCCTGAACTATTTTCGATAACATGTCGCTTATGATAAAATCGAAAATGAAACAAAAGCAGTAAATAATGAAAATTTTCTACTAAAAGCATAAAATCATTATTGAGGTAAAACATTTACTCCCTAATGCAAAAACGTTTGTTATAGTTAAAGAATGTGTTAAAACCGGTTTTGCCATACAAAATTCCTTTGGCAAACCAACTTTAACTTTAATAATCGTTTTTTCATAAGGGGGTTAAAATTTGAGTTACTCATCAGTAGACTTTAACCCAAAATACGTTTGAAGAAGCTGAAAAACTTACATATATGTTTATAGTAAAACTCTTAATACGTTATTCAGAATCGCAATACACAAACATAATAACTTTTAAAGAATCAAATAAAAATCTTAACGAAACATGCATTCCATGTTTTGCACAACCTTTTCGTGTTTTTATAGTGGTGAGTGTGTCCAGTTGTCGGCATCGACGTCGCTTTAACACAATACCAAAAAATTGGGGCTTGTGTACTCGCTCTCAAGAACAATTTTGTGCCACTGACAATCTATTTCCGTTCCCTAAGGTCTACAAAATAGCATAAACCTGCCAACAGGAGTCAGTTGTTTTCGACAACGGGTACACAAGCCCCAATTTTTTGGTGTTGTGTTAAAGTGGCGTCGATGCCGACAATTAGAATAAGGGTGACTGAAAAATCAGCAATTATTCTCTAAGCAATTAATTTATTGTAGCTTTAGTTGTTGTAATTAAAAAAAAAAAAACAAAAAATGTTATTATTAACATTCGCAAGTATGCATTAGCGGGATTCAGTAAATTTTTGCGTACCCAAGATCGCAATATCTATCGATATTTTTATTCGTTTACAGTCACGCTAATGTAATTCTGTAATTGTTTTTTTGCAGTTGTTTTACCCACCATTTATTTCTATATCATGTGGCATCTCTGAATACAAAACGGTAAAATAAGCGAAAAGCACACCGAAGAATAAAAATCGCGGCCAAATCAAATATGCTAATTATAGCTTAAAAATGCTGAAATGGCCACACTGTGGAAACGTGAGGAGCAGTGATGGGAAATGTGGCACAATTGTGCCATTTTTGGCACTATTGGACGTTGCCTGGCACTGTGGCACTCTCGCTCCTTTTCTAGCACTTTTTGTCCATTAAACATGGAAACTTTTTTTATTGCAATAATAAGTACTCTTCTCGTACTTTTTACGTTTTTAAGTAATGAAAATTTAGTAGGATTTGAGGCTGACAACTACTGTTCGGTTCTGATAGTTAAAAGTAACGGTTTGCCCAGAGACATTGACGATCTATAAAACTGAGTATATAAATTTGTTTGTAACAGCTCATGTCGTACAGATAAATTTTTAGAAGTATTTCAACTCTGAAATTTATGAAATTCTCAATTATTCTCCAAAACGTTGATTGTCTCGTCAAGATTGTTGCAGATAGAGTCTTTGAACACTGTGAGCCTTGAAATATTTTTTCACATTATAAAATTTTCAGTCATAATGCAATGATAAAATTTTATTCATATTAAATAGTTTAACGGATTGTATAACCAAGATGCATTTTTCTTTTTATCTTAAGTCCTTGAAATATTAAATTGTCGAAACGCAATCTAAAAATGTGAGACTACATTTAATTTTAAATTGGCTTTTTTATTTCGTCATTTACGTCAAAACTTTGTGAACAAAAAATATATTGATGATCTTCATGTTGACAATATAGATAGAAATTGGTGAGAATTTCGATCCAATGAAAGAAAATTATTTCGGCACTGAAATTGAACTGTTAATAATCAAAAATGAATTTTTCCAGCATAAAGTTGTAGAATTCAAAAATAGAATTAAAATCTTCTTATTGTATTTCTTTTGTGTCATATATGAAAACTAAATATAACTTCAAGGACTTTTATTTGAATTGCTTTCCAAAGTGTGCGTGTGTTTTAATTGTAGACACAAATAATACTATTCCTTTTGATAAAAAATGCTTCTAAACGAAAGAAATCACGTGAAAAAATTAAAAGTGAGTACATATACATATTAGACTTTGAAAATCTGAACAATTCAAAAGTTTAAGTGTGAGTGAGTTTTTGAAAGACTTGGAGACGTAAACAATAGTTTCAATAAAAAATTTTTAAGTAATATTTATCGAATCGTTCAAGGTATCCTTTTTACTTTCTACTTTTCATCAAGCGTTGAAAGTATATTTTTAGTTCGAAATTTGATCAAAAATAAAATTTTAAATGGACTGCAATTATAAACTTTAGCATCTTTAATACATGGCAAAGATTTTTGAAGTCTAACAATATATCTTTTATATAATCGTAATACATATAAAATGATGAACCAAAAAAGCAATACATACAAATTCTACTATACCGACAGAATATTTGTTTGATTAATTATTATTATTATTATTATTTTTAACGTGCACGAATTTGTACAACTTGACAGTATATTAACCATAAAAAAAAGCATGAACCATAGTTATATAATTGTAATTATATAATTGTCACTAAGTATACACATCTAATAAGAAAAAGTTATTTTATCATTTAAATTAGTTTAGGGTTATTATAATCTTAAAGCATGTCCTGTAGAATTGTAAATAAGTACAAATTATTAATATATGATGCATACATATCGAGCATTACTTTCGATTTACGAGGAGGTTTTCTTATTATATTCAAATATGTTTTACGAGTACATACGTAAATTGTCGCTTACGATAGATTTTACAGCCTGTATTTTAAAAGTTATCAACAATTTTGCAATTTTAATAACAAAAAAGTTGATTTTTTACTACGTGTCATTCACGATTAAATCGAAAATAGAGCTTGAAATGTATTAATGTCTATATACAGGGTGGGCCAAAAGAAACCAAGGGGTGTAAAAGTTTAATAACTTTTTTGTTTATTAACTTTTTTTTAGTTTTTATTTCAGATTATATAATATAAAAAATGGAAATTTTCTTACACTAAGTATGAAAAATGATGTCTCTTAAATGACCACCGTTTTCAGCTTCGCACTGATGGGCTCTTTTTAGAGCATTTTCCATAACATCTTTCAAAACTTGTGGCTGTAGCGTTCGAATTTCTGCAACAATGTTTGCCTTGAGTTCAAGGATTGTCTCTGGCTTGTTCACATACACTCGCTCCTTCAAAAAAACCCAAAGAAAATAGTCGAGTGCTGTCAAATCTGGCGATCGCGCTGGCCAAATAATTTCCGAATTTCGAGAAATTATTCGCTCTCCAAAAATTTGACTTAAAAGTGCCATTGTGTCTCGGGCAGTATGGGCAGTGGCTCCGTCCTGCTGAAACCACATACTAGGTCTGTTTTCAAGAGCAGGACGTAAAAAATTTTCTATCATAAACCGATACCGCTCTCCATTTACGGTTACAGCACTTCCATCTTCATTCTCGAAGAAGTAGGGCCCAATGACATTTTCAGATGTGATCCCACACCATACTGTACACCTGATGGGGAGCAATTGGCGTTGATGAATGGCTCTTGGATTTTGAGAACCCCAGAACCTACAGTTCTGCTTATTAACAAAGCCATTCAAATGAAAATGAGCTTCATCACTCATAATCAAATTTTCAATAAAGTTGATTTCATAAAATTCTATTGTTCTGGTTCTCTGTTCAGTTGTGAACCTCTCCATTATAAATTCTCCAAGTGTTGTCTATATAATCTGAAAGAAAAAATAAAAAAAAATTAATAAACAAAAAAGTTATTAAACTTGTACACCCCTTGGTTTCTTTTGGCCCACCCTGTACAACTAATTTTAGACCGTGTTTTTTTGTGATATTCGTAAGTTTTTCTAGTTATGAACACAATAGATTATCATTCAAGAACCATAGTTTAAATGAACATCAAGTGCCAACATTCAAATTATATAAAACAGTGGTTTGGCACTATTCAAGTGATTTTGGCACCATTTAAAAGCAGATTTGGCACGAAATCAAGATTTCCAATTTCCATCACTGGTGAGGAGGGGGAAAGAGAGAGAGAGAGAGAGGTAGAGGGAAATTAAACTTCCTTTCAGATCAGTCTGATGTTAACACTGTTGCCAGTTTTTATTTTCTAGAGTTTATCCCCAATTTTTGATTTGTCATCCCCAAAAATCCCCAAATTGAGTTTTTTTGATTCAAATATTTCTGTGGAAAAATAAAATTAAAATTTGCTCTTTTAAATAAATGACTAAATTAACACATTTTGCAATAAAATTCATTTATGTCGACAGCTATAAAAAATTAAACATAGTTTAATATACACAATTATAAAAAGTTTTTAACCAAAGTTTACCATTTCAAAAACTTCAGAATCGAAATCTTGTGATTCATTAGCCTCAGAAATTGTGTTTTATATAGTACTTGTATTAAAAGGCTTTAGCATTTCAGCAGAAGGATTAAATTTGTCACAACAAATTGCATTATTTTTAAAGTGCATGTTTGTTCTAAGAAGTGATTCCATCAAGGCATATTGCATTTTTTTACCGACTTCAAAAAAAGAAGGAGGTTTACAATTCGTCCCTATTCTTTTTTTTTAATTTTTTATTTTTAGGTGTGTATGTTCATAACTCAGTACATTTTGGACCGACTGTAAAATTTTTGTTGTTGTCTGAGGAGGTATAGCTTCCCATTGGTCCCATTGTAAAAAAATGGGCGGGGACGCGCCCACAATTTTTTAACTATAATTTTATGATATTCTACTTATTTGATTGCTACGAAACCTATAAAACACCTTTGGTTCTTGGAATTACGCAATTTGAAAGTTGAAAAAATAGGCGAGGCTTACGCCCATTAAACTTTATTATAGTATTTTATGCAGTTTTACTTTACCGGTTTTTTACGAAACATGTTACTTACCTTGAGCTCTAAGATAGACACAATCCTCCATTTAAAAAAATGGGCGAAACCACGCCCATTAAAGTTTAGTATTTTATTTTAAGTGGTTCTACTTTACCGATTTTTACAAGACTTAACATGCACCCTGACCTCTGAAAAACACACAATCTTGGGGCGGAGGCACGTCCATTAAAATTTAATTTTATATTTCACGTACTTCTTATCGTCTTCTATCAGATCTAGGCATTGAAGTCGGCTTTTTTTTTTTGGCAGAAAGAATTATGTTACGTATTTTTGTTTTGGTAGTGTTCATTATTGGTCAATCTGCCTTGATGCTTCACAGAGAAATAACTGCCTCATTGAATCAATAAGATTTTCTCTATGAAACGTTTTTAGGCTAATGGGTATCCCAGCAGAAAGAAGCGAAGATTTTTTCATAGAGATTCCTTATTGTTTTTATGTGGTAAATCTTATTAATTTTATCAAGAAGAAAACCACATAAAATCAAGAAGAAATCTTATTATTCACACATTTTTTACTCAATTTCCGTTATTTTTGGCACCAAAAAAACAATCCATAAAGAAAAACTTCTTGATTCTATTAGCTTTTCTTATAAATTGTAAACTATATGGATTTCTTATTGATTTTATTAGGTTGCCTTATTGATTTTTTTTAAAAAGGGTTTCTTCTTGATTTTACTAGGCTATCTTATTGATTTTTTTAATATGGGGTTCTTTTTGATTTTATTAGGTTCCTATATGATTATGTGTAAAGCATCTTATTGATTTTTTTTAATAAGGAAATCTTCTTAATTTTATGAGGTGTCTTGTTATTTCATATCTATAAATAGACACAGACAATTTTTTTCATGATCTTTTTCGTTTTTGTATAAGCATGTTTGCAAAATTTTTTCAATGGTAAGATAACCTCATAAAAACTACAAGATTTCTTCTTGATTTTTTCAAAAAGGTTTTCTCTATGAAATTAATAAGATTTCCTTATTGAAAAAAAACCATAGAGATTTCTTATTAATTTTGTTCTATTTTATGAGGTAATTATTAGGCACTGTTTTCTCTGTGTTCTTTTTTATTAGAAACCATTCACTGTGAATAATAACACACATTTTTAGACTTGCCAGACGCACATTTCTTAGCTCAAAAATCATTCTTGTTACCATCAGTCATAAAAAAAATTCCCAAAAAATCCCGTAAAATTTGGTTATCCTCCCTAAAGCCTGGTACTCTGTTCAAAGTTGTGAAAAATTTTCAGCACCATTGATTATTTCGCGTGAAAAATTTGACATGTACTAAATGTAGCCCAACTCGTGTTTTTTTTTATAAATTTCTCGCTTTTATTGCTTGAAAGTATGCAAAATTGCTAAAATTCCGTACGAAAAAAGCACTGCGCATGTTGTTTCGCAACTAAACTAAAAAGATGCCAGACTAATTTTGCATGGAAAGACATGATTTTACGTGTTTTTCACAACAAGAACAGAGTAGTACTTTTGCGAATTTATTTCGCAAATATTTCATACCAAATACTTTTACATGTAGTTTGACAGCATTTCGCACGAAATTGTGAACAGAGTACCAGGCTTAACACGAAATTTTTATCCCCAATTGTGAAAATAAATTTCAATTTGGGGAAAAATCCCCTCAACTGGCAACGCTAGATGTTAATTAGAAAATGTTTGAGAAAATATGCTGAAACAGAGAACCGAAAAAGTATTGAATATTTTTCAAAATGATTTTTCAATTCTGATGTAGCCAAAAAATTTTAGATTTTTCTTACAAAGTTGACGACATGTTAAGCTGAAAATTGAAAAAAAAAAAAATAATAATATGAGTGGAACAACGTGCAAATCATTACAATATCATGCCATAACCGCCAAGAACGCTTAAGTGACATAATTTTCAAGCTTAATATTTTTTTTTTTTTTGACGAAAATCGTTTATTTACGATTTTGGATAATCGATATTCGTCAAAAGATGAAGTTAAAAAATATGTCGCTTAAGCTTTTTTTAACGGTTATGGCTTGATATCTAAAATTGGTATAGCTTTCTTATTCGTTTTACTGCTAATTACTAACTACTGCTGACGTAATTTTAAAAATGCGTCTTTTAAGATATACCAATGAAATCCATTCAATCCTTGCTAAACCAAAAACTAATATGACATTAAAATTTCCACTCTAATTAAAAGCAAACCATAATAATTTCTCTCAAAACAAAACTGACCCAACATATTCATTAAATACTTTGTAAGTGAAATTCTCTTTTGCTTTTCCTTTCTCAACACAAAAAGTTTACCAAAAAAAAAAAAAAAAAAATAAACTTAGACCAAGATATAGGAAATAAAAATATAAAAAAATAGATAAAGAAAAGAAATCGTAATTGTATTCTATCTCATTGGTTTTAGAGTCTTGGTAGTAATAAAAACTTTTTTATAACGCATATAACTAGAATCATTATTATCTTAATTAAAACTTTAATATGTAAAACAAATGTAATGCAACAGTGATGCCTCGGTAGCACGAATTATATAATTCTGATAATTAACTGGCTGAATATAAGCATAATGCATTAAATACATTCACCACAGCAGGCTACCGACTACAAAATGTCAAGGCTAGAATACACATGTTTATATGATAGTGATTCTTTTGAAGACAGCAAGGCAACAGGGCGACAGGTTGTTGTCTATGCTGATTTTATCGTTGTACTCCAATTGAACTAATTTCATTTTCTTTGGATACAATGAGAAAATTCAGTGTTGCCAGTATAATACAAAATGTTGAATGATTTATTTTATACTACTTAACAGAAACAATATCCAAAAATTTATGTAAAGCATAAATTGATTCGTTCTTGTACTTCTACGTGACATAAGTACATATTAAAAGTGTAATTAATACTGAACTATGTATTTGTACTTGAATTTCAGGTGCAGATGGTGCTGCTGCCGTCTCCAAAATAATTAAGTAGCCGACTACGAGGCGACAAATACTGTTAGCGGCATTCAAAGTCGTGTATTCGTGTAGCCTGCTATGGTGAATTTGTTTAATATATAAGTCTGTCGGTGTTCTTTTATATTAGTTTATAGTTTTGCTCTTTATGTCTTCATTTTGCTGGTTCTAGTAATTTTGGCGAGATTAATTAAAGCAATATGTGTGAAATCTTTTCTCAAATGAGAAGAGTCTGTGCCTATTGGATGGGTATCAGTGCATCGGTGTGTATGTACGAGTCCACGTACAGATCAAACGGACAGGGTGACCGATGACATTTTTCAAAAAGTGGCACCAAATTAAAAAAAATCGTGAAAGCTACACTAAACTTTTTATTTTTAATGTATTTTCATATACAAAAAGTGGCAATGCAGTTGAGAAAGTGGAAAGGCAGTCGAAAAAGTGGCAATTTGCAAACGGCTAAAACAATTTAAATTAGTTTTTAGTTTTGTTTGAAAGCTGGCTTGATTGTTCTTAGCAATTGGTTCAGCCGTTTTCTAATTGTATTGGAGAATTTTAAAATGTTTAATTTTTGTTATTTTATTTTATAAGTAAAAACAATTTCAGTTTTGGGTATCACAGCTACACTTCTTTCTTATCAAATGAGCACACTTTATTTACTCAGCACTGATATAAAAATATTCTAAACACACAGTGTTAAATTATTCACTGCTGTAATACCACGATGTTAACTTTGCTGTTCTTTACACAAGACTGATCGCTTAGCGAAGGCATTGCATATTTTATACTTAACATAAAGTTTCCGAAAAAGTTTTAGTAACAACATCCAGAAAGTCAAAGCAAATACAACAACCTCTCAAGACTGGCTTTTGATCTCATCATTGTTCGTTCTTTTGTGAGCATCATTGTAAAGCAGTAACCCGCAAGCCATAGCACAATTGTGCAGATGAAAATCACATACATGCTTATGTAATTATTAATTTTTTCCTGGTTTTTGGTTTAGTTTTTTTGAGCACACGGAACGAAATTAAAGTTAAAATTTAATAAATTTCTACAGACAAAAAATTGATAATATAATTATGGAAGCTAAGAAATATTTCGTGATGAAAAATGCTTTTCGCAATATGCAATGCATTTTATGTTATGAAACATTAAAAAATAATAAGGAAAATGGTTTAAAAAGGCATTTTAATAGTATCCACAGAGCTGTGAATAAATTTAATTTTGAATTTATACACTATATTGTTGAATGGTTATTAAATTTTTAGTTTTTACTTAAGTTTTTATTAAATTGCTTATTTAGAAAAAAAAAATACAAACAACTAATAACCACATCATGTACTTTATATTACAAAACTTTTCTTCAAGTGCAAGTTTATTTTACTCTCATTTTTCTCACCAATACAGACACATTTTATTTTGCGGGACACTGTTGTAAAGGCATTATGGCATGGGTGACCAAGATAAATTTAAGGTTGTGTAAGTGAGCGAAAAAGATAAACACACAGGCAGAAACAATTAATAAAAGTAATTCTTATTTGATTTTTTTTATGAAAGAATTTTTTTCTAGAAAACCGTTTCAACAAAAAGTAATAAATAAACATTAATATTCACTTAAATTCTGACTTAAAACCAATTTGAAAGAGAAAATAATTTTTAATTTTCATGTAAGCAAAAGCATTTTTTAACAGAAACAGCATTCATAATAAATTTCTTGCAGTGCGTTTGAGAAAAATGAGTAAAAAGATAAGCAAATATTTATCTCAGATAAGACTAAATGAAAGAGAATAAGAATACGTGTGAATTCGATTTGCAAAAATTTGCTACATGATGTTCACCCATGCATTATGGTTATTGTTGTTTTTGTTTGGTGTCTGCTTTGGCTTGTGCGTTTGTGTAGTTGTATTTTTCTTACCAAGCAAAAGGTACTCGTATAACAAAAAAGCTGTTGTTATGCGTGAAATGTTTACTTCAACATCGTCCTACATAATTGTATGCTTGCGTATAATATTCTTAGGGCCATTTTCACAACTTACCTTTAGCTAAAGGTAGGATTTTGTCTGCCCGATAAATATTTTTGCATTATTACAACTTAAACTTTTTATTGGTATTATTATCAATAATAATAATATTTAACGGATACAGAAATAATAAATGAAGTTATTAAAATGCTCGGCCATTTATCCGGCAGAAAAAATCCTGCCTTTAGCTAAAGCCAAGTTGTGAAAATGGCCCTTAAGCTAATAACATCTACATCGTTCTTAATGTTGACAAATTTTTTTATAGAAAATATTTTTATTAGGCCCGTTATTATATTATTATTATTATTATTATTATTATTATTATTATTATTATTATATTGTCACTCGCCTTGAAAATTATCTACGCTATGAAAGTTTTATTATATATATATATTTCATAAGTCCATTAAATTGATAATGATTAGCATAATTTTCATACGTATCCAAATAGGTCAAGCGCTAAGCAGAAGCGAAAATCACTATGCAGCAATTTGTCTGCTTGTTAATTTTATTTTTTCGAAATGTAAGAGAACAATTTTCAAACTAAAACAAAAGTTACATAAAAAAATTAAGCATCTTGACTTTATGTCGAATAAAACAAATGACACAAAGCAACCAAAGCAAAAACCAACAAAAAATAAACTTGCAAAAATTATTATAAAAGCGGAAAGGGAAACCACACATATACTCGTTTTTATCTTTTCACATATTTGAGATGTATGAATGTTAGAAAAGAAAATTTTTTTTAAGAAATTGTCACTCGAAGGCATACAAATACATAATTACATACACATATTTACTTATGTACAATTTGCTTAAATATAAAAAAGAAAAGTTTCTGAAAAGTTGCCAAACCTCAAATTGAGCCTGTATTGGGGGAAAAAATTAAAGGGTTGTTATCGGCTTTTTAAATTTATATCTAATGAATCGTCAATGTGTAGAAAAATCTTTAAATATTTCTGTGGCAATAAGGAAAAAGTGCTTAAGTCATATTTTACTTTTTTGCAGGAGTGCACTTCTAAACTTTCACGTCGATTTTCAGAAATTTGTTTCTTTTACAGTTAAATCGGGAAATTCTCTGTTTAACTTTATTTTCTTTAGTAAACGTCGTTCTACACAGTATAAGTAATACCTTTAACTTGAAATATACCAGTTAAGCTTTTATTCCGAATGAGATTAGAAGTCTAAAAAAGATAAGTCGCAAGTCAAAGTGCTATAACTTCCCGAAAAATCACACAAATTGATTGAGATTTTGACCAGGAGTACTTTTGTATATGCAAATTACTAAGGTAGCATTAACTCAAAATCAGCTTATCTCAACTTAAGCACTTTTTCCTTTTTGCAAAAGATTTATTTGCATTTTTAGGATTAACTGTTTATCTGTGAATTTCATTTAAATAAGGAAATCAGATTATCAGTGATAATAAAATGGTACAGAAAAATTAACAATAAATAAATATAAAATTCAGTAAAGTGTGACTTTGACTTGCACACGAAGGGCTGTGTACTAGAGATGGGAGCGTGTCGAATTTTTCCAACACGACACGAACACGAATACCAAGATGCTCAACACGTACGAAACAACACGATACTGCACAACACGCACGAATTATTATTGGTATGGTATTGAAGATCAGAATTTTTTTTTTTTCTAGAGTCGCTTTTCAAAATATGTTACCGAGTTGTCACTGCCAGCTGATACTATCTGCCACTACAGCTGATACTATCGGTGTACTTACAAAACTTTAAGCTTCAGAGGACCATACAATATCAACAAATATGCTGGAAATTCATTCATACATATTTTAAATGTAAAATTGTTTTGTGTTTTTCGTGTAAATTTTGTTCAACACGAAACGAACCGAACACGCACAAAATCAGATTTGTTGTCACGAACACTTCGTGTTGAGTCGTGCGCGTTCGTGTCACGGAAAAAAACATGATACGCGCCTATCTCTGCTCCGTACGGACACCACATATGTAATACTAAACGAACTTGAGTCTATGTAATCGAATATTAGAAAAATTGTTGAGTACCCGGTAAGCTCTTTTTCGTCGGTCTTTTGACGTTTTTTTAGCGCTTTTTCTTAGTTTGATTTCTTTTCCGTATATGCGTTTTTTTTGTTCTGACGATTTTTGGCAATTTATTTTAAGGGGACAGCAAGGCAACATGGCGACAAGTTGTTGTCTATGCTGATTTTGTCGTTGTAGTCCAATTAAACTAATTTCTATTTTGTTGGGGCTGCAATGAGAAAATTCAGTGTTGCCAGTGTAATACAAAATGTTGAATGAATGATTTTATACAATTATTTCATATTACTTAACAGAAACAATATCCAAAAATTGATGTAAGGAATAAATTGATTCATTTTTGTACTTTTACGTGAAATAAGTACATTTTAAAAGAGTAATTAATTTTTATGTATGCAAAATATATAAAAGTGGCAATACTGAACTATGTATTTGTACTTGAATATCAGCTGCAGATGGTGCTGCTGCCGTCTCCAAAATAATTAAGTAACCGCTACGAGGCGACAAATGCTATTAGTGGCATTTAAAGTCGTGTGTTTGTGTAGCCTGCTGCGGTGAATGTGTTTAATGCTTAATACTAAAAGAACTTGATTTTGAGTCTATGTAATCGAATATTTGAAAAAATGTTGAGTACCCGGTAAGTTCTTTTTTGTCGGCCTTTCACGTTTTTTTGTTTGTTTTAGCGATTTTTCTTAGTTTTGGGTTTTTCGCATATGCGTTTTTTTTTTTGTTTTTTTTGTTCTGACAATTTTTGGCAATTTATTTTTGTTTAAGAGTTTTTTTTTGTAGTTTTGGCGCTTGTTTTCGTTTCAGTGGTTTGTTTGGGTTTTTGCAATTCTTCCGTTTTACGAATTTTACGGTTTATTTAGATTTTTTTGTTTTAACGATTTTTTATGGTTTTTGGCGATTTTTTATTTGACGATTTTTCGGTTGTGTTTTACTTTCAGAGATTTTTCTAGTATTAACGTTTTTCTTGTTTTGGCTTTTTTATCTGGTTTTCAAGCGATTTTTCCAGTTTTTTTGCAATGTTTTTAACTTTGGTGTTTTTTTTTGCATTTAAGCGCTGTATTTAGTTTTTTGGTGGTATTTTTGATCTAAGTTTACGCTATGCAAGTCTTATTGCTAAGGTGATTAGTTTGCTAGGGGAGAGAGAAACGAGGGGAAAGAAAACGTTTCTGTTTCTTTCGTCTCTCTCTCCCTCAAACTAAGGCCGGGTTTCCATTTGTGTGCCATGTGCCACACAAGCGTAAAAAAGCGTAACCACTAATTACTAATGAAAAACATTTTGATTCAGACACGTATTTATTAAGTTAAACAGTTTCATAGATAACTAATAGACAATTTTATAGAATCCAACATGATTGGAAACTTTTTAAATCAATAAATATACATATGTCTGAGTCAAACAGTTTTTCATTAGTAATTCGTTGGTTACGCTTTTTTGGGCAAATGACACATAAAAAATGCCAGATGTAAACTCAGCCTAATAAGTTTAGCAATAAGGCTTGAATAGTGTAAACTAGGACTAAGCGCCTTTTTCAATTTGGTGATTTTTCATTTCTGTATTGTTTTGGCTTTGGCGATTTTTTCGGTTGTTTTTTTTTATTTCAGCGATTTTTCTAGTTTTAGCGTTTTTCTTGTTTTGGCGAAATTTTTAAGTTTGGTAATTTGTTTTGCATATAAGTGATTTATTTTATTTCTGCTGATATCTTTTATGACTTAAAAAGCACTAAATCTCGCGCTAGCAGCTGGCATCGCTACCAGTGTTGTCAACTTTTAAATTTCAAAAAGCACCGAAACCAAGAAAAAAGCGCGTAATTTAAGTAAAAAAGCACTAAATTTAAAATTTTATTATATTATTTAAAAAAATTTTACACATCGTTTGGTTATTGATTTGCTGCAGACATAATGTATTTTGAATATACTGTGCCGCAAACCAATAACCAACCGACAACATGTACTTAAATTGTACAAGTTTGAGGCATCCGATAAACATTTTTTTTATAGGACGAAGCATTTTCAAATTATTATAAAAAATTTTAAATTTTTTTCGTCAATGAACAAACGAATCTCTCGAGTTAGTCAAATTGGCAGTAACCCACAAGTCTTTCTGAGGTTAAAAAAAAGGTGAAAATATTTTAAAATCAAGGCTTACAAAATTTGGTTTTTATTAAATTATGCTGTGGAAATATTCTCTCGGCTGATATGTGACAAAGACAATAAATTTTTATCGAAATAAAAATGGTGACTTCTGCGTTTGAATATGAAAGTAACAGAAGTTTGATGGGAATGCAAGTTTTGATAATGCCTCAAACGAGTTCATATCAACTGAATCTCTCAATAGTGGACTCAATATTTTTCCCATTGCATTAAGTGAATCAATCTTTCTCCACCCATTGTCTATACTAGATAAAATTTCGCTATTAGACTATATTTGAGTAAATACTTGTATTATGTCTTCTTTGTTGTATGGCAAAACAGTGTTTACATTATATATGCTTAAAATGTTAAGGTTTGATGGTAATATGACACATATTTATTAAACCAAGCCTTTTAAAATTTTAGTAGATTTTCTTGAGATGCTACATTTAACTTCAGAGCTTATGTTTTTGAATGAAATAGTTCCTTTTTGGCTTAGTGCCACCGACTCGAAACAAAAAGCACCGAAAATTAATTTAAAAAAGCACTGAGCACTAACTTCAAAATTTGTCGCGTCGAAAATTTCAGAAAGCACTAAAAACGGTGCGAAAAGCACCGAGTTGACAACGCTGATCGCTACAGGCGCGAGAGTAAGAAAAAATAAACCTTGGGAAATTTCATCTAAAAGTATGCTAAGATTTTCGTTACTTTTAACATTTGCACTTAAATACTTGTATGGATGAATTTACTTTTGTACTCACACTCATTTATGCGTAGAAAAACCTTTAATATGAAATAAATTTAAAATTAATATAAAATAACTTGATATTATTATCGTTTTTGGAGTTGTTGCTGAACACATGTTGTGGGTTAACCGCATTGTTGTGTTGCCGTTTTGTTGTTTGTTTTGGCTTTCGTTGTTGTTGTTGTTCTTGTTGGTTTCTTATTTAAATATTTCATTTATGTGCATACAAAAACTTTTATTTTATTTAATGTTTAACCTATTTTGCCTCATATTAAATAAAGTTTCAAGTAAATTAATTTGTTAAACCAGCGAGTGAGAGGGAATGCCGAATAGTCGGAGTCTTTTTCAAGAATACGCAAAGTATGCAATTGTATATTTTTTAACTATAAGACGCACAGTGTTGTGTTTTCATATAACAAGCGGCCAAAAATAGAAAGAGTTATTGTAAAAAGTTGAAATTTCGCTCATATGTTTTAATTGGCAAAAGGTAACCAAATATAAAATTTTAAAAATTTCTGTGGAAGGATTCACATCCTTCCCATCATAAAGTATAAGAAAAATGTTCGAGCTTCATGAAACTTTGTATATTTATTGAATTTTGTACACTAACTGCCTTATTCATAAAAAATATTTCAGGTTTAGTAAGCGCTTATTTGACATATTTTTATAGAAAATTTGGCAAATAAGCCTGTTATAAACCTAAAGTATTTTTTATGAATAAGACCGTAAATGGTTTTATCAAAATCAGAGAAAAAATGTACTTGTTCCAAAAATTAAAAAAAAATTAACAAAAATCTCAATTAAATTCCATACACGAATCACTTATAACAAGCTTAATGTGAATTTAGATTTTTTAGTGTTGTCGAGTGGCAAAAAATATTTTCTCCAACATATGAATCTTCGCTGTCATAGTCATCAATATCATCATCCACCTCCAGGATTGGGGATTCATATTATTGTCTAGTTATATACATAATTTTGTATATCCTACACGGATATATTCCCGTATTTATTCTAAATATGGTTCTATCTGTTATTGGTCGACCTCGAGTTTCGCTTGTACTGGGCTCCTAGGTTAAATAAAAACTACATATAAGAAGCTATTCTCTTATTCAAGGATGCCGTTAAATTAAAAATTGTTATTGGCCGTCATTTACATAGTATATACCTATTAGAGGGCTGCGTAAACAGTCTTGAAATGTAAATACGTCTTGTTTTTTAAATGTATTGTCGTAACATATATTATGCCAAAACAATAAAAACTAATGTCGTTAAATAAACGAAGCACAATGGATGTATTGATGTACTCATATATGAGTAATTACAAGCGATGAAACGCAGACTTCTTGTTCGTAACAAACAATCAAAAGAAGTATTGTTGATGCGTGTATGCTTGTTATTTTGCATATGTATTGCACGTTTGAGTGTGTGTTTAAGATGTAAATGGAAGCACGATGGATGTATTGAGGTACGGGTATATGAGTGTTTTTAAGCGATGTTGCGAAGACTTCTTGTTCTTAACAAACACTCAAAAGAAGTATTGTTTATGCTTGTTATTTTTCATATTGTATGTTTGAGTGTGTGTTAAAGATGTAAATGGTAATCTATTATGTGTTGTAAGGGCTGTTTTTTTTAAAGCAAGCGCACACAACTAATATCAATGCATGTGTGCGTTTGTATGTGCGCAGAAAAATTAAGGATCATACACACAACGTGTATGCTCGTGTATGTGCATGCATGACGTTTGTATACGCGCCCATGCGTATGAAAAAACAAGCATCACAGACTTTTCCGTCCCGAAGTATATGCTTCTTTATTCCTATACCTGCAATAATTGAAACAAATTTCTTGCAAATAGTATTGTTAAGCATTTTTTTTGCAGTCGTGTTTTGGTAGGATTTATTTTTTAAACTGTTTCTTTAACAAGCTAATTTTCATGAGTTAAAAAAAATTTTGAAGTTAAATTTTGTTTAAAAGAAAAAAAAATAGCCATACAAATTGCCAATAAATTCAAGTATCGAAAGAAAACTCGCCATGTCGCCAAATCAAAAATTTAGACGCCGATTGAAGTTGAAAAATCGCCACGTTTGGCGAGAAATCGCCATATGTGACAAGCCTGCCAGTGGCAGCAATAATTTACAAGAATTTTTTTCTCTCTCAATTTTTTACTCTCTTTGACGCTCTCTTTCCTTGAAAAGTTTTTGAGTTAATTAATGAACACACCTATTACTGAAAAAGTTTTAGTTCTGCTATAAAAGACATTGACATATAGCTGCTTTTCAAAACATAAAGGCATGTGTACGTAAGTAAACAAAATAATTATTTTGTTAGCATAAGTGAGTAACAAGTACTAAAACTAACTCCAAAAACTTAATGTTAACAAACTTTAAGGTTTTTTTATCAATATCAATGCGCGTGTATGAAAATATGAATATTTCGGTAAACGTTAAGAAATTTTGCAGAGAGTGTCGAGTAGTGTGGAGAACACACACACACGGACACACAAACACACACACTCATACATACACTTAACAAATACCATTGTCTGTAGTAATATTTTATTACCACAAAATTTGTATATAAAAAGCTGCTGAAAAAATGTATCATTAAACAATCTACTAAAATTTAGAGAAGTCGTTTGTTAAAAAAAAAAATTAAATAACTCTAAAATGCAGGACAAAATTGTCATTATAGTGCTGTTAACTTACTTGGCTTGGAGTGCCGAAGCATTCAAAGACATTGATACTCTAATTGCTGTGGAGAAAAATGTAAACGGTAAATAATTTCAAGGGACACTCACAGTAAATTTTTGAAGTTTGTTGTCTTCCAAGTGGCCAGTATAAGACAATCAGCTGTCCATAAAGTCATGTTTCCGAACTAAATTATGTTCAGCTCCTTACAAGCCAATTGAGAGTTTTGATTGACTCTCTGTGATTAATATCATATCGTTTTTTTTTTATTTCTAAAGGCTCATTCGTCTGCGGTGGTATGAAATGTAGCCCGACTGCTACCGGTTGTCATGTACAATTAAAACGCGCAGGAAATGCAACTTCTCATATTGTAACTTGCCTCAACACCATTAATGAAATATATGAGAAAAATATAACATCTACGTACCTCAATAGATTTGATATCGATTCATATATCAGGGAGAACGGAAAGGTGGATTACGACCTTAAATATCATTCTGATTCGGTATATTTTAAAGGTGAAGCTACCATTATTGTCTGGAATCATATAAAGAGTACGCTCATTGATGCAAGTCCTGTTGCCGCAACTTACTGAGGATTGAAATTTCCTAAATTTTTTTTTTGCATTAAATATGAGTGTTCAGCTAACAATACAATGTTGAAGGAAAACTTAAGACTATATATAATGTATTATCTTAATACCAAAATAAAAATATTAGTTCCATACTAAAAATATTTTTAATAAAAAGAAAAAGATTTAAATTTAATTTTTTTGATCCACCCCACTTTTCATTCTACTAAAAGTTATTACGTTAAGCATAACAGTGATCTGCAGTGATGGTATTTTGGTGCGTTTCGGGTATTTTTTGGTGCTTTTTGCCTCTTCATAAACGCGAAATTTTGGCTAATACCCTTTTTTAAAAAGCGGGTATTTACAGTGCTTTTAATAATTTCTTACAGTGCTTTTGGTGCTTTTTTTGTTAAATAAAAATATTTTTAATTAACAAAACTAAAATTTTTTTAAGCGCTAATAGCAGCATCTTTTAACTGAGGCTTTTTAAATTGTTTTTAAGAAACAGTAACGGAAAGTATTTTGAAAACAATGTAGAAAACTTTTCGTAATTGGGATTACAAAATTTAACTTTTTTTTGCAAGATAAAAAACAGAAGTAACTGGAAAGTACCACATAGTTATCTGCATAATAATTGATTGAAAGTAGTATGCAATAACCATTTGTTAAAGCTTACACAAAAATTTAATCATACTATAGGGTGGTTAAATTTTAAAGGCCGATTTCGGAATTTTCATATGGCTGTTAATTTGTAAGTGCAAAGTAAATCAAAATGTTCACGTCTACAACAAAATGTAGGTAAATTTGTATTCAACGCAATATTCGATTGAAAGCATGAGGTTATCAATAGCAGTCAGTTGTTTTAGACAACGAGGAGCCAACCCCCAATTTTGTCATATCATATTGACGTGCTGTCAATGTTGACAACTGGAATAAAGGTGAATATCGCAAAAACAAAAACTTTTAAGTTAAGAGTACTTAAGAAAAGAGTGAGGCTTTTAATGCATGTATGTATGTACATAAGTAAGTATGTGTGTATATGTTACTATATTATTTGACTCCTGGTTCTTTATTATTTGTTTTTACATACTTATTTTTATTAAATTAATCAAGATTTTGTTTCAATTAATATGTTATTAAATTCTGTTATTACACATCTCAAATACTCTGTTTATTTTGAAGCAAAAATTTTAAATTATATTTTGAGCTTTTACAATCTAAACTCTCCTTTTTAAATGGCTTAGGGCTAATAAATCAGTCATTTTATTTTTAAATCATATTTAAACAAAAAATTTTGTTTCTCGCCGCACAATTAAATCAAACTTAAACAGCCAACATTGTGCATTTAAGTGTTGTTTAAGTTTTACCAACACACCATATGTTTTGTGCATGTGTGTGTTTTTTGAAGGCATGTACGTGAACATGATGTCGTCATATTAAAAAGAATTTCGTTTAATTTTCACAAATATACAACAAATGTAACATATATTTTCATATCATTAAATATATAAATAGAAAAATGCATTCTGATGCTCTTTTTGTATCATAAAATGTTTTTTTTTTGCTATTTCATTTTTTTGCAAATTGAAAAATCAACTTTCTTATTTATATTGAACATCAGTTCTTTGGAAAGCTTTCCATATTATTTGGAAATATTGTAGTGCTACCATACTTTCAACGTAATTTGATAATAACTTTAATTAGCCACTGAAAAAAATTAAAGTGTATTTAAGTACACTTTAATATTGCATGAAAAAAATAAACAAAAATATGTTTAAATATTCACTGATTTATTAGCTATTAATGTACAGTCAAATCCCGATAATTCGTAATCGCAAGGGACCGGCCATTTCTTACGAATTATAGGGGTTTTCGATTTAGCGGGGTTTCGATTTAACGGGGTTAAAATAAAATAAATACGAATTAACGGAATTTTTCAATTTATTTACTTAAACGATAAAAAAAGCATAAAAAATTGTTAAAAATAAAATACAAAATAAAAATTTGTTGCTTTTGTAACATCGACACTGTTTTATGCGTGCCTACACACACACAAGCAGAAGCAAAAACCCACACAAAAAAAGCGGTAAACAAAAAAATCATTCTTTCCATGTTTCTGTTGTTTTTATTACGAATTATAACTGGTAGTTAGCAAACAATTACGATTTATAAGAGGTAAAGAAGATTTTATATGAAAAATATATTACGAATTAGCGAGGGGACCAAAATGTATGGAAATTTTACGAATTAACGATATTTTTGCAAGGGACCCACAGTTTATTACGAATTATCGGGAATTACGATTTATCGTGGTACGAATTATCGGGATTTGACTGTATTAAAATTAAAAAGAAAATATTTTCGTTCTTTTTTACCCTCTTTTTCGTATTTTATTGCGCTTTTTACCCTTTTTGCAACAGCTGAATGTGCTTTTGCTTTTCGTAGAGATACCAACACTGGTGATCTGAAATAAAGCATAATAGTAGAGTTAGGGCCTGCACCACGATGTCGACAACGTTGTACTTGTCGCACAGTTGGATTTGAAACAAAAATCTAACGGCCTGTTTCACGATGTCAACAGAAATCGTTCAATCGACAACTTATATTGCAAACAACAATAACATTAGAATATTTGTATTCGATCGAAAGATTTCTTGTGACATGGTGGGACAGTCCGTTAAATTTGTTTTTTTTTTTTTTTTTGAATGTAAGTGTGCGACAAGTAGAACGTTGTCGACATCATGGGACAGGCCCCAATGGGTTTCGAAACAGATTTGTCCTAACTATTATATTTATTTATTTAAAATTAAAGCCTTGTTGCTAAAGTGCGCAAGACTCTCTCTCTCTCTTTGACTTTGTGCCATTTTTTTTGGGCGGCCTTAAAATATGTAAGAATATGTTGGTCTAGTATTTGAGGAATATTATTTGAAATAACTCATAAAATTCCTAAGTACTCCTCATAAAACATTTTAAATATTTTTTTATTTTTTTATTTTTTTATTTTTTTATTTTTTAAAATAAAATATGGCAACACTGATTATACAATGAAAAATATTACATTAGCCCAATTCACAATCTTGTGCAAATAGTCTTGTAACGTTGCATGTGCAAAATTGTATAGTATATTGATACTCACCACTAAGAATTCTTAAGTGGTGAGTTTCAATACACTATACCATTTTGCACATGCACAGATGCAAGACCATTTGCACAAGATTGTGAATTGGGCTATTGTATAAATGAAATGATTTCTTTGCTTTGAAATTAAAAGAGATTAGAAATATAAAAAATAGAAAATATTTTTGAGAAATAAATAAACAACTTGATTTATTTATGTTTGACAAACTGTATACAGTACACTGATTGATTTTTTTTTTTATAATTTCTATGAATTTCTACATTAATCCAATGAAAAAATTCATTAAAATTCAACCAACGTCACGCTTCGTTTGATTAATGAAACCAGTTTCGTTAAAATTATTTTAATGAAAACTTCGTGAAATGTCAAATGTGTCGTCAATGAAATGAAATAACTTCATTGAAACAACGAAATAATTTAATTAAAACCAATAAATAGTTTTTTTAAAACAACGAAATAATTTCATTACAATAACGAAATAATTTCATTAAAACAATGACATTATTTCATTGTATGTGTAAATAAGCATAAATTCTAAATGGCTGTATATTTTCTTTATTTTTTTTTTAGTTTTAAAGAATTTCAGCTATAACTTAATTGCTTTAAAGTATGTACTTTATGTATGTTTATTTCGAGCAACAACTGTAAATGTTTCTTAATAATATTAAAATATTGTTGTCATAAATCCAATGAAATAATGTTATGAAACTGGAATACCAAGGAAGCAATTCCAATGAAATCCTTTCACAATATCCGTAAGATTTTCATTAAATTTGTGAAATTGCCATTAGATTTGTGAAAAAAAACCTAATGAAATTGTTTCGTTGGATTTATGAAGTAAAATTATTTCGGTGTAAGTAGACAAAATTTATTGAACTTACTTATATGTATTTGCCCCAAAATAGCTAAAAAGAAACAATGTAACGATTTTTATTAATACAATGAACTATGAAAAACTTATGAAGAGTAGATATTGAAAGATTCCATCTATACAATGGAAATATTCATTGTATTAATTTAAAGTTTCATTAGCATAATGCAAAACATTCAATGAAACCGTTTTATTCTCTGAATGAATGATTTTCCTTTCAGTGTATAATGTTAAAATGTATATTGACGCAGTTGTCAATAATAACGCGACAAAAAATATACTCACCCTTATTCCAGTTGTCGGCATCGACGTCGCTTTAACACAATACCAAAAAATTGGGGCTTGTGTACTCGCTCTCAAGAACAATTTTGTGCCACTGACAATCTATTTCCGTTCCCTAAGGTCTACAAAATAGCATAAACCTGCCAACAGGAGTCAGTTGTTTTCGACAACGGGTACACAAGCCCCAATTTTTTGGTGTTGTGTTAAAGTGGCGTCGATGCCGACAATTAGAATAAGGGTGACTGAAAAATCAGCAATTATTCTCTAAGCAATTAATTTATTGTAGCTTTAGTTGTTGTAATTAAAAAAAAAAACAAAAAATGTTATTATTAACATTCGCAAGTATGCATTAGCGGGATTCAGTAAATATTTGCGTACCCAAGATCGCAATATCTATCGATATTTTTATTCGTTTACAGTCACGCTAATGTAATTCTGTAATTGTTTTTTTGCAGTTGTTTTACCCACCATTTATTTCTATATCATGTGGCATCTCTGAATACAAAACGGTAAAATAAGCGAAAAGCACACCGAAGAATAAAAATCGCGGCCAAATCAAATATGCTAATTATAGCTTCAAAATGCTGAAATGCCCACACTGTGGAAACGTGAGGAGCAGTGATGGGAAATGTGGCACAATTGAGCCATTTTTGGCACTATTGGACGTTGCCTGGCACTGTGGCACTCTCGCTCCTTTTCTAGCACTTTTTGTCCATTAAACATGGAAACTTTTTTTATTGCAATAATAAGTACTCTTCTCGTACTTTTTACGTTTTTAAGTAATGAAAATTTAGTAGGATTTGAGGCTGACAACTACTGTTCGGTTCTGATAGTTAAAAGTAACGGTTTGCCCAGAGACATTGACGATCTATAAAACTGAGTATATAAATTTGTTTGTAACAGCTCATGTCGTACAGATAAATTTTTAGAAGTATTTCAACTCTGAAATTTATGAAATTCTCAATTATTCTCCAAAACGTTGATTGTCTCGTCAAGATTGTTGCAGATAGAGTCTTTGAACACTGTGAGCCTTGAAATATTTTTTCACATTATAAAATTTTCAGTCATAATGCAATGATAAAATTTTATTCATATTAAATCGTTTAACGGATTGTATAACCAAGATGCATTTTTATTTTTATCTTATGTCCTTGAAATAGTAAATTGTCGAAACGCAATCTAAAAATGTGAGACTACATTTAATTTTAAATTGGCTTTTTTATTTCGTCATTTACGTCAAAACTTTGTGAACAAAAAATATATTGATGATCTTCATGTTGACAATATAGATAGAAATTGGTGAGAATTTCGATCCAATTAAAGAAATTTATTTCGGCACTGAAATTGAACTGTTAATAATCAAAAACGAATTTTTCCAGCATAAAGTTGTAGAATTCAAAAATAGAATTAAAATCTTCTTATTGTATTTCTTTTGTGTCATATATGAAAACTAAATATAACTTCAAGGACTTTTATTTGAATTGCTTTCCAAAGTGTGCGTGTGTTTTAATTGTAGACACAAATAATACTATTCCTTTTGATAAAAAATGCTTCTAAACGAAAGAAATCACGTGAAAAAATTAAAAGTGAGTACATATACATATTAGACTTTGAAAATCTGAACAATTCAAAAGTTTAAGTGTGAGTGAGTTTTTGAAAGACTTGGAGACGTAAACAATAGTTTCAATAAAAAATTTTTAAGTAATATTTATCGAATCGTTCAAGGTATCCTTTTTACTTTCTACTTTTCATCAAGCGTTGAAGGTATATTTTTAATTCGAAATTTGATCAAAAATAAAATTTTAAATGGACTGCAATTATAAACTTTAGCATCTTTAATACATGGCAAAGATTTTCGAAGTCTAACAATATATCTTTTATATAATCGTAATACATATAAAATGATGAACCAAAAAAGCAATACATACAAATTCTACTATACCGACAGAATCTTTGTTTGATTAATTATTATTATTATAATTTTTAACGTGCACGAATTTGTACAACTCGACAGTATATTAACCATAAAAAAAAGCATGAACCATAGTTATATAATTGTAATTATATAATTGTCACTAAGTATACACATCTAATAAGAAAAAGTTATTTTATCATTTAAATTAGTTTAGGGTTATTATAATCTTAAAGCATGTCCTGTAGAATTGTAAATAAGTACAAATTATTAATATATGATGCATACATATCGAGCATTACTTTCGATTTACGAGGAGGTTTTCTTATTATATTCAAATTTGTTTTACGAGTACATACGTAAATTGTCGCTTACGATAGATTTTACAGCCTGTATTTTAAAAGTTATCAACAATTTTGCAATTTTAATAACAAAAAAGTTGATTTTTTACTACGTGTCATTCACGATTAAATCGAAAATAGAGCTTGAAATGTATTAATGTCTATATACAGGGTGGGCCAAAAGAAACCAAGGGGTGTAAAAGTTTAATAACTTTTTTGTTTATTAACTTTTTTTTAGTTTTTATTTCAGATTATATAATATAAAAAATGGAAATTTTCTTACACTAAGTATGAAAAATGATGTCTCTTAAATGACCACCGTTTTCAGCTTCGCACTGATGGGCTCTTTTTAGAGCATTTTCCATAACATCTTTCAAAACTTGTGGCTGTAGCGTTCGAATTTCTGCAACAATGTTTGCCTTGAGTTCAAGGATTGTCTCTGGCTTGTTCACATACACTCGCTCCTTCAAAAAAACCCAAAGAAAATAGTCGAGTGCTGTCAAATCTGGCGATCGCGCTGGCCAAATAATTTCCGAATTTCGAGAAATTATTCGCTCTCCAAAAATTTGACTTAAAAGTGCCATTGTGTCTCGGGCAGTATGGGCAGTGGCTCCGTCCTGCTGAAACCACATACTAGGTCTGTTTTCAAGAGCAGGACGTAAAAAATTTTCTATCATAAACCGATACCGCTCTCCATTTACGGTTACAGCACTTCCATCTTCATTCTCGAAGAAGTAGGGCCCAATGACATTTTCAGATGTGATCCCACACCATACTGTACACCTGATGGGGAGCAATTGGCGTTGATGAATGGCTCTTGGATTTTGAGAACCCCAGAACCTACAGTTCTGCTTATTAACAAAGCCATTCAAATGAAAATGAGCTTCATCACTCATAATCAAATTTTCAATAAAGTTGATTTCATAAAATTCTATTGTTCTGGTTCTCTGTTCAGTTGTGAACCTCTCCATTATAAATTCTCCAAGTGTTGTCTATATAATCTGAAAGAAAAAATAAAAAAAAATTAATAAACAAAAAAGTTATTAAACTTGTACACCCCTTGGTTTCTTTTGGCCCACCCTGTACAACTAATTTTAGACCGTGTTTTTTTGTGATATTCGTAAGTTTTTCTAGTTATGAACACAATAGATTATCATTCAAGAACCATAGTTTAAATGAACATCAAGTGCCAACATTCAAATTATATAAAACAGTGGTTTGGCACTATTCAAGTGATTTTGGCACCATTTAAAAGCAGATTTGGCACGAAATCAAGATTTCCAATTTCCATCACTGGTGAGGAGGGGGAAAGAGAGAGAGAGAGAGAGAGGTAGAGGGAAATTAAACTTCCTTTCAGATCAGTCTGATGTTAACACTGTTGCCAGTTTTTATTTTCTAGAGTTTATCCCCAATTTTTGATTTGTCATCCCCAAAAATCCCCAAATTGAGTTTTTTTGATTCAAATATTTCTGTGGAAAAATAAAATTAAAATTTGCTCTTTTAAATAAATGACTAAATTAACACATTTTGCAATAAAATTCATTTATGTCGACAGCTATAAAAAATTAAACATAGTTTAATATACACAATTATAAAAAGTTTTTAACCAAAGTTTACCATTTCAAAAACTTCAGAATCGAAATCTTGTGATTCATTAGCCTCAGAAATTGTGTTTTATATAGTACTTGTATTAAAAGGCTTTAGCATTTCAGCAGAAGGATTAAATTTGTCACAACAAATTGCATTATTTTTAAAGTGCATGTTTGTTCTAAGAAGTGATTCCATCAAGGCATATTGCATTTTTTTACCGACTTCAAAAAAAGAAGGAGGTTTAAAATTCGTCCCTATTTTTTTTAATTTTTTATTTTTAGGTGTGTATGTTCATAACTCAGTACATTTTGGACCGACTGTAAAATTTTTGTTGTTGTCTGAGGGGGTCTAGCTTCCCATTGGTCCCATTGTAAAAAAATGGGCGGGGACGCGCCCACAATTTTTTAACTATAATTTTATGATATTCTACTTATTTGATTGCTACACGAAACCTATAAAACACCTTTGGTTCTTGTAATTACGCAATTTGAAAGTTGAAAAAATAGGCGAAGCTTACGCCCATTAAACTTTATTATAGTATTTTATGCAGTTTTACTTTACCGGTTTTTTACGAAACCTGTTACTTACCTTGAGCTCTAAGATAGACACAATCCTCCATTTAAAAAAATGGGCGAAACCACGCCCATTAAAGTTTAGTATTTTATTTTAAGTGGTTCTACTTTACCGATTTTTACAAGACTTAACATGCACCCTGACCTCTGAAAAACACACAGTCTTGGGGCGGAGGCACGCCCATTAAAATTTAATTTTATATTTCACGTACTTCTTATCGTCTTCTATCAGATCTAGGCATTGAAGTCGGCTTTTTTTTTTGGCAGAAAGAATTATGTTACGTATTTTTGTTTTGGTAGTGTTCATTATTGGTCAATCTGCCTTGATTCTTCACAGAGAAGTAACTACCTCATTGAATCAATAAGATTTTCTCTATGAAACGTTTTTAGGCTAATGGGTATCCCAGCAGAAAGAAGCGAAGATTTTTCCATAGAGATTCCTTATTGTTTTTATGTGGTAAATCTTATTAATTTTATCAAGAAGAAAACCACATAAAATCAAGAAGAAATCTTATTATTCACACATTTTTTACTCAATTTCCGTTATTTTTGGCACCAAAAAAACAATCCATAAAGAAAAACTTCTTGATTCTATTAGCTTTTCTTATAAATTGTAAACTATATGGATTTCTTATTGATTTTATTAGGTTGCCTTATTGATTTTTTTTAAAAAGGTTTTCTTCTTGATTTTACTAGGCTATCTTATTGATTTTTTCAATATGGGGTTCTTTTTGATTTTATTAGGTTCCTATATGATTATGTGTAAAGCATCTTATTGATTTTTTTTAATAAGGAAATCTTCTTAATTTTATGAGGTGTCTTGTTATTTCATATCTATAAATAGACACAGACAATTTTTTTCATGATCTTTTTCGTTTTTGTATAAGCATGTTTGCAAAATTTTTTCAATGGTAAGATAACCTCATAAAAACTACAAGATTTCTTCTTGATTTTTTCAAAAAGGTTTTCTCTATGAAATTAATAAGATTTCCTTATTGAAAAAAAAAACATAGAGATTTCTTATTAATTTTGTTCTATTTTATGAGGTAATTATTAGGCACTGTTTTCTCTGTGTTCTTTTTTATTAGAAACCATTCACTGTGAATAATAACACACATTTTTAGACTTGCCAGACGCACATTTCTTAGCTCAAAAATCATTCTTGTTACCATCAGTCATAAAAAAAATTCCCAAAAAATCCCGTAAAATTTGGTTATCCTCCCTAAAGCTTGGTACTCTGTTCAAAGTTGTGAAAAATTTTCAGCACTATTGATTATTTCGCGTGAAAAATTTGACATGTACTAAATGTAGCCCAACTCGTGTTTTTTTATAAATTTCTCGCTTTTATTGCTTGAAAGTATGCAAAATTGCTAAAATTCCGTACGAAAAAAGCACTGCGCATGTTGTTTCGCAACTAAACTAAAAAGATGCCAGACTAATTTTGCATGGAAAGACATGATTTTACGTGTTTTTCACAACAAGAACAGAGTAGTACTTTTGCGAATTTATTTCGCAAATATTTCATACCAAATACTTTTACATGTAGTTTGACAGCATTTCGCACGAAATTGTGAACAGAGTACCAGGCTTAACACGAAATTTTTATCCCCAATTGTGAAAATAAATTTCAATTTGGGGAAAAATCCCCTCAACTGGCAACGCTAGATGTTAATTAGAAAATGTTTGAGAAAATATGCTGAAACAGAGAACCGAAAAAGTATTGAATATTTTTCAAAATGATTTTTCAATTCTGATGTAGCCAAAAAATTTTAGATTTTTCTTACAAAGTTGACGACATGTTAAGCTGAAAATTGAAAAAAAAATAATAATAATATGAGTGGAACAACGTGCAAATCATTACAATATCATGCCATAACCGCCAAGAACGCTTAAGTGACATAATTTTCAAGCTTAATATTTTTTTTTTTTTTGACGAAAATCGTTTATTTACGATTTTGGATAATCGATATTCGTCAAAAGATGAAGTTAAAAAATATGTCGCGTAAGCTTTTTTTTACGGTTATGGCTTGATATCTAAAATTGGTATAGCTTTCTTATTCGTTTTACTGCTAATTACTAACTACTGCTGACGTAATTTTAAAAATGCGTCTTTTAAGATATACCAATGAAATCCATTCAATCCTTGCTAAACCAAAAACTAATATGACATTAAAATTTCCACTCTAATTAAAAGCAAACCATAATAATTTCTCTCAAAACAAAACTGACCCAACATATTTATTAAATACTTTGTAAGTGAAATTCTCTTTTGCTTTTCCGAAAAAATGTTGAGTACCCGGTAAGTTCTTTTTTGTCGGCCTTTCACGTTTTTTTGTTTGTTTTAGCGCTTTTTCTTAGTTTTGGGTTTTTCGCATATGCGTTTTTTTTTGTTTTTTTTGTTCTGACGATTTTTGGCAATTTATTTTTGTTTAAGAGTTTTTTTTTGTAGTTTTGGCGCTTGTTTTCGTTTCAGTGGTTTGTTTGGGTTTTTGCAATTTTTTGTGGTTTTTTTTGGATTTGTTCAGTGTTTGGCGATTTATTTTAGTTTTGGTGTTTTTTTTTAGTTTAGCCGCTTCTTCCGTTTTACGATTTTTACGGTTTATTTAGATTTTTTTGTTTTAACTATTTTTTATGGTTTTTGACGATTTTTTATTTGACGATTTTTCGGTTGTGTTTTACTTTCAGAGATTTTTCTAGTATTAGCGTTTTTCTTGTTTTGGCTTTTTTATCTGGCTTTCAAGCGATTTTTCCAGTTTTTTTTGCAATGTTTTTAACTTTGGTGTTTTTTTTTTTTTGCATTTAAGCGCTGTATTTAGTTTTTTGGTGGTATTTTTGATCTAAGTTTACGCTATGCAAGTCTTATTGCTAAGGCGATTAGTTTGCTTTTGTTTGGGAGAGAGAAACGAGGGGAAAGAAAACGTTTCTGTTTCTTTCGTCTCTCTCTCCCTCAAACTAAGGCCGGGTTTCCATTTGTGTGTCATGTGCCACGCAAGCGTAAAAAAGCGTAACCACTAATTACTAATGAAAAACATTTTGATTCAGACACGTATATATTAAGTTAAACAGTTTCATAGATAACTAATAGACAATTTTATAGAATCCAACATGATTGGAAACTTTTTAAATCAATAAATATACATATGTCTGAGTCAAACAGTTTTTCATTAGTAATTAGTTGGTTACGCTTTTTTGGGCAAATGACACATAAAAAATGCCAGATGTAAACTCAGCCTAATAAGTTTGAATAGTGTAAACTAGGACTAAGCGCCTTTTTCAATTTGGTGATTTTTCATTTCTGTATTGTTTTGGCTTTGGCGATTTTTTCGGTTGTTTTTTTTATTTCAGCGATTTTTCTAGTTTTAGCGTTTTTCTTGTTTTGGCGAAATTTTTAAGTTTGGTAATTTGTTTTGCATATAAGTGATTTATTTTATTTCTGCTGATATCTTTTATGACTTAAAAAGCACTAAATCTCGCGCTAGCAGCTGGCATCGCTACTAGCGCGAGAGTAAAGGGGCCCATACACTACAACAGCATGCATGCGCAATCAAGTGTTTGTGCCAGCGGTTTGGTCGTGTATGGGCATTTTGTGCGATTGTACGGTTTGCTGTAGCGATGTCAAGTAGAGTTTGATATTTTGCTGATGGTACCAGCTCGCTGGTGTGGTATGTGGTGAAATTAGCTCAGTTGAGCAAAGTTCTCATGGAGCAAACATGCATTTAAGTAATATAATTTGTTGAAATATAATTTGTTTCAATGGTAAACAGAATTTTGAACTTTAGTTATACATAGCTGCTAATTTTAACAACATACCAATAATAATTGCAACAAAATATGTGTCACTATTCATAACACCCCCTCCACGAAATTTTGTAAGAAATGAATATTGTACCAGCTTGCTGGTATGTTGTGTGGTACGAGCATGAATGCTCAATCGCTTGATTGTGCATGGATGCTGTTGTAGTGTATGGGCCGCTTAAGAAAAAATAAACCTTGGGAAATTTCATCTAAAAGTATGCTAAGATTTTCGTTACTTTTAACATTTGCACTTAAATACTTGTATGGATGAATTTACTTTTGTACTCACACTCATTTATGCGTAGAAAAACCTTTAATATGAAATAAATTTAAAATTAATATAAAATAATTTCATATTATTATCGTTTTTGGAGTTGTTGCTGAACACATGTTGTGGGTTAACCGCATTGCTGTGTTGCCGTTTTGTTGTTTGTTTTGGCTTTCGTTGTTGTTGTTGTTCTTGTTGGTTTCTTATTTAAATATTTCATTTATGTGCATACAAGGACTTTTGTTTTATTTAATGTTTAACCTATTTTGCCTCATATTAAATAGAGTTTGAAGTAAATTAATTTGTTAAACCAGCGAGTGAGAGGGAATGCCGACTAGTCGGAGTCTTTTTCAAGAATACGCAAAGTATGCAATTGTATATTTTTTAACTATAAGACGCACAGTGTTGTGTTTTCATATAACAAGCGGCCAAAAATAGAAAGAGTTATTGTAAAAAGTTGAAATTTCGCTCATATGTTTTAATTGGCAAAAGGTAACCAAATATAAAATTTTAAAAATTTCTGTGGAAGGATTCACATCCTTCCCATCATAAAGTATAAGAAAAATGTTCGAGCTTCATGAAACTTTGTATATTTATTGAATTTTGTACACTAACTGCCTTATTCATAAAAAATATTTCAGGTTTAGTAAGCGCTTATTTGACATATTTTTATAGAAAATTTGGCAAATAAACCTGTTATAAACCTAAAGTATTTTTTATGAATAAGACCGTAAATGGTTTTATCAAAATCAGAGAAAAAATGTACTTGTTCCAAAAACTAAAAAAAAATTAACAAAAATCTCAATTAAATTCCATACACGAATCACTTATAACAAGCTTAATGTGAATTTAGATTTTTTAGTGTTGTCGAGTGGCAAAAAATATTTTCTCCAACGTATGAATCTTCGCTGTCATAGTCATCAATATCATCATCCACATCCAGGATTGGGGATTCATATTATTGTCTAGTTATACACATAATTTTGTATATCCTACACGGATATATTCCCGTATTTATTCTAAATATGGTTCTATCTGTCATTAGTCGACCTCGAGTTTCGCTTGTACTGGGCTTCTAGGTTAAATAAAAACTACATATAAGAAGCTATTCTCTTATTCAAGGATGCCGTTAAATTAAAAATTGTTATTGGCCGTCATTTACATAGTATATACCTATTAGAGGGCTGCGTAAACAGTCTTGAAATGTAAATACGTCTTGTCTTTTAAATGTATTGTCGTAACATATATTATGCCAAAACAATAAAAAATAATGTCGTTAAATAAACGAAGCACAATGGATGTATTGATGTACTCATATATGAGTAATTACAAGCGATGAAACGCAGACTTCTTGTTCGTAACAAACAATCAAAAGAAGTATTGTTGATGCGTGTATGCTTGTTATTTTGCATATGTATTGCACGTTTGAGTGTGTGTTTAAGATGTAAATGGAAGCACGATGGATGTATTGAGGTACGGGTATATGAGTGTTTTTAAGCGATGTTGCGAAGACTTCTTGTTCTTAACAAACACTCAAAAGAAGTATTGTTTATGCTTGTTATTTTTCATATTGTATGTTTGAGTGTGTGTTAAAGATGTAAATGGTAATCTATTATGTGTTGTAAGGGCTGTTTTTTTTAAAGCAAGCGCACACAACTAATATCAATGCATGTGTGCGTTTGTATGTGCGCAGAAAAATTAAGGATCATACACACAACGTGTATGCTCGTGTATGTGCATGCATGACGTTTGTATACGCGCCCATGCGTATGAAAAAACAAGCATCACAGACTTTTCCGTCCCGAAGTATATGCTTCTTTATTCCTATACCTGCAATAATTGAAACAAATTTCTTGCAAATAGTATTGTTAAGCATTTTTTTTGCAGTCGTGTTTTGGTAGGATTTATTTTTTAAACTGTTTCTTTAACAAGCTAATTTTCATGAGTTAAAAAAAATTTTGAAGTTAAATTTTGTTTAAAAGAAAAAAAAATAGCCATACAAATTGCCAATAAATTCAAGTATCGAAAGAAAACTCGCCATGTCGCCAAATCAAAAATTTAGACGCCGATTGAAGTTGAAAAATCGCCACGTTTGGCGAGAAATCGCCATATGTGACAAGCCTGCCAGTGGCAGCAATAATTTACAAGAATTTTTTTCTCTCTCAATTTTTTACTCTCTTTGACGCTCTCTTTCCTTGAAAAGTTTTTGAGTTAATTAATGAACACACCTATTACTGAAAAAGTTTTAGTTCTGCTATAAAAGACATTGACATATAGCTGCTTTTCAAAACATAAAGGCATGTGTACGTAAGTAAACAAAATAATTATTTTGTTAGCATAAGTGAGTAACAAGTACTAAAACTAACTCCAAAAACTTAATGTTAACAAAGTTTAATAAAAATAACACAAAAACCTTCCAAAAATTTAAAAACATTTTTACAATATTAATTTAACTTTTGCCATTGTAACTCCAAAATTGCAATCAATGTCACCTATTTTTAAATTTGTAGTTTCTCTTATAAATGCGCAATTCACATTTTGTATTTTTAAATTATTTTTCAATGAAAAATGTTTATAGTTAACTTTTAATTATTATTCGAACTCCATTTGTTTCTATATTTGTGATTTGAACGGGCTAAAGTTCGTATCGCTTTTTAAGCCAAATTACATGTGATAATTATTAATGAACAAATAACACCAAAGTCTGTTGTAAATGTTCTGACTATCAACACATAGTTGAACGGAACAGCCAGCCGTTTTCGAAGGCCACTAAACCTTCATCATCAGCGTTCTTTTGTGTTTGGTCCACTGTATGTGGTGTCAGTTGATGTAGATTTCTGGTTTATATACTTAGCCTTTTATTGCAAATGGAATATGTGAATTGTTTTGATTCATCGTATTTCAATTTGCTGAAAGCTTTTTTGTATTGTAAGCTCAATTTTACCATCACTATATTTACAACAGTCTTACCATTGTCGTTTTGTTCGTTTTACTAATTATACACATGTTACTTAATTTGCTTATTTTTTGTTCTACTTGAGACAAACTTTTTTGGTTTGTTACTATTAAGTATATTTTTATTTGATTTTTGCCACAGGCCCATGGCTATTAATTTTTAGTTAATTTTTAATTATTATTCTAACTCCATTTGTTTCTATATTTGTGATTTGAACGGGCTAAAGTTCGTATCGCTTTTTAAGCCAAATTACATGTGATAATTATTAATGAGCAAACAAATTAAAAAACAAACAAACCAAAAGCAAAAGAACGCTGATGATGAAGGTTTAGTGGCCTTCGAAAACGGCTGGCTGTTCCGTTCAACTATGTGTTGTTAGTCAGAATATTTACAACAGACTTTGGTGTTATTTGTTCATTAATAATTATCACATGTAATTTGGCTTAAAATGCGATACGAACTTTAGCCCGTTCAAATCACAAATATAGAAAAATGTTTATATTTTTGAATGTTAACAAATTATAATTTTTAACCTTCCTTCGTCCAAAAAAGGATATTATAAGTTTGTAGTATGTGTCTGTACATTTGTGCATCTGTACGAGTCCACGTACAGACCAAAGTGCTGCATGGATTTTGAATTAGATTATTTTTTGTTCGCAAGGTGACTTGACCGAGAGTGTTCTTAGCTTTGTTTGAAGAAAATTGGTCCAGATGTTCAGAAGATATCACATCTTTTCTAGATATATTTACTTGAATCTGTGTGTCTTTGATGCCGTATCTCCCAAATGGCTAGACCGATTTTAATTTTGTTTTTGTCGTTTGAAAAGTGACTCGATCTCGCCTATAATTGAAGAAAATCGGTTCAGCCATTTAGTCAGTACGCTTGGGGATTCTTAAAATTTTTAATTTTTGTCATTATAACTTTTTTATGTCTTTAACATATTTTTTGAGAACATGCAATTTAGATTAAAAAACGGCTAAAAAGGCTAAATGTGTTTTTAAAAAAAGCTAAAAAATAAGCTAAGAGCTAAATGGAAATTTTGCAGCTAAATCCCAAAAAAATAAGCTAAATTTAGCTCATATTAAGCCAATATGGTCACGCTGCTGATGAGGTCAGTTGTTTCTATATTCGCCGTGGTAAAAAGTCAAATGTATTTGTGTACATATGATTGCAAAGGGTGCTTTTAAAGCCCCGTTCAGACTACTATACAAGTATTAATACTTTCATCACATTTTACGATACAGAAATCTAAATACATTCGGTGCGACTGTCAAAACATCTAACGTAAAATCACATATTGTGTTCACACCATCACACTTTAAATAAAATGTGTAATACAAGCAGAAAACAAAACAGCTGTTTAATGAAAATGTCTGTGCTATTCATTGACTAGCGGCGGCAAAACGGTTTCATGTAGGTGGGGACGTGCCCGCACTTGAAAAAATTCAGCAGTTAAAAATATTCTATTTATATAACAGAAAAAGTTTAAGAAAATATATTACCAAAAACGTTAAAAAATTACGTCAACGAAATATGTATACTTCCATACGATTCACTTATTAAAAATTTTGAGCCGATATACATATGACAAAACATTCCATCAATGACGACACGCTATCGGCGGCGAAACAGCCGACTTGGAAATTTGGTTTGTGTGAAAATGCAACCCTGATCTAATGAAAAGTATTATCGTTTAGAAAATTTTATAAAAACGAAAAAGTCTTATGGTATGTCAAATTTTTTATCGTATTATTTGCCACTTTGATGACATTTTGCGTTCAGACTATCACACTTGCACGTATTATTTGAATTTTTGCCAAGTATAACTATTTACAAAGTATAATAGTCTGAACGCGGCTTTAGCAACTTTCTTTTTGGCAACACTGTGATTGGCAACTCAGCTGTTTTCATGTATTATGTTGTTCTTAAACATGTTCAGTTTGGTCTATGAGTATAATTTAACCATGAATCAATTTACAAATGAACGAGCCTTGCAGATTATAAAGTTTTATTATCAAAACTCATGCTTGGTTAAGAAAGTGAATCGTGCACTTCTTCCATTTTATGCTCAGTTTTGGCGACTTTCTGAGGCGGTTATTCGGAATCTTGTGACTAAATTTCGCACCAGATTTACTTTATTGGACATTAAACGCAGCTGTATCCGCCAGTGTTGTTGGTGACCTCGAATTACCGATGCGGCGCTGTTTGCATCAATTGGGCCTCTGTTACTTCATTTATTTTTTTTGCCCAATACGGAAGAGCTGGACTTGGCAGACATGTGGTTTCAGCGAGTTCTTTGAATAGTTTATTCCACGTTTGTGGCCAATAAATTGGCCGCTTAGATCTTGCGATTTAACGCCTAGAAACTATTTTTTGTGAGGCTATAATAAGGCTCATGTCTATAGGGAGAAGCCCGCAACGGTTTTCGCACTGAAAGACAATATTGAAGAATTTGTTCGTGAGATACTGGTGGATATGTTTGCGAGAGTATGCCAAAATTGGACCCATCGTATGAACCATTTCAGACATATCCGCGGTCAACATTTACATGAAATAATCTTTAAACATTGAATTATATATAACGTTCTAACGCCTCAAATAAATATTTTATACATTTCTATAAATTCTATGTGTTTTTTTTAATAAAATCCGAGAGTTCTTAAAAAATCACCCCTTATGACCCCTAACATAATCAGTAGATAGAAAATAATTTCGTTTTCTGTCATATGCAGTTATAAAATTAAAAATTTTGCAATACTACACGCAAAGAAAAGATATGGTTGTAGAATGGTTGAGAAAATAATATTATGTTCTCTGAAACAAATGTGTGGTCGTCGAACTTGTTATTTCAAACATTTATTTCGTTACGATAAACAGAGTAATGTTTGAATTTAATAATTGTATTATCACATCCATATAAAAGTGTGATATGGTTAGAGTTTAACAATATAGTTTTGTTAAAAATTTATGACTACAACATAATTTGTATTATTATTTAAAAATAATATGATGTAAATAACAATATAATGTTTTCCAAAACCATACTATGTTAAGTTTAAAAAAAATCTTTTTCAGAAACATCTGTCAGTTCAGTATTTCCTTTGTAAGCTATCGGTAGTGTTAAATAAATGAATAACTAAATAAAGTATAAACAAAAAGGTAGATCATTAAAAATATATAAACATTTGTGTATCTTTTTATACAGACACGGCTGTATGGCGTGTAAGTATACATATCTATATCTACAATTTATTTCAACAATATTAATTTATTTTTATTTCGAATTTAACGCACAGCTGTTGTTCCTACAATAAATATATGACTAAAAAATAAAATAGTATTATTATATTAAATAATACTATGGTCGTGTTTAACAATATTAATATAATATTAGAACAATTATATTTTAGTCACATCTAACAATAGTGTTCTCATATTTACAATACTAAGATTATAATATAATTAACTCAGATAATATTATAATTAACTCAGATAATAATATTGTTAAAGTTTTTTTTTTCTATTAACAATAATATGATTTGACTGCAACCATATAATTCAATCATAGTATGTTGCTGTTTGATTATGGTTACCTCAACCATATTTTTTCTTTGCGTGTATAAATGTAAATGCGTAATTCTATCTCTTTTATATTCTTTGGATATCGATTATTGTCTTTAGACGGTAAATTTTGAGCTAACTGAGAGTTAAAGTTCGAATTAACTTTTAATGGGACATTGTGAAAAGGGCCGTGAAAATTTTAAAAGCTAACGACCCTTTGTTTTTGTCTGAAATTTTTAAGGCGACTTTAATGTGTAAATTATTATTTCACATTTGTTTCAATAAAAGAAATGAGTTCTATATTCGTGTGTATCGAATTTTATATACCCTTCACATATCAATATACACAGACTAAATATAATCCATGTGTCATTTTAGAACAAAACTTTCGTTCGTCCATATCCACTACGAATTAAATTGCAATGCGTAGCGTTGGACTGCAACTTACATACAAAATACCTCTTCACTTACACGTTTGCCCTGTTTACATGACTGTGTATTTAGCAGCGAAATTTTTCTAAACAAAAACTTTAAATTTTACCAATTAAATCAAGTGAAACTGCAATGTAGGCAATTGGCAACAATATGCATGCCACGCTTAACAAAATTTTTTTTACTTGATTAATTGCGCCTTATAGGATTGTAATCTCAAATTTAATAAATTGAATTGAATTGAAAATATGTTTTCTCACATTAGCACAATATTTTTTACGTTATGAAGTTTTTATTCTTATATTTGGTATTTGTTGTCCGAATAATAAATAAATTCATGTTATGTGTGTGTTCAGTAGCAAAACTTTATAAACACAAACTTTAAAATTTGGAAATTAAATCCACTGAAGCTGGAATGTAGACAATTGACAACAATATGCATGCAAGGGTTTTTATACTTACAAAATATTATTTTAGTATATGAAATTTATTTCATATATTCTTCCGATAAATTTTTCAAAATACATATATGGTATTTATTGTAGTAATAGTAAATAGACTCATGTCATGCATACTAATGTTGCTTGGTAAGTTGTTAATAAAGCTTTCTTTCTCCCAGCTTTTCTGATCAACAATTGAATAATTAAATTATTTTCGAAAACCGTTACCTCCATATTCACAAAAAATATTTTTGGTTTATTAAAGGTTTATTTGACAAATTTCCCATAGAAATATGTCAAATAACCACTTAATAAACCTTAAATAGTATTTGTGAATACGGCCGTTAGTGTCTATATATAGGGTGATTTTTTAAGACCTTTCGGATCTGATTTATAAAAAAAACACATAAAATTTTGAGAAATGTATAAAATCTTTATTTGAGTCCGTAGAACGATATATATAATTCAATGTTTAAGAAAATGAAATGGTTAATACGTTGGGTCCAAACATATCGGCCGGTATCTCACAAATAAATTCTTCAATATTGTCTTCCAATGCGTTAACCGTTGCGTGCTTGTCCCTATAGACATGAGCCTTAACATATCCCCACAATAAACAGTCTAAAGGCGTTAAATCGTGAAATCAAGGCGGGAAATTGACAGTAGTTGTCAGGGAAAATAAAAAAATCAACCAACTCTGGGAGCATCTAAATAAGAAATTAATTGCTTCTGGTCAACCAAAAAAAAAAATATGGCTAGTGCTCTTTTCTCTAACTTTACACTAATTATTTAAATATTATTAAGTTATTAAATTAAATAAAAATCTAAATAACATTTATATTCGTTTCTTTTTTTTTCATATACGTGTATACAAACATATATGTTTGTTGCTTAAAATTTATTCAGTGTTGTGAAACGATTATTTCCTTTTCCAACACTGAAACAAAAACTCGATTCGCTTGGTATCGAGTGACATCATCGGAAATTTTCTTGCTATCGAAACTAATTTCTATTCGAATGCAATTTCGATCACGAGTACAGGAATTAGGCCCCAGATCACTGCTCTAATATGAAATCATTCAATAATAAATTTAAAAGCGAAATTCAAAAATATAATGGCATGAGTAAGCACAACTCCTTGCATTGTAATCCATTTGAAAATGATCACCCGTTACCCTAATTCCTACAATTTTTCCTGGGAACTAATTGCTGTAGCAGAGGTTTTTTTAACTCGAATGTGTATTTTTTGCTATTTAAATTAATACGATTAGTATAATTTTTAAATTTATTTAATACATTTTGTTTTCACACAGTTTTAAAACAAATTCCATAATTTAAATTACAGCCATTAAATGTTTTTAGGATTAAAATGGTATTTTTGTCAGCTATTGCCTAAATGCGGCCTTTTAATGTAATTATAGTGACATTGTTTCAAAAGAATGTTGGCAATGCAATTTAATTTTATATAAATTGTTCTGTTTACTTTGGTTTTTTTTTTGTAATTAAAATTAAAAATTTTAATTAGGTCGCTTAAATTGTGTTAATAAATAATGCATAAATGTTTTCTAATACTAATAATATATAAAATGCGTTTTAATTAGTTGGTTTAATGAAAGCATATACAATAAAATTAAAAAAAATTTATTACATTATGCTGCGAAGTTTGTGCGAAATATATTCTCGGATTATGCTTGAATTGAAACCTGTAGTTTTTCAATTTAATTTAGTAAAAAAAAACATTTGTTCAATTCATAAGCTCGTATTAACTTTGAATGCGTTGTCTAAACGTCTAATTATACAATATTGTATTAGTTTTTTGTTGATAATTTTCATAAAAGAGTGTGTACTAATTATAAGATTACAGTGGAATCTCCCTTAACGAACACTTCCTATAGGCGGACACCCTCTTTAGACGGACACTTTTGACAGGTCCCGACAGCTCTATAAGCAAAGCATTGCTTTCTCTTGAGCGAACAGTCCCCTTGTGCGGACACATTTCAATGGTCCCTTCGGTGTCTGCTCAAGAGAGATTCCACTGTATTTGCTTAATAGTTGTATTGAGGCCAGGGCTGGGAATATTCTTAATTTGTAAAAATTTTTTAACTATGTTATAACTAGCACTACAAGTCGTAATATTCTTCGATATATTTATTCGTTTGCGTTAACGACAATGCAATCCTGTTAGTTCTTTTTTACGATAGTGTACATCTGTATTTTATTCGCCATATCGTGCCATAACCCCCGAAATAGCTTAAGCGACATAATTTTCGAACTTAAATTTTTGACCAAAATCGATTATTTGCGATCGTAAATAGTCGATTTTCGTCAAAAAAAACCAAGTCCAAAAAATGTGTCGCTTAAGCTATTTTAGCGGCTATGGCTCGATATATTTGCATATCTTGTGCCATAACTGCATACAAAATGTCAAAATAAGCGAAAAGCACAAAAAAGAAAAACAAAATAAATTTTAGCTTGTGATTTTAATTTTTTCACTCCAAACGACAGCTAATATCGCGGAAATATGTTACTGGATAGCAAACTTGGCTCATGATCGTATTCCAATACGTTCCCGTGAGTCATATATGACTCATTGGACAGGGACGTTGTTAAATTTCATGCTTTCAAATGAGATTAATTAAAAAAAAAATCAATTTCAGTTTCTGACTTTTAAAAATAATATAATAATAATAGGTCTATGTATTTACTTTCCCAGCAGGAACTAGCAACGAGAGAGTAAAGCAGAATTTTTTTAAAATTACTCTCCTAAATATGAAAAAGTAAATGAACGCTTTACTTGTAAAAACTTGCAAGAAAATTGTATTCATATCACAACCATGGATGGAAAACATGATAGAATTGTACTTTTTCTGATGTATTTTGTTTGATAATATTTTAAATTGCAATGTGTTTTTAAAACTTTACATTTAATATGAAATTCTTCACACAGTTTCATGTTTTTTATTTACCATTTTTATGCATTTTTCATAGTTTTTTAATTTTATTCATTCATATTCACATACAAAAGTGCCACTTTCCATCTCTGATCATATATGAGAAACAAAAAAAAAGTTATTTGCCATTAAAATTGAATTTATGTGGCTTAATAAAAGAAAAACAATAAATTAAGGAAACATGATTTCTTTTGAACTACGTATACATGTTTGTTTTTCAAAGAAATTCACATTTTGCCGTTTTCCTTTTTCAGATATTTTTGAAATATGTAATTAATTTGACAACATAATACACAACAGGTGGTTGGATAATTCTTGCAAGTAAAAATTTTACTAGTAATAGTTTGTAGCAGTTATGCCAACTTTTGAGACTCAAAACGTGTGAAAATTTTTGAAAAAGGGGCTAGAAAGGGCTAAATTGAAAAAATATTAAAAAAAAAATAGTAAAATTTTTCGAAAAAGCGCGAAAAGGGGCTAGTATTAAAATGTTTCTGTTGAAAATAAAAACATTAAATCAATTTTTGTGAAGTAATTTATTAGAATATAAATAACTATCATGAGATCAACACATACACAGCTTTGGAGCTTCAATATTGTACATATTTCATTTACATTTCATATTACATTTTAATAAGGTATGTACATACGTAGATTAAATAGTTAGCATATACATACATATATAATAGAAATATATATACATATGTATGTTTACATAAGTAGATACATTTAAAATTGGCCGTTATTAAATAAAATTTCGATTTCTCGCTCTTCCAAAAACATACATTATCTGTTTTAGACTTTACTGAATAACTTTCAAGGCATACAAAATTTGGAAGAAATAAAAGATTACTCTATATTAGTCTTCTTTTTTAAATTGGACTTTTTACTCATTTTATTTTGCTAGATTAAAGGAAGAAAAAGTTCGCAAAAATTTAAATGTAGCCATACCGAGCAAAAACTAAAAAGGGGCTAAAATGGCTGAAAGATTATTGTAAAAAGTGCTAGGTTTGCGCCTTTTTTAGTTTGGTGCTAAAAATTTTTTTTCGCGTTTTGACTGACTGAAAACGCGCTAAATCTAGCCCTAAAAGGGCTAAGTTGGCATCACTGGATTGTAGGAATTTTTTTGTCTTTCAATTTTCCTCTCTCTTTTGACGCTCTCTCCTTGCAAACTTTTTGAGTTAATGAACACTTTTCAGTAATAATTGTTACAAATTCGTAACAATTTTTAGTAAATGAACAAAAAATTTGTCCGTTCACAAGTGCATACACAAATATCGTTTATTTTTAAACCATAAACCATACGACTGCGATTGTGAGTTGAACAATTATTTTAATTGAAATCTGATTATTTTAATTCGTTGGACAGCAACAGTAGGTTAACTTGGTTTCACAGCTTGCCGGGGGAAAGAAAAAGTGTTCGGCTCGCTTGGGACTAGAGATGGGCGTGTGTCATATTTCTTTCCGTGACACGAACGTGCACGACTCAACACGAAGTGTTCGTGACAAACAAATCTGACTTCGTGCGTGTTCGGTTCGTTTCGTGTTGAGAAAAGATGACACAAAAAAATAATCGAACATATTTTAGTATCGTGTTGACGAAAATTTTCTCGATGGCGTTTCGTACGTGTTAAGCGTCTTGGTATTCGTGTTGGTGTCGGGTCGTGTTGGGAAAGTTCAGCACGCGCCCATCTCTGCTTGAAACTATCCAATTAGGTCCCTTTATGAGGGAGGGAACGTTAGAATGAAGAAGAGTGAAAGAGAGGATGGAAGATAGATAGTGATAGAGAGAGGAGAGGGAGGAGACGCGCTATAGACAGTGATGCCACATTTTTGGGCTATAGAAACACATCAAAATGAAAAAAAAATTCACTGAAAAGCGTAATTTTGAGACGTAAAAAGCACTAACGGGAAAACGGTGAGAAAATAAAAACGTGGGAAGTTGAATAATTTTCAATAAATATATTCTGAGCTATTTTCTATTTTGGCAATACTATCAACACCTCTAACGAAATATATCAGATGAAAAATATATGCTTTACACTCTGAAAAAATAAATACACCAAGTTTTTATTAAAGTAATTTTAAGAAATATACAAATGCCTTAAAAGCACTACCTAATTAGTTATTTTCCTAAGTTTGGCACTAAGTTAGTTTGAGTCTTCAAAAAGCACTAAAAATAGTAATAAAAACACCAAAATGGCATCGCTGACCAGCGTTGTCAACTTTGAAATTTCAAAACGCACCAAAATGGAGAAAAAATCGCGCCATTTACAAAAAAACGCACCAAGATTTCTTTAGCTTAAAATGTTTATTGAATTGATTTTGCATAAAAAGTATAATATTATATTTTTTGTATTAAAAATTTAACACTAAAACTAGTTCTTACAGTTCAAGGTTGAAAGGGTAAAACCTAAAAAAACTAAACAAATATGTTTGATAATATTTTTTTTTAATTTCATAAATTCTGTACAAAAATTTTTAAAGATATCAACAATTAATAAATAGTAAGCATTCAAAACTAATAAGACTTCAGTATATATGATTTTATTCAAATATTTTTAAATTTTTTTATCAGAAGTTTAATGTATCCATATTAAAAATATCACAATTAAAAGAAATAGCCTTCTACAATATATGTACTGAACGAATTCGTACATACATGGTATACATGTACCGTAATTATGAAAGTGGTCTAAGTCATACGCATTTTTGATTCGATATAGTAAAATAAATTTATATTAATCGAGACTAGTATAACTCTAAATTAAACTATTGCATAAAATCCAAAAATATTTTTAGATTTGATCAAATGTAATATACTAAATATCTCGACCAAAGAAATATATGACTTACACAACTTTCATAATTAAGGGCACATAAATATGTTTACATTCACTTGTACAAGATGATACATTTTTGTACATTAATTTTATAAATTCTGTTTAAAACTTTTTAAAAAGAGAACAAAAATTAATTATTCTAAATAAATAAACCCAATATTTTCATCATTATTGTCATCGGACCATACAACAGATTTTATTTCAAATTGTGATATCTTGTAAACATCATTAGTATTAATATGGTAATTAACATTATCAGCAAGTTGATAAGTTTCACAACAATAATTTTCCGGTTTTAACCCATTGTTGTGTTAAATTTGCGTTGGTGCCACCAAAAATTAAAAAACGCACCGAAATTTTAAAAAAGCGCACCACGCACCAACTAAGGAATTTTTCGCACAAAAAATTTCAAAAAGCACCCAAAATGGTGCGAAACGCACCAAGTTGACAACGCTGTCACTGACTACAAAAAAACACTTAATTGAAAAAAAAAATCAACAATAAATTTTTCTGTGTGAATACCTTTACGAAGTCTTATAGCCCATAGTGCAGTGGATATATAAATAGAATAAGTTAAATTTTATAGCCACATAATATAAAACATTTCTATGTTGCAAAATGAATGACTCAGACATTTTCTTCGTTAAATGCCTGAAATACTTTTCCTCTTTCTGATTTCATTTTTTTTTGTATTTTTCAACACCCCCTCGCCGCCCAGTTTCATATTTATTTATTTAATAAAATCACATAATGGTTTACGATTTTAAGAACGTTTCTCCAGTTGTAGAGAAAAGCAAAGAATTTCTCTAGACGAATTCATTTAAAATAAAATGATTTTTTAAGCTCTTTAGTTTTCTTTTAGTATTTAATCCTTAAAAAAATATACAAATGAAAAGAAAGCTAGTCCGACAGCATTCAAACGGGCCACTTAAGCCTTAAGCAGAATGATATCAATACAGACAAAGTCTGAGCAATCGAATATTGATTGTATTTCAATTATGATTGAAGCCGCTGCTTGGTAACTCATGCTTTTTGCACACACTTTTTTATGCTTTGTGTGCAGACGTTTAAGAATTTTTTAATTTTTCTTATTGCCTGCGGAATAATATTTTTTTCGATCAATAATTGCACTACTGGAAACACACCCACTGTTTCTTAAGATTCCTTTAAAAACTGCCACATATTTGTCTACAAAATGCATTCTGCAGTTGGACAAACCAGAAGAAAAAGAAAAATAATTATTTTCTATTATAGTTTTTTTATTTTTTTATGTAAATGTAAAAAAAGAGAAAGACAACTTATATACAAATACATACATAATAATAAAATAAAGTGCGGTACATTCCCCATTATATGTATATACCAAAATTTACGTATTACGTATAATTTGAAATACACGAATAGTATTCGCATATTTTGTGCTCCAATTTTTAAGTAAGATTCGTACTAAAAGCAAGTGGAAAAAAACTTGAATTTAGTGTCAGAGAAACAAGACGTCTTAAAAAGTTGGCGGCGGCGGCGGTTGAGGAAAAAAAATAGTCGGCGGCGGCTCATAAGCCCGCTTGAGCTGGCTGAAATTGACAGCCACTTTTTACAAGTTTTCTAAACACATTTCTATAAAAAAAATTAAAACACCTGTACCTGGATTCGGTAACTTTTTGCGAACCGAAAATCGTAATGTTTATCGATATATTTATTCGCTTCCGATAACGATAATGTGATTCTGTAATTTCTTTTTCACGATAGTCTCCCGCTTTATCTTATTTACCATTTAATTCAATATTATGTGGTTGCTCTGTATAGAAAATGTGAAAATAAGCGAAAAGGACAAAAAATAATAAAGATAAACTCAACAAATTTGGTTTTGTGACGAATATCGTTAAAATATGTAACTGAATAGCAAAGTCTATAAATTTTCGTTATATTTATTATAACCATACGATTATCGTAATAAGAGTTACTAAATCCAGGTACTGATGCCTTCCATATAATTTGAAAGGTGTAGTAGAAATTTGCAAATACAAAAAGCAATTAGCCGGCTGCAATTTTGAGCCGAGGCTAGCCGCATGCATCCATCGGCGGCGGCTTGAGGTTACATTGAAAGTCGGTGGCGGCTCTTGAGTCGGCTGTGAGCCGATCGGCTTGTTTCTTTGTTATGTGCAGCTTTTTCTTTGCGTTTGCGTATTTTGTATAATTTTTTAAGAATACTGATAAATAATTTGTTATTTATAAAAATAAAATCCAAATGTATAATAGATTTAAAAACAAATTTGTTTATAATTTCTTTTACGTAAGCAGATTTCTATTATATAAACCTAAAAGTTATTTTAAAATCACGTAATTTCGTTGTCGAAAACAAACCCTTTATTTTGCTGAAATTGCCCCTAAAAGTCTGCAATACAATACACGTTACTTTTTACATTAAAAGCAGACATCAATCCAATTTAGCCTAAACCTGAATGTTACAATGCATTCCATATTGCATTTAGTGCTTCAATATTGTTTCAGTATAATATAATAAATTCGTTTAAACTTTTTGCAACCGATGTTTCGCTCTTTCCGCTCACTCTTCTTACAGGCTTCAGCCAGTCTTCCTTTCGTGCATGCACCGCCACATGAAATGTCAACCATTTCTAACAATTTATCCTTGTTCATAATATTCGTTAAGTATTCATTACATTTTTTTAACTCCAACTTCTGAGCACGCCATAATTTAAAGTTTGTTGCGTGTCTGCAATACCATAAAACAAAAGTTTTACGTACTCAAGCCATAACACTCATACGAGATTATGCGAGGGTATGACATGGCAAATATGTATTATACCCCTGCAAAAGACCACTTACAAGAACATTTAAGACATGAGGGATTTTTCAAATGCTTTAATACAGCAAAATCTTCTAAAACAAACGCTAAACAACATTGTTGGCAAGACAATTGTTTCAGTTATTCCTATATCTGCAATAGTTTGTTTCATCAAGATTGGACCACGTACTCCAATATTATTTGCAGGGTCAAACGTACACTATGCAAAATCACAAGAATACACGCATCAAAACTATTTTTTTTAGTGTGTTACAAACAAGAAGTCTTCGCGACATCGCTTATTAACACTCATATACACGAACACCAATGCATCAAGCTTCGCTTATTAGACGACAGCATTTGTTATTGATTTAGTATAATACATGCCACGAGAATACATTTAAAAAATAAGACGTATTTACATATCAAGACTGTTTACGCAGGCCTCTAATATGTATCCAGTTAACTATCGCTACATTTAATTTAAAAAAAGTATCTAACACATTGAACGATATTTCAGATATTTTTTTGTTTTAATTTTGTTAACGATATTTTTATTTTTGTTAATATCATTTATAATCGCAATGCACTGGTATTTGATTTGTAAAACAGAAAAAAGAACGATTGGGTATTTCATGTAAGACAAGGTGCCTTGATGTTTTAATACGCTACATTCTGCTTGAATTTTCTACTTAGATATATTTAAAGACAAACACTGGACACATACTAGACATAGACTGGACATAGATTAGACATAGACCAAACATAGACTAGAGATAGACAAGACATAAACATAATATATTTAATGCCAAACTCCCTCGATAGACTGCGATTATGATGGCAAATAGCATTTCCTTTTGTTGCAATTACATTCACATGATTTGTTTAATGCAATTCTACACTGATATTCTTCTACAACCATTTACACTTGCTTAACGTTATGTATACCTCTATTTTATACTAGCACATGTTAGTGAATGTGTTGTTCTTTTCAATCCAATTAAAATGCAGTAAATGTCGACGGCTCCATTCTAAAACATGCTAAGTCAACAAAACTAGTTTTGAAATAAACGCCTTCAAAGTTTATTGATGATATCTCGGGAATGTTATGAGATAGAAACTTGAGACTTTTCGTAATCATATAATAATTGCAATAGAATTTTTTTAATTTATTTGAACTTTATAAATTTGTCGTAGATCATAATTAAAAGTGACTTAAAATCACAAATCTATATAATAGAAAGGTTCTTTCTCGCCTAAAATGGTCATCTCAGTACATATATCATGTTTTAGTTGGGAGAAAAATTTTAATTAATATTATTTTTTTTTTTTTTTGAGTACTTAATTACAAACTCAATTATGCTAAGTCTATTTGAAACATTTAAAAAGGGCCGTTTTTTAAACTCGACAAATTATGCTAAGTACATTTTGCTTTTAATAGAATAGTCCGATTGCTATCAAAATTTTACAGAATCTAAGTTAATAAATGATGAATTCAGAAATGCATAACATGTTATGCCCACTTAGCATGTTTTGGAATGGGATCGTCGATATTACGTGCAACTCATTGTGTGATTAAAAAAAACAGACCGTCATGCCTGCGTTGTAGACTAAAACAGACAGGATGCTTTTGGATTCTTATTTTTTGCTTGTTAGGAAAATATTACGTAGTTGTTACGTAAAGGTTTTGCTGCAGTTTTATCAGATTTTTCCCAGCGTGCTGCTAAATATATGTGTGTGGTTGCGCAAGTTAAAGCATAAAAAATATTATTGCATTTCTTTTTAATCTGCATTACGCACAATTCCTGTAAATTTATATGGGGTAAACTATTTTAAAATCATATTATTTGCTGTACTTTTCACGTTGTTTGCTATATATATTTTGAAGTTAATTTAATATAGTTTTAGCAGTTCAATGAAGTTATTCATGTGTTTGCTGTTGTTGCCATATTTTCAGAAAATTGGTTGATTGATTGTCAGCACATTGTCAGAACATTGCCAGATCTGATAACATTGTAAGATCTAATAATCGTCTGTACATAGCTTTACTTACTCTTTTAAATGTTAAGAGAGCTTACATGTTTTTTATACCCTTTACCAAAAAATGGTAAAAGGGTATATATAGGTTTGTCATTCCGTTTGTAATTTCCAGAATATTAATAAGCGAGCCATAAAGTATATATATTCTGGATCCTTATGCATAGGGAAGACGAATAAGCGATGTCCGTCTGTCCGTCTGTCTGTACGTGAAATCGGTTTTCCCAAGCTCCCAGAAAAGCTAGAGACATCGTTCTTCGACTGGTGTGTCAGAAATGGTCTAAATAAACTTAAACTTCATTTTGCATTACAAAATAACTACGGAAAAGTAGTTATTATTTTTTTTTTTATTAAATAAAGGCATTTTATACTACAGTATGAATAAAATTAGTATTTCTTGTTAAAAAAAAATTTAAAAAAAATTAAAAAGGCGTTTCCAGGGTTGGAAAATTTTAACTTTTTTTCTTATACAAAAGTAACTTACTAACACAAATTTTTCCTTTTTTTCTATAAATGAAACATGTCTTATGTTCTTAAAAGAAAGAGATTGATGTCAGAAATCAGAAAAGCAAAAAGGATGATTCCAGGGTTGGAAAACCTAAAATTTTTGTGAAGTTTAAAATGAACTACCGTAAACTAATTATTTATTTATTTTTATTAAATAAACTTATTTTATACTTCACCACGAATAAAATTGGGTTTTCAAATCAAAAAAAAAAAAAAAAAAAAAAAAAAAATTAAAAAATTTAAAAAGACGTTTTCAGGGTTGGAAAACTTTAACTTTTTTTCTTATACAAAAGCAACATACTAAAACAAAATTTTCCTTTATTTCTATAAATTAAATATATCTTATATTCTTAAAAGAAAAAAATTGGTGTAAGAAATCAGAAAAATTAAAAAGGATGATTCCAGGGTTGGGAAACTGAAATTTTTTGTGGTATAAAAAATTAACTACCGAAAATTAAGTTTTATTTTTTTTAAATAAATAAACTTATTTTATGTTTCAGTACGAATAAAATTGATATTTTAAATTAAAAATTGAACTTTAAAAAAATTAATAAGATGTTTCCAGGGTTGGAAAACTTTAACTTTTTTATACAAAATTAACTTACTAAAACAAATTTTTCCTTTTTTTCTATAAATTATATTCTTAAAAGAAAGAGATTGGTGTAAGAAATCAGAAAAATCAAAAAGTGGATTCTAGGGTTGGGAAACTTACACTCTTTGTGATATAAAAAATTAACTACCGAAAACTAATTTTTATTTATTTTTTTATTAAATAAAATTATTTTATGATTGAGTACGAATAAAATTAGTATTTCAAATAAAAAAAAATTAAAAAATTAAAAACGCGATTCCAGGGTTGGAAAACTTTATTTTTTTTTTTTGGCAAAAGTAACTTACTAAAACAAATTTTTCACTTTCTTTATAAATTAAACATATCTTATGTTCTTAAAAGAAAAATATTAGTGCAATAAATCAGAAAAATCAAAAAGGATGATTTCAGGGTTGGAAAAGTTACACTTTTTGTGATATATAAAAGTAACTAAGTCTAATTAATTTTCATCTTTGCCTTTATAAATTATATATATTTTACGTTTTGGAAATAAAAGTTTTTTGTAGAAAACTATAAAAATAAAAACCACAGCTCCAGAGCTGGAAATTTTGAACTTTTTTTCTGGATATTAAAGTAAATAAATAAAACATTTTTTCGAATTTTTGTTTTCACTTAACACACTTTCTATATTTTTTTAAGAACTACTAGATTGGTATAAGGAATCAGAAAAATCTAAAATGACGATTTCAGGGTTTGAAAATTAGTTTTTTTTTGTACATAAAAGTAACTAGGTCAAATTATTTTTTTCTTTTTGTTTATATTTTATGTATGTGCTTATGTATGTCTCTCTATACTACATAAAAACACTTTGGTAAAGGGTATATAAGATTCGGCACAGCCGAATATAGCACTCTTACTTGTTTTTTTTGGCTTGTGTGAACTTTTCCCACTTTCATTTCTCAGATCTCTGAAAAAATAGAGTCAATATTGACTAAGCTTTTGTCTAGTGGCTTCGTCACTGTAGAAGCACTTCTTTTTCTATTTTCTTCAAACGCTTCCTTCGCTGCTTAAATGCAATTTTTGTTTATTGTATTTTGTAAATGTTAAACTTTTTACCTTAAAAAAGTACTACAATATGTGCAGAAAATATTTACCTCAAGCTTGTTTTTTGCTGTTATTTTATAAGTAGGTGCGGAGTGGGCTTTAATGGAAATTTTGTACTTACAATCATCTGGTGCTAGTGGAAACAAAACTGTATTGATAAAGTTCAAAAGTTTTTATTTTAAATACCATGACTGCGACGATGCAGAAGAATGCAAAAAAAATAAGGAAAAATAAACGAAAATTTTAAAACTGTAACAAAAGCAGAAGCAAAGATTTTCTCATTTATAAATATACTTTTTCTTAAAAGGTGCAGTAGAGAAAAATTGTGTACTTTTGTATTGCAACACTAAAAGCAAAATGAATAAGGTTATATTGTTGTACTTTGTTTTACCATTGACATTAATTTGCTCTGACTATGTTATCAAATGAACTTCTTTCTGCAAACATACTGCTGTTCTTTTATAAAACTTACTTAACAGAGAAAATTTCGCGGTGAAAGGTAGAAATTGTTATGTGAAGAATTATTTGCAGTCATGTTCGCCAGTGGCGCTATTCGGTGTGTGATGCAAATTGTCTTGTATAAGTGTAAATGCAAAACATCGTACCTTTTCTTCAAAATTGAACAACAAAATACACACACGATCTAAAGAAAACCTACGATATTTTGCTTTTACACCTATGCAAGACCACTTGCATCACACACCGAATACCGCCACTGTTTTGTGTGTGTGCTAGTTTTCAACTTTTTGCTACGTTTTATTTATAACCTAAACTTGCATTAATTAAACCCAATAAGTAAGTAAAAACAAACAAATAAAAGCAAATACTTAAAAAGTTCAAGAAATTAACTAAAGCATTTTGTGAAAATCTACAAAATATGAAGAGTTAAGGCAAAGGGAAATTATGATCACTTCAGTATTTATGGCAAGAGTGCATATTGAAAAGTAAAAGTTTCTTATATAATACTCGTATTTATTGTAATATGAAGTAAGTGCAATTTAATAGAATTTTCTTTTTTATTGGTTCTAAAAATCGAACATGTGCGTAAAAGAGGTTTCGATAATTCCATGACTTTTTATTTGAAATGCATTAAGGGCCTTGTAATATATAATGTGCAATTCCATATATGATCAAAATTGCTGGCATTCTCTTAAATAAATGCACAAAAAAAAAAAAAAATATTTTTCAAAATCCCTTATACTAACTTTTAAATTGATTTCGGAAACTTGAGCAACTGGGCCGATTTTAGGTCCGTTATTGATATCCTTCTAATATAGTGTGGTACATGCGCAACTCCATATATGATCACAAGAAAAATCATAAAGAAAACCATATATTTCTAAATCGATTATTAACATTTTTTTCCAGATAGTGTAATGCGTGTGTGATTCCATTTTTGACCGAAACTACCACCAATCTTCTAATTTTGCTAAAAAAAACCATAATTTTCAAAATCCATTATTCTAATATTCAAAATTATCTACGAGCTTATTCCCAGACATATGAAATTTCATATTTGACCAACATAACAACCAACTTCTTTAAAAGATTCGCTTTAAAATCATATTTCCTGAAATAGATTTCGATTTTTTAAATTATTTCAGAAAAAGACCAATTAAGTAACATTTAGGATCCTTAAATCCTAAATTAAAATTTACATATTACCATTAGAACTACTTGCCATATAATGACTTACTTTTCTGATTACCAAATTTCATTACTCGCTTACAAATCACATTACATATTGAAATTTTTTGCTGGACATTTATAAGTAACTTTAAAGTAGTTTTCTAATAACCACATCTAGTTGATTAAGTGACTTTTTCCCTTGTCGCCGACTCACTATTTTAACATAGGCATATCACAGGCGGTAGTCAACTGTCCATCTCTGCATGAATTTTTTATTGACTACTAACTACTTATTTTTCAACCAATTTGAAGTCAATTAATATTATAGTTAGGGAAAGGATTTTCATGCATTTAAAATCACGTTTTATGCACATAAAATATGCAGTAAAAATATAAAAATATGTATTTAAAACTAATAAAATATGCATTTATCAACTTTTTTTTCAACATTTAATAACATTAAAAACTTAAAAAAATTACCTTCATTGCTTTCTTAACAAACATTTTGTCATTAAAAACTTAAAAAACATAAAAAGCTTAGCTTCAATGCCTTCTTAACAAATATTTTGTCAAATCATATGGAATACAAAATAAAGTTCATCCGAACTTTTATTTACGTACATGAATGAATAAATATTTTGTTTAATTGTCAAAGATGAATCTTTGAAGATATTTTCTGAAAAAATTGTATGTAATAAAAATTAATGTTCCACGCCAGCAGAAGTAATTGGTGCATACTTAAATGCTGCTACTTCGTTTGTGGAATATTCAGTTTCTAAATTTTCGTTCTTAGAACTATAAAATATTGATCCAATTGATGTGTTAAAGTAACGAAAGCTTCTAATTGGCCTAGAGTGTGAACAAGAAAGCAATACAGTGTGTACCCAAATATCAATTAGGCAGAAGGCTGTCGGATACTATATTTCTATTAATAAACTTAAAGAAATTTTAAAGTCAAAAAACTTGCACCCATATGCAAAAAATAACGTGTGCTTCAAGTGTACGTTAAAACCAGTTTTTGTATGGACATTTTAATTAAATGTACACTTCAAGCGCACGTTATTTTTTTTGCAGATGAGAAAAGTTTTTTGACTTTAAAATTTGTTTAATTTTATTAATAGAAATTTAGTATCCGACAGCTTTCTGCCACGTTCCCGATCTAGTTACTATAGGATGTATCCGTATCATATCATTTGATATTTTTCATTAAAGGCTGAAACACGCAAATTTGCTTTCAAAAACTACTACAAAAACTTTGCAACTAATAAATAAAAAAAAAAAACAAAATTATATTTATAACATGAAAAAACTAAAAAATGTATTAAAAATATACATGTATAACAAAATATGCAAAAATATGTATTTATTAGAAAATATGCAATAATGTGCACTAACAAATCGATGCCATTTTGTCACAAATTTGTTGATTCGCAAAGATATTTTATTTACGTTGATCTAAGACGAACGACAGAAAACATGTATTTACATGAAAATCCTTTCCCTAATTATAGTTAAATAAATATATACATATGTATGTATATATGTAAATACATATATACTATAGATATTTAATGTATTTACATATTTTTATATATGGAAATAATTAGTATTTTTATATTTAAAATAAAAATTTATATGTACATATATACATTCATACGAAAGTTTACACTGCACATAAAAAATATTATGCGAGCACATATTAAGCATTAAACACATTCACCACAGCAGGCTACACGAACATACGACTTCAAATGCCGCTAGCAGCATTTGTCGCCTCGTAGCCGGCTACTTAATTATTTTGGAGACGGCAGCAGCACCATCTGCAGTTGATGTTCAAGTACAAATACATAGTTCAGTATTGCCACTTTTATATATTCTGCATTTGTAAAAATTAATTACTCTTTTAAAATGTAAGTAAGTAAATGTAAGTACAAAAATGAATCAATTTATTCCTAACATCAATTTTTGGATATTATTTCTGTTAAATAATATTAAATAATTGTACAAAATCATTCATTCAACATTTTGTATTATACTGGCAATACTGAATTTTCTCATTGTAGCCCACAAAATAGAAATTAGTTTAATTGGACTACAACGACAAAATTAGCATAGTCAACAAGCTGCCGCCATGTTGCCTTGCTGTCTTCAAAAACATTATTCTCATATAAACATGTGTATTCTATTCCTGACATTTGGTAGTCGGTAGCTTGCTGTGGTGAATGTGTTTAATGCTTTAGAATTGAAATTATTTATTTTTTTTCAACACAAACATTTGACATTTGACTTCATGGCATGCTTCTTTTTTTCTTTTCTTTTCATTTACTTATTTTGATTTTATTTATTTCTTTGGTTGGCTGATATCTGCATGAGATTTGTATGTAGTCACTTGCAAAATAATTAATTTATAGTTAGTGTTTTTTGTCAACTGATTATTTTACTGAATAAGTAAAATAATAATTTGGGATTATTAGTGCGTTAATAAATCTTTAACTTAAATTGTAACAACTACCAAAAATAAAACACTAATTATAGAACATTAAAGTTGGCACAAAAATACAAAATATTGGACACAACTGATAGTGGCAAATCGATCAGAAAAACTTCTCAATATTTGATATAAAATCAAAAAAGGTCACAGTTAGGATGTGTCACAATATGAATAATATTTATTCAACTTTATCTACTCTTACCATTACGCTAATTTCTGCCCTTCTGAAATCGATACTTAGACACGGGGCGAAAATGAGTGCGCTTTCGATAAACTGTATAAAGATGTATAATTTCATACAAACATAAGTTTTAGTATAAGTTTTTATACGTTTTCTGTAAATGAATTAAATGAAAATGAATTCTGAAGAGTATTAATTTTGTTTATATTTACTTAACTGAATTTTTTTTTGGCAATGAAAAATAATTATAACGGACAATGGCTGAAACTATATATATCTATCCGGATTAACGAGGTTCTACTCTATATATTTTTTTAAGGATCTGGTGCCAGTTACAAGACTAGCCAGTCCATCTTAGCGACATTTGTTAGGATATTAATAGAGCTGTATTGGTTGGGAAATATGCTACACATGTTACACATTATGGTTTGTGCCTGTGCTAACAAGATTAATTCTAATTTACCTTAACACATATAATAAAAATAAGAAAAGTCATTGGCGGTATTCGATGTTTGATGCAAATTGTATTGCGTAAATGGAAATGCAAAATATGGTAGATTTTCTTTCAAATTCAACACTTTGCAAGACAATTTGCACTTACGCAAGACAATTTGCATCAAACATCGAATGCCGCCATTGTTTTTGATTTTTTTTTTGGTCACCTTTGCAAAATTAATTGTTTTTGATAGATTGATTGCTTATTGTGTTTGATTCTTATTAAACATATCGTAGTGCCAGTAAAATTAATAAACATTAAAATATCAAAAAATGTATCAAATGCAGCCAGCTTTGGCTTATCAGATTGGCATGGAGTCTGTTCGGTTAGACTTTGCGCTCGGCACGAATGTGGCTTGAAGCTAAGAGCAATTTTTAATACCTTGATGGCCTAATGTTATTTAGTTGATGCCTTAGCCACCAGTACCTGGATTCTGTAACTTTTTGCGAACCGAAAATCGTAATATTTATCGACATATTTATTCGTTTGTGGTAACGATAATGTGATTTCGTAATTTCTTTCTTACGATAGTCTCCAAAATTACCTTAATCGCCATTTAATTCAATATTATGTGGTATCTATGTATAGAAAATGTAAAAATAAGCGAAAAGCATAAAGAATGATAAAGAAAAACTCAATGAATTAGAGCTTGTGACTTTATTTTATTTTCCTCCAACCGACAGCGAATATCGTTTAAATATGTTACTGAATAGCAAAGTCGATAAACTTTCGTTACATTTATTATAGCGATATGATTATTGTACTAAAATTTAGTGAATCCAGGTACAGAATTGAGCAACTGGAAGACCCCAGTGGGTTAAAGTTCAAACTATTGTACATTCATGCTACTATTGTACCTACTCGTACATACTATTATTATATAATTAAAAGTTTTTTGTTTTTTTTTGTAATTTACTATTGCTAAATGATTTCTCTCAATTTGCCAAAAAATTTTCTTTATTTTTTTTTTAGAAAACAATACGATTTTAATTAGATATCAAAGCTGTTTGCACACTTAATCGTTTTATTTTTTTCATTCTTCTTTAGCAATTTAGCAAAGTACAACTAGTTGACATTTCCTTTTAATTCTATTTGTAAAGTTAAAAGCTTTTAAGTATTTGTAAGACCGTTTTACAGCATTTTTAACTTCTTTTTTATTCAACTGGGTGCATTTTTAGATATGAAAAAATTGTGGTTGGTTGAAAGAAAAAAAAAGCAGATTTCAATTGAAGAATGCAAGCAGAATTAAGTTTGCCTTGCAAAAAAAAAAAACGTAGCACTGGTATTGTGGCAACTAATGACAATTTCATTGTTTATTTGTCCTACAAAATGCCGAGAACTGAACAATTTTGTAAAAGAAAAGCTAAAGATAGTTGTTGAATACAATAGGAAAAGATTTAATGGATACTGTACTTGTTAAAAAAAAGAACAGAATACATATTTTCTTCTCTAATATATGTGGCATACTCTCAGGCTGTTTTATAAAAATTATTTTATAGCATATTATTTGATGTTTCTATTTAGTTTAACAAAGAAAATTAAAATAATAAAACGCTTGTTTTTTTATTTTTATTTACAGGTATTTTGAAAACATTCTTGTTACAAAATAACAATTTTCAGCACGAGTAAGTAACTGTGACAGCGGCTAGACGTATGTATTAAATATTCTCTTTTATTTGTCTTGACTCGACAGTCAGATAAAAAAGATCCAAATTTATTTGTAAAAATATTTTTTTTGTAGCATATATCAAGGCGGTAATTACTTGCTTTGTAGTCTTAGGCAACCTGCAATAAATTGTCTCATAGACGACATGCTAACATGATTCGTTAAACAAACACGATTTTTTTTGGTTGCCTTTTGAGGTTAATCGATAAATTGCATGCATACTAAATACTCTCTCTTAGTGCAAATTTTGTATATAATTTTAAACAATATAAATTACCATTTAAAGGTGGTCAGCATTTTTTACTTGCCCCAATAATGTAGTTGGAAGACTAGAAAAACTATAAACTCTTAAATTACACTGTGTTTAAAAAAGATATTTTATTAGAGCAGACAAAAAGTTATATAAAGTGATTAGTTACAATAAATTCAATAAAATACGACTTTGACTCGCGCACGTACAGACACTACATACATATGTAACACTATACGAACTTTAGCCTATTAAATCAAATATCTTGCCTGTAACTTTTTTCGAACCGAAAATCGTTATATTTGTCAATATATTTATTCGTTTACGGCAGCTACGTCCACGCCATATGCGCAATGTGCAAACTTCTAATTATAAGGAGCTTTTTGGGCTTTCACACCGACGAGAGTACATTATCCACAACAACAACACAACAGACAGCAGTGCTTGCTCTTACTTTGTAAAGAAACAAGAACAAATTTAAGAGCTTTCAAAGTTGTTTATCTCATAAAAGCAAGTATAAGCGAAAAATACAAAGAAGAATTAAAAAAAAACAAAATGAATTGAGCTTTTATTTCACTTTTTTTACTTCAACCTAAAGCGAATATCATTAAAATATGTTAATGAATAGTAAATGTTCGTTACATTTATTATAGCGATACGATTATCGTAATAAAAGTCACTGAATCCAGTAGTGCGATTCAGTAACTTTATTAACTTTCCGATAATCACAATTTTTGTCTATACATTTTGTCGGTTGCAATAGCGATTGTGTGATTCTGCAACTTCTTTTTAACTATAGTACGCAGCTGATATTTTCTCTTATTTTTGTCGATAAAATTATCAGCACATAAATTATTGTCGCGTAAATAACGACACAGCTGACATTACCCCACACCGAATATCGTTAAAAATGTTACTGAATAGCAAATTCGATTTATTTTCGTTATAATTATTTTAACGGTGCGATTATCGTTAAAAAAAAAGTTAGTGAATCGCACTACAGGTATGGATGTAGACATTTAATAAAAAATGCAAAACCTTTTTTCGATTTTTGGTGATTTTCAACTTTTGGTGCTTTTTTAGGGTTCCGTACCCCAAAGGTGAAAAGGAACCCTATTGTTTTCGCTACACTGTCCGTCTGTCCGTCACACGGTATTTTCTCAGGAACCGTAAGAGCTACTGAAATTTGGACACAGTATGTAGAACCTTGGCCGCTACAACAACAAATACATGAGAATTAAAAATTAATGGGTGTTCCAAAACGAGCAATGAAATATGTTAAAATCCCATGTAATATACATACATATTGAAACTTGAAATTTGTAAAATTAGTGTATTTTTATACAGACTACAACAATTAACACTAAAATTTAAAAAAATTAAATTTAAAGGATGGTCCATCAGGTAATGCAATTTTGACTATGTAATTTTGACAATTTGCTATATCTTGGAAACCGTAAGAGGCAAACACTTGAAATTTTCAAAAACGGTAAAACTAGAAAAACCGAAAATTATAAAATCGCCAAACCAAAAAATATCGCCAAAAATTAAAAAAATCGCCAAAACGAAAGAAATCGCCAAAATTAAAAAAAAATTCTAACACTAAAATAAATCGCCAAATTCGAAAAAATTGCCAAAATGAAAAAAAAACGCCAAAATGCCAAAAATCGAAAAAAATCGCCAAAACGCGAAAATGTCGCCAAAACTAAAAAAAAGTTTAAATAAACAAAAAATCGCAAAAATTAAAATCGCCAAAAATAAAGAAAAACGCCAAAATGAAAAAACGCCAAAAAACCGAAAAAATCGCCAAAACAAGAAAATAAAGTGTCTAAACTAAAAAAGAGCCAAAACTTAAAAAAATCGCCAAAACCGAAAAAAAACGCAAAAAACGACAAAACAAAAAAACCGAAAAGACCCCAAAAACGAAAAAAATGCCAAAACTATATATTATATAGGATGAAGTTTGTATTAAATTACATATCTAGTGTTCGTACGGAACCCTATGTGCGCGAGTCATAGTCGCACTTTACTGAATTTATCTTAATTTTGGCGCCTTTTTCGTTTTTAGGAGCTTTTTGGTTTTTGACGTTTATTTAGTTTTCTAGTGATTTTTCGATTTTTCGATATATGTAGTTTAGTTTTAGCGATTTTATTAGTTCTGACGTTTGTTTTTAGTTTTTGAAAATTTCAGGAGTTTGCCGCTTACTTGTAGTTCAATCACGTAGTTGTCATTCATTCAATATTTTGTATTAAACTTACAGTTTTTCTTTTACCGGACTTTTTCATTTCCCGAAAAAGCGGGAACGACTTTTCGGTTTCCCGGGAAATCCCGGGAATTCCCGCACAGTGCAAAACAATATAAAATATTCTTTAATTTAATTTATTTTAACAAAAAACAAACTTTAATTCATGAGATGGAAAAAATAATAAAGTTTTATAAATTAAGGCTTCATTAGCCTTTACTTTCTGTTGCTGATTTGTGCTCTGAAGTTCTGCTTCCAATTTGACTATTTCCTTTTTCTGTAGTAACTTATCAGCAGTTTCTGACCAAAAGGGTCGCAGTTTTCCACTAAAGCGATGAGTTTTACTCGTCCAAGGTTAAACCGAAACCGAACAGAACGAAACAGAAAAACTAACGACTTGTATTAGATTTCCATAAACAAAAAAGATCCAGCTGCTTCGAAACAGAACAGAAAGTAAAAAACTTATTCTGCCTTTAGTCAAAAAATAATAATATTTCAGTTCTTTATATAATAGTAATGCATAAATATCAATATTATATGTAAATCCAAGGCCAAATGCATTGATATAATGCAAAAAGAAACAAATTACATATGTTATTAAAAAATATTCCAAAATATTTGCTTGGGAATAGGACTTTAGTAGAGCATTAATAGAATCGTTCATTTTACCAAAGAGAATCTGTAATTACTTTGTAATTTTTTATTGCCTTGCGCATTTCTGTTTTTACTTTTATAAATTGTTGCAGAATTAAATTTTGAACGTCGCGTTCCGCTTTTGGTAAATAAAAAGGCCTCTAAGTCTCACAGCACATGTGTGCCAGATGTAAACTCGGGGCCTTATTTGTTGTAAGATTTTAGCTATTGTGCTAGTGCCATCACCTTATTATTACACCATCGCATTCATAAAGTTAACAACGACACTAATCAATGAATTTGTATACACAAACTAAAGTTGCCATAATAAAATCAAAAAAATCCCGGGAATTCCCGCACAAATTTCCCGGGATTTCTTTCCCGGAAAATCCCATATGAAAAACACTAATCATACTCGCAACACTATGTTTGCTCATTTACAAACTCAGCATGGACAACAACCGGCCGCGGTGTTACCTTGCTGTCGTCAAAAGAATTATTCTCATACAAAAATGTGTATTCTATCCTTGACATTTTAAAGTTGTCATCTTGCTGTGGTGAATTTGTTTAATGCTTAACCCTGGCAACGTCAGAAGGTTTCCTGAACTTAACAGCGTTCATGGTAGCCATTCTGTTAATGGCTTATCTTATCTATTATAATTACACAGAATATGTTCAGGGGTGTGAGATTTGGTTTTAAAATTACAGGTAAATCTTGGTATAACGAATCTCGCTTTAACGAAAATCCGATATAACGAACGTCCGTTTTTTTTTACATTGACAACCTTATATAGCGAATACTAGCCTAATTTTATACTGGATATAACGAATTATGAAGAAAAAAATCTCAAAATTAAAAACAAAATCTTGCTAGGAACATATTTATAAGATTTTGTTCTACTTTGTATAGCGAATATTTTGATAGATGTATAAATATAAATGTATATATAACGAACGGCAAAAAATATTAAACAAAATCTACAGCAGCAATGCAAATGCAAAAAAAGTAATGTGATTTCGTTTGTTTTTATTTGGTAGCTTATTTTAAAATAAATAACCCTCATTCTTTTTTTTGTATTGCATCATGGATACAATAATAATAATTAAAATAACTCGTAAAAAAAATCTTTGCGATATAATGAATTTTTCGGTATAACGAATGGGCCTGACATTATATCGTTCGTTATACCGGGATTTGCCTGTATAACCCTTGACACAAACCTTGTGATTTAACAGAGCTCCGTTTGCGTGCTACTGTGGTTCCGTTAAGCTATACAAATTTAATTAATTCACTTTCTAGGAAAGCGGACTTACATTATTATGAAATAGTTATTCTTTTATTATTTTTGAAAAACTTGAATTTGAACCAGGTATTGGCAGTTCTGCAACTTGTCATTTTCTGAATAATATTCAGAGCTTTTTTGGTTGTTGGTGATAGGGGGTGGGTGGGGGAGGAATCAACGTAAGAGTACGAAAGTAGTTACAAATTAATGCTCAAGTAGTCCTCTAAAATTGTGCATATTCAGAATTTCTAAAAGTTCGAGTTGGCACGAGTTTTTCGAAAAACTTTAAATTTTTATACCTATTTTGACCTTTCCTATTTTGTTTTTAGGAATGTCATATCTTCTATTTCATTTTATCATATTCAAAATGTGTGCAATAACGTTCACATAATGTTTTTTTTTTTTTGCTTGGAACGTAATGCCACTTAACGAAAAATATCAGAAATGACAAACGTTGCCACTAGTACACGCTATTGCCATGTCACAGAACGCCATAATTTACCCTCAGCATAACAGGGAGAGCCGCCAGTGTCAGTGTCAGTTATTGCAAACTTCCTATTTTTTTATAAAAGTTAGATTTTGTTGTACAGTGTTATTAGTGTAGGAGTTGAAGAAAAACCAAGTTGGACAGATTTTTAGCAAAGTTTGCAAAGAAACCTGTGAACATTTACGCAAAAATGTGTAAGAAATATGTACATACATATGTGTTTTATGTAATAGTGAGTATACAAGAAAAAAAAAATCAAAACACTCTTATCTTAGTTTTACTAGCAATCTGTTTTGGAAAGAAAATCAAGCTAAACAGAGCAAACTAATGCAGAAGAAATGTATGTACATACTTGCAAAAGTACAACTGAAAAAATACGTTTACACCAAAAAAAAAAAAAAAAAAAAAAAAAATGTATGGGTAAATCTAAACAATTTCGTTAAAATACCAGGAAAATTGCTTAAAGCAAACAATGCGCGACAGTTAAAAATACAATTTTTATAATACCAGTAAATTTTGTGCTGATAAGTTAAATATATATAAATTAATGATAATATACTTATGATAACTTTAATGCACGAATATTCAAAATCCCATTAATCAACAAAAAGCCAGAGATTTTCGCTGACATCAGCCACTTAACATGAAATTAAGACTAATGTGTTAACTTCCTACAACAGTAATAACAATATCGAATTGCACAGTTATTCCAACCAGAAAAATGGTTAGTTCATCTCAATCACCACAACAACACTTTCCGCTAAATAAAATAATAAATACAAATTGGTTAGATTAACCCAACAACATTTTAATATATATGATATGATTGGGCTAAAGTTCGTATCGCTCAGTAAGCCAAATTACATGTGATAATTTTTAAGGAACAAATAACACCAAAGCTAATTGTAAATAATCTGACAAACACGTAGTAGAATAGAAAAACTAGCTGTTTTCGAAGGTTAATTGAAAAAAAAATAAAAATTTTTTTAAAATTAATGCCAACTGTACAATTGGCAGCTGAAATTGGTTAGATTACCCTAAGAGATTTTTTTCTGTGTATACTGCACGCACAACGAACGTCTGCTGCATGAGGGTGTATGACTAGGGTCTTTTTCTGTTGCAAAAATGTGCTAATGTTGCAACAACTAAAACTCAAGAGCTAAAGTAAGAAATTTATGTGTTTTTCCCATTACATTTCGCCTTGTTAGTTTCCTGCTGTTACTGGTCGAGGTACATACGTTTATATACACGTGTGTAAAAAACTACATAAAACATCAATTAATCACTTAAAGTGCGAGTTAGAAAACACACAAGGGGGTCATGTTACAACAATATCGTTAATGCAAAATCAGTTGAAAAATACAAAAGTTTAACTTAGAAAAAATTTGAGTTTGATGTGGCAAATAAATCGATAAAGCTTTAACTTTTACATTATTTTTATTAGAAAAAGTAAATTAGAAGTATTAAAATATTTTGAACGTTCATATGCTGGATTTTATTACGTAACTTTAAGCAAATAAAATTTCTTTTTGGTATAAATGAAGCTAAAACACAAAGAAATCATGTTAATTTGACATGAATTTAGCATCATGCATTTTTATTTGAATATAATTTTTTATCGTCACAAAAAAAAACAAAACTAAATGAAAGCAAACGTTTTTTGTTTGTTTATTTTCTTATACTGACTTTCATTACGCATAAAAATGTATTTACAGTGAAGCCTCTCCTAAAGGACACCTCCCATAACCGGACAAGTTTTGTAGAACCAAAATTAAAATAAAAGAATGTGTACCACTCTCATAAGCGGGCACCCCTGTAATAACAGGACAAAAATAAGGCGACGATGAGTATCCGATTATGAAAGTGTTCACTGTGTAAGAATACAAAGCAAACGCAAAGTTTAACTTTTAAAACTCACTGTACGGAGTGTCAAATACAAATATTTCTTCCCACGGAGGCTTTCAAAAAAGGACACAGATTACATTACAAACAACATGACTTGAGTGCTTGTTTTATTTTGAAATTAAAACATTTGCACTGAACATAAACAGGCAGACTTCAAAACATTTATACAGAGAAGAACACACAAAGATTTTGATTCTCCCTTTTGGACATAAAGTAAAGGAGTGAGCATGCATTCAAGCTTTCACATAATTAAGGAACATGATGTAAAAGACTACATACATATGTCCTTACATTGAAGGTGGACATAAACAAAGTGAATAGCGTGAATGACATGACATGTGTTGGCGCGTGAGGGTGAATATGATTTTTTTTGCTGCAATCAAAATAAAACAAGTAGCAGCCTGTTATTCGCCTGAATTTCAGGTTTGAAAGTTTGCATTTATTTAAAAAATAAAAATAAATAATATATAATATAAATACGAGTACATATGCAGGAATGCGTGATCTATATATAAATAGGCAAGTGAAAAAAGTTAAGAACCATTTTAACTGACTTAAACTCAACGTATTCGCTTGATTTTTTATTTTTTTTTTTGGTTGATAGATTGTCAATAGGAGCAGTGCAGAATGTATTTTTTCTTCTACATTTTTGTGTCTAAGAGAGTTAAAAACAATTAAGAATATTAGCCAATCATAAAGTTATTATCTCTCTTTCTCTCTTAATTTGCTAAAAAATTACAACAAAAAACTCAAAATTAACTAAATTAAATTTGGCTTGGCAACTCCGTAAACACTCAGAAGCAGTGATAAGAAATGATGGGAAATGAGATTTGCATTTCGGTATCAAAAACAATTTTTTTAGTACTTTTTTTTAACAAAAAATTATATAAAATTAATTTACAAAGAAATAAAAATGAAATACAAAGCATATGGATAGGATGATTCTAGAAAAAATCGTTTGTTTTTCTAAGAACCAGGTTTCAAACTTTTGTTAGGTAAAAAATAGCCCTGTTAAAATATCAGCTCATAATATTAATTGTGAGATGGTCCGTTCGATTTCCCATACGATTTACATGGTATAAATTGATTTTATTTATTCTGATTGTCATAAGTAAAGAACGGAATGTCCTACAATAAACTTCTTGGTACGCTTTTGTAGAAAATTGAATTGATTTTTTTAGAATTACCCTAATATGCATACACACATATGTATGTATGTACTCGTTCATAGGTACAAGTGCTAAAGTTATAACAAGAAGTATTTTAAGATTTCAATAAATCTTAGGCCTGGATAAGACTTGATACTGTTGGAACATAAAGTATGTTCCTTTGTTTTGTTTTCATGACATTTTGTAAGAGAAAATCCATTCGATATTTACAGAGGAGTGAGGTATAGACAAAATTCGGTAAGCTACTGTCGATTTACCTGGAAACATGTATTCATCTAATGCGTTTTTAGTTTTATCATCGGTAGGCCAAAAACTGCATATACAGGCCTGTTCTGCAAATCATGATATGTCAAATCACGGTGATTTCAAAAAATTAATAAACGCTAAATTATTGCTTTTGTAAATTTCACGATTTATGGTTTATACATGACTATAACTTAAAATATAATAAAAACCCACGAACAAGACAGCTATTTGTACAGGGTGGGCCAAAAGAAACCAAGGGGTGTAAAAGTTTAATAACTTTTTTGTTTATTACCTTTTTTATTTTTTCTTTCAGATTATATAATATACAAAATGGAAATTTTTTTACACTAAGTATGAAAAATGATGTCTCTTAAATGACCACCGTTTTCAGCTTCGCACTGATGGGCTCTTTTTAGAGCATTTTCCATAACATCTTTCAAAACTTGTGGCTGTAGCGTTCGAATTTCTGCAACAATGTTTGCCTTGAGTTCAAGGATTGTCTCTGGCTTGTTCACATACACTCGCTCCTTCAAAAAAACCCAAAGAAAATAGTCGAGTGCTGTCAAATCTGGCGATCGCGCTGGCCAAATAATTTCCGAATTTCGAGAAATTATTCGCTCTCCAAAAATTTGACTTAAAAGTGCCATTGTGTCTCGGGCAGTATGGGCAGTGGCTCCGTCCTGCTGAAACCACATACTAGGTCTGTTTTCAAGAGCAGGACGTAAAAAATTTTCTATCATAAACCGATACCGCTCTCCATTTACGGTTACAGCACTTCCATCTTCATTCTCGAAGAAGTAGGGCCCAATGACATTTTCAGATGTGATCCCACACCATACTGTACACCTGATGGGGAGCAATTGGCGTTGATGAATGGCTCTTGGATTTTGAGAACCCCAGAACCTACAGTTCTGCTTATTAACAAAGCCATTCAAATGAAAATGAGCTTCATCACTCATAATCAAATTTTCAATAAAGTTGATTTCATTTCTGGCCAACTCTTGAAATTTAACTGCAAAACTTAGAAGCTGAAAACGGTGGTCATTTAAGAGACATCATTTTTCATACTTAGTGTAAAAAATTTCCATTTTGTATATTATATAATCTGAAAGAAAAAATAAAAAAAAGTTAATAAACAAAAAAGTTATTAAACTTTTACACCCCTTGGTTTCTTTTGGCCCACCCTGTAGTTTGTTTTTAACACCACCGTGATTTAAATGACCGTGATTTTTAGAACAGGCCCGATATTTTCTGTTGTTAATAGTTTTGATTCTTCCAAATCAGCCAATGCTCTATACTGATTGTTAATATTTTCAAAATTTTGCTTTTCGCTGGGAAACATTTTTATTTAAAGCGATATAGAAGTTAACATTCCATTGTCAAAGTCCACTTTTGCCCTTAGAACTTGACAGTATTTAATATAAACTTTTTACAATATTCTTTAAACTGATCTAAAACATAGATCAACTTCTGTACCACAGAAAATATCATTCAAAGAAATGTGGTTTTTATTTACATATATTTAATTGTGAAGGGTTACAATTTCCAAAATATCTTTACTAATAAAGTTTCGTGCCATTTGTCGAAAGAGAAATTGAAGTCTTGGCAAAAATGTATGTATACGCGTGTCTTCTGACTGTATTTCTGGGTTGGCCGAGAGAGTATCAAATGTATTGCGTTAGTACTATGGTACTTTTTCATGTCAAATAGTATCAAAAAAAGTACGATTGTACTAACTTTTCCATCACTGCTCAGAAGGAAATACTTATTTTATTTGTTCATTCTATTCTTATTTCCATTTTTTGTATGTACTTAAACGATTATTGCTGAAACTAATAAAATTTGGATATTTAAATAACGAGTAAGTTAAATACATTACGGTTCTTTAGATGCTTAAAAATAATGGGCCATAACCATAGACAAACATTTCTTTTAGAGACAACTTAAATTTTAACATCTGTTGTTAGCTTTCTTTCAACTATAGTCAAAATTAGAAGCGGTTTTAAGTTGAATCAGCTTTAAGTGGGTGATGAGTAAAATCTTGAAAATTTTGCATGCAATTTGGCATGAGTAATAAGCAAGTGGCATCTCTGAACAGCTGACAGAATAAAAACGACAAAAAGTTAAATGAAATAGAATACATTTTGGAGAAAAAAAGTTGAAAAACATAAACCGGAGAAAAAATGAACATCAAAGCTCACATTAATAGATACAACTATTAAAGACCGGAGTAAGTACGGTAATACATTTTATTAGAAATGAAGAAATATATGACATTTTATCTGAGCTGTTTGTATTATTGCAATAATGGTTGAATTTCAACCACTGGGCGAACACTAGTTATTAAAAATAGCTAACACACGAGTATTTTTTTCATGCTCACGCACACGATAAAATTACGACATTTGCACATATCTAGTATATATCATTTGCTTGTACTTAACTGATTTTTAAGGAAACTTAGCATACACCTTAAGCTTTTAAAAGCACATAATCTTGTATTGAAAAAAGTGGGCGCGGGTACGCCCCTTAAAATTTCAATATTATATTTAAATTTCTTGAACCTAACCAATTTTTACGAAACTTGGCACATACCTTGAGTTCTGAAAAATACTTAGCATAGTGTTAAAAAAAGTGAGTGGGGCCACGCCTATGAAATGTTAGTATCAAATTAGGTGTGCTTTATTTATCCGATTCCCACGAAACTTGGCAAAGAGTTTCGTCTCTTAGAATGACATAATTTTGCGATTGAAGAAGTGGGTGGGGCCATTACCATTGAAGATTAATTCTCTATTTCACGTACTTCTACTGACCCAGCAAAAAATTTCAAAAAAGGTAATCGAGTTTGGAATTAAGCATTTTTGGTGGAAGCACTTCCTTACTGGATTACCAACTAAATGATTTTAACAAGGCGTGAGACTAAAATAATCGATTATTGCGAAGTACTTACTTTTTTGATTTGGAAACTTGTTCACGTAATCGATTTAATCTAAAATAATCATTCTTTTCATTTAGCAACTTGTACATCATTTTTTTAAATTTTAGGTAATGTGATTTGTAAGCGAGTAATGAAATTTGGTAATCAGAAAAGTAAGTCATAATATGGCAAGTAGTTCTAATGGTAATGTGTAATTTTTTGCTGGGGATTTTTACGAAACTCGGAATACACTTTGAGCTGTGAAAAGGACGTGATATTGAATTAAAAAAAGTAGCCGGACACTCATATTTGCCTAATTGGGCGTGATCACGCCCCTAAAAATATAAATTTGGCACTAAAAACAAAAAAATTTAACTTAAAAAAATTTTAAACGACTTGAAAAATAAGTACTAAAAAGATAAAAATAATTTAGATCAATTTATAGCTTGAATAAGAAATATTCTGTGCGGAAAATCTATATGGGTTGCAAGGGTGGGGTGAGTGGTGGGTGTCTCAGATTTTTAAGAAATTCCCTTATTTTTAAATATAATGATCGATATCAATTTTCATTCATCTAATATAGTTTTTTGCACAAAAAATGTGTCAAATCATCCCACTGTGCGCTGGTAATATTTTTCGAAAACATGTATCAGTTTTTTTTAATTTCAGCTAAATTTTGTAGCTGACTTTAATATTTGAGACTACTGAAATGTCATTAAAATAGAAATAATTCTCAAATTTTTAAATTTAAATGAAAGTAATGTTTATTAGTGAATTAAAAAAAAATATAAAGATTTTTATTATATTTCTACATGTTCCTCCCCTCCTGTTAGGCATTCATAAATATGTGTCGAAATCTAAAATTTTCCAGAAATTTTTATTTTGTTAAACAATAACATAACAAAAATTAAAAATTTAAAAAACCCCCGACTTTTTTCAGAAAAGATGTTATATCTTCTAAACGGCTGGACCGATTTTTTTCAAACATAGCTAGGAACCCTCTCGATCAAGTCATCTTTCAAACAGAAAAAACTAAATGAAAATCGGTCCAGCTGTTTGGCCTGTACGTGGACACAGACAGACACACATATACACAGATACACATATACACGGACACACAGACACGCACTACAAACTTATAACACCCCTTTTTTTAGTCGGGGGTTAAAAAAAAAACTCAAAATTTAGTGTGTACGAGCATATCATTTCATTTCTAATTCTTTCTACTAAATGTGCAAATCAAACACATTTACTCGTGCCAAATGAAAGTACAGAAAAATAGATTTCATTTTTATTTTAAACTGAAGTCATTTGTGCAAAATGTTAAATGAATTGTCATTGCTGCCATAAAGAATCATGCAATGAAAATGTAACATGTCTGCTATATTGCAGGTTTTTGCACAGCCAGTGCCGAATGAAACAAGTACTGAGCAGATTAAAAAAAAAAAAAATAACATAAAAATGCCACATATGACTAAAATGCAATTGACAGTTAGAATGACTTGGAAATGGTTAAAGAAGTACATATTTCTGACTAAAAATTGTGTTCAGGCAATTCAACATTTCAGGGAAATTATGCTAAAAAAATATAAAAAATGTGTCAATTATTTAATTAACAGTTTTATATCAAACACTTTTTTTTTTTTTTTTTTTTTTTTTTTTTTTTTTTTTGTAAACTTTCTTGTTCCATAAACGTTTAGAGACGCAAACAATTGTTGAATGAAAACCAAAAAATTGTCATGTCAAATACTTTTGGAATTTAAAAGAAATACGAAAAATTATAAAAAATTTACTTGTTTCAATAAAATAAATTAATTCATCCAAAACATAATTATCTTCTTTTTGAGAGTTTCTATATAGTTACATATTTCTCTTAATTCATCTTGTCTCATAAAGTTATGCAGCATAACTATTTAGTAGAATGGCTCCTAAAAGTATGCTCTACATTTTTAACACTATTGTGTATGCATATGTGAGTATGCAAAGCATGTGGAATATGTGCTAGATACTTTATTAACAAATAACCAACAAACGTTTAGCATTAACTACAGATAATTGCAGCAATTAGAAAAATAAAAATAGTAAAGCTTAAAAAAATAATGTTCAAATGCTCAATTACTCGCATGTAAGATAACAACAAAAGCAATTATTTTGTCTAAATAGTTTAACAAAATGTGTTTTTGCTTGTTCTCGATTTGTTTTCCTCTTGCATATTTGTATGTTTGCAAGATTTTTCCTTTTACAATATGACGACCGACTGTCATGTTGCAGAATTTGAATAATAATTTATGTTGTTGCACACAGCAGCAGTTTTTCCTTTTGTTGTACAAGTATTTGGCAGAAAAAAACTCGTTCACATTAATGTTTGCTGCCTTAAGGTGTGGAAAGGGCGGGGAAATCATTTCAAATGTATTACATATTCTAAACGTTGTAAATAGAAGTGAATAGATTGCAATATTCATAATGCTGTTTGCAATACAATTTTCGGGACATAAATATTTGCTACTATGTACTTCAAATGATGGATTAAATGCATGAGCTTGTCTTGGGTATTATTAAAACACAGATATGCATAAATATTTAAACAACTTTATCATATTCCTGCTGAAAATAATGTTGCTATTATCAGTGTAGCAGTAGTAGTAGAAGCAATAGATTTACACGTTTTAGCAAGACAACTAGTTGCGTGTGGCATTAGTAAAAGAAGTAAAAAATAATATCAGAGTGATCATTTCAATAAAAAAAATGTTTCTCACTTGGCCCCAATATTTTGTTTGTTTGCTTGCTTTTTTCCTGTAAATAAAAGTTTTGAAATGGATTTTTCAATCAGTTCACAAATGATACAAATTTATGTCAATGCGTACATAAGTTAATGCAAAACCGGGAAGTGACCTCTTTTCCTTGCATCAGGGTGCTTTAAAATATAACATCTCACAAGTCTAGGACTTCTTTTTTTCATAAGAGTTAGTTTTATTAACTCCCGACCAAAAAAAGGGTGTTATAAGTTTGTAGTGTGTCTGTGTATCTATGTGTCTGCACGAGTACACGTTCTTAACTATGTTTTAATAACATCGGTCCAGCCGCTTAGAAGATATCACATCTTTTCTTTTTTCGGGGGTTTTTTAAAATTTTTAATTTTTTTTTCTTTAAGAATTGGCTTGTTTTAATGGTTAACAATTGTCTATATGCATTTCGTTCCCGCTTGTGGAACTCGTCAGTAGACTTCACCCAAAAAATCTTTGAATTTAATTTTTGTTATTGAAATTTATTAAGTAGTTTTAAGTCTGCGTGTGAATTTATTAGCACTTTTTTGTTTAACTTCACGCTACTTTAGCTATTTTAGCCCTTTCAGACCTGAGGCTAAACTACTGGGAATTTTTTCATAATATTTGAAATATATGGTCTCGACATCATATGAAAATATAATCAATGATTAGTTTTTACCGTTTTTATGTCCTTCAAGGATTTTCAGGACATGCGTAATTGATGCATTTGGTAAAATTTTTTAGCTAAAGCGTATTTTTATTGCATCAAATGACTTCCATTGGCTCGAAACATTAAAATTTGTAATATTTTTTAAAGTTAATATATGCCTACTTCACTATTTGTTAACGATAAGTATTTACTTTTGTAATTCGAACCATAACTTTCTTCTGCAGCTCAATTTTGGCAAAATTGAAATGTGGTACAAGAATTTTGCAATAAGTCAAGTAACGGTAATTAAAACAGCAGAACAATATGAGAAACAAATACAAAGAACAATCAGAGCAATCGATACATGCCAGCCTATCTGACATTGTGAAATAGAAACGAAAATATTGAGGCCGAAACTCACCCGCACAATCGATGCATCATGGTCTGAAAGGGTTAGGGCGCACAGTGGGGCCTAAAGTAATTTTTTCGCTGATCAACTCATATCTCCACACCTAACATAGTGAAAGTCCCTAAATTACAACAATCTGCTAGTACCAACAAAATCTAGGCGGTACAGAAGGGGGAATGGTACCCCCAAAACACAAATTAATTTATATGTTTTCTATACCTTCATAACAACAATATTGAGACACACTAAATTTCATTTGGATAACTCTTAAAGCAAGCTACATGTTTCACCAAAATCTTGAGAGTCTAGGCTTCGTAAGAGGGTACCCCCCCTCGCCCCTACAAGTAACTATTAATTAATAAACATAATTTTTTATATAAAAAAACCGAAGCAGGAACATAATGCAATTAAGCGGAGCTTATACAAGCAAAAATTCATAATCTTTTCTATTCAGGAACGCTCCTGTTGATTTGCCAGCCATTGAATGACTTCGTATACGATTTGTGTAAAAATAGATTTTTTAACAAGCCTAAGAAAGTTAGCTAAAATCACACATTGTTTTTAAAGCGTGACTTATGCGTGAGTCATACGTGATTTATACGTGATCCATACCTGAGTCATACGTGATTCATACGTGACTAATGCGTGACTCTCACGTGACCTATGCAAGACTCACACGTGACCTACGCAAGACTCACACGTGACTTATGCGTTACTCACACGTGACTTATGCGTTACTCACACGTGACTAATGTGTAACTTACACGTGACTAGTATGTTTCACACGTGACTAGTATGTGACTCACACGTGACTAATGAGGCCCCACTTGCGGCTATTGGCAAATAACTATGAAAAGTAATGCAGGCCCTAGAATACATAGATTACAGGTATAGAATGTAATTGTTCATTGTATTGATGATAATTTAATTGGAACTTAATGAAGAACATATAATGAAACTATTTCATTGTTGAACTCAATGATTTTGCTTTCAGTGTAGTTGTATGTTCAAGTGAAATGTCCAAATAAGAATACTGAGACTAGAAGAGGTAACATAAAAAAATATATATAAGTATTTTAAAATGAATTTTCAGATGATGTGAAACAAACAACAAATGCAAGTTTAAGTTCTTTTAGAGCTATGCTCTTTATGCCAGGACACAGAAAATAATCGACACTATTACAGCTATAGATTTGTTTTGTTTTGATTTCCTTGTACCTAAAAGCAGAAAACGAAAAATTTTTGATTTTGTTTTGTTTCGTTCTTTGAAGTGAGTGAAACAAAAATAAAACAAAAACAATGGGAACGATTACTCAATTTGTTTTTGTATTGCTTTTGCATATGAGCAGTAAGAAAAGAAAATAATGGGAAATAAATGTAAACGTTTTGAAATATTTTCGGTGAATTTGACATCATCATCTTCATATATATAATTCTATTTGAATGATTTTTTTTGTATGCGTTTGGGTGGTGTTCTGGATGATTTAAATTTGCAAATTGGCCAGGCAGATGGCGCTGCAGTCGGTATCTGGATTATTTATCTGTACTGCAAATAAATTGCTGGATCGACTTCAATGAATGTTTGTGTATGCATTCAAGTGGAGGCGTAAGACAACGTTCGCCGTGCTCAGCTAGTATAATATAATTTATGCAACACATAAAATATATTTTACATAGCTAAGCAGCATGGCTTTAACCTGGTATTCTAAGACACCTCTCTTCTTTTTATTTCAAAAATTAGGCTACTAAGAAAAAAATGCTATCTTTGTACTTAGTCGATACCCAAGAAGATAAGATATCGCAGCTGATATTAATTTGAGCTTAACGCCCAGTATCATATAAACACAGCCTTTTCCAATTATTCAGTTACATTCTTTAATAAATAATCAATACAAACACTACATTTTTCCTTTTCGTTTCAAAATTTTTCAATTAATTTTTTTGAGTGACAAACTTAACTTTAGCATTTTAATATTTTCTGTATATAAAGCACGAGTAATTTTTTGAATTCTTAAAAATAATATTTTTAAGCGCCCCATACACGTTTCAATTCAATTTTGAATTGAGTCTTTCAATTGAATTGATTCTTGGCCACACACTTCATAAACTGAATTAAAAGATTTTCATTCAACTTTCAAATTTATATTTTTTTCACACTAAAAATTTAAAACTTCTATTGCATTGATTCATTAATTTTTATATTTTTTATTTGAAATTAAATACAACTTTAAAAATACATACAAACATAAATTTTGACAGCTAACCAAGGGACTCGAACACACACAGCACAATCGAATTGAAAGATTTATTAGTCAACATGAAAAATCAAAATCTTTTGATTTTAATTCAACCAACTCGAAAACTGCCAAATGAATCAATTGACAAAGCCATACGCGCTTTGATTTGGACAACAACCGACCCAATTGAAAATTGAATTGAATCGTGTATGAGCTGCTTTAGTCATAAAACTCCCAAAAATAGGCAACATGATTACTTATTAACGCTTTAAAATTTTGTGACATACGAAACGTTTTACAGTCATATTAATTTAGTTATATACTCATTACAATACCAATTTATAAAGTATTGTTGGGCTTAGAAAAAAGTTTATACAATATTGTTAATTACAAAGCATTAATTTTATTTTTGGCTGTTTGTTTAGGGTGACTATGGCTACACCACAACTACCGCGGTGTCAAAAACTCACTATATCAATGTCGTTGTCGATTAAAATAATAATTTTCATGTTCTAAGTCTTGTTTTCTCCTTCGTTGTTAAATGTTTGGGGCGGATAATTTAGCTAAATACTGATGTTTTTATATACATATATGTTTGTTGTATGTATGTATGTATGTGCTATAACGCTTTGAACAGCGTTGGCATGGAATAAACAACATTAATTATAGTCTACATTTAGGCTGCTACACACGCGAGCAATGAGAAAAACTCCCTTTTTTCAGACATTTGAGCACAAAGCAGGACTAATGCAATTAATGTTAGTAATGAGACATTAATGAAATAATAGCAATAATAAATGACAAATATAACAAATTTATATTAAAATAAATTAAACCAAGGCGACAAAATTATTTTTAAAAGAAGAATTTGAAAATAATTTAAATATTCCATGGAGACGGGGAGAAAAATAATAATAATACTGTATTAAATGATAATTTGATTTTGGTTATTATGGCCACAAAATAGTTGACATTAGTGGGTCGTTGGATTTTGCTGAGTAACTTACGCTTGAGGTCTGACTTTTATAGCCATATAGTAGTGTTGTCATTCGAACAAAAATTATTCGAATATTCGAACAACTTTTTATCATATTTGTTCGAACGAACAAAAATTTTCAATTTAGAATAAAAAATTATTCGGATCATTTTTGTCGAATATTCGAATATTCGAACAATTTCATTAACTACTTGTATAAAAAGATTTTTTGGATTTTCTGCGGTTTTTAAATGATTTTTTTCAAAAAAATTAATAATATATTAAAAATGTTTATAAATGTGTGTAAATACCCATACTTTTCAACTAATTTCGTTTTAGTTTTTAACTCCCGACAAAAAAGGGGTGTTATAAGTTTGTATGTAGTTTGTGTCTGTGTATCTATTTGTATGTACGAGTCGACGTACAGACCAAACGGTTGGACCGATTTTGATTTAGTTTTCCTGTTTGAGGGTGGCACTGGCTGAAGAAGTTAGCACTTTGACTACAAAAACGAAGGTTTTAGGATCGAGCCCGCTATCTGACAGTCATTAAATAACAACACCACGCATTTTTCTTATGTGCATTACTGTCCCTTTCTATCAGTTGTTGTAGAAAAGTTCAAGTGATGAAGACATAGTCACTGGTCACTGAACTATACCGACTTCCAGAGATACTAATCCTAATGTAACACCAGAGCACCCCCATTCGTTGTGTAGCAGAATCATCGGCGAAGTAAAATAACTACTAAACTGCTACTAAACACAGCTTAAAACAAATTAATACGACTCGCTAACGCCAGAGGCGCTGCAACACTACATTATTAAAAAAACGTGCAAAAAGCAGAGCTGTAAAAAAATGAAGCATTCCTCTATCTATTCCTTCACCACCTATGTTTTCTGTTACTATTCCTTTTCTTATAATAGTAGTAGGCAATAATAAAATAAAAAATGACGTGTTCGAGAGTGTTCTTAGCTATATTTAAAGAAAATCTGTCCATCCGTTTAGAATATATCACATTTTTTAGACATATTCTGTTGATCTGCGTGTCTTTGACGCCGTAGCTCCCCAAAGTCTTGACCGATTTTAATTTTGCTTCGTTTTCGTTTGAATGGTGACATGATCGTATATCTTCTAATTTATACTTGAAGAAAACCGGTCTACTCGATTGGAATTTATCATAATTGTTTTATTTAATCTTTTATTTTTTGCGATTCTGTTACTTCAATAGTATAAGTGGAACATAGAGTTCTTATCTATGCTACAGCGTCAACTGCGGCAAAGGTTCTTAAAATTTTAAAGTTTTGTTATTAATATTCCTAAATTTGTTATTGAAATTATTTGTTTTTCTTGTGTAATGAAATATTTTTCGTTTGTTAATAAAAAAATTAATCTAATACACATACGTGTCGTTTTTGCAAACTTTTTTAAGATTATTCGAATATATTTTTTTATTCTTTGTTCGGTCGAATATTCGAACAAAAGTTCAAAATTATTCGTCTGTTCGAACAAGAAAAAAATTATGAAATTTCATTCGAACAAACATAAAAGACGAATAATTAACAACACTACCATATAGCCATATATCTGAGCCATTTATGAAGTAACAATCTATGTTGGAATACGTGAGAGTTTCTCTTTGTTGGAAATCGCCACTACTGAGATTTATGCGAACAATGTGCCTCCTACTAGGACTCTATATGCCAATATGACGAGTTCGAAGTATGTACAGAAATGTCTCTGAAAGACACCAGTACCTGGATTCAGTAACTTTTATTACGATAATCGCATCGTTATAATAAATATAACCACAATTTATCGACTCTGCTATTCAGTGACATATTTTAACGATATTCGCTGTCGGCTTGATAAAAATAAAATTAAATCACAAGATCAAATTCATTGAGTATTTCTTTATTATTCTTTGTGCTTTTCGCTTACACAGAAAAAAATATCATCGAAATGCAACCAACAAAACAAATTGTTAATATTTAATTTAAAAATTAATAATCATCATTGTTGATATATCAAATTTAAATTTTTGTAGTCAATTAAATTACTCAACAAAATTATTTGTCAAATTATATCATAACGGAATGCGCACATGTAGCAGAAACAAGAAATCATGTTTTGTGTGTATTCATTACTTGCTTATCTAATAAAGTGTTGCTCTGTAGCTGAGAGGTAAGCGAGTTAGTTTATTAGTCCTGAGGTTGCCGGTTAAACTCCTCTCAAAGACATTTAGAGTTTTTCGCAGACAAGCAAAAATCATTTCGATGATTATGATTGTGTATAAAAAAGCATTGTTAATATAACAATTATGATACGGAAATTCAACAATTCACATTGTTAATATAACAATAACTTTAATTGAAATAACTTTGAAATCCAATAAAAATAAATGTTGATAAAATAAATAAATTTCAACAAATTATTTGTTGATATATTTAATTGAAAATATTTTTAAGATTTTCCTTTAACTTACAATTTCGTTAATTGTATTTACAAAAATCGTTGTAGGTTCAAAATCAATTAATTATTTAATTGATATAACAAAAAAATTAATTGTATTTACAAATCATTTTTTCTGTGTATTTTCACATTTTCTATACAGAGCTACCACATAATATTGAATTAAATGGTGAATAAGATAAAGCTGGAGACTATCGTAAAAAAGAAATTACAGAATCACATTATCGTTATCGCAAGCGAATAAATATGTCGATAAATATTACGATTTTCGGTTCGCAAAAAGTTACTGAATCCAGTCAAAGGTCTGTATAGTCTGGCTTCTGAAGTATGCAGGCATTCGAGGCAATAAAAGGAATCATGTACAAAAAGTCACACAGGAGTGTTCATGTTTCCTTAGTTGAGTGCCTGGCTGCACACTAAAATGCCCTCAAAAAGCCTGGCGCATCTGCTGTATGTTATAGCAGAACATTGTGCACTCGAACGTGGGCAAATCATATAATCTACACAGAAAAAAACTATAGGTAAGTCTAACCAATTTTGACGGTTAAAATTACATCAATCAACAGAATTGGTTAAACCAACTAGTTGTGAAGAAGTTAAAAGGCTCATGAATTTTGTGGCTGAAAATTACACCAATCCTTAAAAATTTTAAAGCAAACAATTAAAAGTAACATACTCTTAGGGACATTATCCACCGAATATCCAGCTAAAGCCACTCATATAATTGCCAGCCACTTCTGGCCACTCCCAGCAGAGTCTCAGGCGAATATATTGAATTTAGTTTTTTTTCTTAGCACATTTTCAGTGACGAACACACAAGCGAGCTTTTGTTTGACATTCAAAAACTATATTTTCCCACATTCCCAATAATTTTACATATGCTTAACATCATGTTTGAGTTTGAAACAGTCTGACAATCTCATGCGTTTATTAATCGCAAACATCTCCACTACTTCATCCACAACAAGATTTGCAATTTCAATAAAATAAATATAAAGAGAGATAAATTTTAACTACAAAGACAATACATAGGCATTTCAAGTTGTTTATTTCAATAATAACGAAAGTAACTGCCACTTCCACTATGTCGAAAGAAAAACTCTGCGAAAGAAACCTAGTCGCTCGAATTCTAATACATTTTCATTCCACTATGTCGTCAGCTTTCTTTCGCTTGTCATAACGTATGTCATTTTTTTGTTTTACGTGTTTATAAATAAATAATTATAAATTAAAGTAGTGCCAATTTGTATATTTCAAGTATTTCTAGCTATTTTATAAAACCTACTAACATTTACATTAAAATAAATATAACCATATTGAACAACGAAAAATAATTCAACAAAATAGTTGCACAGCAACAGCAAGTTATTGCTGTTTCGCTTTACAACTACATTCCTTTTGTTTAAAATGTGCGAGTACTTTTTATAACGAACATAAAACAATAATCAAAACAAAAGTGTTCAATAATATTTTGATGAATATTTGATAAATTTATTAAATGTGAATAAAAAAAAATAATAATGTGATAAAATAATAATATTACAAACTTTATTAAATTCTTTGCAAATAAATTTTACTACACGAAAGCAAAATATCATGTGATTGATTTTAACATTTGATTTTGATCGCTTTGTTGACAACTCATTCGAATTAAAGGTATGAAAATCTGTATGAAAAAACTTACGTTTTCTTGCGACTTGTGGTTCGAGTCAATGTTCGTACAGAAGTAAGATAGAGAAATGGAAATCAGGGGGCAAATCTTCACATCCGTGAACGTACAACTCGTCACGTAAAAACACCATTTTTGGATTATGACATACGTGAACGTATTGAATTCCCATTCAGTTTATACGATTGACGTATTACTTATTTTGTTTTCGTACGATTGCCGTATCACGATCACGTATGTAACGATTTGCACCCAGTTTTTTTTTTTCGCTTAGAATGCGAATGAAGACCTTCTTTCGAAATAGTGGAAGAGGCAGTAAATATCAACCAAAGAAAATATTTTGTTCAACCGAAAGGCAACAACAACTTTCATTTACAAAATTACTAAAACCTTACAACCTGTCCCATCATGACGACAGAAAATGTTCGATCTAATACTTTTAACACGCTAACAGAGCTCTGTTAAAGCACAAGGTTTGTGTCAAGGCTTATATATAAATTTTAAAATTTAACTTCACACACATAAATAACTACAGCCTTATTTATAAAACTTATTAAGGCTTTGTAAAGGGTTTTTAAAACAAGTTTTCATACAAAATTTTTATTAAAAAGCCTTTATAAAGCCTTAATAATTTTTATAATTAAGGCTGTTAGTATATATAGGTTTAAAAAATAATTAACAAATACAAATTGGTTAGACTAACCACATAAAATTTGGTTAATTAAGTTACTTAAAACTTAAGTTTAAGTAACTTGAATTTTAAGTAACTTTAAGTTTAGATTATTGGTATAATGGACAATGTTTAAAAATTTCTTTATAACTGCTCGTCCCTGCAAGAATAAAGGCTGATGAGTAATAGAGTTATCGGGAGCTGCAAAGCTTCAGTGTCAGATTTTTTAGAATTTCCATCCAGAAAAATAGTTAATTTGAGGCAAATTGTAAAAACAATTTGCAATCAAAAAAATGTCGAGCCATAACTGCTAAAATAGCTTAAGCGACACATTTTTTGGACTTCGTTTTTTTTTTTTTTTTTTTTTTTTTTTTTTTTTTTTTGACGAAAATCGACTATTTTACGATCGCAAATAATCAATTTTGGTAAAAAAATTAAGTTCGAAAATTATGTCGCTTAAGCTATTTTGGCGGTTATGGCGCGATGTATAGATTCCACAATGCAAAAATTTGTATAGGAATCACTCAAACTTGAGCGTTTTTCATATATTTTTTTCTAGACAAGTCGATTGCTTGCATTGTGGAAACTACACGTAAGTTGACAAATACAAATTGGTTAGATTAACCAGGCAATATTTGGTTAAATAAAATTCCAATAATGAAAAACTAAAATAAGTTGTAAACTTTATAAAATAATTTGATTATATATATTAACGATGAGTTTTTTGTAAGGTACTGAATAATAGTTGTCAGTATCCCTAATAATCAGGATATTGTAAGGAATTAAAAAATTAATTCAAACGTCCTATAATTGATCACGCCTTATTCACTATCTGCACTCATAATCTGATATAAACTAAACTAACTTAAGCTGGGGTCACACGATTGGTACAATGTACCAATTTTCGTCGGCTCACTGCGATAGAGTCATAAGTAATAAGCCAAATTAACATTATTACTTAACTATTTCTTGAATAAGTCTATATGGCTTAATTACTAATGCAGTGTGGTGCAGTTATGTAATTATATTTCAATTAGTTGAGAAATAAGGCAAATTTATTTTGTTACTAATGAATTTATTTCAGTGAGCCGACGAAAATTGGTACAGTGTGCCAATCGTGTGACCCCAGCTTTAAACTAAAATAGATTTAAATATAAGAAATGAATGCGTATGCTGTGATTTTTAAACGACTACAAAAAAGGAGGGTGTTATCAATTTAGACCGATTTAGACCGATTGTAAAATTATATATTTTTTTTTGGTCTGAGAGGGTATATATAGCTTCCAATTGGTACCATTGTAAAAAAAGTGAGCGCGACTAGCCCACATTTTTTATATATTGGATTTTATGATATTCTATTTATTTCATTGCTGCGAAACCTAGCAAATACCTTTGGCTCTTGTAATCACACAATTTTAAAGTTATTAAAATGGGCGGGTCTACACCGATTAAAATCTAAAGGGTGTCCCAACAAGAACGCAAGATTTAAATTTGTCGCCCTTCGAAGTGTCATTGTTTGACATTTGAACAATTGTTATTGTTTGCTAGTAGAAGGTACGAGGTTAGTAAAAATGGAGCGCTACACGAATGAACAACGCATTCTCATTGTGAAATTGTTTTACCAAAATGGTGAAAGTTTTGCGGCTACAGTTCGCAAATTTGCGATCAATTTGGGGTCACAATAATGCTCCAAAAGAGTCAACTGTAAAGACATTAATGGATAAATTTGCCGAAACTGGGTCTGTTAGTGATGTAAAGACATCAACGCGCCTTCGACCAGGTCGATCGACCGAAAATGTCGCTCAAACGCAGGTCAAGCGCAAACAGTCAATGGTGTTCGGTATCGTGAAATGATAACCAGTGTTTTCGTGCCTAGAATTGAAGAAATTAATGTGGAGGGCATGTGGTTTCAACAAGACGGCGCCACATGTCATACAGCCAGAGAAACAATTCAATTGCTACATCAGTCATTTCCCGGTCGTGTTATTTCGCGTTTTGGAGACCAGAATTGGCCGCCTAGATCATGCGATTTAACACCATTAGACTTTTTTCTTTGGGGTATTTTGAAGTCGATGGTTTACGCGAATAAGCCGACGACGACTCAAGCCTTAAAAGAGGAAATTGGACGCAGCATTAATGAAATACCGCAGCATTTATGCAAAACGGCCATTGAAAATTTCATTAAAAGATCGCGTGTGTGCCAGCAAAGCCGCGGCGGCCGTCTGCCCGATTTGTTGTTCCACACATAACCTCACTTTGTCTACTTTACGATATAATAAAGTTTCACGATTTTTTTTTAAATATCTGTGTTTTATTTAAAATTTAAATCTTGCGTTCTTGTTGGGACGCCCTTTATTATTATATTTAACGTAGTTCTACTTAACTGATTTTTAGGAAACTTACCGCTTCAAAGTATACACAATCTTCCATTAAAAAAAAAAAAAAAAAATGGCCGGAGTCAGGCCCAATAAAATTAAATATTTTACTTTAAGTGGTTCTACTTTACCGATTTTTACGGAACTTAACAAACATCCTGAGCTGCTTGCAGTTAAAAAATAGGCCCATTAAAATTAAATTTAATATATCACGTACTTCTTAACCATTAGATTTTTAATTTTGTGTGGTGTTTGAAAGTGTTTACTTCCAATTTCTACCCATATTTCTTTTCTTTTAGAAACGTTCTATCAGATCTTTGCATTGTAGTCGATATTTTTTTGTCTGATATATTTTTTTCACAATTCCTGGCAATTCTTGTAACTCTATTCCTAACCTCTCAGGTAATGTCATGTTATGTTATGTTAACATGTTATGTTATGTTAACAGGTTATGTTAAGGTTAAATAATGACATTTTTCTTCTTCAAACTATTGCACTCAAAAAAATTTAAATTACAAAAACAAACTACATACAAAATTTATCAACGCCAAGCGTTGCGTTTTACAAAATTAGGCCCTAAGTAATTTTTGCTAAGTTTAAGTAAATTTTTACAAAAATCTAGTAAAAATTACTTAATATGAGTAAAAAAATAAAAAGTTCATATCCTTAAAAATAGTTAATAAAAATACACACATAAATTCCCACATTCAAGTACAAATTTACTGGCTTAAAGGAAAAAGTTTAAGGAAATTGTATCCTAGGAACTAGTCAATCTCGTTTTAAATCAAAAAATAAATTTTAGGAAATGACTTGCTCCTGATTAGTTCATCAAACTACTTGATTACTTGAAAGATATAAAAAGGTATTCTAAATTTTAGAAAAATATTTACCAGTTGTAAGTATTTCTTCTTCAAATTGTAGAATATATCTTTTATTTGCATTAAGCGAAAAATCTAAGTAAATTTTTCATATTTCCGAGGAACATTTGAACTTGAAATATATGTTTTTGTAAATTAAATAAAATTTTAAAACTCAAAAATGTCAATGCTTATTCATGCTGCCTTGTAAGGCATTTGGTTAGAGTGCTTGCCTTTCAGTCGGAAGGTTGTTGGTTCAATACTTGTCTCCCCTCAAGGAATTAATATGTTTGTATGGTGAATTAATTCAGAATATAATATGAAGATATAATTAAAAACATGTGGTATAGAATTTCATGAAAAATAAAAAGAGTACCAGAATTAAAGACATAAAAAAACTTTGAAAAATTTACTAAATTTGAGATCAAAGATGAAAAAATTTGTTTGCAAAGTTTCGAATTTAATGGAAAAATTTTACTTAATTTTAGAAAAATTTTACTTGAATACCTATAAAAATATAATTACTATAAACTAGTTCATTATTGAACTAGAAATTTAGTAAATATTTTACTGGTTTTAAGTAAAAACAGCTTTGGCGCCATACGTGAACTTATTTTTTACTAAAATTTAGAAAATTTTCCAAAGTTTTAGTTAGTTTTTTTTTGAGTGTGTATTTGTTTATTGTTGCTGCTGCTGATCTGTTTCTTGTTCGTTAATGTCTTGGGCCTGCGTTTTTCTCTTTCTCTATTTTTCTATATTTAGTTTCAGTATTAATAATAGTTAAAAGTGCAACAATTTGTGCATAAAATTCTCTAATTATGTATTTACAACATTTACGCGTTTTAATATTTAATATCAGAAAGCACATGCATACAATCCCTAAGCGCTTAAGCAAATAAAACCTCTGAGGCTCTGCGTGTTAGTACACAAATACCCAAACTTATGCGGAAACAAAAGGAAATGCTAGTGTCTCGGTGCGTGTATGTGTGTGTGTGTGTGTGTCAGAGTGTGTTTCTGTATGTGATGCCATTTGATATTTTAGTCAAAATATTTATGGTTTACCAGAAACAAGTAATTTTTCGCACGAACGACTTTTTCACTCTATTTCTGCTTGTATGCATTTTTTTCACTTCTCAGCTGAAAAAAAAAATTTATGTATATTTTAAACATTCTTTGCTGCGTTGTGTGCAGCTGCCATTGTTGTTTGTCCTGGTGAAAGCTGTATGAAAATTTTAAGGATGTCCCAGTTAAAGTCCCCTTATGCACAAATAAGTGTTTAAAACACTAGAAAAACGAATATATGTATATAAATGCAAAGAGACCACCAAACAGCAAAAACGAAATGAGAAAGTTACAGCAAAAAGTTATAAAAAAATAGTCTCAAATATACTGAAGTTAGTTATTTGTTTGTTTGATTTTCGCAAAAGGAAACTTACTTCATCATATTGTTGGCAGCTAAATTATATTTTGGCTCACAGCCATAAATCAAAATTGATATACGTACGGCTGACTACAACAAGCATAAGCACTTATGCACATTCAAGGCTCTTCATTTAAATTCTTATAGTTGCACAAACACTTGCACATATGTACATACTCGTACATATTTACATACAAGTGCTGTTATGTGCTTGGTTTTACTTTGTATATTTTTGCTCATTTGCAAAAGCACACTTTTAAGCCATACACATCACAATAACTCATAGTGTTTGGCATACGATTTTGCTTATTATAATTCTTCTTCCACATTCATTGTTGCCGGTTATAATCCAAAATTTCAATTTTTAATTACGACATACTTCAACGCAATTAATATTGAGTTTGTTGTTCACATTCCTTTGTTACAAAGGATCATGCATGGCCATTGAATGTAAATAATAATAAAATCGTTTGTGCTGCTGCAATTCTATAATAAAACTTCCGAACATAGAAAGACACATTTCTAATAAGTTTGGGTGCGGTAGAAATTAATAAAAGGAAAATGCTTGACTAGTATTAATCACTTGAAATGAAATGTATTACACAGTTTAATACGAAAAAATATAACCATTTACGGTAACCACTACGTGATAAAAGTCCAAAAAAAAGACCCATGCACGCAAAGAAAAGATATGGTTGTAGAATGGTTGAGAAAACAATATTATGTTCTCTGAAACAAATGTGTGGTCGTCGAAAACTAGTTATTGTTATTTTAAACATTTATTTCGTTACGATAAACAGAGTAATGTTTGAATTAAATAATTACATTATCACATCCATATAAAAGTGTGATATGGTTAAAGTTTAACAATATAGTTTTGTTAAAAATTTATGACTACAACATAATTTGTATTATTATTTAAAAATAATATGATGTAAATAACAATATAATGTTTTCCAAAACCATACTATGTTAAGTTTAAAAAAAATCTTTTTCAGAAACATCTGTCAGTTCAGTATTTCCTTTGTAAGCTATCGGTAGTGTTAAATAAATGAATAACTAAATAAAGTATAAACAAAATTGTAGATCAATAAAAATATATAAACATTTGTGTATCTTTTTATACAGACATGGCTGTATGTCGTTTAAGTATACATTTCTATATATACAATTTATTTCAACAATATTAATTTGTTTTTATTTCGAATTTAACGCACAGCTACAATAAATATATGATTAAAAAATAAAATAGTAGTATTATATTAAATAATACTGTGGTCATATTTAACAATATTAATATAATATTAGAACATGGTATGGTGAGTCTCAATTATATTTTAGTCACATTTAACAATAGTGTTGTCATATTTACAATACTCAGATTATAATATAATTAACTCAGATAATATTATAATTAACTCAGATAATAATATTTTTAAAGTTTTTTTCTATTAACAATAATATGATTTGACTGCAACCATATAATTCAATCATAGTATGTTGCTGTTTGATTATGGTTACCTCAACCATATTTTTTCTTTGCGTGTGTGTCTCCCAGTTTTGCTCCAAGTCATCTACTTTTTATTTATGGGCCCCAAAGACTTGAGACTTCGGTATCATTTTTGCATTTTCTGTAGCTCATATCTTGCAAACTGTTTGGAACTGTGATTTAATCTGTGAGGCAAAGTTGTAGCTCTTGTAAAGATCAAAATCGCAAAAAATTGAAAAAATTCATTTTTTTTACCTCTTGTTCTCCTGTTCAGGTCCATAGGTAGCAAACCGCTCAAAATTCAAGCAAATAATCAACTACACAAATGTACCTAAGATCTTAATAAACAACTTTCTAGAATATATGAAATTCCTAGGAATGATTCTTAACACCGTTTAGGTAGAGCTTAGGTAGCCGAAAAAGTGAACAATTTCCCGAAAATTTTTATACCCTTTACCAAAAAATGGTAAAAGGGTATATATAGGTTTGTCATTCCGTTTGTAATTTCCAGAATATTAATAAGCGAGCCATAAAGTATATATATTCTGGATCCTTATGCATAGGGAAGACGAATAAGCGATGTCCGTCTGTCCGTCTGTCTGTACGTGAAATCGGTTTTCCCAAGCTCCCCGAAAAGCTAGAGACTTCGTTCTTTGACTGGTGTGTCAGAAATCGTCTAAATAAGATTGGTATTGAAAATCAGCAAAATCGATCAGACGGTTTCAGAGCTGGGAAACTTAAACTTCATTTTGCATTACAAAATAACTACCGAAAAGTAGTTATTATTATTATTTTATTAAATAAACTCATTTTATACTTCAGTATGAATAAAATTAGTATTTCTTTTTAAAAAAATTAAAAAAAAATTAAAAAGGCGTTTCCAGGGTTGAAAAACTTTAACTTTTTTTCTTATACAAAAGTAACTTACTAACACAAATTTTTCCTTTTTGTCTATAAATTAAACATATCTTATGTTCTTAAAAGAAAGAGATTGATGTCAGAAATCAGAAAAGCAAAAAGGATGATTCCAGGGTTGGAAAACCTAAAATTTTTGTGAAGTTTAAAATTAACTACCGTAACCTAATTATTTATTTATTTTTATTAAGTAAACTTATTTTATACTTCACCACGAATAAAATTGGGTTTTCAAATCAAAAAAAAAAAATTAAAAAATTTAAAAATTTTTTTCTTATACAAAAGCAACTTACTAAAACAAAATTTTCCTTTGTTTCTATAAATTAAACATATCTTATATTCTTAAAAGAAAAAAATTGGTGCAAGAAATCAGAAAAATTAAAAAGGATGATTCCAGGGTTGGGAAACTGAAATTTTTTGTGGTATAAAAAATTAACTACGGAAAATTAAGTTTTATTTTTTTTTAAATAAATAAACTTATTTTATGTTTCAGTACGAATAAAATTGGTGTTTCAAATTAAAAATTGAACTTCAAAAAATTAATAAGATGTTTCCAGGGTTGGAAAACTTTGACTTTTTTATACACAATTAACTTACTAAAACAAATTTTTCCTTTTTTTCTATAAATTATATTCTTAAAAGAAAGAGATTGGTGTAAGAAATCAGAAAAATCAAAAAGTGGAGTCCAGGGTTAGGAAACTTACACTCTTTGTGATATAAAAAATTAACTACCGAAAACTAATTTTTATTTTTTTTATTAAATAAAATTATTTTATGATTGAGTACGAATAAAATTAGTATTTCAAATAAAAAAAATTAAAAAATTAAAAACGCGATTCCAGGGTTTGGAAAACTTTATTTTTTTTGGACAAAGTAACTTACTAAAACAAATTTTTCTCTTTCTTTATAAATTAAACATATCTTATATTCTTAAAAGAAAAATATTGGTGCAAGAAATCAGAAAAATCAAAATGTATGATTTCAGGGTTGGAAAAGTTATACTTTTTGTGATATATAAAAGTAACTAATAGTGTTTTCACACTGACATGGTTTTAATAACGTTAAAACCAACTGTTTAAACCTGGTTTTACCATACAAATTGTTTTTGTTAAAACCAAATTAAAACCATTTTTTAATTGGTTTTAAGTTGGTTTTATGAAATGCAACCTTGTTTTTGCTTTGATAAATTCAGTTCTGCCAAGTTGAAATGACCGACAGCAGCTGATAATGTTATACCAGTGAATAACAATAGATGGCGCTTGAAAAATTTTCAACTTAAAAATGAATGCAGCAGTAACAATAATCAAAAAATTATGGGAAAAAAGAGTTTTATGGAAGGAAAACAACGAAAATATTTTAAATTCAACTGTCGAAAGTGAAAATAGACAATATGACTGACATTGAACTGCCTATAAAAAAGGTTTATCTTATAATGTATTTGTGCATTTTTATATTATTAACAATATTTCCAAGCACTTCTTCATTCTGTATAAGAAGTTCCATAATTAAAAAAAATTTATGTACAAAATATAAAATAATTTCCATTTTATAGCGCATTGTGAAATATCTCAGTTTTTCATACAAACAAAACCAGTTGAACAGTATGTCCAACAAGTGTTATTAAAAAGCAGAAAAAATTCAACAACAAATATATGCATTTCGGCAGGAGATTTATTTTATTTTGAGCAAAGTTATTAGACAGCCTGTGAGTTAAAACCTGAATTTAACAAACTTGCAGTGTGAAAGCAAAATCAGCTGTTTGTGGTTTTAACGTTTAAACCAGGTTTTAACTTTCAGTGTGAAAACACTATAAGTCTAATTAATTTTTATCTTTGCCTTTATAAATTATAATTTTACGTTTTGGAAATAAAAGTTTTTTGTAGAAAACTATAAAAATGAAAACCACAGCTTCAGAGCTGGAAATTTTGAACTTTGTTTATGGATATTAAAGTAAATAAATAAAACATTTTTTCGAATTTTCTTTTTTCACTTAACACACTTTCTATATTTTTTTAAGAACTACTAGATTGGTATAAGGAATCAGAAAAATCTAAAATGATGATTTTAGGGTTTGAAAATTGGTTTTTTTTGTACATAAAAGTAACTAGGTCAAATTATTTTTTTTTGTTTATACTTTATGTATGTGCTTATGTATGTATCTCTATACTACATAAAATACTTTGGTTAAGGGTATATAAGATTCGGCATAGCCGAATATAGCACTCTTACTTGTTCTGATTTCAATTGCTTGGAAACTTTTCACTTTTTCGGATACCAATAAACCAAAACCAAGAAAAAATTAAATTTCATTTTCAGTAACCAAATTCGTTGAGTCAGTAAATATTTTATTTGAATGTGGTCCTACAAATAATTTTGTAAATTCTGATAAAAATTTTGTAAAAATTTTAATTAATCATAGTTCGGCTGAGAGAAAATGTTATTTCAGTGTGTTGGTGTTTATCTTGCTTGTTGATAGGAACAACGTGCTGTTGTGCGGTTGTTGTTCTTTATTTTGATTGATCGTGTTGTATACATGTAAATGCCGAAAAGTAGCCGACAAACGTCGTGGCCTTTTTCTTCTCTACACAGTTTCTTGGTACAAATTAATTTAGTGGAACAGTACAGAATATTTACTGAAACTAAGTTTGATTTCAAAAAAATATTTATTTAGAAATTTTTTGGAAACAATTTTTTCTGTGTAGCTGATAGCAAACAAATTTTAAGCGCCCTATAAACTTTCTTTCAGTTTTTGGCGGGTTTTTTAAATTTTTTTTCGGTTTTTGGCGTTTTCTTAGTTCTTGCGTTGTTCCTAGGGATGTTCGCGTTTTCTGGCGACTAATTTTAGTTTTAGCGATTTTTTAGTTCTTGTGCTCTTTTTGTTTGGCTATTTTTTGGTTTTTGATTTTTTTGGATTATTTTTTACTTTCAGAGATTTTTTTTTCATTTTGGTGTTATTTGTTTGTTTTGACGCTTTTTCGTTTTGGCAATTTTCGTTTTTGGGGTTTTTTCCCGGTTTTTGGCGATTGATCTTAGATTAAGCGTTGTTTTTAATTTATGGGTCTTTTGCGTTATGGCGATTTATTCTAGTTTTAGCTTTTTTTTTTGCCCTGTAGTTTATTGCTTGGCGTTTTTTCCCCTTTTGGTTATGTTATTTGGTTTTCGGCGTTTTTTAGTTTCGACGATATTTTTAATATTAGCGTTTTTTCGTTTATGGCGTTATTTTCGGTTTTTAGCGATTAAGCGACTTTTTAGCTTTGGCGCTTTATTCAGTTTTGGCGATTTTTTGGTTTTTGGTAGGTTGTATATTAGTTTTAGAGAATTTTTCGTTCGGTGATTTTGTTAATTTTGTTGTTTTCTTCGTTTTTGGCGTTATATTTTGGTAAGCGTTGTTTTAGTTTATGGCTCTTCTTTTTCGTTTTGGCGATTTATCTTAATTTTGGCTTTTTTTCTCTTGCCGTTTTTTTTCTTGACGCTTTTTTCCCTTTTGGCTATTTTATTTGGTTTTTAGCGTTTTTTAGTTTTGACGATATTTGTAATAATAGCGTTTTTTTTTGTTTATAGTGTTTTTTGGTTTTTGGCGATTAGTTAGTTTCAGGGTTTTTTTTCGTTTCGGCGATATTTTTAATTTTGGCGTTTTCTGTGTTTCTGGCAATTTTTTTTGGTTTTTGGCGATCTATTTAAGCTTAAGCGATATTTTAAGCATATGAATCTATTTTGTTTAGGCGTTTTATTTTAGTTTTAGCGATTTTTTTTTTTTTTTTTTTTTTTGATTATGGTTGCTTAGCCTTTTTTTGTTTTGGATATTTTATTTGGGTTGTCTCGTTTTTTTGTTTTAGCGCTTTTTTCGTTTTGATGATATTTTTAATTTTAGCGTTTTTTTTTCTTTTTTGGCGTTTTTTCGGATTTTAGCGATTTATTTTAGTTTTAGCGTCTATTAAGTTTTGGAGCTTTTTTCGTATTGGCGTTTGTTTATGTTTTGGCTATTTTATTTGATTCTAAGCTTATTTTCCGTTTTTCTGATATTTTGAGCTTTAGCGTTTATTTCGTTTGTGTTTTTTTTTTGGATTTATTTTAGGTTTAGCGACTTATTTATTTCTGGCGATTTTTTTTTTTAGTTTCGGCTATTTTATTTATTTCTTGGCTTTTTCGTTTTGGTGATACTTGGAATTTCAGCATTTTTTCGTGTTTGGTTTTTTTTTTGGTTTTTTGCCATTTATTGTAGTTTTAACGTTTTGGTGATTTTTTTCAGTTTTTGGCGAATTTTTTAGTTTGGGATTTTTTTGTGCATAGCGGATACAATTTTACATATTCTGTGTAAATTTCAGATGCCTAGGTCTTACGGTTCCCGACAAAATATCCTGCGACAGACATTCAGACGGACAGACAAAAATCGTAGCGAAAACAATAGGGCTCCTTTTCACCTTTGGTGTATGAAACCCTAAAAGTGAATATCAGCTTTATTATAAAATTCTAAAACATATTTTAGTAGATCATTTCAAACTGTTGCGTCTCCGCTTTAAGATGATAATGGGCTTTCAAAATGCTCAAAAAAGACCCGCACGAAGGATAGTTAGAAAATTTAAATATTCTACAAAGAACAATGGCACAACTTTTGTAAATTAGAGAGCTTTCATGTAATACGATTATTAATCAAAACAATTTACGTATTCCATTTGAATCAACTGACATCACACACAGTGGATCAAACACAATAACGCTTATTATGAAGGTGTGTTGGACTTCGAAAAGAGCATGTTGTTCCGTTCTGCTGCTTTGGTGTTATATGTTGCTTAAAACTTATTACATTTAATTTGGCTTACAGAGCGATACGAACTTTTTAGCCTAATTTAATCATAAATCCTTTGGCTTTTTTGGTTTGGAGAAAGTTTCGTTGTGTTATACATTGCAATTATTATTAAGTTACATTTGGACTTGTCTGAGTCCCAGCCTGATTTTAATATCTTTCCTATTGTATATCAGCTCAACATTTTGTTTACCTTCAGCTCTTGACACTAGATGAAAACTCAAATGATGTAGAGACAGCTTAAAATTAAAATTTGATGATTTAACTTTATAGTGTGAATGTCACACGCCGCTATCATCAGCATCCATGTCTATTTACTAAATTTTCATAACAAAATTTAGTCTTAATTATCCTAAAGGAAATTAGTTTACACAACAATGAAATAAGAAGAAAATATACTAAAATAGAATTTTTGTATAATGTTAGAAAACTTTTCTTCTCAAAAATTTGTTGTTTCACGCAAACATTAAGAAAAGTTCTTATTTGTATTTTGTGCAGTTGTTGTTGTTGACATTCTCGCATATCAAGTCCAATATGCGGAAAACATCAGCATGAGCAGGAACCGCACTTTTGCCTAATAACACAGAACTTTTTGTATAATCATAAGCATTTAAGTGTAGATGAACGGAAGGAACTTTTTTTTTTCAATTACATACTTTTCCACTACAGTTCTATTTAGTTTTGCTTTAATATAGTTTGTCAGTATCCAACTTTGTTTTAGCAAATTTTGCAAATTTTTTTTAATAAGTTCTTTTATTTGCATTTAAGTATTGTTTTTAAAATACTGGAAATGGCTTAAAGTACTTGTAACTTTATGAGTTGTTTTTTTACTTGCTTTTAAGAAACTTTTTTCTTTTTAAGCAGTAAGTATTTATTAAACTTGTTGTGTACTTGCGAAACAAAAATGATTTAAGCAGCTTGAAGCTGTAACGCTACGACTGGAAGGACCACAGAGATAAACTCTTCAATATTGTTTTGTTTTTGTATAGATATATCTTAATATTAAATTTTATTTTTACCAATGTATATTTGTAATACATGTTTAACTATTTTCTGTATCAATAAAAATTTTTTTTTCTTATTTTTTATTTCAGGTAATTTTTGCTATTGTGTGATTTGTGCTTCGAAGGCTAAAAAATGTCTGGCATTTATACTGTATGTATATATATTTAATTTTCTATGTTATTTGTATGCTGTATATATTTTCAAGCAGCTCAATAAAACAAACATTAACAATAATCCAGCAAACAGTTGCTATTTAGTTTTATAAGATATAAGTATTTTAATAGAAACCTGCAGATTTCAAAAACTTAATTCTACTGAAAGATAACTAATTGATAACTTTTTATTGTTTTCGAGGCATACACTTAAATTCGATTTCACTATATATAGTGCGGTTTAAAAAACATCTACCGATCGATTTCTCTTACATACCAGTGCCTGGATTCAGTAAATTTTATTATGATAATCGTATCGCTTTAACAAAATATAAAGAAAATTTATAGACTTTGCTATTCGGTAACATATTTTAACTATATTCACTGTCGGTTGAAGTAAAAAAATAAAATCAGTAGCTCAAATTCATTTAGACTCCGCCTATTATCAGGGCAATAATGAATTAAATTCCGCAAGAAATGTTTCCCTTTTTCAATTAGAATTTCTTTGTTTTTTCTAGTACTAGCTATTGTCTGAAATTGTTAACTGGGAGAAATTTCTTGCGGAATTTTATTTATATTCTTTGTATTTTTCGCTTATAAAATTTTCTATACAAAGATACCACCTTGAACTAAAAGGTGATTAAAATCTAAATAAAGAGTAGTGTGCTTATGGCGGTTTCAGAGCACTTTTTTAGTGCAAATATGGAGCAAGCCTGGATGGAGACTATCGTAAAAAAGAAATCACAGAATCACATTCAGGGCAATTATGAATGAAATTCCGTGAGAAATGTCTCCCTTTTCCAATTAGAATTTTTTTTTGTTTTCCTTATTACTTGCTATTAGTTGGAATTGTTCTCCGGGAAAAATTTCTCGCAGAACTTTATTCATAATTGCGCTAATTATCGGTACGCAAACGAATAAATATGTCGATAAATATTAAGATTTTTGGTTCGCTAAAAGTTACAGAATCCATGAACAGAATGACTTTTTATGTTCATTATCTTTGTTAAACTGCTAAATCTTCTAAAATGATTATTTATATATATTTTATATATATTATTTATTAATTATATGATAATCGAAGAACACGAAATATTTTGCAAACAATAACAAAACACTATTTGGTAGTGTCATGAATTTTATTGAAACCCATAAATACGTGGCTTTTTGAACAACTGTCATAATGTAGCTAAATAAAATCGTGAATAGCTTTTCACTCACACGACAATGAAAAAAATTTTAATTAAGTCAGCGCACTCGTTTATTAAAAATATTAATGAAATCTTATTTAGTGAAGTAAGCTGCCGCGCAATTTGCTTATTTAATATAAATAAATTTTATTTTTTTTTTTAATATATATAAAAAAATTTCATTTATGTATCGATATTTCGCTGCAAATTTTCTAGCTTTCTCATTTGCAAAAACTAAAATTTATTAATAGGTTTCAATGACTTTCGTTATATCCCTACAACAAAACAAAGAAAATTGCCGCAATCGTTCACATTGTCGTTGGTTTACCCACAAAACCAAATGTTAGGAAGTAACAAATTCAGTTTTATGAAAGCTCAATTCTTGACATTTCATCATGTGACTGCAAATTTGCCTCCTAACCTCATTTAAAAAAAAAATCTAATAAACCAAATTTTTTTTAAAGTGGTCCAAAAATGACAAAGTAATATGATAATCCATATTTTGGCGGGTACATTTTGCACCCCCGCTTTAAAAAAAATTAGTAGCCATCTTCCATAAGCATTTTGAAAATTGGTGTACCAATGACGAAGTTATTTTATAATAAATTATTTTGGCGGGCAGTGAGTGACTAGTGAGCTCCCCCCCACCAATAAAAAAAATAGTCGGACCTCTTCCATATGCAAAAAGCATTTTGAAAATTGGTGCTCAAATGACAAAGTTACTTAATTAATTATTGGGACGGACAGTTTGACAATTTGTAATTCCCCAAAAAAAAAAAAATAAAAATAAAAAAAATTATTGAATCTTTTCATATGCAAAAAGAATTTTGTAGAAGAAGTAACATAATTTAATAAAGTGGTCGCAAAACCGGACATGGTTGAAAAAAGGTTGAAAAAGGGTAGGTAGTAACTCATTCAAAGGTCCCAGTTAAATGTTGTGGAAATTTCAGGAAGATCGGTCCAAAGGTATGGTTTTCTATAACATACAATCAAACAAACAAATAAACAACGATAATATATAGATTTTGATAGCGAATGTTTACTGTGCTTATTCCACAAGGTAGAGACATTTCAATACATTCTTCTTCAAATAAATTTGGCTTAACACCTTCTTGGCTCCTGAGTTGAATTGTATGGGGAAGCAGTTACAGCAAACAATAGCTTTGAAAATATGAATTTATTTGAAATTCCTTTATACATGTTCTAAAACACACTAACACACGCTACCAATACCAATACCCACATACTTCGATAAAAGTTAATAATATACAAGAGCAAGAAATAAAAAATGTCATGCTTTGGTATTGACGACTATCATCAAATGTTCTGAATTGCATTGTTGTATGAGTGAGTAAATGCCTCCACTTGCATTTTATATCAGCAATTTTTTTTTTTTAATTTAATTCTATTCTCTCTTCTTCTTCATTTGAATTCAAGAGTGATTTTATGACACTTTCATAGATTTAGAAAAGATTATTATAATACTAAAAGAAAACAAGAAAGTACACGTAGAGAAAAAATATGCTTATGACAGAATATTGTGGCAGGAATATTAAAGTTTTTGTAATAATTTTATGGTGTTGGAAAACATGTTAACTTTAACTTAAAAACAACTACAGTTTAGCAGTAAAAGCCTTTTTGCAAAGTTTACTTTGACAAAGGCTCTTAAATTTTCTTTCAAACCTTTCTTTATTTATGCATACCCAAAGTTTACTTTGGCGAGTTTTGACTATACCATACATACATACATGACGTTCCTCCAAGACGCTCCTCCAGGTTATAAATTAGACGTTATCCCTAATAATCTAGTTTATTTACCAGTAAACGTTAATAAATATTTGATACTTTCCATTAATAAAAAAAGTAAGCGCAATTATTAATGTAATGAAATTTTCTCATGGGAAATATTTTGTCACACCCGTCACAGCAACACTTTCAATGAATATTAAAAGTAGAAGACTGGTACAAAAAAAAAAAGAAACCTAAAGAAAATATAGAAAAATATTAACCGCAATTTAGCTTTAGAAAACAAGAAATGCTAAGAAATTCTGCTGGATAAAGTATCATTGAGAATAAAGAGAAAACAAATTATCGAAAAAGAAAACGAAATAGCAGACTACAAAAGAAGGATAAAAGTAAAGTTGTTATCATTTTTATACATCTAAAATTAGTAGTTTTCAGTCACAGTGTTTATTACGAAAGGCAGTCAGTAAAATTAAACGTTACATCGTCTATGAAAAAGAACTGCTGTTATTAAACAACTCTACCGAAAGGTTCCTTCTGAATTTCTAATGCCTCGAATAAGCACAAGAGTAGAAATTCCGGCTGGTGTTATTAAACTTTTCTGCGATTTTTCATACTTAGTCACACCCGTCACACACTTTACGTTTTAAGAAACGTTTTTTTTTTAAAGAAAAAAAAAGCTTTTTTCTGCATCTAAAAAACAAATTAAGTTGTATTTCAAGTGTGCTTTAGTCAACATTTTTATGGACATTTTGTTTTAACGTAAACTTTATGTTTTAAATTTTTAATGCAATTCAAAATAGTTTTAACGAAAGATTTTACAGAATGATTCTGTAAAAACGGAAATTTATAAAGTCACACCCGTCGCAACCTTCTGATAGCCACTATAAGCAAAAGTAATGTTTTTTCAGTGTCTACCTATTATAAAGTGTTTCTTAAATTAAGATATTTGACAACCTCCCCTTTTGAAATTATTAATTTTATGTTTTTGAATTATAACCAAGTGAGTATTGGACCTAATTACGAGTATCGTGTTTCCACTAAGACTACGACGATTTTGTACTAGATTAAAGAAAAAATGTTGCAATGTTCTTTAGTCTTCTACAAAATCGTGGAAGTCGTAATATGACACTCGTTATAAAGCCCATTATGTGTGAGTGTTATGGTCTGGTTATGAAGGCATATGCACTGGTCAATGAACTACACCTCCATCAGTAGATGCAGTATTGTGTAGCAGAATCATCGGCGAAGTAAAATAACCAGTAAATTGGTTACTAAACCCAGCTTCAAAATTTAATAGTCCTCATTGACACCAGAGGCGCTGCAATACTGCAGTATTAAAAAAAACGTGCAAATAGGCAGAGCTGTAATAGAATAAAGCATTCCTCCATCTTTTGCTTCACCACCTGTCTTCTCTATCACTGTCCCTTCCCTATCACCCTCTCTCGCTATCTGCTCTTCAACTCACAGGTAGCACAAAGGGATCATTGTATTGAAGCCAAGTGAGCTGGACTATAAATTTCATCCTTCCTTAACAGCAGCGTTTTTACCAATCCTAACCTATGGTCACACCCGCATAATAAAATTACCCAATTCTTTTATTTACCTTGGTAAACGTTTTTAAAGTAAATTTTTTAGCCTTTTAAAAAGGTCTAGTTACCTCTAAAATATTCAGGGGCATGTAACTTGGAGCCCTCCTAAAACATTCTCTTTTAAAAGCGACTAGTGCACTTCATATGAAATAATAGAAATCTGATTGTTTTCTACCATTTGCAACTAAGATGTGCCATTAATTTGGTGCGAGTTGCTTTCCCCGTAGGGTCTTTACTGCTCAATTAATAAAAATTTTCTGCACCACCTTAATACAAATTATACATCAGATAATAAATACAATGCAAAGTTATACAATAACAGAGCAAAATATTATTTAGTTTGGCTTACAATGTTTGATTTATAAATCTGCAAAAAAAAAAAATAATTTTTGTCGTTTAAATTTATTTTATTTGTCACAATTTTATTTCATGCAAATAATATATGATATTTGCATGAAATAAAATTGATTAGCTTATTCGTTCTTTTTCATTGAATTCATTTGATAAGTTTTATTATATTGTTTTTTGTTTTTCCAAAAAAAAAATATGATTTTACAGATGATTAGTGACAATTATTACAAAAAAAAAATAAGCACACGAGAATGTAAAAATTTATTAAATTTTTTGACGATGATAAAGAAGTTAACAAAAATCTTTGTTTTATACAAGGCAAATTCAGAAACAGATAATTTTATCGCTGCAACATGTGCAACCTTGCAAAAACAATACTCGCATGCAGTTTATCCGGCTTCAATTAACATTATTTCTGTGGCAATAAGGAAAAAGTGCTTAAGTCATATTTTACTATTTTCCAGGAGAGCAGTTTTAAGCGTTCAAGTCGATTTTCAGAAATTTATTTGTTTTGCAGTTAATTTGGGAAATTCTCTGTTAAACATAATTTTTTTAATCAATCATCGTTCTACACACTATAAGTAATACATTTAAGTTGAAATATAACAAAGTATAACCTCAATTAAGCTATTATTCCAAATGAGATTAGAAGTCTAAAAAAGATAAGACCCGAGTTATAGTGCTATAACTTCTTGAAAAATTACGCAAATTGATTGAGATTTTGATCAGGGGTACTTTCAAATATTCAGATTACGGAGGTACAATTAACTCAAAATCAGCTTATCTCGACTTAAGCACTTTTTCCTTTTTGCCACAGGTTTATTAAAAGTAGTTGACTAAAAAATAACGACATTTGTAAATAAAATATCGAACACGAAAAAGCACAATTTAATTTTTGGCAGACATTTTTAGATTTTTGATCCGCTAAAATGCAAACAAGCTTTGGAAAATGCATCATATTTTGACAGTTGGGGTATACAGCAGTTCAATTCGTTTCCCAACAGCTGATTATCTATCATCACGGCTGGCGAGGTCATCTCTCCCTCAATTCGTCTTGGTTTTATAAACGAACACAAATAATGTATTAATACTTTTAAGTAAATAAAATAAAGTAGTAGCGTTTATATGGGAAGAGCGGTCAAAAACTTGCGTTCGTCAAAGCGGTATGAGATTTTTACTGTGAAGTCTAATAGGTATCAAGACCGCTCAAGTATGCTTTTTTGTTACCTATTTCGAAAGGAACAAAAAATACCCAAACGAAGAAGAGTTAAAGGGTTAAAATGTTTCACAAAAATTTTCCTCAGAACATTTTCCATAAATGTGCTGAAATGCAAAGTGTGGTTTCTTCTTACATTAGGCTTACACATAAACTTTCAAACAACCAATTTTCATTATCCACTATAAAAAAAAACGATAAAAGTGTTTAAGTGTTTTAAGCAAAAAAGAAAAATGAACTATTTATTTTCACATTTGAAATACGGAAGTATATATCCGAGAATGATAATGGGTACTCAAATTGCGCAAACAATTTTGTCTCCAGCAACTATGACTATAGTCAATTCCAACGTAGAAAAGCATTTGTACTTGGTTTTGCTACAACTAAAACTATAAACCCACATGCGTATCAGGCGCATTGACTCTCTCTCATACTTACAGTCTGAGTATGTTTATACTCAAGCTTTGGGTATTTAATCGGACAAAAAAAAAACATAGGCATGATACTCGGGACATTAATTCATGATTGGGAACCGTATCCAATCATTTGTGTATGTAAAATGGAATGGAAAATGCCTGGGTGTGTGTGTGGCTGTTTAAAACTATAATTTATGTATGTGTGTGTGTAAATAAAATAGCCCTGTATACACGCATGTGCAGTCGATTAATACTCAGAGTATCTTTATGCTCATGCGTACTATTGTAGCTTATACAGTCTATAAATTTTAATTGACGTTTGTGCTGCGTAATTTAAAATATTAATAAAAACATGGTTGTTGGATGCTTATAGTTATACGTATTCGGTTTAAAATTAATGCATATGTTTGCATATGACCGTGTTTTTTATTTTTAGATGCATGTATTCATAGTTGTTTGAGGGCCAATACTCAAAGAGTACTTAAAATGATACTTATGTCATTCTCAGGTTGATATAATAGAAAAAATATTTGAATGCTCCTAATAGCCCACGGCTTCGGCTAATTGAAAAATATTGGGCTGTTATCATATTTATCATACTTGTTTGACAGCCAATACTCAAAAAGCACTTAAAACGAAACTTTTATTATTACTATTATTCTCTGTTATTATATTTGACATGTAGCTAATAAATTTTTGATATTTATTTCTTGGTTATTTGTTTTTTGTATATTAATACCCACTTTGGGTATCTGCAGCTGGAGCTGTAATTTTTTGTCTTAATTTCATTTTACTTAATTAGATAAAATAAATTTATATCTATTTACCTCATTATTGATTACAACTCGAAAATATTTGAAATAAGTGCTCTGTTTGACACTCCTTTTGCAAACTTTTAATTTAGTTTTTAGCAAACCATAGAATTTGAAAACATATTTTATTTTCTAGTTGTAATTGAAACCATTCAATAAACTAAAAAATAAAATTAAGCAAATATTGGCTTAAATATAGTTTAAGTTTGCCTAACCCCTAAAGATATGCTTCACTTTTGGCAAATACTTTGTCAAACAAAGTATGCTTAACTTTTACTAACCAAATGCAAACAAAATATGTTCACACACACACACACTGGCGTATTAATTGCATGATGATGCTTTAGCAAATACTTTAGCATACTTAAGGGGACTTTTCATTTTATAATTAAAAAAAAAATGTTTCGGCATGGAATGAATTTCAATATATTAATTTCACATAAAACTAAATTTGTCGAAAACGGAAATAAATGAATTAAAATATTTTCCTACTCTCTCTCTCTGGCAAACAAATTAGTATGACCCATTAAGTAAGAAAATTCAAACAAATATGTCACACAAAAAAAAAACGAGTAGTAGAGAAAAAAACAAGCAAAAACCATGTTAAAAATTTATAGAATGTGTTTGTGTTAAACCACAGACACTTCTGCAGTTGAAGGAAGACAACAGGCATTAAAATTATGAGGCCAGCCAACACATATGTGAAAAATCTTTTAATGTTCCATTTATAAGCATTTGCCTGACACACACTGCTGGTGATGAAGCTCCTGCTGCCTGCCTGCCTTCGTGCCTGCTTGTTATAGTTGTTTTTTTTTAAGTTTTTACGATTGTCGACATTATTGCAGAAAGAACATGATAAACATTTAAACAATTTAAAATATTGCTGTTCCCAGCAGCTGAAGTACTTAATAATGAGAGTTAAAAAAATGTTTATAGTAATGAGGGTTATGAAAGTATGGAAACTGTGCACTCAAAACTATGGAATCCGAAGAAGTATTTTTTCTTGTTTGCAATTCGTATTATTTGGCTTGATAAAAAAAATTGCTTTAATAAACATTTAAAGTTATTTATGCTCATTAATTAAGAAAAGGTTTTCTTTTTTGCATTTGTGTTTTTTAAGTTTTAATAATTTAATGCATTTGAGAAGGTATTTATTAACCCTGATTCCAGTTGTCAACATTGACGTCAAGTCCATGCCATATTAAAAAATTTAAGACTCTCTAATTGTTCTCGAGAATAGTTTTGTGCTGCTGACAGTCTGATAGGCTGTTCTACAAGGTCTAAAAAATAGCTTGAGCCTGTCAAAAGCAGTCAATTGTTTTCGACAAAATAAACAAGCTCCATTTTTGGATGTTGTATTGATGTGATGTCGATGTTGAGTGAATATTTAATACGATATGAAGCATAAAAAGATTTTAATTAATATATTTTCGCTTAGAGATGTGAAAAATGTCAAGTTCCTGTCAAAAATTTAAAGATCTATAGGCGCTTCATTAACAAAAAATGTTATTAAGTTTTTTATTTTTTAAGTATACTCGTACTTGTTTTCTATTCTTAAGGAATAGAAAACAAAAACGACATTTCCTGGTCATCAAAACAGTACATGAAATCAAAGATGAATTTTATGAACTGCATGACACTACAACTACAGGGTATATAAGTATGAGGTTAAGGGCCATTATTACAACCATAGCTGTTGTAATAAGTATTCATGAAAAATAAAAATATTTTTATTTCAGTTATAGTTTTTGTTTTAAATTAGAAATAATAAAAATTCAAACAATTATTTGTTATGTGAAAATTCAATACAATTTATTTATTTTAAAACAATTGAAATTTTTTAAATTTATACATTGCTCAAATCCATTTTTTAGAGTATTAAATCAATTTACAATATTCGAAATACAATTTTGTTCGTATTTTTAAAACAGAAGAAAATTTTATGAATTTAAATATCCAAAATTTGAATAAAATTGATTTCAATATTATTTGACTACAAAAAAATCAAATAGTTTTTCTCAGAATTTAATTTGGAAAAAAAAACAATAAATTAATTAAATCAGGCTCTTATTTCTTGAATAGAAATTATTTCTGAAAAATAAAAAGAAATATTTGTTAGACCTAAAAATATTAACACCCATTTGTGATATATTTAGTTCAGAGAGTTCTATAGTTGAACTATTTTTTTTTAAAACGGAGCACTTTTTGTGCGAACGCGTTTTTCTTATCTCTTTTCTTACTACTGAGCCTCTAGTATTCATTATATTTTTCACTAAGAAATTTCCTTAGGTGTACAATAAAATTTGAATTTCATTTAGAGCTAACACATAATGATTTCGCGCAAGTTTTGCAAAAACCCAATCAATACCTTGTTTGTTATTTTTATTGAGCTAAATATTTTGTTATATGAAAATAACGTTAAAAGTAGACAAAACACGGATATGGCGCTAATTGTATTTCTCAATTATCCAAGGTGATATATAATTGAGGCAATAGGTGGATTCCTCTAGGGGTCGTCGCAGGAAAAATCTTCATTACTAGAAATCATCTCACAAGGAGTATTTTCAATAAGAAAAGAAAATTTTTTTATTTGTATATGTTTTTACAATTTAAAACTATTTGAAACTATTTTTTATGAATTTGAAATAATCAATAAAGTTTTTGTTGAATAATATAAATTTGACTTATCAAAAAAACTCAAATGAAATAAAATAAAATTTCATTCAAACTATAGAAATATAATTTAAAAAAATTTCAGTCGCTGTATTCAAATAAAGCATTAATTTGTTATATTTTTATTTGTATTTCTGAAGGCGTGATTTTTTTAAATTTTCTGACAAAAAAATAAATTTACATTTGAAAAATTTTATTTCAAATCAATAACAACAAATTTTAATTCATTTCATGAGAAATTTCAATGATTTCAAGGAAATTCTATTTGGTAAACAGAAATAAAATTTAAAATTAGTTTAATTTTATGAAAAAAATTCAAATAAAAAAAATCACACTGAACAGCTATGATTACAACTTAAAGATAGTTAAAAGTAGGATTTTATCGGACGTATAAAAACTTTATCATATGCAAAATTTTACTTTAACCTAAAGTGAGCGATAAATTACAGGCAAGTTTATCCTAACTGGTAAGTTAAATCCAATTTGCAATAACGGAAAGCTTTTTATAAGTCCGATAAAATCCTACTTTTAACTATTTTTAAGTTGTAATAATGGCCCTAAGAGACAAATTTCTAATTGAAGTATTTAAAAGGATAATTCCAGCATTTAAATTGTTAATTGAAAGTACTTTTTTTTAATTAAAAGTGTTTCTAAAAAGGTAGCAATTTTTTTTTATATAATAGAAGAAATAATGCCAAACGATACCTAAATCTAATAGTCTCATATAAAAAATTTTGCATTATGACATATCATTAAAAATAATTAAATGTATAACTTTTTCAGCAGCAATCATGAAATTTGTCGTAAAATATATAAGTTAAAAATTTTGCCAGCCTTTACCTTGTTGATACCAACACCTGAAGAAACATAAAAAACTTTAGAATAAAAATCTTCCTAAAACATAAAATATGTTTCATTAAAAGAAAAAAAAATATTTTTATTTAGTTACTTTTTTTTACAAAAAAAAAAAAAAAAAAAAAAAAAAATTGCAATTTTTTTTTTTAATTTTTAATACTATTTTATTTTTTTTTTAAATATAAAATATGTTTAGTTAACAAAAAAAAAAAACGTTAATATACCAAAATAATTTTAAATTTTCCAGCTCTGGAGCTGTGTTTTGTTTTTTTTCTAAAATTTTATACAACTATTTTATTCTAAAACATAAAATATATATATTATATACAAATTAGACCTAGTTATAATTATATATACCACAAAAAGTGCTAGTTTCCTAGCCCTGGAAACTTTCTTTTAGCTTTTACTGATTTCTAAAACCAATAAATTTTTCTTAAAAAAATAAATATGTATTAAAGTTTATATATATAGTTTTTTTTCATTTGTATGTATCTAAAAAAGTTTGAAGTTTCCAACTCTGGAAGCCTGTTTTTATTTTCTTTTAAATACATATTTTGTTCTAACTGATATATTAAATAGGTTTATTTAAACAAAACTTAGTTTAAGCTAGAGTTACTTTTATATACCAAAAAACTTTCCAGCTCTGCAGTTTTTCTTTTGTATTTTTCTAATTTATAAAAAACGATTTCTTTTAAAAACGTAAAATATATTTTATTTATAAAGAAAAAAGCAAAGAGATTAATATGACCTAGTAACCCATAAAAGTGTGAACTTTCTCTGTTCATTACAAAAGGCAGTCACTAAAATTATATGTAACATTTTTTGTAGTCTGTGAAAAAAACTGCTGTTATTAACTCTACCGAAAGGTTCCTTCAGAATTTCTAATGCCTTGAATAAGCACAAGAATCGAGAATTACACCCGTCACATAAAAAGGTCACACACTTTACGTTTTCTAAACAGTTTTTTTTAAAGAAAAAAATAGCATTTTTCTGCATCTCAAAAACAAATTAATTTGTATTTCAAGTGTGCTTTAGTCAATATTTTTATGGACATTTTGTTTTAACGTAAACTTTATGTTTTAAATTTTTAATGCAATTCAAAACAGTTTTAACGAAAGATTTTACAGATTAATTCTGTAAAAACGGAAATTTATAAAGTCACACCCGTCACAACCTTCTGATGGGCATTACAAGCAGAAATAATGTTCTTTCAGTGTCTACATGCTATAAAGTGTTTCTTAAATTAAGATATTTGGCAACCTCCCTCTTTTGAAATTATGTTATGGTCTCGTTATGAAGGCATATGCACTGGTCACTGAACTACATCGGCTTCATTAGATGCTAGTCATAATGTAACATCAGAGCGCCCTCCTTTGAGCAGAATCATCGGCGAAGTAATATAACCAATAAAATGGCTACTAAACCCAGCTTCAAAATTTAACAATCGTCATTGAGACCAGAGGCGCTGCAATACTGCATTATTAAAAAAAACGTGCAAATAAGCAGAGCTGTAAAAGAATGAAGCATTCCTCCATCTTTTGCTTTGGAATCGTCCTTTTACATTTTTCGGATTTCGTATATAAATATATATTTCTTAAAATAATAAAATATGCATAATTTATAGAGGAAAAGAAAACAAAAGCTTGAGTTGCTTACTTTTATACAACAAAAAATATTTTGATTTTCCAGCTCTGGAGCTGTGTTTTGCATTTTTATATATTTTTTTTTTATAAAATATGATTTCTTTTAAAAACGTGAAATATATTTAATTTATAAAGAAGATAGCAAAAAAAATTTATATGACCTAGTTACCCATAAAAGTGTAAGCCTTCCAACCCTGGAATTATCCTTAAGGATTTTTTTTTTTGATTTCATATACCAATATACATATATCTTAAAAAAAATAAATTATGTATAATTCATAGAGGAAAAGAAAACATAAGATTTAGTTGGTTACTTTTGTATAACAAAAAAAGTTAAAATTTGCCAACACTGAAATCGTCTTTTTATTTATTTTTTATTCTAAATACCAATTTATATAACACAGGTTTATTTAACAAAAAGAAAAAAAAAACACAATTTCTTTACGCTAGTTACTTTTACATACCAAAAAAAAAAATTAATTTTCCAGCTCTGAACCCATCTTCGATTTTTTCTGGTTTTCATTAGAAATCTATTTTCGACTATTTCTGACAGACAAGTCCAAGACTGAAGTCTCTAGCTTTTATGGGATAATTAATCAAGTTAATATCAAGAAAACGATCTTGGAGAAATAGTTTTCAAAAGTATTTTTAAATCATACATTTTCGAAAAACGATTTTTACAAAATAAAATGTTTTAATTTAATAAATGACCTATTTCAAGATATCGAAAGCTAATAAAGCTTTCAAATTTAAATTTATGTTGAAAACAACAATAAAATATGAAAATTTGTTTTTATTTGCAAGATAAATGTCCAGCCGAAAGTTTATGCCCCTATCACGGTTTTCAACTTTTAAAATAGTTTGGTTGGGATTGATAAATTTGCATTGCCATTCTCCACTTTTCAGTTGTGTTTTGGTACTGTCATTTACAACTCTGCGTAGTTCAGTAGTTGGGTCTGTGGTTGGGTTTTTCTAGTTATAGGTTGGTGCAAAATAAAAAGCAGAAAAAATTAAAAATCTTAACTAGAAATATTTGTTATGCTTAGTAACAAAATTTTTTAACAGTTTCAGTATCGGCGGTATACCGAACACATACAAAGATTTCTTTAAATAAAAATAGCAAAACGTTTCTTATTTCTGTCGGAAATAACTAAAAAACCTTCAAAAATTATTTTTTAAAGAATTCGTTCCCCACTTTGATTATTTCTTACCTTGCATTGGATAGTTCAAGAGGTTTGGAGTAAGCACGAATTCTTCTTCTGATACGTATCATATCTACAACTGCAACTTCGTTTTCGACGTCATAAAATAAATATACACATATTTGTATCCATTTTGTATGATTTCTTTAAACTAAAACACTAAAAGCAATACTTTTTCTAAAACCTTGAGTTTTTTTTCCTGTCCAACTTGATATTTTAAGTTGGTAACGCGATGACAATTTCAACTAATAAACAGTTGTGGTTCATAATACTAAAACACAGTTTGGTTGTGTGTAAGTTTGGTCTACTCTTAGACGACCAAACTGAATTTAGTTGAGAACCGTGATGAGTGATTACAACCGGGCATTAGTTTAATTTAATAAAATAATCTCTTATTGCTATTAAGCTTAAAATCTCTGCTTTTAATATATAAAACTTTCCTAAAGAAACCATGTAAATGAGTGGCGAAATATCAAAATATAAAGATAATTTTTGACATAAAAACAAGAGACCTTAAACTTGATAAAAATTAAAGATTATTATAATACAATAATAATAATAATAATATAATAATATATTTGAAATAATAAAATTTAATATCAGATATGATACATGTGTATAGTATATTACAACAAAGAAGGAAAAATAATGCTTAAGCTTGTTTTTAAATAATCACTTAAAAGCTTAAAGCGGCCCATACACTCCAACAGCATGCACGCACAATCACGCATTTGAGCATTCATGCTCGAACCACACAACATACCAGCAAGCTGGTACAATATTCACTTCTCACAAAACTGCGGGAAGGATGTTTATGAATAGTGACACAGTTTTTGCTGCAATTATTATTGGTATGTTATTAAAATTAGCAGCTATGTATAACTAAAGTTCTAAAATTCTGTTTACCATTAAAACAAATTATATTTCAACAAATTATATTGCTTAAATGCATGTTTGATCCATGACAACTTTGCTCAACTGAGCTAATTTCACCATATACCACATCAGCGAGCTGGTACCATCAGCAAAATATCAAACTCTACTTGACATCGCTACAGCAAACCGTACAATCGCACAAAATGCCCATACACGATCAAACCGCTGGCAAACAAACACTTGATTGCGCATGCTGCTGTAGTGTATGGGCCCCTTAAATGATTTAATGCTCTTTCGTGTTCATCTCACACCACACATTTTTTTTTTAATACTCAACGTTGAGTTTATTTGTGAATCATTCTAAATAGTTGCTGTAGATGTTGATACATTTGTTTTGAAAATTGTAAATCAACACAAAGCACCACTTGAGAAAAAAAAATGGTGTGCATTGAAAGGTGTTTTATTTTAATTGCATTTATGCAAATGATTAGTACATAATCTTTAGAGCTGTGTAGCTCATGAACGAACGGGTTAAATTGAACGAACTGATCCAGTGATTTTACTGAACGCTTTTGGATCAGTAGCGTACCGCTCGATGATTTCCTTCATTCAGTTTGTGTTTGAAGTCTTTTATGTCAAATTTGCTTTCGTTCATGTTTACTATTTATGTTATGTCTTTTTGTTTGAGTTGAGTTTTTGTGTTTTAAAAGGTTTAGGTACGTATATAGTTACTAAATTCTATTTAACATCGCTGTGGCACTACCATCATTCTTTTTATAATTTGATTTAACAGTCCCCAGCAAAAAAGTTTGCCTACTAGAATGCAAAAAAGTGTATGTACTCTCCAGTCGTGACTACTTACAATTTGACTGAATAAGCCATTATTTTTGTATGAGAAGTTCAAAAAGTATGCGGTACCCTATACTTTTTGCCTACAAATATCCAAATGTTAATAGATTACTGATTGCCTAAAAGTATTCAAAATATAATGGGTTATTTTATGCTCACAAAAATGCAAAATTTAATAAAATATCCAAAAATTATAAACAAATAGAATTTTGTAACATAATTATAAAACTTGAACCTTTTTTGGGATTGTTAAAAATCATAATTTTATAAAGCAAATATATGAATACGTATATTGAAGAATATGCGAAAATACTTAGATTTTGTAATAAATATTGTAGTAAACCAAAGTTATTTTATTGTTTTCGAAGCTCACTTTCACGATCAATAAATATTTTTTTATATAGATTTCAGGATTAACTAGAAAGTACTACAATAAGTACCTTTATGTAATGATATAAATTAGTTGTTATTTTATTCATTGCAAGACAGTCATTATTATAGTTACACATAAAATAATTAAATAAATAAGTACCACTCATTACTTTGTAAGCCATTAAAAGAGTACTACCCATTACAAAATCTTCAAAGTTTTTTGCTGGGTCGTTTCACAAGAAGTATTTTTACTAGTGTTTTTATAAAGTGTTTTTACAAAGTAAAGATGTTCGACCTTAACTGTATATATGTTTATACATACAATTCATTACCTCAATCTAAACTGAATTTGTAGTGCTTGAGATATTTTTTTTTTTTGTTTCCGGTAAAACATTTTTGAGGACAACATTTTAACTTAAACTTTGAGAAATAACATTCAAACAGTGATGCGCTGTTGATATATAAATAACGATAAAAGAGTTACAATGCTTTTAGTAATTATCTAAAGAAAAAATAAATAGTAAAACCAAACAAAAGTACCTTTCTTAATCTTAATATTAAACTAAATATTAAGCCAAAGTAAAATGTACAATATTCTAGTCGAAAGAACAAGAAATTATTTATAAAATGAATTTAAATATAGTTTTTTAAATAAATAATTCAACTTTTTTTAATAAATTCTTTAATTAATTCATTCGCATTATTTAAATACTCGTATATACAACCGATTTTATTATTCTTACAAAATAGCATTGTTTCATACTGTCGTTCAAAAGTGAACGATTGAACGAACGGGTCAATTTTTTGCTAATTGAACGAAAATGACCGGTTACTGAAAAGAACGATTTGGCACAGCTCTAATAATCTTGCGATTAAAAATAATCTTAAAGGATTCATCCAACATTTTTTAGTATTATGGCCAGTGTGTCCTGCAAACCCAGTGACATTTTATTGCGCAAGATTTTTTTATATTATTTATTATTTGTGCAGTATTTAAAAGTATTTGACATTTTGCCTTACATATATACATAAGTATGTATATATGAAATTGTTTACTCTTTCGTTCTCCTAAGGCACAGAAAAAACACACACACAACACAGCAGAGAAAAAGCAAACATTTCTACAAGTAAGAAACATTTTTGAAATATTTCTAACGCTTGACATTTTAATCAAGCGCCCTGGCTGTTCATCATGATACTTGTGATTTGTCATTGTTCTGTTTGTGTTTTCCAAAAAAAAATCCTAGTATTTGTGAAAGCTGTTTTTCTTAGTTGTCTTATTGGGCCTATTCATGCCTCCCTGGTGTGCAATGAAAGTAATGAAGATAGAACAAAGATTAATCATCATCAAAGCTAAAGTCATTATCATAATCAGCAAGAGTTTCATTAAAATCCTAATGAAAATGTAAACGATTTTATTTTCTTCACTTAGAACAATCGTTTATAAGAACAGCTATTGCACTACTTTTTCTATTCATTTATTTTAAACCTTCTTTTTTATTTAGCGAAATGCGTCATGAACAAACTCGTTAACTTTTTCTTAAAACGAAATTTTGCCACTGGCATGCTGGCGCCTTCATATACACTTAACAACAATGTGGCAAAATAAGCAGTTTTCGACTCTAAAGTCCACCAAAATTAAGTAAATATTTGCATTGGTATTTCGATGATGCTTTTTCTATAGATGTGCCGGCTATCAGTGTTGACGCCATTTCAAGAGTATTTTGCTTTGTACACACATAAAGAAACTATAAGACTAAAAGAAAATAAAGCAAAAGAGTGAGAAAATTCCATTCACAAAAAGTTTAATGCGCTGGGACGCCAATGACAAATAAAATTTCAATATTGACAAATGATTTAACAACAAGTTGTTAAAATAGGGAACTGACAGACACGTGGGGCAATTAAATATCAAATATAATTTTCATATACTTCAGTTTTATAGATTAAAATTCAACGTTGTTGTTACAGTTGTTACTGTAGTTCCGTTTTTTTTTCTTTTTCACCTTCAGTCATGCCTAAATGTATGCCATGCTTTTATTTCATGTTTACTTTAAACGGTATACGCGAAGGCAGGCTGAGGAAGCAATCATTGCAGTTGCTACTTTTAAAATGAAATTTTTGATTAACCATTTTTCACGTGGCAAAACAAATGGGCTAAGATGTGGTTTATTTTTCTTTGAAACATTTAAAATGTATACATCAGTAAATATGAGTGTGCGCGTGTATTTGAAAATTAATGTGCCCCAAAAATGTTAAAATTTTTAACGGAAATTAAGTAGAAGAACTTACTTATATTTGTTGGGAAAACTAAAAAAAAACATAAACATGTTGATATACCAGAGAACATACAGATTAGCCAAAGATTAGACATAGACTACACTAGTCTTAAACTAGACAAAGACCAGACAGACTGGACGTAAACGAGACATATAATAGACATAGACAATACATAGACAAGACATAGACAAGACATAGACAAGACATAGACAAGACATAGACAAGACATAGACAAGACATAGACAAGATATAGCAAGACATAGACAAGACATAGACAAGACATGGACAAGACATGGACAAGACATGGACAAGACATGGACAAGACATAGACATGATATACACCAGACATAAACTATACCTAGACTAGACATACTCTGCACATAGACTAGACATAGACCAGACATAAATTAGACATAGACAAGACATAGACAGGTCATAGACAAGACATAGACAAGACATAGACTAGACAAGGAGTAGACATAGACTAGACATAGACTTGATATAGACTAGACATATACTAGATATAGACTACACATAGACTAGACATAAACTAGACATAGACTAGACATACCAGATATAGACTAGACATACACTAGACATAGAATAGACATAGACTAGACATAGACTAGACATAGACTAGATATAGACTAGACATAGACTAGACATAGACCAGACATAGACTAGACATAGAGTAGACATAGACTAGACATAAACTGGACATAGACTAGACATAGACTAGACATAGACTAGACATAGACTAGACATAGACTAGACATATACTAGACACAGACTAGACATAGGCTAGACATAGACTAGACATAGACTACACATAGACTAGACATAGACTAGACATAGACTTTTCTAATAGGAAATTAACATTACATCGAAATCTAGTACTTACAAGATTTCGAGCTAAATCTTCCTGGTTTTTACTAGATTTCCCATACAAAACAAAATCTATTTTTTTGTAAGAAAATAGATTTGTAAGAAATCTAATAAAAATCTAATATTTTTATTTTTTTTTTTACTACCCTGTACAACATATTTATGAAAAAGATGAGTGAAATAGCTACGATCTGCTTAAAAAGTTGTGTGACTTAGCTACATTGCAGTTATTTGGTTGTAGTTTTGGAAATTTTTTAGTTAATGGGTTTTGTTTGGATACAAAATCTTGATAAATGTCAAAAAAGTTGGTCTAAACGGTATAGATTTTTATAAAGAATTTTATTAAAATCTGCTAGATTTTGTACTGGTGTAAGTGGCTTATAAGTATAAAACATTTTTTTTGTATAATTAATTATTATTTTTAAATTTTTTTTTGTAGGATTATAAGTGCTCTCTATGATACTGAGAAGTTTTTGCTACTACTACCTTTTCTAGTTGACCTTGTGTACATGTTAAACATAGGATGCATCCTTCTATTATAAATATACACAATTTATTACATTCAGTGTAGCAACATTATAAAAGAGAGAGAGAGGGAAATAGTTAAAAAAATTTCAATATATATGCAAATTATGATTTTAATATGGCAACAGTTCATTATGGTGTCTGTAAAGATAAATGGAAATAGTAAGAAAATGTTTTTGAAAATCACATTTCAGCTTAAAGCCAGAGGTTACAAAATGAAAAATAGAGCTTTTTTTTAATAATATGATGAGAAAATATTAATATTTGTGTTGGAAGAAATAAAATTTGCTTTCAAAAGGCATGCGACTATATTATTTGCATTATTTAATTGGTTTGTGGCAATAAATTTGTGGCAAATGTTTATTTTTTTTTATTTGACCTTCATTGTTAATAAATATAATTATAATTTTGCGAAAAAAAATTGGGAGATTTAAACGATAGTCTTAAAGGCCATGGTACACTATCATACAAAGTCGCGTGATCTACGAAAAAGTACAACGCTGGTATGATGGAGTTTATAAAAATTTTCAAAAGACAAAAACTTGTACTTGTACTTGTACACAAACATTTTTTCCATCAATTTCTTTAATTTTGAGAAATAAAGGCTAAATTGAATATTAAAATAATAGCAATATTGTTATTTATAGCTAAAAGTTTTTAAACGTGTGTATATTGCTGTAAAATAATTACTTGAGTTCCACTAAAAGAGCATGTGCTTTAACTGAACAGCTGACTGTTGTCGATTCAATAACACCACAAAAATTATCGTCGTTTTGTTAACAACAGCACATGTGGTTTAAAAGTGTTACTGCATAGAAAAGTCGGTAATTTTGATGTTATTGCTTCTAAACGATACGATAATCGTTAAAATAAGTTAGTGAATCGAACTACAGGGTTGTATATTTTCGTAGATCGCACGACTTTGTATGCTAGTGCATCACGTCCTTAAATGGCATGGTGTCCTAATGTTTTAAATTAATTTAATGGAATTGTTTTTGCTTTTTAAAACATTAGAACAATTAAGACACTTAAGACTATCCTGTTTGAATTCCCCAAATATTTGATTAAAATAATTAATGATAATTTAATGGAATTTACAAAATTTATTACTTAACAAATATTATTTGCCTTTATAATACGAATTAAATTTTTTTAAAATTTATTAAACTGATGTGTGTGTGTGTGTGTGTGTGTATGTGTTTGCGTGTGTGCTGGGTAGATGGTAGTATAAATAAATTAATATTATTTTTGTTATTTATTTTTTTCCAAGTAGTTTGATATTATTGGTTGAACTCCATGTAAAAAAAATTGTACTCATTCTTTGAATTGACGTAAGTTTTTTTTCCACCCTTTAAAACACAGTCCATTTTGTTTGTTGCATAGGGCGTTTTTGTTTTAACCTTTTGCACAGTTTTTAAATCAAATCCACCCAATACTTTTGTTTTTCGCATGACTCACCTTAAAATCTTTTTCTTTTTTTTTTACAGGTATGTTTTTTGTGATTCTGTGACAACATTTCAATATATTATCCAGCTTTTAAACTAATTATTGTCGCTAAAGAAGACTTGCTGGAAATAACTGAAGGTATACATAATTATATAAATAATGTATATATAAAAACATGTGAGAACAAATCCAGAGATAAGAAATTTATCAACTAGAAAATCTTATTCAGTCATAAACAATTAAAAGATGGAATTCGTTTAAGCGTATTTAAAATAAAAAAAAAAATAAATTCAGCACGAAGGGTTCCGTACGATCACTAGATATGTAACTTAATACCAACTTCAGCCTATATAATATATAGTTTTGGCATTTTTTTTTTGGTTTTTGGCGTTTTTTCAATTTAGCGATTTTTTTTCATTTTGGCGATTTTTTTTCATTTTTGCGATTTTTTTCATTTGGGCGATTTGGCGTTTTTCGGCTTTTGGCGTTTTTTGAATTTGGCGATTTTTTTTCATTTTGGCGATTTTTTTTCATTTTGGCGATTTCTTTTTTCATATAAACAATTATTTTGGTTTTGACACCTTTTTCGCATTTTGGCGATTTTTTTCGATTTTTGGCGTTATTTTATTTTGGTGATTTTTTCATTTGGGTGATTTCTCCGAATTTGGCGATTTATTTTAGTGTTAAAATTTTTTTTAATTTTGACGATTTTTTTCGTTTTGGCGATTTTTTTTTAATTTTTGGCAAATTTTTTCTTTTGATTTGCGATTTTATAATTTTCGGATTTGTTAGTTTTACCGCTTTTGAACAGTTCAAGAGTTTGCCTCTTACGGTTTCCAAGATATAGCAAGTAGTCAAAATTACAAAGTCAAAATTGCATTAACTTTAATTTAATTTTTTTTTTTAATTTTAGTGTTATTTGTTTTAGTCTGTATAAAAATACACTAATTTTACAAATTACAAGTTTCAATATACATATGCACATACAATTGCATGTATATTACATTGGATTTTAAAATTTTTCGTTGCTCGTTTTGGAACACCCTTTAATTTTTAATTTTCATGTAATTGTTATAGCGGCCAAGGTTCGACCTACTCTGTCCCAATTTCAGGTCCGTAGCTCTTACGGTTCCTGAGAAAAAACCGTGTGACGGACAGCGTAGCGAAAAAAATAGGGTTCCTTTTCACCTTTGGTGTACGGAATCCTAAAAATTAAACTAAGAAGGAGCAACAACATTTTCTAACACCACAACAGAAATCAAAAGTTTATTACCCGACTGCGCGACACAAAAAAGGGAATTGTATTTATGAGCCTATTTATGTATGTATGTATGTGTGTTCCTTTGTGGCACTATATAAACCAAAAGCGTGAACCGATTTTGATGATCCTTACGTCAATCGATTGGCCTTAATCCTGGAAGTGTGGCCTTAATCCTGGGAGTGTTAGTAAAGATATGTCAATTGTCAAAATTTAATAGGCGGCCATTTTGTAAATACGGAAAAAATAAAAGTCGGCGAATTATATAAAAATTGGTATCATTAGAAAGATATTTGAAAATCATCGTTAGGTTTCTCTGATTTTTCATTTCGAATGACCATTTAGGATCTTTAACTGTTCAAAGTTGGTCGCAGTCGGGTTTTTTGATTTTTTTGTATAAATACTTATTTAGGGCATCGGCTTAATGAATTGCAACTTTTATGTGTCAGTGTGTATGTGTGTGTGTGTGTGCGCGCAATAATCTATGAAGCAAGAAAAGTTGTAGAATTTCAATGTGCATTTTGTTTAAAGTCTTCTATTTATATGATTTACGTTTTCTGAAAATGAACCCTATTTTATGATTTGAACAAGTAAAATTTCGTATCGCTTTATAAGTCAAATTACATGTGATAATTATCTTTTTGCTACCATGTCCGTCCGTCCGTCTATCTGCCACAGGCTGTTTTTTCTAGAATCCTTTAGCCCCGTTCAGACTATTATACAAGTATTAATACTTTCATCACATTTTACGATACAGAAATCTAAATACATTCGTTGCGACTGTCAAAAAATCTAACGTAAAATCACATATTGTGTTCACACCATCACACTTCAAATAAAATGTGTAATACAAGCCGAAAACAAAACAGCTGTTTAATGAAAATGTCTGTGCTATTCATTGACTAGCCGCGGCAAAGCGGTTTCATGTAGGTGGGGACGTGCCCGCACTTGAAAAAATTCAGCAGTTAAAAATATTCTATGTAAATAACAGAAAAACTTTAAGAAAAGATATTACAAAAACGTTGAAAAATTACGTCAACGAAATATACTTTCATATGATTCACTTATTCAAAATTTTGAGCCGATATACATATCGTCGTTCGTAAGTTATTGTGTTCTATATGACAAAAATGTTTTTTTTTTGGGAAATCGCTGTTAAAGTTTAGTTATTAGTTACAAAAAACTGAACCGAAAAAGTCGTCGCAACCTTTTTATCAAGAAAACTTCTAGAGTTTCTGGGTTTTTCTGTAAACAAATTTTCGTCCTTGGAAAAGATTTTAAAAGTAAGAAGCGTTTAAAAAAAATCGCTTTGTTCTATATGCACTTATTTACGAAACTTTCATTGTTTTATAGCATATAGAACAAAATGTAAAAAAGTGTTGTGTTTTAAATACTTTCCCCCATATTTATAAAAAAAATAAAATGAATTTGAAATTCATTTTAGGAAAATTTTGTATGGAAAATTTGAAATAAAATACATTTCAAATTCGTTTCAAACTTTATGAATATGGGGGTTTAAGTATATGCTGGTTATTTCCCTGCAGAAATGGAACTAACACAAGACCAGCCACGTGATCGGTCCCCAAGTGATAGGGACCAGTCCGAGCTCTACTTACCACTTCCTTTGATGCGGACCAGTCACTTTTACATGCGGATGGCCTAGGCTGGCGTTAATTGATATTTGTATGCACCTTGTGACTTGTCACTGAACTATCTCATGGGGACATAATAGGTGTGGAGTAACATAAATTATTTAAAAATGTCCTTCCAACACAGCGTTACCATATGTGAAGATTTATCTGATTTTCAAAGTTTTTTGGGATCTTAAAAATGCTGAAAGATTTCTTTGTTAAAAATAAGATTTTTAAGAATATGATATTTGGTACTTTTAGTATATTATTTAAGGTCCTTTTGACTAAAGTACGGACATATTTTCTTATTTCCTTTATCAAAAGTATGAATTATATGCATTCATGTATTTGTCTTATACATGTTCTATTCAGCAAATATTTTGTGTTATTTATTTATCTTTACGTTTGTTAGTTCATTTGAAACAAAATGAATTTTTCTTGAATTCTAATCCAGTAAAATCAATGGATATAAATAAATTTGAATAAAAAAAAGATTTTTTGTTCGACTTGAAGGTTTTTGAGAAAATAAATATGGCACTGCTGTTCCGACACTTAACTGTAACAATGAAAATTTTTAACTTTTTTTTTTTGCTACAAATGCAATTATAATTTATTTTTAAACAGGTATTTTTTGAAACTCGAACTGCTTAAGCTCAGGTTAATATCTAAGAATAGTTACGGTACTGGTTCCAGAGTGGCTTGGCGATATCATTGGAGGGAACAACGAACATTGTGTTTATACTGTTTGATAGGTCCTGGACCTAACCACATCGAACTGAGCCTTTTACTATAATACTAGACAAAATCCCTATTAAATTGACAAAAGATCATGACTATACATCAACACAATGGTGAATATATAACCATTTACAGGATATGTCCTTTTTTCACCATACACTACTCCTTACTTTTGGTAACACTCCCATTTTCTCAAGTCATAGGACGAATACGTTTGGATCAACTGTCACCAAATTTTTTGCAGGGTATTATCATTTCAAGCACCTTTGCGATGCATCCACAAGTGTTATGAATGAATTACGAAAGGGCAAGCATGTTGAGCATTAGCCAGTACATAACGTCAGTATTTGGAGGAATGATTAACAATTAAAAAAATGTTTCGTTTTTTTTTTCAACATACATTTTATATTTCGACACAGCATATTAACTTTCGGCAAAATCGAGAAACTGCTAACAGAAAAATATATGAAGAAATCACAACTATCCTATTTAGCAACAAAACAAGACTAGTAACTTAGTAACAATAACATTTCATTGATATAATCAATAAGAAAACACCGGGACCTAATTAAAAATTAACGGCTTTTGAATACTGATTGCTTGTCATTGTTTTTTTGTTTTCTTTTTTTGTTTCATTCCATTTTCAAAGTGCAATGTGAAGTCACAACAAATAAATAAAACAAAAACAAATAATGCAAAGAGATCGAAATTAGTACAAACTTTATTTAGTCTTTCATATAGAACAAAATAAAAAATTATTTTTTTTATTTAGTATTTTTGGTGCGTTTTTGTTCTATATGCACGAGTTTTTGCATATAGAACAGAATAGGTTACGAAGCTTGTCACTAAAGAGTTGTATAGCACAAAGTCAATGTTTCATATTTGGAAAACTATAAATGATAGGAAAAAACTGATTACAGAGATCGACAGATCTCTAAAAGTTTTCCTTAAAATCAATCTTATCTCAATTTTTTGTATTCTGCGGTATAGAACACAATAACTTGCGAACGACGATATGACAAAACATTACGTCAATGACGACACGCTATCGGCAGCGAAACAGCCGACTTGGAAATTTGGTTTGTGTGAAAATGCAACCCTGATCTAATGACTAGTATTATCGTTTAGAAAATTTTCTAAAAACGAAAAAGTCTTATGGGATGTCAAAATTTTTATCGTACTATTTGACACTTTGATGACATTTTACATTCAGACTATCACACTTGCACGTATTATTTGAATTTTTGACAAGTATAAATACTAAGTATAAACGCGGCTTAAGAGCTACAAAATGTATAAAACTTCGGTCGCTAGAACAAAAAATATATGAGAGTGTGTGCATAAACACTAATTACTAATGCAAAACTGTTTGATTCAGACACGTATTTGTTAAGTTAAGTTAAAGTTAAACAGTTTCCAATCCTTTTGAATTCTACAAAATTGTCTATTAGTTATGTATAAAACTGTTTAACTTAATAAGTACGTGTGTGAATCAAACAATTTTTCATTAGTAATTAAAGGTTAAGCTTTTTAGGGCACATCGCGCACAGATGTAAACTCGGCCATATACTCATTTGAAATGTTCAAAGTTAGTGTATTTTTATGCAAACTACACCAATTAACACTGAATTTTAAGAAATCAAAATTAAAAGGTTTTCTATCAGTTAATCTAATTTTGACTCTGTACTGCTTTCGGAAATTGCTGCATCTTGGAAACCGGAAGGGACAAACTCTTGAAATTTTCAAAAACGCTCAAACTAAAAAAATTACAAAATTAAAATAATGCCGAAACGAAAAATTGCCAAAATGAAAAAAGCGCTTAGATGCAAAATAGCACCAAAACTAAAATAAAATGCAAAATGTCACAAAGGTACATTAAAAAAAACGGTTAAATTAAAAAAAAAAACACCAAAACTAAAAAATCGCTAAAATTTAAAATATGTATTGTAAAAAATAAAAAAAAATCGCCAAAACAATAAATGGCAAAAAAAAACTTCAATACTAAGAAAAACACCAAAAACCAAAAAAAAAAAAAAAATCGCCAAAAAAAGGAACAAACGCTGTACGAAACGTTAAAACCAACTATTAAAACCTGGTTTTACCATACAAATTGTTATTGTTAAAACCAACTTAAAACCACTTTTGAATCGGTTGGTTTTATGAAATGCAACCATGTTTTCGCTGTGCTAAATTCAGTGCTGCCAAATTAAAATGACCGGAAGCAGCTCATAATGTTTATGCCAGTAAATAACAATAGATGTCGCTTGAAAGATTTGCAACTCAAAAATGGATGAAGCAGCAACAATATTAAAAAAATTATGGGAAAAAGAGTTTTTTTTTTTGGAAGAAAAAAAAACCAATATATTTTCATTGGCCTCTGGGAAGTAAAAATAGACGATATCATACGATATGATCGGTCCGCCGATAAATAAAAAAAGTTTTATTTTGTAATGTATTTGTGCATTTTTTATATACAATAACTTGATTGCATAATTTTAAAATATTTATTTACAAAATATGAAATAATTTCCATGTTAGAACGACTTGTGAAATATCTGAGATTTTCATACAAACAAAAGCAGTTGTTGTACGATTTGTCTAATAAGTGTTAGTTAAAAACAGAAAAAGTACAACAAGAAATACACGCATTTCTGCAGGAGATTTATTTTATTTTGAGCAAAAGTTATTAGACGGTCTTTGAGTTAAAAACTGAATTAAATAATTTTGCAGTGTGAATGCAAAATCAGCTGTTTATGGTTTTAAAGTTAAAACCAGGTTTAACCTTTCAGTGTGAATGCATTTAATAGACACCTTAGAGATTTAACGAAAATATAAAATATATTTATTATTAACACTAAGAGATTTAAAAATTAAAGTGCAAACAGTTTTGACTTTGCCTGTGTTGAAAATTTCAGCTCCACAGCTTGTATAGTTGCGGAGATCTGTGTTACTAAGAAATGCACAAATGATTTTATATGTATATGGATCTGGGCTTAGCAGCGACAACATCGTATATTCATTTATTTTAAAGAAGAGCGCAGTGTCTCTTCGTTGAAGTGTCTCTTCGTGGAGAAATTTGTATGAATCTTTTTTTACGATTACTATTATAAAGTTAATTTTTTCTTTTAATATAAGAATATAAATGTTGTCCCTTCCTGGCAACGGAAAACTAATTAAAAGTAATGCGTTAAGGAAGCAGCTTAATCAACTACCATCCATGCCATTTGATAGATACAAAAGAAACACACAAACAGACAAACACACATACACACAGTCATAATAACCACAACTTGTGTTAAATACAAAAGTAAAAATTTTAAAACTTTTTCTACAAAAATGTTTTCTAATTACTTTTGCGAATTTTATGCTGTGCTCTCTCTATGGTATAATGCTCAGCGCTGCGTTAAGGTGAAGGACCTACTGAGGTTTATCTAGTTGTTGTTTCTCTAAACATTGTTCATTAAGTTTAAGCTTTATTAATGTAGGGGAAAAATTAAGAAGAATAGAGCAAAAAAAAAAAAATAAACGAGTCTATCCCTTTATGTACTGGCTTGCTTCCGTTTCCGTTTTAAATATCATAGTAGTAAACAAAATTCCCCAAGCACACGCATACAAAAGCAGAAGTTATTTGAAAGACAATTGCTCTCAATACAAACGCACAGCCTCTGGAACGGCATTGAAATTTGTACAGTGGGAATAAACGTAAAGTATAAAAAAATGAAGAAATCTTGGTGAGATAAATAATGAACCCAGCAAAAATAAAACATTTAGAAAAAAATATGGTTCTAGAACATTTTCATGGAGTTTTCATGGATAGTCATATTATGAAAAAATTTTGCTCTTGTGGCTCAAAATGCAAACCTGTTTTGTTGTTTTAGGCGCTATTATTTCAGATTCGATTTCTAGATGGCGCTATAAACTAAGGCTAAATGACGCTCAAATACAAAAATAAAATAAAGCACAATAAAATTAAGGACATTTTAATTGAACTTTATATCATATTTCTTGGGTTTTAGTTCATCTTCAATTTGGTTGGGCTTTATATAAATTTATTTTTAAGCTTTTTTAAAATTGGGCTTTATTTATTTATATTGGGTGATTTCTTTTTCATAAATTTTCTCTCTTTTTTATGGTCTTATTTCATTTCTTATATGGGCGTTATTTCCTCTTGACCATTTTTTGAAATTTTTCTAAACGGTAACATTTTTTATCTGATCAAAGTTGCATTATTACGAAATCAAGTAACAAACAAACTCACAAGTCACCTGTTTCGACGCCGCTACCGTGCCGTCATTATTGGCATATGTTTTCGTCTTAAGCCGGCTATAAACATTTAATATGATTTTCGCATGGGATAGTTTTTCGTGTAAGCCATATCTGAAAATTAACCAAGATATGATATTTTCTTTTTCTTTATCTCATCTAAATCAACTAATTTAACCGCCGTCTACTTTCAAAGGCCGGTACTACCACAGCGTACATGCTACAGCTCTGCCGAAGGCATGTTAGTCCTCAAGAGGTGTCTGTTTTATACTTGTGTTTTTAATGTAATATGAGTTGTGATGGTGTGAACATAAACTGCCACTTTACGTTAGATTTCTGGACAGTCGAAACAAATGTCTTTAGATATCTTTCTCGTAAAGTGTGGTGAAAGCCTTTATACATGCATAATAGTCTGAGTGGCAGTTAAGTGTTATTTTTTTCTTTTCTTCTTACAAATTCAAAGCGTAACTAAAAAATTACAATTTACTTAGATTCAAATAATTAAACGAACTTCTTTTAAGCGCACTCTACGCAACGCTGTGCAGCACAGAATTTAACGTAACTAGTTACTTTGCGTAAGTTTTCAGCTCGCTTGGGTCCAAATAACAGGTCCTTTTGTGTTACCTGAGAGCACGAAAGGTATAGTGCTAGTGAATACAGAGTTGCCAGATTTTTTCCGATCTATTTTGCCAAATTGATTTTAAAAATCGTCCAAAGTCACCAAAATCTATTTTATGTAGTTTTTCGTCATGTATATCTGAAAATAAATTTGTTTTTATACAACACTTATACAAAATTATTTGCAAAAAAAAATCTTTAATGAACTGATATTTTGCAATTTGTGAAGTCATGAATGTATTTCTAATAAATATTTAGTTAGAAATGTTGTTAAATTGCACTTCCCATACCTGCCATGCAATCTGTTGAACAACGTTGCAAATTTAGCGTTTTAGTAATTCACTGGATAATATACAATAATAAATAAAAACTTAGCAGAAAGTCGCAAAAAATAGAAATAAAATCGCCAAAAATTATTTCTTGTAAATTTTTCTCTTTCAAATTTAAAATTAATATAAGAAAAATCATCAAAATCAAACTGTTTTAATTGCTTGCAGGCGAGTTTTGGAAGGATTTATTTCTGAAACTACTGCTTCAACAAATTAATTTACCTGAATAAAAAAATTTTAAAGTTCAATGTTGTTAAAAAAATAAACATAAAAATCGCCAACAAATTTATTTCTCAAAAACTTAGACGGCAAACAAGTTGCACAATCGCCAAGTTTGGTGAAAAATCACCATTTCGGACAAACCTGAGTACAGATGGTGAAGTGAGAGAGAGAGAGAGAGAGAGAGAGAGAGAGACCGAGAGAAGAGAGTCTTAAGTAATTTCTTTGATTTTTACTACTCTGCTATTTAGAGTTTTGTTAAGTTTTACAGTTACGAAGTAGGCAAATTATTTTAAGTTATGTGGCCATTTTATTATTTCAGCTATTTTACTCGTACTTCGCCCACGCTTTATTACTGCAAATGCCAACGAAAAAGGGCGCTGTGATATACATTAGCAAAGACATATTAATGTATTTCAGAGAATTCTATGATGTTGATATGACTAACTGGGTCTTACCAGGGATTGAAGTCGAGCTCTCGTTTTGTAGCCAACAAATCTCTCATACCAACCACTACAGATAATAAAACATTTTTAAAAAATTTTAACTAAATGTGTACTAAATATTTTCTCTCACTGTAAATGAGAAAACAGGACCTTTCTCCTACTTCAGTGGTTCTTGTAAAGAACAAAAAAACTCTTATTAGCATTAAATATTTGAATACAGCAGTAACAGAAGAACAGTTTACAACATTTATATCTTTTTAATATTTATTATTTTTGTTTTAAATTTTTTTCTCCTGTTGAAAGAAAACACAAAATGTGCACAGCAAGTTTTAAAATTATGATAAAGAGATTTTATAAATGCGTTACAGAGATTTGTTGAATGTATGAAAACCTTTATTATCTGATAAATTATTCGTTTATGTTTTCAAGTGATTTATTTTCTAAATACTTGATTCAAATAATGTTAGATTTAGCAAAATGTTGCTTGACAACTGAATTTGATTACATTCTCAAAAGCTCTTTTAATTCGTTTTTTAGAGAAGGTTTTGTAAAATTATTCAGCTAAGAAAATAAGTTTCTAAAGGCCAGCCAAATAACTCGTTTTTTATTTAATAAAATTTCAAAAAATTTTTAAGAGTTTCAGGCAAAATTTTGCATACGGTTTTGTTGAATATTTTGGAACTTGAAATTATAAGTTTGTTGGGTAAGCACGCGACACACACACAACATAAGAGATTGACCAAGCAACTAATTAATGGATGATTCTGTCCGCAGTGAATACCATGACAAAACCATTTTGTCTGCTTGCCATTTATGTTTGAATACTCATGGCTTCTATTTAATGAATGAATTGATGTTGAATGGATTTAATGGAAAAAGTTGTTGAAATATAACGTTGCAGGGAGCAAGCAGTCTTATCATCAATTGTAATTTTTTTATTTTTAAGTTTTGGCAGAAAACTAAAATTATAAAATGTGAAATCATACAATAACCAAGTAAATACTCAGCAAGATGTAATTTTCAGTGCACATAATCGTATATTATCGTAAAAACTGTCCTCAATAACTGGAGAAAATTTCGAATTTAAACAAAAAATGTATGCTCTTATTTGATGCAATTTTACATTCACTTTGATATTCTATCGAAGGGAGTTGTAACCGCTTATCAGCAAAGAATTCATTTGCATCAATCCGCTATCGCTAAAGACAAATTGCTAGACATTGACGTACATATGTCTAAAATCAAACCTTCAAATAGAAAAGTACATTTTCTGTAAGAATATCAAATATGTAAACGTTTGGTTGTAAAATTACCTTTTTGCCAAGTTTATTGCTTTTGTGAAAAGTACGTTTTAAGGTTTCCGTTTTGATTTCGCTACGATGTCCGTCAGTCTGTCTGTCTGTCTGTCACAGGCTGTTTTCTCGAGAACCGTAGCAGATACGAACATGCGATTTTTATAGAATATGCAAAAATTTGACAGTTAAAAATGAAAGGGTGTTCTGAAAAGAGCAACGAAAAATTTTGAAATCCTAATGTACTCGTACAATTATTATACATATACATTGAAATTTTTTAAAGTTAGAGGATTTTTATACAGACTGCAACAGTTAACACTGTTCAGAAAACAAAAATTAAAGGGTGTTCTACAAGTTAGTGTAATTTTGTCAACTTGCTGTAGCTTGGAAACCGTAAGAGGCAAAGCCCTTGAAAGATAAAACTAAAAAATTCCAAAATAAAAAATCGCAAAAAAGAAAAAGAAATTGCCAAAAACCAAAAAATAGCAAAAAAATAGTGCCGGAAGGAAAAAAAACCCAAAACTAAAATAACTCGCAAAAAGTAAAATAAATAACCAAAAACCAAAAAATTCGCCAAAGGCTAAAAAAATCCAAAACGAAAAAAAAACGCCCAAAACCTTGGGATTTGTTCGGTTTTGGGCCTTTTTTTCGTTTTGGATTTTTTTAGCCTTTGGCGAATTTTTTGGTTTTTGGCAATTTCTTTTTCTTTTTTGCGATTTTTTATTTTGGAATTTTTTAGTTTTAGCGTCGAGAGTTTGCTTCTTACGGTTTCCAAGCTACAGCAAGTTGTCAAAATTACACTAACTTGTAGAACACCCTTTAATTTTTGTTTTCTGTTGTAGTTTGTATAAAAATCCTCTAACTTTAAAAAATTTCGATGTATATGTATGATAATAAATAACAAAAAAAAAAAAACAAAAAAAAGCGTCAAAACTAAGAAAAAGCGCCAAAACTAAGAAAAAGCGCCAAGACTAAAAAAATCGCGCCTGAATTAAAAATATCACCAAAAATAAAATAAAATGCTAGAATGCAAAAATATCGCAAAAAAAAATAAAAATAAATCGCCAAAAACCATAAAAATCGCCAAAGTGAAAAAAATCCCATAGCTACTAAAATCGCTAGTACATATTAAAAACCAATACAAACAATCGGCAAAAAATCTAAAAAATCGTCAAAAATAAAAAAATCGGCAAAATGAAAAATAAAATACTAAAACTAAAAAGAAAAACGCTAAAGCTAAAAAATCGCTAAAACTTAAATACAAACGGAAACGGAAAACCCAAAAACATCGCCCAGATAAAAAATCAACAAAATTAAAGAGCACTAAAAGTAAAAAGTTCCAAAACTAAAAAGCGCAAAACAAACTGACAAATTCGAAAAAACCAAAATACTCTTCAAAAATTAAGAAAATCTACAAAATTAAAAAAGTGTTATAAAAAAAACGCTAACAGTAAAAAAAATGGAAAAATCCGCTAAGAACCGAAAAAATCGCCAAGATAAAAAAATCTTTAAAATGAAAAAGCGCTAAAAATAAAATATTCCAAAACTAAAAAAGCGCCAAAACTTAAAAATCGCTAAAACTAAACTAAACAACCGAAAAATTCGCAAAAAACTGAAAAATTTTCCAAACATTAAGAAAATCTGCAAAATGAAAAAAGCGCTAAAATTAAAAAAAACGCTAAAAGGAAAAAATTGCCAAAATTTGTTTTATTTTTACAAAAGTGTTTACATCCTGTAAGATATTCGATTATGTAGGCTAAAGTTTGTATAGGCCGTGAGAACGAACCCCTTCGTGTGAAAGTCAAAGTCTCACCTTACTGAATTTATTTAAAGTTTTTAAAGAAAGTTTTTTTTAATTAATCTCGTTTTTTTAAAAGCTTAAAAAACTTGTAGAAGTTATTTTGATTTTGAAAAAAAAAATTATAAGACAAAAAAAGTAGTTGTTTATGCAAGGTCTTGCTTAGTTGTAATTGGGAGTTACCTAAAAACTAAAAAAATTGGCTCTAGCAATATAATTTTGAAAATAAACGTAAATAATAAATTATAAATGCTTAATGGTGCTTAAGAAAAAAATATAAAAAAAAAATATTAAACAATTACCTCAATATTGACGAGTTTTCTTCCTCTCAAAATAAATTTAAGAGGATTAATTGTAAACGAGTACTTTTCACACTCATTTTGTTAATTTCACGTATGCATTATTATAATAATTCATTTTTATATTGTAACTGTTGAAAATTTTATTTCGTTACATAATACTCATGTACGTACTTGTAATATGTCCACTTCATTTTTATCTACGATTCTATAAGTTTTCACGCGGTTTAGCGTAATTCATTCAATGAAGCGTAAAATCCTCACAACAAACAATCCACCAAGTCATTCAATATAAAAAATAAGACAAAAAAAATAAGAAAATTAAAAATAGCAACAAATAGCATTACTCAAGCAAGCAACCAACTGTATTAAATGAGGTTATTGCTGCAATGCTATTGTTGCAGGGAAGCACAATATGACGGCAAGAGCAGCAGCAGCAGAATATAATCATGGCAGCAGCAGTCATTACAAAAATATCTTCATTTTATATATAAAGGGTATTTGAAAATTTCTACTATCTACTGCAAAAATTTATAGGAATAAAATAACATCTTTTTCAAGGAAGAATCTCATTAGCGTAGTTTGAGCGTCTTTCATACTTAGTCCAAATATATGCTGAAACGAAAACCATAATTTATTGTAATAGATATTTCTTATGTTCTAATTATTGAATAGCAAATGTTTAAATTTTGGTACACCTTTTATTGCAATATATATGTATATTGAAGCATGCAACTTATCCTTCGCAAAAAAAAACTAACTGCATGCTGAAAAATGGCAAGCAATCATTAAGAAATAAGTTTTAATAAATTAAATTAAATGAGAAAATAAATTTCACTTGCTTTCATATCAAATCGCAAAAGAAATATTTTAAAATTCTTCTACATATTTATAATAAATTTCTTTAAAGAAGTAAATATTTAAACAGGACTATTTTTTTTAAGTTATTCTATGGCTGATCCTGCCTAAAAGATATTAATTACTAGGGCGACAATTTCAATGCAAATGCATATTTATTGTCGACACCTTAAAAGCTATTCTGAACAATTTTCTTTGCGTTTCATAAGATTTCCTGTAAAATGGCATGCATTTGTTTTTGCATATTTTGCATATTTTAACAAAAATCTAAGTTCTGTGCATATTTTTGTAATAAGTGCATATTTATTTGCATATGTTCGAAGTTTTCCACAGCTTTAACAATATCAAAAAAAATCCTCCATTTTCTCAAACTTCCACTGAATACTTTAATATCATTTCTGAAATAACCGCCATTTAATACAAGATACAACGTCCATACTATGTACATACATACATACATATGTACATATTTAAATGTTATTCATTATACCAGCTGATGCCGCAATGCCGATGAAAATTTATGTAGCCCCCTTTTTAAACACAAGAAAACGCATTTTAAAAAAACGAACGATCGAACATTTTCGATGTACAAAAAATTTCTGCGCCCCAACAGGCATTTTACATATGAAAATTTAAAAAACTGTATTTATTTATACAAAAAAATTTATGTTAATACTACTCGTTTAAATGTAAAGATTCTATGAACTGATTTTATTTTTATATTTTAATTTTTGATTTGATTGTGTAGACTGGATTTTATTTTTTGTATGTTATGTTATTTTGTTATGTTTTAATTAATCTAGTAAAAAATTAATTGTTTTTTGTTGCATATTTTTATTTGCGCATATTTTCATTATTTTGGTGCATATTTTGACTTCTATGGTGCATATTATATGCGCATATTTTTAATTTTATAGTGCATGAAATTTGTCGCCCTATTAATTACATATGTTCCGGAACAAAAATTAAACTGAACACCAAAGAATTGTAGATGATGTTAAACTTATAAAGGTTGATAGTTGAGTTCAAGGGACTACCTGTGATGTGAGTAAGGGAAGAACCATTAAATGAATTTAAGGCGAAATTTCTGGAGTTTCTCGTTTATGAGTTAATATGAAGCTGTTTTGACGAAGGAGAAAAAGAGCAACTCAACACCTTTTCTAGTCATATGAGCAACTAAATATCCCCTCTTGAATATATAATTGGTTTTAATTGGAGTCTCCAATTATAATTGGAGTCTCAGAAAATTAGGCTGATATGCCTTGTGAAAGTTTCTAGGTGATTTTAAGAACTTAAAAATCTTACCAAAATTTAAGAATAAAATCTGACTTGGATATTTCAGTTACATTAATTTTAATAACGATTACAATTACAATTACAATTACAATGATAATTATAATTATAATTACGATACAATTAATATTACAATTACGATAACAATTACAATTACAATTACAATTGCAATTACAATTACAATTACAGTTACAATTGCTTCTGAAACAATCTTTCTGAAATAAAACCCGATTTCACTGTTCACTTTTCTTGGAAATTCCGAGATATGCTTGTGACTTCGTGTGTTTATGTACATATGTACATACCAATAAAAATATATTCCTTTTATAGTTAAAGCTAAAAAAATGTGAAATATGTGAAAACTATTTAAATTAAATTTTTTATAATTAGTGTTTTTTTTATGGGAATTGTTACAATTTAAGTTTAAAATTTTTAAACGCACTAATAACCCCAAATTGATATTTTACTTATTAAGTATAATATTTTTTTTTTATTAAAAATACATTGAAATTGATTATTGAGGGGTTTAGCTGGATCCAGCTAAATTTCAATGTATTTTTAATAAAAAAAAATATTTTACTTAATAAGTAAAATATCAATTTGGGATTATTAGTGCGTTTAAAAATTTTAAACTTAATTTTTTTATAGTTTTCTTCTTAAGTTTCTTGACTCAAAGTTGAATTGTTTCTTTGCTAAAGTGCTGCGGGCTTTTAAAGAAGACATGCTTTGACAACCAAGAAATATCAAACTTTCGTGATATATTTGGATGATACAATGAAGTTTTTCTTTTTATGTTGTCTTGTCATTCTTCAGTGGCTTCAATATCCCTCAACAACAAAAGATTTTAATTTTTCTACGATGCTGGTTTGTCTCTTACCACTACATTGGCTATATGCAGAGTCTTAAAAGAATGCTGGCTGCACTTGAAAAAATACTTTTAAACTTTGGTATACATTTTTGTGCATAACTGTATAGCAAAAATTTTAGTTTATACATTTTTGAGCAGATAGTTTCAAAGTTCTGTTTTATCTGGTTTTCTATGAGCAAGACATTTCGCTATGAAGTATGTATACCGTTAGTCCTCAAGGTGTATTTCTATACGTTTTTTCTTGTTTATTTGTAAAAGCTTGTATGTATTTGTTTGGCTTTGCATTGCAAACCCATTGGAAACGATTTTATTCTTAGTTTGTCATTTATATTTTTTCTCTCGTTCTCTTTTTCTTATTTTATATTCATATTAAACTATTTCCTTTTTACATTGCCAACAATTTCCTGTGGCAACAATCTATTTCCATTGTGCAAGGCATTGAGTGTAAATAAAGTTTGCTCAAAATAATATGTCCTTTCACACATTTTAAATAAAACTTTTTTAAGGTGATATTTGTTGACTGTGGGCAGTGCTAATGAACTTTTGAGCGAAGGTGTTTTTTTCATGTTAAAACGATTTTTTCTTGTGGATCTGACTTAGAGGATTTGATAGTGCATTTGCATTTGAACAAAATCAGGCAAAATCGAGTAAATTTCCCATACAAAACAAAAATCTACTTCGTCACTAGATTTTGTCAAAATATCTTAAATTATAGTAGAACTTACTCGTAGAGATGCCACTGTGTTTTTTTTTAATTTTTGATAAAAAACAAGTCCCTGTGCTCTAAAGGGTTCGTGAATTAGCTACATTGCTGTTGTTTGGTGGCAGTTTAGAAAAATGTTCAGTTAAAGGTTCTTGTTTTGGATAAGAAATCTTGCTAAATGTCAAAAAAAATTGCTGTAAACGGTATAGATTATGATTAAGATTTAAATTAAAATTGAGTAAATTCGTGCAGGTGTAAATATCTTTTAAATTAAAAATTTTGTATAGATTTTTTTTTCCAAATTTTTTCTTTTTTGATAAAGTGAAAGTAGAGAAAATTCTTTTAAAATATTTATTAAAAAAGTTGCCAAACATGCATCGTAGATTCATTTTATATAATTTTTTATATACAATTCTCTTTTATAGCGCTGCAATTAGAAAATTGAAAAAGCTGCATGCAACAAAATTCATGAAATTTCATGAAAAAATGCTTAATGTAAATCAGGTAAAAGTGAAAGTAAAGAAAATTCTTTTAAAATATTTATTAAGAAAATTAAGTTTTTTGCAAAAATATACTCCCATAGCAGTAACTTAAAAAAAGTACATTAAAAAAAAGTGGAAGTACATTTTAAGAAAAATTAAAGTTCCATGTGAGGAACTCTTAAGAAAATAACCTTTTAAAAAATGCCATTTAATATAAGTATTTTTGAAAAAAGTATTATTTAAAAAAATATTTTTTTAAAAAAGTACTTTCGGAAAAAGTACCTTTTGGAAAAAATTTATTTAAATAACAGTAAATTTCGCAAAAAGTGCCTTCCATTAGAAGCAATTAACAAAAAAAAATTCTTTAAAAAAAAGATTTTTTAAGAAAGGTACCTCTTCAGAAATGTACCTTTTAAAAAAACTACCTCTCAGGAAAAGTATCTTTAAGCAAAAGTTCTTTTAAATAAAATTTCTTTTTCTTAAAAGTACTTTCTGAAAAAGTACCTTTTAAGAGGAGTAATTTTAACTAAAAGTTACTTTTAAGAAAATTAATTATTCAGAAATCTACATTTTGAAAAAATTACCTTCCAGGAAAAGTATCTTTTAGCAAAAGATTTTTTTAAATAAAAGTTCTTTTTAATAAAATTACTTTTTGAGAAAAGTACCTTTTAAGAGAAGTAATTTTAAATAAAAGTTACTTTTAAAAAATACTATATATTTTTCAATAAAAGTAACTTTAAAAAAGTACTTAAAAAAGTACTTTTTAGTAAAAGTATCTTTTTACGTTAGTGATTTTTAAGAAAAAAATCTGTAAACAAAAGTACGTTTTTGTAAAAAGTAACTGTAAGAAAAGTGTAAGAGAAGTACGTTTGTAGAAAAGTACCTTTACAGAACAGCCTATTTTCAAAACAGTCCCTGTTCAGAACAGTCCCTTTTCAGAACAGTCCTTTCTAAGAAAATTCACCTTTCCAGAGAAGTTCCCCTTTAGAAAAGTCTCATTTCAGAAAACTGCGTTCTCAGAAAAGTAAATTTTTCAAAACAATAACAGAAAGTCTTACGAGCAAGTTCATATAACTAAAATGCCAAAGTTCAACTCTTACAGTGTGTCCTTGTACTTTAAATAAAAATATGTATATATTGCAGTCATTAATCTGTAGCCAATAAGCATTTTTGTTGTCAGTTGTAGACTTAAAGCTAATGGTAAACACAGATTCCGTGCTTTTTATACTATATATATACATATGTATGTATGTAGTTATATTGCAATGCAATTTTTATATTGGTATAAAAATCTTATATTTCACATCCTTTAAAGTTTTCATTGTCATCGAGCTGAAAATAAACTGTGAGCAACTGTCAATTCTTCTTAATTTAATATATTTTCTCTTTTATATATTTTCTCTTTCTGGTTAACAACTTGCACAAACAATTGTCAAGTTCTGTCAAAACCACTGAAACCGCTTGAAACTATTTTCAATTTGGCACGAAACGAATGGAAGGAGAAATAGCAAGAAATTATAATAAAATATAAAAAAAATAAATAGCATACACAATAACAGTTTAAATGAAAATAAAATAAAATGAAATGAAAGGATATAAAATAAAAAAACTTTAACACACTTAGCCGCTGCTGAAGTCCTAGTACCCAGCGGTATATGAAATAAAGCTCTAAAGCAATAAATAATTACTATGGTATATCGTCAGCAAAGTCAGCAAACTAACTGACTTTTGAAAAAAAAACACACGGACTAGACAGTATAAGTTCGATAGCACTAGCAAAGCGCTATACTCAGCTTGGCGATTTTGGTGAGCAATTTTTATGGGCTTCCAAAAATTTCGAAAATCAGTGCGCCCTCAAAAAATGGCGTCGTCAGTTTTTGACCAACAGTTATGATTCAGACCGAGTACTACCAAGTATTATTTGCATAAAATAAAGATACACACCCAGACACATTTACTACAGGTACATGCATTAGGAAAAACTCTGTGGCAACTCTGTGCTTCTCACATAGCTTTACAAAGTAATTGTCAAAAATTTGTATGCATCAAACAAGGCACAAAAGTAATTGTCAAACGAATTCTTCGTTATAAACTTGTAAACAAAAAATCAGCGGATGAGCAATATGCCTGATACGTGTACCTGTTTGATATGCCTTGATACACACACATTTTTACCGCTGGGTAATTGAGAAAAAAAAAACTAGAGAAAATTTCACAATTGTATCGTGAACTAAAGAGAACTGTAAAAAAACTGCAAGAGAAAAGCTCAGCAGAAATTTAAACTAAATAATGGAAAGTTAGAAGTCCGTAAAATCTAATGACACAATTGTTTTCGTTTTCTCTCTTTTTTTTAATTATTTCATACTTAAGGAAAAGGTTAAAGAGACAAAAGCAAATGAACTGAAAGAAATAGTATTAAGTGAACGGAAGTGTGGTGTAGTTAAGTAAAGTGGCAGCTTGGAAGCAAAACTATTTAATTGCTGAAGGCTCAAAATTTTTTTTGTGTACATAGATTTACTGAAGAACCAAATGGTGAAGTAAAGATTTGCAGTTAAAATATTTTAGTTGCCAAAACTTAATATTCTGAGAAAATTTTCAATAATCATGTTGTTATCTCTGTTTTATGAGAATAACTCTTATTTATAGCAAAGGGGTACAAGTGAAAAAATTACAAAAATTCAGTTAGATGCAGAAATCAACACCATGACTTTATAAAAAGTCAGTCCCGTATGATAACCTACGACTGAACTCTATGGACCGAAGGTTTTACTACCAGCAACAACTTAACAGGACGAAAAAATTTTGAAGTTTAATTACTCAGAATTTTCTTTTTGGCACCTGTACCCAGCGTTACCATATGTGAAAATTTATCTTATTTTCGAAGTTTTTCGGGATGTTAGCAAGACGAAAAGACTTCTTTGTTAAAAAAAAAAGATTTTTAAGATTATGATATTTGCTACTTTAAGTATATTATTTGAGGTCCTTTTGACTAAAGTACTGACATATTTTCTTGTTTCCTTCATCAAAAGTATGAGTTATGTGCATACATATATTTATCTTGACCATGTTCTATTCAGTAAATATTTTGTGTTATTTACCTTAACGTTTGTTAGTTCATTTGAAACAAAATAAAAAATTTAAAAAAATTGAATTCAGTAAAATCAATGCATAGTAATATATTTTGAGTAAAATCACTAAAAAGAAAGACTTTCAATGAGAAAAAAAGATTATTTTTGTTCGACTTGAAGGTTTTTGAAAAAAAAATATGGTAACGCTGCCTGTACCCCTTCGCTCTTACGACAGTCAGTTATAACTCTTGTTTTTTTTTTATCAGTTATGCAACTGAACACAGTATATACATATATGCACATTAAAATCTGTGTAAACAAGCTTAATTTAAAATTGTTCGGCAATGATTTTGATTCATATATATTTCATGTTAATTCAACATGATTTATAGTAATCTTCAAAGAAAATTTTTCATTTTGATATAACTTTATCTCATGTTGATTTAACAAGTACTGTTAAATCCAAATAAAGAATCACGTTGAATCCAAATTATATCAAGTTGGAACAATGTAAATTCGATACTCAAATAACACGGAAAATCATGTTGAATCAAAGTTATTTCTTTATTCTTTGGATGCACACTAAACATACATCTACCATCATCAATCAAATTTAAATTCAACATTGTTTCATTGATAATTTAACAGTACGCTGCCTACTTACTAACCAGCTGCAAAAAGTTTTCGCGTAATGCGAAGTTTGTCGGCTATTTTTATAAGAACCACGAGTTTATTAACAAAGGTTCCAAAGTGCTAACAACTCGCTAAAACAATAAAATATCAAAAAAAAAAAGTCTGCAAAATGTCTATTATCTCTCCCTCTCTTTCTATCTCCTGCTCTTTCATATTCTGCTGCATGCCTTTTAAAAAATTATTACAACTTTCAGTAAAACAATTTAAAATATATAAGAAATTTAAAGTCTCCTCTATTTTTATTTTATAATCCATTTATTTAACACTACTACGAGAGTATAATAACTGCAATTAAATGAAATTAAGTGGTGTAATTGCTGTGACAAGGGGATAAAACAAAAATGCTTTTAATTGTATCCCAAAAAAATTAGGCTTATGTGTGTGTAAGAGCGAGGAAAAACTTTATTTATTTATACATATAATTTACAGTTGAACTAGTTCTTCTTAATTCAAGAAACAAATTACTTTGACCTTTAATAGTTAAAAAAAAAAACGTTGCAACCTTTCACTAAATTTTGAATCTGCCGGCAGAGCTGGTTTTGAGGTTTTTTTTCACAACGCAATATTATTTATAAATATATATACATAGACAGACTTGCATTGCTTTGTGCTTGAACTATGAAAAAATGTTGTTGTGAAGAGGATAGAGAAATTAGTGTCTGTAGATATTCGACTCGAACTTTTCCACTTTGAAAGTGACAGGAAAAATCTCTGCAAGTTATTTGTTTCTCACATGGACAGTAGTGCTAAAAAGCGAATTGCTTCTGCAGGTCGAGGTGCGATTTATTGGCCAATCGAGTGCTTTTTTAATGCAGCACGTAAAAATAAGCGGATTTCAAGAATAATCCGATTTCAAAATACTCATAATAACTTCCATTGTAGTAACGATAAAAAAAGAATGCACACCAGAGAAGTGCAATGAGTAGCGTTGAATCATGATTTATAATTGCTGTAGTTATGCGCACTCATACTTATTGCAATGTTGTCTATGAATCATATTCACTCGAAAGTTTGAAGTTCTCATCGTACTCATACTTAGCAAGATTTATGACGTTGTTGATTTCGACTCTCCTGAACTCAATGTTTATACACGATGCAAAATAAGTATTGTATGGCAAAGCTAACTTCGAATACTCATTATGAGGTTATGTGTTTGCTCATTATGAGATAACAAATCTGTTTTTTTATATAAACTTTATACTGTTGTAATTGTAGTTGTATTAAATGGATGAGTCGAATTAACTGAATCAATGTAAGTAGTATAAGTATTTTTCTGAAATTATAAATCAAACTGAGGTGATTTGTAGACTTGGGTCGAACTAGTAAACGAGTATCACGAGTGCAGTGATTTATGAGTGTGAGTGTGGTATGAGTAAGATGTCGATGTCGACTTATATTTCAAATTTTATGAGTCAGTATGAATAGCGAAAACATGATTCATTGCCAATCACTGATGCACACCACATTGCGTTGATGCTCCAATGAATCAATAAAATTGGATTCTTCTCCCTCTCCTGTACGCAGTCGATCAGTCCCTAAATAGGCTTTGAAGGAGTGTTGCCCATAAGTTTGGTTCAAATAGCTGGTTTGTGTGCTTATGGTTATGACAAGTTTGATTGATTTATTTAGGTCTTACGAGCTATATAATCGATCCTATTCCATTACCCCATTCAAATATTTTTAAGGTATCATTCATACTTTGCTCTCATAGTTTCAAACTCAGGCTGAATGAGAATGAATGAATGAGTGCAAATGCTGCTGTCATCCGCTAAAGAGTGGATGGGATTGAAAGTTTGACTTAGAAGGTCGTTTGGAAAAATAAGGAACAGAGTTGGAGAAAGAACAGAACCTCTTGGTACCCCTGAAGTTACCTTGAACTCGTTCGATGAGATATCATCTATAATACATTTGGACAATAGTGCATTATGACACTCTCTATTTTTGCCAAAATTGCGGAAAATAGCGGAGGACAAGTGGGAGCGGCCTCTTTGAAATCTACGTACTGCTTAAGTAAGCTGTTGAACTGAACTTCAGTTACTCAAGATACCTCACAAAGTAGAAGTTTCTATTACTTTTAAAGTTTAGAAGATATTACGATTGGGCGGTAATTTTCTTTAGAGTGTAAGTGCATTTTAGGGCTTGATAACCATTTAAGCAATTGCTTGCAAGTTACGTTAGATTTCGCAGTAGAACTGATCTCAGTTTTGCTATTCAGTTTAATAATAGGAACACCAAGGAAATAAAATAAACAAAATGAAGGACTTTCTGTAGTTTTTTTTAATGTCTATATTTGTTTAATGCAACCGTCTTCAGTTTTTAGTAGACTGTCAAATAAGCATTATCCTATTTTGGTTTGATTCATACAAATTATCTGGGCATGAATGGTTTTATTAGAGCTGCGTCCAACTCGTTTAGTCGTTCATTTTAGACACAAACCTATGATCAAATTTGTTTGATCATAGATTTGTGACTAAAATGAACGAGTTGAACAAAGCTCTAATGTTTATCATGTCAATTGAACTGTGTTCGACTGTGGATAAGATTGGATGATGTGGTCAATTGCAGTTGTAATGACTTAGCAACAACATGGCCCTAGTGAGTTGCAGTCATAGACTATGTTTACTGCTGCGCAGCCACTTTTCTTATTTCAACGATTGTCGCGTCATTCTTCTAAAACATTAATCCACTAGAGCACTTAGATCTACAACAAATGCACGAGGAGTTTAGACTTGTGTCGAATTCTTTCAGTATCTCGCTTAAGACATAATTTTATAATCAAACCCATTTCAGTTACATAAGTTTTAATTAAAGATTTATGTCTAAATTGAGCCACTGAAAGAGTTCGATATAAATCTAAAAAAGTTGCACCACGTATTGCAGCCTTAGGACATTGTTATTTTAAATCGAGCCTGCTGTCTGTCTCCATTCATTTGGGTGTATCCCCTTTGAACTATTTCTATTCTATTTCTAATATATTGTAACTCACACTTTATATGCATTTGTGGACTAGGTCATATTATTTATCAGGTAAGATAAAAGGTTCGTGTCGAGGATTTTAAACCTTTCCAAATCAATATTATGTAATGTTATTGGTAAGGGCTGTGGACTCCACACTCTCGGGACAATATTGCCGCAGCTCTGTGTAACAAATAATAAAAAGTAAAAAAAAAAACAATTCTGACAACAGCCAATCGAAAAGTCGTTCTTTTTAATTATAACCTTATTACGCTCTTTTTATTTATTACCAATGTTACCAGATTTCAATAAAAATAATTTAACCTGAAAATGTTGGAAAATCCCAACGAAACGTTGGATATATTAAAAATGAAATATAAAACGACTTTTATTTGCATTTGAAAGAAAATGCATAACCTTCAAAGCCTGAACAGATACTATATCTATGAAACCACACTTATTGAAAAAAAAATTAAATTAAAAAAAAGAATTCCTGCTATAAAATGAAGGTTCATCGATGTAAAATGAGAAAAATTGGACTGAAAGAACAAAAAACAATAGTAGTTATGATGTGAAAGAAACTGGGAGAGTGGATACAACTTGTTAATATCGAAGGTCACTGCAGCTTTATTGGCAGCGTTTATGTTGTTTGGTCGACAGCGTCTGGTGTATATATAAATATATAAATTCGCTACAAAAAATCAGACAGCCTCTATGCTTATGAGGTGATATGAAGATACATTAACCCTAAACTTTCAGGTAATATTGCAATAATTATTTTAGTCTGTTATCGGACAGTAAAACATTTATATGGAAGTGTTTTCAATATAATCTTACTTTTCTATATATTGCAGTTGATGGTTAGGGAGAGCATGCTTTGTGACAGTAACGTTATGCCGAGATTGCGTTCGGTGCTAGAAATGTTGATGATGTGGATCCTAGATATACTAAACATGTTAACGCAGCAAGTACAACTTGAAGACGGAGAATTACAAAATTCATAGAACAGAATTTAGTTCAACTTGTAATATAAACCCTTAAACACATTCACCACTGCAAGCTACCGACTTCAAAATATCAATTATAGAATGCATATCGTGTCATAACCGCAAAAAAATGGATATCCTGCCACAACCGCCAGAAAAGCTTAATCGATATAATTTTTTTTTACCAAAAACAGTTTTTTGCGATAGTATATAAGCGATTTTCTTTAAAAAAAATTAGGCCAAAAATGTCTCCTTTAAGGTTTTTTGAAAATGGTTCTTTTGACGACAGCAAGGCAACACTGTGGCAGGTTGTTGCCAGTATAAATAAAAATGTTAAATATCATTAATATTTTACAATTATTTCGTATTATTTAACAGAAATAATATCCAGAACCTGATGTAAGAATATAAATTGCTTAATTTTTATACTTTTACGCCTTAAATGAGTAATTTATTTTTTATAAATTCGATATATTTGTAAATGGCACTACTGAAATATGTATTTGTACTTGAATATCAAAGTGGTGATGACGCCGCTGCCATTTCCCAAGTAATTGAGCAGCTTGCTACGTGGCAACAAATGCAGCTAGCGGCAATTGAAGTCATGTGTTCGAGTAGCCTGCCGTGGGGAATGTGTTTAATGCATAATAGTGTGTTTCCACCGGCATGATTTAGACAAATCATGATGATTTGTGCAAATCATGTTAATTTATACATGATTTACCATACATTTTGCATATGAATAAATCACCTCAAAGTAGTTGATTTATTATAAATAATGTCGAAAATACTATTTTTCGAAATCAATTTCTATATGCAACCCTGGGTTGCTTTTAAAATTACAAACTCCATCCCTGGGTCATCCATCAATAGTGATTGACAATTTCGAAAAAAATTACATTCAGGAATACTTAATCAATTTTAAATTTCAACTACATGTGAATTCACATTACAGCTGCTGCGCTCACTTCATAAAGCACGCGCATAAATTGAATACGAAAATTCGAACAACAAATCACTCACAAGCCCGGTGGAAACACTTTGAAGTGATTTACCTAAACCTACTTGATTTAAAGAAGGTGGAAACATACTATAAGACAACAGTTTAAAGGCGAGATATGTCAAATGAACTTTTCCTCTCGATGAGCTGCTGCTACAGAGACAGGAGTTAAAAGATCATAAGACTGAGTTCGGCTTTGCGTAGTACAAATAACTAAATAACGAAGTTCTTGCTACAGATTTTATATAATCAGCCGGAAATAAGTTATTATGAGCCACCAAGTCGCTGACCAAGTAGCTGAGGCGTATACACCAACAAGAGCTTCAAATCATGATAATTGATACCCGTTGCTGATGATCATAAATTTAATTCGACGACTGTTTGTCGGTCTAAATAGCGCTCCTTTTCACAAGTACATGCCGCAGAATAAGGAAAACTAATATCATCAAACGGCTTGCAGAAATTTTAGAATATATACTTAAAATTATTGGATAAGTGCGTATAGAAAGAACTTTTCTGCAAGAAAATAAACCAAATAGAAGCTTAAATTGTAAACTTTTAAAAATACTCAAGTGTGTTTACTTTCCAAAGCCAACGAGTTTTGGTCCACCACAACAATCTGTTGCACATAGCGCTTTTCTAAACGCTTAACAGGCCAACTAGTGAAGCTCGCACATGCATACAACAATTTATTAAGTCTTCTAGCATAAAATCATTAAATATATAATACATATTTTGTACCTTGAAATTACTACAGCTAATAATTTTTTTTGCTCTTCTCACAATTTCAGGTAAATATAAGCCAAGAGGACTATGCTGCCAAATATCGGGAATATTTGCAACGTGTTCGCATGCGAAAACGTCGCGAGTTAGAAAACGATGATGACATATTTTTAAAACCATTGAAAAAGTTCACTATTGTAAGCAATAATACATTACTAAGTCATTATCCAGAATACAACGAAAACGTTCTAATAAGACAAAAGAGGAATGATTTTGTTGTGAGCAACGACAATGATAACGGCAATGAGCAAAAGGATAATCAGGAGAATGATTACGAAAAAGATAAAAATCAAAGTCTTGAAGAACGTTTCAGAAGTGTTTTGTTTTTAAAAAAGAAATTTCAGAAACCACGAAGTACAAAGAAAGAGAGAGATGAACGTAAGACCAACATTCGTTTAATGTTTGCTCTCAAACCAGAAATTTTGAATTTGAGCTCTAGCGACATCGAAGAGGCAAACATAAGACTGGTACTTATACATAGTCCCATTTTAGCTATAAGACACACTAAAAATAAGAAAACACACACAAACACTAAGAAAAAGCCCTGCGGTTCGAACAAAAACGAACGCCAAAAGAAAGTTGAGGTGTTAAATTTGAAACTGTTCTTTTTACACAAACCCGGTAAACGTACTCTGTTAGATGCGCGTAAGTTAGACATACACGTCGACCTTACTAAGCCCGATGAGACCCACTCCCAGTGGCTGCAGTTTGATGTCGCGAAAGCGGTTAAAATGTCCATTGATGACAAACGTCAACAGCACATTGCCTTAGAATTGATGTGTGATAACTGCAAGCGCATTGGAGCTCGCATTCTAAATGATGCTTACAATACGGCGATCGACGCTTTGGCACATAACCCCATAACCGAAGGTCACCAACTTATGCCTGTTCTAAATATTATCGGTTATGTCGATAAATCGCAACACTCCATGCGCCCACACAAGTTCGACAGCCATCACGGCGAGGCCAATGCAGACGCTACAACTCAGGAACACAATTATCACCACAAGACTTACAACAACAACAATAAGAATCAACAGAACCGTCGCGGTAATTGCTACAAAGCAAACCAACGTTGCTGCCGCCACTCAATGGAGGTAACGTTCAAGGACATTAAGGGCTTTGAATTTATCATACAGCCAAAAGTTTTCGATGCCGGTTACTGTCATGGTCGTTGTCCGCCGCGCTACAATCCCGCTCACCATCATGCTTTGCTGCAGAGCCTTATTTGGAAGCAGAATCATCAAAAAGCCCCACGTCCGTGTTGCGCTCCCTCAAAATTGGTCGAATTAGAAGTCTTACATGTCGACGAAAAGGACAGTGATAAATTAAAGATATCCACTTGGAGCGATATGAAAGTGGTCGAATGTGCCTGTTCATAGGACTGCCAGATATTTAAAATGAATTAGAGTCTGGCACATTAAATTACAAAAACAACCTCTACATGATTCTTGCCAAAATCGAATTATTTGCACACACATACACACACACACACACACAACATACTACTTCATCACAAAAATAATTATTGTAGCAATTCTAGCAATTTTATTTTTAACTCAATCAGTCATTAATTATTTGTGAATTAGCTTAGGGAGAAAAACTGCATTGTGATATGATACCAATCCATAAGTTCATAGATTGTTTTTTTTATCGCCGATTGTGCCAGCTGAAAAGCTTCTGCTGTCTTGTGTCATAAATTAAGAATAGCTCTGATTATTTTTTCAATTTGATTTAATGTTTAAGATGTTGATTTCATTTGTTTGTTTATTGATTGTTGGTTTTAATGACTTCAATTAATCGCGCAACGCAATACTAAATGTCAAATGTTAATTTGCAGCCAATTTCAGGTCGAAGATAATTAATGAATGACAGAGGAAAATGACACGTGTTGTCGGTATTTTTTTTTTTGCACTGTTACTTCATAACTCGGTACATTTTAGAACTATTGTAAACATTATTTTTCCATTTGGTCCAAATTTTATTATTTGATTTTATGATCTTCTACTTCAATTGCTACGAAACTTTCCTAACATATTGGGCTCTCGTAACGACTCAATCTTGAAGTTGAAAGAATGGGCGAAGCCATGACTAATAAAACTTTTATATTATATTTCACTTGCTTCTATTTGGCCGATTTTCGCGAAACTTGGCACACACTCTAAGCTCAAAAATGTACAATCTTGCATTAAAAAAATGGGCGTGGGCACGCCTATTAATTTTTAATATTTTATTTCACGTGCTCGTACTCATATCTAGTGTTCAAAAAAGTTCACCCATGAAAGGTTAGTATTAAGTTTTATTTACTTCTACTTATCCAATTCTCACGAAACTTGGCTCTTAGAATGATATATAATGATAAATATGAATTCAGAAAACTGGGCGGACCCTAATATTTGCAAATATAAAAATATAAACATGACACTAAAAATTTTAAAATAAAACTAAAAGAAAAATTTAAACCGACTTAAAAAATATGCACTTAAAAGTTAAAAATAATTTTGATTCAGTTAAATAAAATATGTTTGTAAGCACAATTTTCTCATCTTCCAATTTTCCGTCAATATCACCTTTTTAAAAAGAAGATATGTATCTTTGGACACCCACCCGGTTACAGCTATGCTGCTTACCTTTATATAAAACAAGTTGTATATGTTAAATAACAAAAAAAAAAAAAAAATAAAATTATATTATATTATGATGTCAAATTCGCAGCAAATATTGTTTGTACTCATATGCAAAAACAATACAAAAGCAAATTGAGCAATCGTCGTCATTGTGTTTGTTTCACTCATTTCCAAGAACGAAACAAAACAAAATCAAATATTTTGTTTCGTTTATTTTCATACTCTGTTTTTAAGTACAAAGAAATCAAAACAAAAATAAATTTATATCTGTAATAGTGTCGATTATTGTTTTTACGAAAATCACGTTCTAGGGTCCTGTGTCTGGCATAAGAGCATTGCTCTAAAAATGCATGTGCCTGTCTGTTGATGATTATCCAATACCATTTTGCGGATTTTTTTAATCGTTTCTAACAATGACCTCAATAGATCGATCACTATGGTGTTCATTTTGACAGCTCATAGGTTCGGTTTAAACTCTGCCACACAATATTTTATAGTCGTTAAACAAGGAGAATATCTCCAAAATTAGAATCTAGGTTCGTCTTTGATATTGGTCAATATATATTTGCATGTTAATACAAAGTATTAAGACTTTGTAGAAAAAAAATATTAAGAAATTCTTTGTAAGAAAAGATAAAAAAGTCTCATAATTATTTTTTATGTTTACAGGGATGGTACAAATAAAATCAAAGCAAACATGTTAAACAGAAAATGCCCTATGCTAACAATTCTAGAAAATTTACAAAAATAACATAAAAACTTCATGAGTTGACTTTGTAACGTAATGAAAGTGTTAACACCTTCAACATACTTAATGCTGCCAATGTTTACTTTAAAATACATCTCCGATGTAACGAGATTATATAAGTTGTTTTAGGAAATAAACATTAAAGGCTAGGACTCACTGTCCTACACAATCGCACGACTTACGAAAAAGTACAACCCTAGTCCAAACTCTATCATAGCAGGGTTGTATTTTCTCAAAATTCGCACAATTGTGTAGGATAGTAAATCCCAACCTTTACCGAACGCTTGTCAAACTTTGTATCCGAATTTACTCCTACTCAATATATTTTGCTTTTAAATGATAAGATATTTTTCATCCTACAAAACTTGTTTACATGTCAACATGTATTACAATGTAAAGACACCCTCAAACTGAGGCCGTTGAAACAGTGATCAATTTTTATGATGAACACAAATTCAGTGATACTGTTTATATTTGAAGGCTTCAAAACAAAGACTAAATAACCTGCTGTCTTGAAACTTAAAGCACATGTTTGACAAGTTTGCCACATTTTCACAAAAGTAATTTCATTCAAAGTACCGCTGCCATTTATACGTCAGGTTGGCTTGTTTTGGCACCGCCATCGTGTATTAAAAACCACAAAACTTTCACACATACAAACGCAAGTTATATTATATACACTCAAGGTACGGTCACACTTGTCAAACATTTGCCCAAAAAAGCGTAACCACTAAATGCTAATGAAAAATCTTTCAATTCAGACGACAAAAGTTTGTAAAGTTAAAGAGTATCCAATAATATTGGATTCTATGACATTATCTATTAGTTGCGTTTGAAACTGTTTAATTTGTTAAGCGTGTCTGGATCAAAATTTTTTTTCATTAGTGTTTGTTGGTTACCCCCTTTTGGGCAAATGTTTGACAAGTGTGACCGTACCTTGAGTGTATATAATATGACAATTGACAAGTGTGACCGTACCTTCAGTCATATTTTATTTACCACTTTATAATATTTTGACTTAAAATTTATTGTAAAAGAATTAATTATTTTAAAAGAAGAGCAGATTTAATTGTAATAAATCGTCATAAAAGTTTATTAAGCAAAAAATGTTTATATTGTATTAAAATTTTATTTCTTTATTAGAATAAAAATAATAACTTTGCAAAGTCTTGTGGGAGAGAAGGGAAATATAATAGGACCAACTCAAGACTTTTCAAAGTAAAACTTGCGTGTGGGAAAGCCAAGCCGTCTTAGTAAATTAATGAAAATCATAACAACCTCTATGTTGCTCTTAGATTGTGATCAACGCCCAAATGCCTTTTCTCTCCGAGTAAATAAAGATATAAGAATATATATATATATATATATATATATATATATATATATATATATATATATATATATATATATATATATATATATTTTAGTTTTAATGTAGACTAATCTTTTTTTTAAATCATTTATTATAACCATATACCTAGTTATGTAGACGAATAGTGAAAATATAACATTGCCGAAGTTCTAAATGCAATACTTGCCAATTATTTAGTAAATATACAAATATTTAGTATTAACATATGTAAGATATTTATGAATGATAATAAAATTTTACAAATCACTAAAAAAGAAATATAAAAGTTTTAAATGGATTGATGGAGGAAGGCTTATTTAATAAGACCACTGAAAGTTTTATGTGACGAATTAGGAATGGAACTGCATACATATGTACTAAAGGGCTGCGTAAATCGTTCTGAAAGTTTTGTATTCTATTTCACACTACTGCCAAGCAGTCTGTTTTAGTGCAAACATAAATAACTAAACAAAACTAACAAAACATGACTCTCACTAAAATCAATCAAGCATCATTCGAATAGTTTTTCTCTGCAGTTTTGTTAGTGCTTGTGTTCTCAAAACAAGTAGAACATCAAAACGAAAAGCGAGACTGAAACAAAACAACAGTAGATCATAGCAGAAACATCGAGTGCACTAGAACACAAGCACAAACATGCAAGCTATGTATGTATGTATATATGTATACATACATTGAAAATAAAAATTAACAAATTAATATATATATATATATATATATATGTACATAAGCATGTATGATATTATTTCATAGTAAATAAAACCTCTTTTCAGCTTTCATATTCCTAACGAAGCGCAATGTTTCTTTTATATGGAAAATTATCTTTGCTATCAAAACATTCAAACATGTTTGTAATGTTCTGTGTGAATTTTGATGTTCTGTTTGATTTTTGTTTTGTAAGGCTTGGTTTTACTTCAACATTGTTCTATTGCAGTTTTGTTCTGTACTGATGTATTCTTATCGTAAAGCAAAACACATCTCTTTTCAAAGTTTTGTTTTAATATGTACATACGATGTATCGTATCTAAAATGTTAGATAATGTAAATTGAAGAAGGAATTACTGTTCCAAGTGGTTAAAAGTTTATTTAAACTTCTTAGGGCACCCCCTCCCCACCCTTCTGTAACGCTTTTGACAAAATTTTCAGTATACATTTTCTAAACCGTAACAAATCTTTTGGGAATTCAAAGGACATCAGCTGCAAAATTAATGAAAGTAAGAAAAAAATAAATAAAATGTGAGTACAAACAAATAGTATAATTTTAAAAATATTACTTTTTGAATATATGTATATGTATTTTTGTTTCGCAACAACTATAATTTCTTAGAATTCTTAAATGAGAGTAACCCCGAAAGTTTAATTGGACTCTTCTGCTACGAGTATATTGGACAGCTAAGTTTTAGAAGACTTAAGTGCATATGCGGCGGTTTCTTTTAGCTTCAACAACCTTACCAAAGCTCTGTTTTGTGAGTATTTAAAATTAAAAAAAAAATAAAATAATAAAATAATATTTACAGCCTTATTTATAAAAGTTATTAAGCTTAAAATTTTTAAATTTTTTTAAGCCCTTGTAAATCCTTAATAATTTTTATAAATAAGGCCGTTAGTTTTCAAAGCCATTTTATTTGTTACAAACCCTTATGGTGTTTTTGTATTTAAAAAAATTACAGTTCACAAAAAAATTTAATTTCTTCTGATTTTGGCTGAGATCACAAAAACTGGAAGTGTACGCCATTTAAAAGTTTATGTCTATTACAAAAGTGGTGGACATAATTCTCCCTCTTTCGTCCTAATTTACAATGGTTATCTTATTGCTAAGCTGATTAGTTTGTGGGAGAGAGAGACAAGGGGAACAGAAACGTTTCTTTTCTCCTCGTCTCTCTCTCTCTCTCTTAACAAACTAATCAGCTTAGCAATAAGGCTTGCATAGTGTAAACTAGGACTTCGTAATTTGTAATGGTAAATCGGCAAAGGAAACCAGATAAAAAAAATCCTGGTTGAATTTTATCAGAAACAGTTTTGTCTTCCATTTCTTAACCCGTAGTCATGTTTTAAGGTACGGTCACACTTGTCAAACATTTGACCAAAAAAGCGTAACCACTAAATGCTAATGAAAAATCTTTCAATTCAGACAAAAGTTTGTCAAGTTAAAGAGTAGCCAATAATATTTGATTCTATGACATTATCTATTAGTTGTGTCCGAAACTGTTTAATATGATAAACAAGTGTCTTGATCAAAAGTTTTTTCATTAGGTTTTGTTGGTTACGCTTTTTTGGGCAAATGTTTGACAAGTGTGACCGCACCTTTAGACACATCAGTTGTTCTTCAATTCGCTTTTAAAACTGATCGATTGTTTAAACACAGACAGTCTGTTTGTTTAATTTTCGTATTGTTTTAATGCAGCGAGTGAAACAGCAAAATGGAATTGAAGCTACTTTTCGGCACAACCAAGTCCGTACCAGCGATGCCAACTATTTATAACCCAAACGCGTTACTACCCTTCTAAAAACGCGCTAGAACGCGCTAAGTTACAGCATTGGCAAATATTTATAGCGAGAACGCGTTATTTTCTACGCGCTAAAGACGATGTATGTATTAGTACTCGTATATACAATTAATTTTTCAGATTTTACAATATTGCTTCCTTAATATTGCTTTCTAATTCTAACCACTGTCAAGCGAATTTTGTTTGCGACAGAGTTTTTGATATTAGAAAATTGTTAAATTTATACAAAAAAAGATAAAATAAATATTGAACTGAAATGATGTTATTGACTTTATTCAAAACGCGCTAATTGAGCGCTTTTTTTATTAAGCGCGCTTGGACGGAAAAAAGCGCTCTTAGAATAATTAAAACTCTCTCTCTCACTCTCTCTCTCTCTCATTCCCTCTCTCCCTCTCTCTCTCTCTCTCTCATAAACTCGGACTTGCTTCAAAAAATACTGCCATGTCTGAAAGTGCAATCCGACGTACCATACCCATAACAGTAGAAAACAGCCGTTACCATAGAAACCAATTGAATTTTGGTTTGGTTATGGCTATGGCATTATTACTATGGCACGTCTAATTGCACCTTAAAACATGACATAAAAAATTTAAACGAAAAAAAAAATACAATTGAAGAAATAAACAAAAATAAGACTGGGTTCACACATGCGAATTTTATTTTATCAACATTAAAGTTTAATTGTAAAGTTGTTCAACTAAACTTGCCGCGTGTGTCTAAGTGGTTAACACTACACATTTTTATTAAACAAAAATAGTCGGTGTTGAGTGCAGTGTTGCCACCATATCAAAGTTAAATAATTTATTTTGTCAGACAGTTGTAAGAATGGAAAAAATTTAAGGATAACTTTAACGTTCAGTTTATGTTTTTTGTTGTGCCATATACAAATTAACAGCCGAAATCGGCCATTAAAATTTAACCACCCTATACTAATGCAATAAATCTCCAGAGCACAACTTAAAACTATAAAAGAAAGATTTCATGGTTTCGTATGCTGATTCATTTAAATGAAGTTTAAAAACTGCAAAGACGGTGAAATTTCAATAATTTGTAAAAGATACGAGTATATTCATACGGTCTGCTCTGTCAGAATTAGATGTTAGAAACTTTCTTTGTTTTGTGCTGTGAAGTTTTAATTGAAGTATCTCCAAAGAAGGCTTATATTTGTCTAGCCCTACTATGGGAAATTATTCTAACTTTTGATCAGGAAAGGCGCAGAAGATTTAATGTGCATAGGACGTCACTTAACCATGTTTGACACAAAGACCTAATGCTGCCATGACATAGCAGCTATCAGTCCCTTTGATGATTAATAAAGCTCAGGGGTCTAATCGCCGCTTTCAATAATGAGCTGATTCGATCACGTTTTTTCAGTTTGAGATTATGGCATTCGCTATCAAACAATGTAATAATATGGTTTGATATCTAATGCCATAATCTCAAACTGGAAAAACGTGACGGAATCAGCTCGTTATCGAAGGCGGCGATTAGACCCCAGCTATTGTGCGTTTTGCTATTTTTTTTTATAGCATGATGATGCTCTTAATAGAAATGTCTGGCAATCCGTCATAAGAAATATCACTAATCCATTTAAATGAGTGGCGCTAATGTGATGTTTTACATATGGAGTACATTATTTTTAAATAAACAAATTCCCAAATTATTGTTTTAAATAACAAATAATGTTGTTGCAGTAAAGACCTTATTTATATTTTAGTGGATCTGTGAAATGTAAACCTTCTTTGGGTATACTCTGCATTATGATTTTTTATATATGTATGTATAAGGAATTTAATTGTTGCTTTTTATATTTGTTTATTTCTTTTTTCTAAGTCTGAGACAAAGCGATGAAGTTTACCATACAAAGTTAAGCCATAAATTTTCAGAAATTGGAAGTTTGAGCGAAAAATCGAATCATATTTACATGCTTACCACTTGCTGTGCCCCTTTTATTTTCTAAGTGGAGAGCTTATTTTCTTTAGATTTGTGCTGCAAGATGAGTGACGCTACAAAGTCAAGCTGAATCAGTGTTTCGGATTAAAATAAAAGGTACGTCCATCTTTACTTTCAACAGATATGGTGGAAGGTCTGGTATATCTAAGGAGTTTCTACATTTGTTAAAGCAGCAATGGACTTATGTATGTATGTATATGTCTTTCCATTTTCATTTTCAGAATACTTTTCAAGCTAATATTGGAAATATTTGGCTGCTGCCAACAACACTACACACACCCACACACAAAGATAACATGTTTGGTTTTTTTAATTTTGGTTAATAAGGGGAAATACGGCGCAATTTGGCAAAAAATGATATGGAAACTCGTAACAACTACACTACTTTTTTCTGTGTTATTAACAAATAAGTAACAAATAATTAAAAACAACACTGTTTACTTTTTTAAGTTTTCAAAAAAAAAAAAAAAATTCTAAATTTTATTCAAAATTGCAATGATTCATTGAAGTTATTGAAAAACAAAAAATTTACTTACAAATAAAAAAAAATTCCTGCATAAAATCGAAACTATTTTTAAAACTTCTTTTTATTTGAAATTGCTTTTAGTTTTTGTGTGAAACGGGTGACGCTAAAGTAATATTATAATAATAACAAATGCGCCACAGTGGTTTCAAATGCGATAAAAATGGTAATAAATCTGCAGCTTCTGCATTAGAGCATATAACAAAATGAATGATAAATAAATGGAATAAAATTTATAGTTTGTCCCGGTAGAGACTTGCAATTTTTGTTGCTGCAATTCTGGAATAAGTGTGAGAGTGTTGAAATAGCAATATATGTTTCTTTTAGTATTCCTCTCTCGCTGCTTTGCACTAAAAAATTAAAAGTTGCTGCAACAAAAATTTCAAGTCTGGACCGGCACTTTGTAAATATTTATAATTATTGATTTTTGAAACTTTTCTTTGGAATTTTATTATATACTAGCTGAGCCCGACAAACGTTGTATTACCCTCAATTATGTTTATTTATTTTGTTAATTACAAATTAATTACTCCACACAGTGGTCACTTGTTGAGTCAGAAACAAAACAGGAACCTACCTACCAAGTTGTCGTTGGGGTTGCCATATTTTCAGCAGAAAACATTGCAAATGCTAAAAGTTCACTTTAAAATCTTCGACCAAAACAAACTTGCCAGCTTTTTTAGTTAATTTAATTATTATTATTATTTATCATCTCTAAATTTTACAACAGTCTTGCCATACTCGTTTGTTCTTTACTAATTATGCACATGTCAGTTAATTTGTTTATTTTTGTTCTAATTAAGATAAACTTTTTTGGTTTGTTACTACGAGTATTAGGTATATTTATTTAATTTTTGCCACAGACCTTTGACTATTAATTTAAGTTAATTTAATTATTATTGTTCGAACTTCATTTGTCTCTATACATATTATGATTTGATGTGATAATTACTAAAGAACAAATAACGCCAAAGTTAGTTGTAAATATTCTGAAAAACACATAGTTGAACGGAAGAACTAACTGTTTTTTTGATGGCCACTAAACCTTCATCATCAGCGCACTCAAAAAAAAGACATACTATTATTAAGGAAAAAAAGTTTCTAAATTCAAGCTAATTTTTTTTTCTAAATTTCAGAAATTTTTTCTAAGCTTAAGTAAATTTTTACAAAAATCTAGTAAAAATTACTTAATATGAAATAAAAATTACTTAATAACATATATATTTTATTTTATTAAGTGTTGCCACCTCGTGGGTAATTACCTGAATCGTTTGCATTTCTTACTGTGGTGGGTAGAGCGTGGTTAATTTCGTTTAAGTGTAGATAAGGCGTAATTGCAAAGTCTTTCGTTTTAAAGCCCTTCTCTTCCATTTTTAATTTTTACTTTTGCTGTCCTTTTTCAACACTTAACAACAACTTGGTGCTTTCGGCACTATTTTTAGTGCTTTTTGAAGACTCAAGACGCCAAATTTTGAGCGTTAGTGCCAAACTGAGAAATAGCACTAAGTAGTGCTTTTAAGAAATTTGTTTATTTCTTAAAATTACTTTAATAAAAACTTGATGTTTTTTATTTTTTCAGTGTAAAGCATAGCTTTTTCGTCTGATATATTTTATTAAGGATACTGATATCATTGCCGAAATAGATAATAGCTTAGAAAATATTAAACATCAATCTCGTTTTTCACGTTAGTGCTTTTTACGCTTTTTGGATCTCAAAATTACGCTTTTTGTGCTTTTTCCAAATTTTGATGTGCCTTTAGAGCCAAAAAAGTTGGCATCACTGCTTAAGCTATTCTATGACATACGAAAATAAATAAATATATACATACATATGTATATACACTCAAAAAAAAAAAGACATATACTATTATTAAGGAAAAAAGGTTTCTAAATTTAAGCAAACAAATTTTCTAAATTTAGGTAATTTTTTTTAAAAATTTTTCATATTTCCGAGAAACATTTGAACCTGAAATATATTTTTTTTTGTAAATTAAATAAAATTTTAAAACTCAAAAATTTCAATGCTTATTCAGGATGCCTGTTAGGCAATTGGTTTGCCTATCAGTCAGAAGGTTGTTGGTTCAATACTTGTCTCCTCTCAAGGAAAAAATATGTATGTATGGTGAATTAATTAAGAATATAACATGAAGATATAATAAAAAACACACCATGTGGTATTGAATTTAATTGAAAATAAAAATAAAAATAAGTACCAGAATTAAAGATATAAAAAAACTGAAAAATTTACTAAATTTGAGATCAAAGATGAAAAATTTTTTTTTGCAAAGCTCCGAATTTTGTGGGAAAATTTAACTTAATTTTAGAAAAATTTTACTTAAATATAAAAATATAATTATTATAAACTAGTTTATTAATGAACGAGAAATTTACTAAGTATTTCACTGGTTTCAGGTAAAAAACTGCTTTGGCGCCATACGACAACTTTTTTTTTTACTCAAATTTAGAAAATTTGCCAAAGTTTTAGTTATTTTTTTTTTTTAATAACGTTCTTTTATGTTTGATCCTCTCTTACTTTTAGCTTAAAGTCTTATAACCAAAAAAATATTTATCTAACTGAAAACATTGTAATGCACTCTATTGGGAAGTTATAAAAATGGGCCTTAATGTCATAAAATTTACATCTGTGTGAAAACAGCGTTAAATTATTTATAATATATTTTTTTATTTCTAACAAATTAACAGCCTACTTGTATTGGAAAAATATTTTGCTTCAAGTAGTTTTACGAAAAGATGAAAAAATATTTTGAGCAATAAAAGCATTGGCAAAGGTACATACGTAATATAAAATTCGATACGACCCAATATGACCTTTAAGATTCTCCTTTCACATCCTATTTTATGACATGAAATTTTATTGTTGCATAAATAAATTTAAAGCATCATATATTTTGTTTTTCCTCGTGCCTTTCTAGTAATTTTATTTCATTTCGATAGCTCTTATTTTATTTTTCCCTTTTAAAGGTTTGTGCTAGTAAAAGCCACCTCCCATAATTGTGCACAGTGAATACAATGTTGTTTTTTTTTTTTTTTTGTTAGATCAAGTTTAAATATGTATGAATTTGAATTGCTATGTTTCTTTTTATTGTTGTTATTGACATTCATTCATTCACTGACTCTCTTCCTGTTCCCTTCACCTCCTCATTCTTGCTGTAGCATAAATAGTTTTGATTGTGGGGTCTTGCTTTTCACTGTGAGCCTTTATTTGTGTGAGCATGTGTTTACATGTGATAGAGGTTTTCAACAGAAGACCACAGCAGCGACAACAACTACTTATGGAATATATCAGCATTTAATATCAAGTTTACGCCATCTTGAATTATAAATGTTATTAAAGTAAGTAAAAGGCATACTCACTTGCTCACATGCATATGCTTGTATGTATGTTTGTATACATTAGCTTGTGTGTATGTATATGTGGATATATTTGTGTTTGTAACTTGATAATAGGAAATCTTTAATGGATTTTTTGGCGCTTAATGCTGACAGGAAGACTTAGAGAGTAGACCTTTTCAAGCATTTTAATGAAATATTAAGACTGACATGGCTGGCTTTCGTTCGCTGTACGGCTTTAATACTATTTTCGTTAGCTGGTGTTTGTTTCTGGCAGTGCATCAATCCATCATTGCCTCCTTAAAAGTCTTATGATAGTGTTGGGGACTTCAGAGAAAAAAAAATCAGTAAGGTGCGACTTTGAACCGCACACGAAGTTTTTCTTACGGACGCAACATATGTAATACTATACGAACTTTAAACTCTAAGTTGTCAACTAATCAAATACCCTTTAGTTTATATATTTTTTTTAATTTTAATTAAATTAAGTGTCACTCTTATAGAAGTAAAAATCCCATTAAGCTTATCAAGCAGTCATGCTTTTTAATGGCTGTACTTTATAGATTTTTGTCATCTTAATTAAATAAAATGTTACAATAAAACACCTTATGACTTTTATGTAATGGAGAGTTGCGTAAACAGTCTTCAAATGTACAGTCCACTCCGCTTTACTAGAAATAACCAAAACTCAATTTTTTTCAGTTATCAGATTTTTTCTCTAAAACGTAGTTTGGATTATTGAAATTTGTTACAGTTAAGCGTACTGCTTAAAATCAATAAAACAATATGTCTAGCCACTTGCATTGATAATATAATAGAAATATACAATAAAGTACGTAAGAGCGAAAAGGACAAATACATTTTGCCATTTAATTTTTTTAACGGAAAAAATGCAAAATTTTTCAGCCTTAAGTTATGCAATCGATTTCTAATAAATAAATTTGTCATGTTTATTTTTTCACTAATGCGTAAGTAAGTTTCATAAAAAACGTAGTTGTGGGCTTGCTTTTGGTTTTCAGTAATACGTTATTTTCAGTAAAGCGATTTTTCGCTAAAGCGGATTCGACTGTAAATACGTCTTGCTTCTAAATGTATTGTCGTAGCATATCTTATACTAAACCAATAATAAATGATGTCGTTTAATAAGCGAAGCTTGATGGATGTATTGGTGTTCGTGTATATGAGTGTTAACAAGCGATGTCGCGAAGACTTCTTGTTCGTAACAAACACACAAAAGAAGTATTGTTGATGCGTGTATGCTTGCTATTTTTCATATTTTAAATTTGAGTATGTGTGTAAGATGTATATGGTAAGCTATTATGTGTTTAAGGGTGATTTTTTAAAACAAGTGCATGCAACTAATGTTAATGCATGTGTGTGCGTTTTCATGTGCGCAGGAAAATAAAAGATTATACACACAACGTGTGTGGTAATGTCAAGCATGACGTTTGTGTACGCGCCCATGCACGTGAAGAGGCAAGCATCACAAATTCTTTCGGCACGAAGTATTTTTTGCTCTACTTCTATACCTGTAATAGTTGAAACAAATTTCTTGCAAACAATGTTGTTTAGCGTTTGTTTTACAAGATTTCGCTGTAGTAAAGCATTTGAAAAATCCCTCATGTCTTAAAAGTTCTTGTAAGTGCTCTTGTGCAGGAGTCTATTATTATTTTTGCTTTTTTACGCCTACAGTTCTTTTTCCATACTCAACATTTCGCTTTTTTTGCAATAATCGAATGCTGTCTTAACAGGCGAACTAATAAATTCTTTTACCGATTTCCGTTACACATGACATGTTAATTTCCGTTGGCACATCAAACAATCAATGTGGTTATTGGCAATTGTGTGAGTATCAGCCTTTAAGTATGCAAAAAGGACGAATATATGTAAAGTTTATTTTGAGCAGTGTAGCATATTGCCTTTTTGTATTTTAGGAAAAAAAACTACAATTTTAATTTTTAAAACGTATCAATTCATCACGCAAATATCTGTATATATTTGTAACTCAATAAGGCATAAAAACTAAATGCATTTTAAAGTGGATTAACAGTTTGTCGATTAGAAAAATATTTATGTAAGTTTTTAATATGTTATGTATTATAAGAGTAACAAAATTTTCATGTAGAGAATATTAAATATTATTAAATAGTAAAAAAAAATTATAGTTTCAATTAAACTTCTTGATTAACTAAATTTTTAGGCCTTTTTTTGTAAACGCTTAGCTTTGAAAATTTTTGTATATAAATTTTTTTTGTAATTAAATTTTTTCCATAAAAAATTTGTCAACGTAAAGTATTCCGTTTTACAAAATAAAAGCCTAAAAAAATTTAATTGACTCAATTAAAATTTTAATGAAATTTCTAATCAATTTGAATTTTAAATAAAAGTTTAATTGACTGAATTAAATTTTGAACTGATTATTTTTGCTTATTTTCTCATTAAATGTGTTATTAAGAGTAAAAGTTTACTTTGTAACTAGAACTCTAGCCAAAGGTACTTTTCCTTATGCAAAAAAAATAACGCGTGCTTGAAGTTATACGTTCAATCCGGATTTTCTATGGAAATTTTGTTTTAATGTACAGTTCAAGCACACGTTGTTTTTTTTTTTGCATATGGGGGACTGCGTTTTATTAATGTATTTCATTCCTTGAAGAAGACAAGAAAATATATTTACCATAATATATATATAACCATATGAGCATATCCATGATATCAAACGTGACCGTCGTATACATATAAAATTAAAATAGAATATAACGAATTCTTATATTGATCTCAATTGTAACTTAAAGTTTTTAATTTGCCCTACAATTAATTCTTAGTTTGATTTTGAAAAATTTTTTATTTCCAAGATAATTGCAAGTTTCCCAGGCGTTCGCATGTGACACAAAATTGTTTTTTTCGGTCAACAAGTAAAACCCTGATATTAGCGAAAAATTAAGGAACATTTTAATAGGACTAACTGTTTGTATAATTTTATACAAACATTATTTATATATTTTTTAAAATTGAATTTTAATCACATTCGCACGTGACATTTTTCGTGAGTTTGTCATAAAATTGTGCACAGATTAAATTGGGATGCGCCACGCCCATACAGCAGCTTAATCATTCTCGCAAAAGTTTGCATTGAGATTAGATTTTTGTGTCTACAAAAAATAATTTATTTTTATACTATTTTTAACTCACGCCATACACTTTTACTTTTCGTAGTTGTTTTTTCCTAACTTTAAATTAATTAATTACAATCATTCTTTATATTGCTAGTTAACTCTTTTTAATTTTGTTCTCTTTTAAAAACTAATTTAAAGAATTTAATTGCATATTTTTAATGGATATTTTTTCCCAAAATAAGTTTTAAACTTTTGTAATTATTATTGAATCATTCATTATGCTTTTGCAGTTGGTATCCCCCCGGTTAAATGAAATCAATAGATTTTAATATTCAAGCTTGAAAAATAAAATAAAAATTAAACATGAAACGTAATCTTCCTCCTTCATCTCACTTAGAGCAAAAGTGTAAGAGTTTTTTTTTGCTATTGTTGTGGCTGCTTTTTCTGTTGATTTTTTTTATTTATTTTTGTTTTCTTGTTTTTATTAAAACAATTCCTCTATGACCTTGTTAGTAATATTTTTTTTCTGCTGTGAACATAATACTTTGCTTATAAGTTTAATGTAAAAGTTTTTTTTGTAGCATATAATAAGGAGGTGTAATTGTTGCTGTATGTAGTACGAGGGTGGATCATGTTGCTTTTTTTATACAACCAAGTTTATACACTGTGAATGACTTAAATAAGGGATATGATTTTATAAATTTTGAACGAATATTTTTCTAGGAGAAAGAACATATGGCTCATTTACTCAAACAACGTCATAACTCAAATAATGAAACTTTTGAGAAAATGGTACAGAATTAATCCTCATATCGTTCTTCATATTGAGTAAAATTTAATGCAAATATCTCTGCACATTTGAGCAGATTACAAGTGTGCTATTAAATCAAAATCGACTTATACATACTTTAACACTTTTTCATTTTTTCCACAGATTGTTTGTGATTAAAATTTTTAATTTTTATATATTTTAATTACAAACAATTTCTTAACAGTTTCTTTCTATATAAATATATTTTGTATATTTTTTAGAAAGAAATATTTTTATTAATTAATTCTGATCTTCTAAAGAAGACAAGAAAAATTAAACTAGATTTAGTACTCATCCAGACTTGCAAGTTTTGTTGCTGCAATTTCTTAAAATTATGCTTTGAAATTACATAAGTGTCCACATTATGAAATTCTAATTATGCAATTATGCATTAAAAAAATTCTATTGTACCAGAAATTTATCTGAAAATTAATAATTCTATTTACTTTTTAATATATATATTTTGTTTTTCATACCACTGAAGAAATAAAACTATAAAAAATGTCAAATACAACTTGCAAATTTAAAATAACAATTACGAATTTAAGATCAAAAGAGAATTGCAGAGCACATGAAACTGTGTACCCCTCCCCAATCCTCTCACTCCTCTCATCAATAAACCCAATAATTGTTGCAACATGAGGAATTACTAGAATTTTCCTGTGCCGCCAAATATTAATTAATACAAATATTTCACTCTACATTCATTGAGAGAATAATTTATTCCTTATTAAAACGCATTCTAGTTCAATTAATTTTAACTATGTACAATTTCGTTCAAAATTGGACAAATTATATTCCTTGAGCCGATAGGCCAAATTTGCTAGTGGTTTTGCCTTTCCTTACTTTATTATAAAATATAAATATAAAATAAATATAAAAATATAAATATAAAATATATAAATTCCTTACTGAAGTGATTTGCAGTATAGGTGTTGTACTTAAATTTTCTTTCTTTGTATCTTTATCTAACATTTTATAGTTTTTATCGGTTTTTTAATGTTCAGAGTAACAAGTAGCCGTACAATAGTTCATATATTGTTTTATTTTTTTATCCGGTTCAATTTACTTCTATTGTTTTCTGCGCGTGAATAAGAACACAAGAAATACTTTCCGACACAAAAGAAAAAAAATCGCACATAGCAAGAAAAGAAGGAGTCTTGCTCAAATGAACGTTTTAACTATTTAGTTGCACGTAATTGAGCTGCTTGTTCTGATAAAAGAAGAAAAATTTAATAGAAAATTTAATGCTTTTAATGATATACAGCTAGTAAAGATGCAAAGAAAATATGATATAAAGTGTAAAGAAATAGACATAAAAAAAAATTAAAATCATTGTCAATGAATGACATTCTTGTGGCTTTTGCAGGATTTATAAATGAATATTTTTTTTTATTTTTTTTTCAATTTTAACTTTATTTTCTTTATATCACTTTCAGTCCAGCAGAAAATTAAGTAATTTCAAGCTAAAATTACGTACGAAGTTAAAAGTATTCATGCAGCTACTGAAGGACATTTCGCAAACATCTATCTCATTGCGGCAGACATTTAAGTACATTTCTCAGTTTTTTGTTCTTGCAAAAACCTTCCTACATACGAGTATAATAATTTCCAATCTTCTATTAATATCATACCGAATTTAAAATGTTTTATTTCTGTTATTTAATACTTCTCATAGTTGCAAATGTCTTCATGTTTAAAAAATAAAGTAGTTTTAGTATCAAAACAGTATTGTTTATTCGTCGAATTCGTCGAAACTGAGTAAAATTAATGCATTTTGAATTTGAATGAGAAAAATATATTTATTAATAAATTTATAAATTATTATAAATTATTATAAACTTTTGGCGATTTTATATCTACTTTGGACGATTTTCAAATTGTTTTAACTTCTCGCAGCCGAGTTTTAGTAGGATGTATTTTTCAAATTACTCCTTTAAGAAAATAAATTTTCCAGAAATATAAAAACTTTAAAGTTGAATATTAATAAAAAAGGTAGCCATTAAAATCGCCGACAAATTTATTTTTTCGTCCATGAAAAATCGCCATGTCGCCAAATCAGAAAGTACCGTTTTCAAAATTGCTGTTTAAATGAACAGTGATTTATGAATCACATACACTAGGAACTAGAGATGTGAAAATGTCGTGATTTTATCGTGTCACGCGTGATTCACGCGATTCGTGATCAAATATTATAACTAATCACGCGTGAGTGCGTGAGCGTGACTGAAAAAAATTTACTCATTCGTGATCGTGCGTGAGCTTTTTTTAATAATCACGCACGAATTCTCACGCTCTCATGAGATAACATTTCTGCATTTATTATTATTTTATAATAATAAATGCATATACATATGTATAGTAATAGGTATGGTAGTATGAGCTTACAAACATAATGAATATATTGAAACATTTGCAAGTATGTATGTATGTATGTTTCTTAGATACCCTGTAGGAAGTATCAATTGAGAAACACTACTGATTCAACAGTGCCTTTGTCAACAATACTACTGACGAATTGTACCGCAGAAAATGTGTTTTGCTTTAGGGGCCGTCCATATACTACGTAACGCTGTAGGGGAGAGAGGTGGGGTTCGAGTTTTGTTATGATTTATTATGGTGGGGGTGGGGGGAGTCTTTGAAAATGTTACGCAACAGAAAAATGTTAGAAATATGTATGTTTTTTCATATAATATGCTTTTCTCATTTATTTGATTACCATTTATTTAATTGATCATACGTTTTACCTTCACATTTATATTATGTATGTATACATACATACATGTGCGGAATGGCAATTTTTGAAATACGAGAATTCGAATTCGAATATTTAAAATGATATCCGCGAATACGAATATTTAAAACGATATTAAATTAACTTCGCTTTATTTTAATTTACAATGTAAATTTATTTTATAAATAGATATGTACATATGTATATGTAAGAACCTATTTTTCAACCCAAAAAACATGCAAATTATATTATAAATAAACTTTTTCGTGAGCGTGCGTGATCGTGATAAGTTGTAAACCACTCGTGCATGATTAAAAATATTTTATTCGTGAGCGTGCGTGATAGTGAAAATGCTCAAAATCATTCGTGCGTGAAAGTGCGTGAGTAAAATATTTTTCTGTGCCCATCACGTGCCCATCTCTACTAGGAACAATATTATTTTAAAAAAAATCACTGGATCGCTCATCTCTAGTGTGCAAACATACATAAGTAGATATTTCCTATTTTAAATATTAAGGTACGAGGGTGGTTCATTAGCTCAGTGGATTTTTTAAGAAACACAGGTTTTTATATAATAGATTATTTTATTTTTCAACATAGTCTTCTTTGAGTTTTATGCACTTAGTCCAACTTTTCTCCCATTTTTTGTATCGCTTTCGAAATTTGTCGAGGTCATTGAAATATGCTATTGTTTGTGAGATGAATCATCGTTGGAGTTAAATGTCTTTCCCGTGAGCCATTTCTTCAAGTGTGGGAACAAGAAATAGTCGCTCGTACCTCAATGTGGAGACGGAGCAGCAATTCGTATCCAAATTCATGGAATTTTGCCGTGGAAACTGCACATGCGCTTGTAGACGATTGTCAGCAAACGTGGCACCCATCATTCAAAATTGAGACCAATGAGCCATGTGAGATGCCTATGGCTTTCACAATCTCTTTCACTTTTAATCTCCAATCGGCTAAACCATGTCGTGAATATTTTATTTTTTTTCGGATGTAGAAAGCTCAACTGGGCGTCCAGAATGTTGGGGTTATAGTTCCACAACGAAGTTCAGTAAACCACTTTTTTACCATTGAAATTGATCATGAAGAGTCCCCATAAAATTCTACACGCTCAGCCTGGGTTTGAGTGATGTTTTTCCGCAAAAAATAATGCTTAATGACCACACAAAATTCACTTTTTTCGATTTTCTTCTCAAAACGCGCATGGAGTCTGCTATCAACGGCTGCCAAACACAAAATAAATGATGCAGCTTGTTCAAATTTAGACAGGAGTCAACTGACAGTTGCCAGTTGACAGGAGCAGTGCTAGCATTTAAATTGTAACTTTTTAACACTTCACCCAAATAATGCGAAACTAAACTCTTTTAATTATTTTTTTAAATAAAGCTAAAAAAGAAATAGATTTTTAGCCGATGGCCTGAGTAGCCATGAATACTAATAAATAAATAAATAAATAAATAAATAAATAAGAAATAGGTTATCTGGACATATTAAATTGAGCCCATGACTAACAATCACCCTTTTTAAAAATAATTACTCTAATTCCATATTATAATAATTAAATTCATTTTGACTTCTCTGGTTGATAAGTTCTCTTTTTAACTTGCTTTGGAAATTTGTATTTTTTTACATTGAAAAGATTTTTTTGCAAACTGTACTGGCTGCAATCATATGTATACACACATACAGATGTATGTGTATGTTTACTGTTTTGAAATTCAGTATTTACAAGGCTGCCACAAATATGATTTTTATCAGCAGACAGGAGTTGTTTCGCCATGTGGTGTGAGTGAAGACTTTTTGTGCTTTTATTTCAATGTCGCTTTTGTCGCCATATGTTGACTTTGTTGATTGCTACTTTTTGTTTTATAAAATATGTTTTGTTTGTTCTCTAATGAAAGACTTTAACTGTTTTGGGAAGCGATGCTCGCTATAATGATACTTCTTCCGCTTAATTCAAAATACAACTGAATGGCTAAAAGAAGAAAATAAGCTCTTGTCAATTTGTGATGCAAGACAAAAGTACAATTTTTTATTATATAATGAGCTTTACAGCTGTTATATATTGCAGTTATTTAAGTCATAGTCTGGCAACTGTATGACGGTTTTTGAGTTCTACCAAACAACAGATGGCGTAGCGTAGTTGTTATATAATAATAGCCATTAAATTTTAATGTTTATTTTCCACAAATTTCAAAAAAATATTTATTGAAATACTTAATTGTGGATATGTATAATGAAATACTGCCTGTACTTGTGTACAGTAAAATATTTTTTTTAAATTAAAAACGAATAAAATCTTAGACCATTTTCCACAAGATAAAATACCATACATTTTTAAAATAATTTATTATCTAGGCGCACGGCAGTGCGCCAGGCCAAGTTCCGGCCAATGCACGCAGTGTGTATATTTACAGGAAGCCATTCGAGCTGTTTTTACCCCCCTCATAACTTTGTTCTCGCAACCGTAAAATTATGAAATTTAAATCATAATTAGAAAAAAATTTATGTAACCTCACATGAAAGTTTTACAATGAAAGGTTCCGTAGATATGAAGGTGCAAAAAGTGCATATTTTAAGACATACTCACTGACCACTGACCACTGACACACTCATCAAATTGATGAAGCACTTCCGCTATAGCTAGAGAGCTAAAATTTGGTACACGAGAAGATCTAGGTGAGCAATGAACCAGAAAAATCTGAAAACCCGAAAATTTTAGCCAGGAGGGCGGGGCTACGCCCATAAAAATTAAAATTTGTGCTATTGAGCTGAAATTCGATACGGAGCTAGGTCTAGGTGAGGAATAAAATAAGAAATCTGAAAACCCGGAAATTTTTGCCAGGAGGGCGGGGCTACGCCCATAAAGGTCAGAATTAAAAATGGTAATCTAAGGCGCTTCATGGAAGCTGTTTTATTGAAATTCGGCATATATACTGCGGTAATGCAAGGCTATAAATTTTTTATTAAAAAAGTGGACGTTGACACGCCCATACAATTTAAACCTAATTTAAATGCCCTGTGGGTCAGCATATTTAGATATACTATTTATCTAGATGTTATCATCCGTTTGTAACGAAACTCGACACAAATAATAAACACTGGCCGAAAAAATCTTAAGTTTGGAAAAGTGGGCATGGTTACGCCCATAAATATTAAAAATTAAAAGATGCGCTAAGGAGCTGAAATTTGATAAACGAGTATAGGTATAGGTGAGAAAACAATAAGAAATACCTGAAAACCCAGAAATTTTAGTCAGAGGGGCGGGGCTGCGCCCATAAAAATTAAAAAGTAAAAGTTGCGCTTATGAGCTGAAATTTGATACACAAGTAGGTCTAGGTGAGAAACCAACTAGAAAAATCTGAAAAACCAAAAAAATTCCCAGAATGGGCTGGGCCACGCTACTATTGCTTAAACCTGAAAACTTACAGCCATATTAATAAAACTTATTAAGGCTTTCTAAGAAAAATTTCTTATGAAAATTTGTCTTAAAACCCTTTTATAAAGCCTTAAAAAGTTATATTAATAAGGCTGTTAATATACAGCTTTTAACTTAAGCCATTTTAGTGAAACTTTGCATATACGTTGCGCGTATACAATACTTTAAACTATCACCTAAAAAAGTGGGCGTGATCACTCCCATAAAATTTTAGCCTTGTGTTTAATCTACTTCGGTGTAGCATATTTTAGACGAAAATTAGCATGAATTATAAGCCCTGCTCACAACAATATTGTGAGTTTAAAATAGTGGGAGGGGTAATGCTCATAAAATTATAAGGTATAGTTCACGCTAAAGAGCTGAAATTTTATATACAAGCAATTGTAAATGAGTAAGCCAGTGGGAAAATCTTAAAACTAAGAAGTTTTATCCGCTAAAACTCTAATTTGCGCTTAAGAGCTGAAATTTCGTACACAAATTAATCTAGATCAGAGATCACTAAAAAATTTAAGAAACCAGAAGTTTCAATCAGGGGTTGGGAACAAGTTAAGTTAAATTTTATTGAAACTTTTCATACATATTGCACTTGTCCAAAGTAAAAATTTCGTTTTGAAATTTGCCTTGACTACTTTTTTTTTTCTTTCATGTACTTCGGGTTAGCAGTTTTTAGTCTATTACTCATGTATTTTTCAATAGCTTTTTCCTACAAGACTTTAGATGAGTCATAAGCACTAACAGATATAAAAGTCGGTGGGGCCAGGCTCATAAAAATTTTACGTAATATTATACTGTAGAAAGCTGACATTTTGTAAACAAATAGTCCTAATTGATTTACTCAATCGGAAAATCCAAAAATTAGAGCACCGCCTACTCTATTGAAACTTTGCATGCAAATTGGGCATATCCTTTTGATTTATGTACTTCGGCTAAGCAGACTTTAATATGTAAATATATTGAGAAAATAGGCGGGATCACTCCCACTAAAATTGACGCTGTATTTTACATGTTTCTTTCCAGACGACTCTTAACAAATTACGTACACACTGGCGGCCCGTTTTAATAACACAATAATTCATTTTTAAGGTGTACAATCCAAAACTCATCACGCTCTAACCCATTATTTTATGCAACTATGAAATTTTTAACTGGCACAGGTATCATAAATAGAAATAAAACTCCCTAGAAATTTTAAGTTTAAAAAATGTTATCATAGAAAATTTTTTCAAAAAGTAGTCAGATCCTCACAAAAACATAAATGTGAAAAAAGGCCAAGTTCCTATCAAAAATTTCGGCCATCAAAAGCAGTGAGATATAAATTTTGAACAAGTTCTTGTTTGGCACAAAACCTTTCACTAACATATGCTATGCATTATATACATTTGTAATCGTAAGTAAGTGTGTCATATAATTTTTAGATAATCTGCTAACTTGGCAATATTTTTACCTTTCTAAAAAGAAGAGAATAATGTATATTTGTTGATTTCTTTATATCGGTAAAAATGTTGTCAAGCTTGCAGATTATCTAAAAATTATATGACCCACTTACGATTACAAATGTATATAATGCATAGCATATGTTAGTGAAAGGTTTTGTGCCAAATAAGAACTTGGTCAAAATTTATATCTCATTGCTTTTGATGGCCGAAATTTTTGATAGGAACTTGGCCTTTTTCCACATTTATGTTTTGTGAGGATTATATATTACTGATAACAAATCATTTTACCCAAAATTTCCCAACATTCCATATAATTTAATTCTGTTTTCGTTTTTTAACACCCAAATGCATGCAGTCTTTTGCAGCTTCATGCCATTTTCAATTGTTATTAAATTTGCACTGCTAAATTAATTATTTTGCTGCCTTTCTTGTAACATTATTATCATATACACACATGCATACATTTGTATACACATTTAGTATATTTAAATAGAAATGAAAAAAAAACCTCAACACATTCAATTTATTTTAATAGTACTTTTATGGCTCCCCATTAATGTGTGCAAATGTGTGAGTGTATCTTCGTTAGTCGCGTATTTTTTGTAATATTTTATTTTTATTTTATAATCGAATAACAATAGTTTTTGTTTGCAATAATTTGCAAATTATTTTATTGGTTTAATTTCCTATTTTTTGTTTGTTCTTTCGGTTATAAAAAAATAAAACTATCCACAACAAATGGTGATCCAAACTAAGGCAGAGTAATCTTAATAACCCAGTGAGCAAATTTGCATTATTTATGACGTTTTAAAAAGAACTAAACGCATTCGCTGGAAATCAACATAAATTAACTAAAAATTTTTTTTATTGAGAAAAAAAACACCTTGGCCTACACCGAAACTGCTGTTTAGTGTGAATTATGGTCTGAAGGTGTCATTGGGTCACATTCTTTTCTTTTCCAGCGGAGGGCGTTTAAAATAAATTGTAGTTTGATTTTATGGGTGATAAGTTTTTCAAAGTTTTTTTCTACAAAAATAAAACAAAGCGACAGCAAGGAACTTTTTTTTTTATTTATTGCGTACTCTAATTGTTACAAACACTAAAATTTGATGGATGTGAGCTTAGAATATTTTTATTTAATATGTTTTTGGGCTTGATTGCTTCCATTTTTTTTGCATTGGGATAAAATCACCCAGTTATTTTTCTAAAAAATATGAGGAGTCATCCCAGGCCATTTAAAATTTTACAGCGAGCTCTACTTTGAGTAAATTAAATTGAAATATATCAAAATCATTCCGTCTACCGTCCATGCAATTCAAATAATTTTTTTTGCTCCTATCCTTGTAGACATTTTTTTTTTAAATAGGGTTCATACACTTTTCTAAAACAAACAAAAGACGCATGCCGAAACCCATGCATGAAACCCATACAAACTGCAGATAACAACAAAAATATTTGTTTTGTCTATCTATAAATATAAAATGTCTTAAGCAGGTTATAAAATTGCCTATTGGAAAATTGTTAAAGGCTGTCCTGACGAAAAGTATGAGTGTAAATTTAAAATTTATTGCATTTCCTAGAAAACTTTGCGAGAATAACTTTTCTTAATAGAAAGAAGACATGCCCAACTTTCATCAAGGGTAGCTTAGGGAAAAGTGGGCTAAGTTATTTTTAAAAATAAAATTATTTTAGTTTAAAATTTTTAAACGCACTAATAATCCCAAATTAATATTTTACTTATTAAGTAAAATATTTTATTTTTTTATTTTTTTTATTAAAAATACATTTAAATTGATTATTGAGGGGTTTAGCTGGATCCTATGCGCATTTCACTGTTACTAATGCAGATCATCAGGGAACCTTTACACAAAGTTTCTTAGAACAACTAGAGTTATTATATTATAAACTTTCATTTAAACAAATGAGAAGCTAAATAACAAATAACAAAGTTGAAACACGAACTCAATAATCAACATGTTTTTTATTTTCTTACTTTACCATTGCTAAATTGGCTGACTTTTTTTCAGCTTCAAATTGTAGTCGTAAGATTATTTAAAAGAAAATAAATGTAAATAACAACTTTGTTGTTGTTGTTGTGTCAATTTTGTTATTTGTTATTGAGCTTCTCATTTGTTTAAATGAAAGTTTATAATATAATAACTCTAGTTGTTCTAAGGAGCTTTGGGTAAAGGTTCCCTGATGATCTGCATTAGCAACAGTGAAATGCGCATAGGATCCAGCTAAATCCCTCAATAATCAATTTCAATGTATTTTTAATAAAAAAAAATAAAAAAAAAATAAAAATATTTTACTTGATAAGTAAAATATTAATTTGGGATTATTAGTGCGTTTAAAAATTTTTAACTTAAATTGTAACAATTCCCATAAAAAAACACTAAAATTTTAATTTTGTTGAGATATAGACTTAAGAATATCTTCTTAACAACTTAACAGCCAATAATTTCTTAATTGCAAATATGTTATTATATTACTTGTGAAAGTAGTCTAATTTTTCTGCTCTGCCAAATGATATCTTTTTTGACAATGTAAAATTTTGAAAAATTCGCTTTAGCATAGAAATAAGCTGATGGAAAAAATTGCTGCGGCGGCGAAGCAAAAAATTTTGCTTCAAGCTGCTGGCTACCAACAGTTTTTCAAAAGGACATTTTTACCTAAAACAATATTCTTGTAGCAAAAAATTATATAATATTATATATATAATGCCAAATTTTTTTGCAAATCAAAATAAACAATGTATTTTTCACAGTCTTATTACTTTAAAGAGGCGTAAAGATCTATGTATTGGGCCACGGCATTGGTTTTACCTTTTTTGATTCCATGCTTTTTATTTGCTGCTTGTCAAAAATGTATATGTTGTGTCAAAAATTCTACCAATGAAATGTTATTCACCTCAGTAGTGTCACAAATTTACTTACACTTTGCTAGCGTTTGTCACAGGCCCTAGGTGATATAAATTTTTGCTTCGAAATATAACATAAAACCTGAAAAAACATCAATAAATATTTGCAGCTTTATTTTAAAAATAATTAAGGCTTTATAAAGGGTTTAAAAAAAATTATAAAGCCTTAATAATTTTTATAAATATATATATTTTTATATAAAATAAATTTACATTTGTATAGACTAGACTATAAATCTAAAGTAAAATGTTGCCTAATGTTCAAAGATAATCTAAACATTTCACCGCTAGTATTATGTGTATTAGACCGGTTTCATAATAATGGGCACATACATGTATAAACCACAGAATTGCGTTAAAATATAAGTAATTTCTTGCGTAGCACCCTACAATTAAAACAAATTAACAAATGAAGATTTCATATTTAAATCTACAACACGGTATCATTCGATTTTTAAAATTGAGTGATCAAAAAATATGTGTGTGGACACAAAGATTTATAAGATTTATGACATGTCGGCTCAGTCAAAACAATATATTTTTAAAAATACAAAGCTATAAAGTAACAAATATAGAAAACAAAAATATGCAAATGATTTGAATGAAAACATCCCTTTCTTTTAAAGTCGGCCAAATATTCTCTCTATTGCTAACAAAAATAAGTATTTTTTTATATAAAATTTTTCACAATTTATGAATATAATAAAACTTAGTTTTTAATTATTAAAAAAATCTCTGGATATAATTGAAAAATTCATAACTCAAATATAAATATCTGTGTAGTTTCCATATCATAAATAGTCAACTTGCCAAGAAAATTTTGTTTGTTTAAATTATTTCATAGTGATGCTTGTTTCCTCTTTGTAATATGGAACACGGATGGAAATCATGATACAATTGTACTTTTTATGGTACATTTTTGACCTTGTTGGTACCGTGGTCCTACCGCAATTTACTTAATACAATTTCAAAATGTCAATGTTTCACTATATGGTAACATTAATTTTGCCTATGTTCTCTTTAATTTTTTTTTGTGTGTTTTATTTTAAACTCTAATATAATAGTCGAATCTAGGAATGTACCTTTATGAATGTAATATTTAATATATTTTTTTTTGTTATTTTTTATTGTATACTGAATTTTTATACACATTTGTGTTAAGTTTCTTTTTTTATTGTAAACTTCTGAATTTTTATACTCATTTTTTTACGTTTCTGTTTTTATTAATAAATATTAAAAATTGGTACCGTCATGGTCTAAAAAGTACATTTTATTTTCATAGCTGGTACAAAATCCAAGAAATCATTTTCCTTCCCTGATATGGAAACTAAATACAACTCAACTTAACATTTATTTGTTAAGTGCATAAATATCGATTAATCTGAGGCGTATTAGTAATTTGGAATATGTATAACGTTGAAATATTACTCATCCGTAAAGTTTGACCACAAAAACCATTGCATACTTTGTGGATTAGCATTTTACTTTATTAACCCAGTGCGAATGAGTAATATTTTAGTAATGACATATTTTATATAAAAATGCATACTGTAGTATTTTTTTTAGTTCAGAATTTTGTTTTAATGTACACTTCAAGCATACGTTATTTTTTCTTTGCATATGGGGAAAGTCTTTTGGCGATCTATTACACTAAATTGTTCTCTGGGCTTTTGACTATTATTTGATTATTCAAAAGCCGGCTTATGTGTATATTTTCCCATTCATGGTTTACATTTTGGTGTTAATATGCATGTATGTTCTTTTTGTTGCAAATTTACTGTAAACATATTCTATATTGAATAAAATAAATGCCAATTTAAATAGAATTTTCAATTTAAATATCAATTGGTATGGAATGTGATAAAAATGTTCAAATGTGTTCTTTAATTTGACAACAAAAGAGAATATAAAATTAACATCATCTGGTTTTATAATCAAATATTAAAGTTAGAAAAAAAATATATGCGGAAAAAGGACAAATTTATATAACAATAAAAAATCTGTCTTTAACTAGAATAACTTTTTATTTATCAGTTTCTTTTTGAATTGTTCTTCTTAAATAATATAAAATTTATGTACGAATGTACATGGCAAGACACATTTACCAGGTAGTAGCGAAGACGCTGTTGAGTTTTTTTCATTAAAATTGATGTTAAACTTCAAAAAAATTTTTACAAAAAGAAATTAAAAAAAGTATTAAAAAAAAGATTCAACATGAAAAATATTGTATTAAAAAAAGGATTTGTGAACAAATTTAAAAATTTAAAAAATTTTTGAAACGTGTAAAGTAATGCAAAATTTTGTTAGTGGTATCTGCCTTAGACATTTTTCAAATTTATGTGAATAATTTTTACTTTGATTTTTTTAACAAATTCTATTTTTGACATTTTTAATCAATTAAAAAGCCAAGTTGTTTGTTTCAATTTTGTATTTTTCTAATGCAAATGAATGTGCCTTATGTTATAAGAATTAACATATTTTTTTATTTCTATTCCAGTATATCGTTAACAGTTGTCTAACTTACTTGTTTAGTTAGACATTTATAGCAGCAATTGTGGGTCATTAGCTGAATAAGGAATGAATTTTCATGTGTCTCAGTCTATTGTTTCCTTTCCAATTTCTCACACTGAGTTTGGAAAAGTTTTTCTGAACTTCCTGGAATTTCCGTACCTTTCTTTTGCGTCTTCCCTGGGGATTATATATATATAATCCAATTTTTTCTGAAGTGTCCTCATTTATTCGCTCGACATATGCAAGACAGCGCAATCTTTGGATTTTGAAGCATTTTACTACATCAATTTTGGCGTACAGTTCAGATAGGGCTTGGTTTGTACGATACCAATATTTTCCGTCTATGCATACTGGTCCATATATCTTGCTAAGTATACTTCTCTCGAACACTACAAGAACATTTTCATCTGCTTGAGCAAGTGCCCATGCCCTTAGCCCAAATAATAGCGTGGGTGGAACAAGTGTTTGTCATAGTGTATGCTTTGACCCTGTTCCTAAATTGTTTGCTTAGCCCAAAGTAGCATTTTTATTTATGATTCTTCGCTTAAGTTGTCAACTGATATTATTCGTTTTATTTAAAAATTCAACGATGTATAAAACTTCATGTACTACTGCGAAGCTACCTGCGTCCTCGCGTTTTACTTATCTCATGAATTCTGTATTCATGAAATCTGTTTTGTCTTCATTTACTGCCAAACTTATTTTTGCTGATTCTTTGCCTACATTTCGAAATTTTAGTCCCACAATGTCGATATCATCGGCATATGTTGCAAGTAGGTTTTGGTGAAAATTGTGCTGTTTCTTTTAACTGCTGTGTCACGTTGGATTTTCTCGAATAAAATATCGAAGAGTTCCCATGACAGGCCGTCGCCTTTGGGTGCTGAAAACGTTCTTCTTAATTTTTGCTGATGACATTTTTATCACTTAAAATCATCCTTCACAATCTCAACACCTTTGTATCTATTGGACTCAAAAACAGCATTTTAGTTGATAAATAGGTAATAGCTATCGATCTCTTTTTAATGAGCTTTCTCCAAGATTTTACGTAGTGGGAATAGCTGCTCGCTAGTGAATTTCAAAGACTTAAATCTTCATTAACAAGGAGCAATTATTTCGTCGACCTTAGTTTGTAGTTTTTACACAGTAGGAGACTTAACCGTCTTCAATTGGCACAGATAGTTTTATTTCCTATTTTGTGTACGAGCCATAGCACATGCAGCAAAATTGTGCAGATAATTTGATAAATGCTATTTTTTTTAATTTAAAAATACAATACAACATAAAATTTTTTCCATGTATTTTTCTTTTTAATTACAACTTTCTCCCTAATGTTAAGGTCGCAATTGGCTAAATCACATCACCAAAGTAATAATTATATAAAAACAAAATTAAGGGCCATTATTACAACTTACATATAGTTAAAAGTACTTTTTTATCGGACGTATAAAAACTTTATCACTTGCAAAATTTTACTTTAACCTAAAGTGAGCGATAAATTATTGGCAAGTTTATTCTACCTGGTAAGTTAAATCTAATTTGCAATAATGAAAAGCTTTTTATACGTCCGATAAAATCCTACTTTTAACTATCTTTAAGTTGAAATAATGGCCCTAAGTGAGACATTTTTGGATTTTATTTCTGATTAAAAACAAAATTTTAAATTTTTTTATAAATGTTCTTGTTTTTCAAACAAATTCTTCACCCAATAAAGCTTTGAGCTTTTTCATGATGATTTAATTAAGTTAAAATTTTTTTTTATTTTGTGAATTTACTAAGAATTCAAAGCTCCACAAATAGATATTATTACCCTCAACTTTCAAAAGACTAAAATTAAAACTAAAACTTAAATTAAACTGCAAATTATTTGAAATATATTTTCATTTAATAGAAAAGAAACAACTAGTTTCCTTAGAATTATATTAATATGATACAAACTTATTTTCTTTATGCTACTTTAGTTTTATTTATTAAAACTTAAGCTGCCCCAAAGAAACTACCATTTTTATATACACAGGTACACACACACACACACACACATGCCTACATATATGCTAACATATCGTTACCTTAATATACCCAGCATTTTATGAAATTAATGATCATATTCGAGACTTTTTCGACTCCACCGCACGATTAAAATAAACATTTATGCGCTCGTTTTCGAATCGAAAATGACTGTTCATTCGGGAGGAAATGGTACCCTAGCCGCGAGTCTTCTAAAAGAGTCTTTTATGACTCCCATTTCTGATCAATTTCGATTCACTTTCGAGACAGTTTGTGAGTATTTACATTCAGTTTTGTTTTTGTTTTAAATTTTTATATTTTTTATATTTTCTTGATTTTACTGCACGAGCTTGCTGTTTGTTTTTGTTTTTTAAACAAATCACTTTCTAAGTGTTTCTGGGATTCATTTTCGAATCATATTTTAAGCGCAGAAGTGATTAATCAGTTTTTGATCATTTAAGGCAGTCGAAAGAGACTCAGTTTGGTGAAACAATCTTCCACATGCTGACTGGGTAGAAAAGCCCTAACTTATTATGTTTTTGAAAACGAGTTTTTTTGTATATTTCGATAGAAAAACATTAAGCGTATCGAAAAATAAAAAATATCGATTAAAAAAAAATTATTTGGGGCCTTTATTTATTAAGGCAACAATATAAACATTCATTCTAAACTGCATTAAGAAGACTTTGTGTTGAAAAAGATTTTACTTCTATTTGTCTTCAGAGAAAATGCAAAGAAGATAATAATACTAAAACATATAGTTGGCCCTGCTTCCAGCAGTACTTTGACACTATTAAAGTCATCGTCATGACGCTTTATAAGCTTAACTAGTAAAAGCTTAGAAACAAACTCTAACAGCAACAACTGGCTATTAAAACGAAAGTCAACCGTTACGACACTCTACTTAAAGATTTTGTCATTCAAACAACTAAACTAAACACTAAGAAGCTAAGTAAACTGGTAAAAGAAAGTAAACACAGGCAACCATACTAATACATACCTACATACACTCATACACATAAACATAAACATAAATAATCCCTGCCCACCCTTAAAGGTCTCAACTCATTCTATGTTAATGATTTTGAAAAGGAAACAAAAATGTGTGTATAATTGTGCCGCTGGTATAAAAGAGTTCGTATTAGGGATGCCAAACGGGAAATCCCGAACCCGGAAATCCCGCGATTTTCGGGATTTGGCAAATCCCGAATCCCGAGATTTGTAAAATTCAATCCCGGGATTTCATTTTCGGGATTTCTTAGCAATTTTTATATAAAAACTTTATAAATTCAAATTGTCGTTGGTTCTAAGGTATTTTTTTATAATATTTAAAAGTCCCATACAATTTTATACGCAAAGTTTAAACATATTTAACATATTTCTTATAAATCAACAACAAGAGCAAAATAAATAAACTACTTTCTTACGGTTATTTTCAGAAAAAGGTGCTACAATATATGTACATTTTAGAATTATTTTGAAAACAAAAGAAACATATTACCTTTGGAAGGGAAATAACATTTGAAAAATTCATGAGTTTGACAAATTTATTCCGTCTTAGTCTATATTATGAGGGCAATTATAATTTAAATTCCACGAGAAATTTTTCCCAGGTAATAATTTCAAACAGTAGCAAATAATAGGGAAAACAAAAAAATCTAATTGGAAAAGGGAGAAATTTCTTGCGGAAATTTATTCAACTCCTCAACGCTAAAAAAATTAGCACTTATCTACTTGTCGGTAACAATTGAGTACTATTGACACCTCCTTACAATTGGAGTAGAATACAATACAAAGCAAGTGAAAACTTTTTGTTGTCGGGTTGACGTAAAAGCGAGAAATATTTATAGAATAATGCGGAGTATTTTGTCTAAAAAACTGCTCGAGTGTGTATGTATGTTTTTTACATTGCAGTTCAAAATTATTTTGTTTTTTATTTAGACCGTTTAGTTCGTTTTTGATACAAACCTAAGATCAAACCCATTTAAATTACATGGATTTGATAAATAGTTTTAGTCAAAAACGACCGACTGAATGAGTTCGACTCAATTATAGTTGTATTCGAGTTGCAGCGTACTCCTCTTAGCGAACATATGAATACATACATATGTATCTGTTGAACTTGTAGAAAAAAACTTATGTATGAATTTAAAAATTTTCAGTAGAGCAAAAATACTGTTCAAGTGCTCAGGCAAACTTTTAATGTATGTGCCTATAAAAATGTAATTTTTAGACGTAATTAATCGAATTTGATTAGAATAGTGTAAACATTTCTTTTAATTTTTCGACATGTTCAGTCTTATTACCGTTGTCATAGTCGTAACGAAATCGATAAAAAATTAGATAATGCTTGGTATACATACATATGTAACAACCGTTATACTTATTGTTGATCAATCGCAATTAAAAAAACGTTAGTAGATATATTTTTAACAAAACAATATTGTTTTTGCAACTTATTTATATGAAAGTGAATCTAAACATTTTCGTAAGTCAACTTAAGCGGTAGTGCTAAAAGTCCACCGATATGTATATTCGTTTTGGTTTAGATAATAGAAAAACATTTATATTGAAAACAAAAACAAGTTTTCATATTTAGTTATTGTTTTCACTATAAATTCTCTAACATCAAATGTGATTAATCAACTTAAAAATAGATGAGAAAAATTCTTTTGATTTTTATTTCATACTCGTATTAGAAAATTGTTGACTTTAAAGACAATTGTGCAATGATAAATTATGAACATAAAACATTTTAAAATGCATTAAATTGTTATTAAAGTAATATTTAGTTAAAAAAAATAATTCATTTTGCGAAAAATATTTAGATCCCGAAATCTCGAAAATCCCGTGATACCGAAAATCCCAAGATCCCGAAAATCCCGGGATTTCCAAAAATCAATCCCGATTGGCATCCCTAGTTCGTATACACTTTGTTGTATACGCACACACACACAACCGCACATACAACCACACCTACACACACATTCTTAAGCTATGAAAACTGAGTATTTAAACATTTGTTAGATAAATAGAATTGAATATAATATAGCACACATTCACACATGAGTGCACAGAAAAATTAAAAATAAATAAATATTTGTTCATACACACATACTTATGTTTATATATATATACATATACTATATAACACAGAATTTGACTGTCTGACTGACTAAATGCTAAAGCTCTGAAAAAAGGGGGGAATGAATAATATCTCCCGAACCAATTAAGGCGGAACATCAATTACACAGTACAACACGAAAAAATATAACCATATACCGACACCGCTACGTAATAAAAAACCAAAAAAAAAAAGACCCGTTTCTCCCAGTTTTGCCCCAAGTCGTGCACTTTTTTATGGACCCCCATAAACCCGGAAACTTTGTATGTTGAAGAAAGTTGTTTATTGAGATCTTCGGTACATTTTTATAGTTGATTGTCTTGCACAAAAAAAAAATTATTCCCAAAAAATTTTCAAACAAACGTGTGTTTTGAAATATAATTTAGTTTCAGTAAATATTTTTTACTGTTCCATTATTTGTTCCAATTTTATTTTATGTAAAAAAAAACTGTATAGAATGAAAATTATCTATTATCCCGTTTATACGCACTTCTTATTTGCAAATAAAACTGGAAAGCAATTGCCGTATAATTTTTTTATTGTAAGTTAATAACTCACGAAAACTATTTGCAAATAGCGCACTATTTGCAAATAAAGTGTAAAATCTTGCTAATTATTTTTGTTTTGTAAGAAATTTAATACAAATTTTTAAATGTGTGGCAATATCATTCACAGATAGTAATGTATTCTATCTACATATAAACGGTGACTTCAGTATTTGCAAATAGTTTTATTTGCAAATAAGATTTGCGTATAAACGAGATATACTATATAAAGTAAAATTTTTAAAAAAAAATTTTAAGATTTTTTTTTTTATTTAAATTTGTTATTATCAGTTAAATTTATTTTTATATTCAGTAAAAAAATTTTTCGGATTTATTTTTAATTTTTTCTACAAATTATTTTTAACCCCCGACTAAAAAAAGGGGGTGTTATAAGTTTGTAGTGTGTGTCTGTGTGTCTGTGTATCTGTGTATCTGTATGTCTGTCCGTGTCCACGTACAGGCCAAACGGCTGGACCGATTTTCATTTAGTTTTTTCTGTTTGAAAGATGACTTGATCGAGAGGATTCTTAGCTATGTTTGAAGAAAATCGGTTCAGCCGTTTAGAAGATATAACATCTTTTCTGAAAAAAGTCGGGGGTTTTTAAAATTTTTAATTTTTGTTATATAGATATAAAAAACATTTAATTTTTTTTTAAGATTTTTGTTTGCGCTTTTCAAACTTATTATGTTTGTATATTGTGATTCTCAATATAGTACGGAGTTTGTTAGCTAAATTAAAAAATTTTTTGGGTTGAAGTCTACTGACGAGTTTCAAAAGCGGGAACGAAATGCTTAACCATAAGAACAAGCCAATTTTTCAAAGTAAAAAAAGTAGTTGAACCTTTTATTTGATTCAGTTTTTTTTTTTCAAATAAAACTTTTACTAATTAAAAAAAAAATCGTATTTATTTTCTGATAATACGAAAAATTTTAGTGAATATGTTTGTAAATTATAAAAAAAAATTGCTGAATAATACAAAAAAAACTGCAAAAATGTTTTTCTGTTCCTATTAACACATTTGACTGAAAACATTTTGAGTTTCAGTTAACTTTTTTCTCTAATGCCATAATAAGTTAACTAAAAATAAATTTTTTTTCAGTTAAATTTTTACAAAATTGTTATCAGAATCTACAAATTTCTTTTTAGGTCCGCATTCATACAAAATATTTACTGATTCAATGAATTTGGTTACTGAAAACGAAATTTAGTTTTTTCTATGTGTTGAATTTTGAACAGTTTGCTATGCAAACCTATGCGTATTTCGCTGTTGCTAATGCAGATCATCAGGAAACCCTTACCGAAAAATTTCATAGAACAACTAACTCCTCAATAATAAAATTCAATATATTTTGAATAAAAAATATTTTGCTGCATAAGTAATAAAAAAAACAATAACTAAGGAAAAAAATTTTCGAAACGAAAAGTTTCGAAAGTCCCGGCCATGCAGTGAAACATTTGCTGCAAAACTTTTAAGTTTGTCGATGAAGGAGGAAAGAGGAATGGAAAAGGGTACTTTGTTTCATGTACACAGGGTGACCGATGACATTTTTCGAAAAGTGGCACCAAATAGGGGATTTATCAAAGAAAAGGGGCAAAATTAAAAAAATACGAGAAAACTGCACTAAACTTTTTATTTTTAATGTATTTTCATATAACTCACCCTAAATAAAGCGGGTCAAAAAGTGGCAAGGCAGTCGAAAAAGGGGAAAAGCAGTCGAAAAAGTGGCAAATTGCCACTTTAGTCGGTCAAACGGTCACGCTGCATGTACATGCAGTTCTTGTTGAGTACGTCATTCTCGTCTCATTCTCATGAGAAAAATATGAGAAAATGTATTTAGCTGCAAAACAAAAACTTTACAGTGTGGACACGAATGCAGTTTCAAAAGAGAAATCAAAAATGTTTCGTAGCAAATGTTTCACTGTATGGACGATACGAACACAGCAATAAAAACAAAAAGGCCAAAATGAAAACAATGTCCATATTATATAATTATGCAATGAATTTGTTTATTTGGTCTAACATTTAAATTAATTTGAAATGAATGACACTAACATGATGGCGACACACAGTGGAGGATTTCGTTAAAAAAAAAAATGGAAATAGTTCTGCATTTTGTAAATGAGCCGTTTGTACAGCATTTGAGGAAGTGTCACAGAGCTTAAGTCTGAAATTTGGAACATATATGTATCTCTAAAGGGGGGCGGAGCCACAAAGGGCCAAAGCGGGCTACCTCGGGTTAATGAAAAATTCAAACCGATGCCAAGCTGATGTTTTTGATCTGATAAAAAAGATCTACGAAAAGTCCCTATCATATATTTGGTTTCTGCCTACAGTTTAGGAAATATTCGAAAAAAAAATTAAAAATTAACACTGTTCTGCTAATGTAGAAGTCAAATCTTGTGCGATTTTAAAAAAGAAATTTAGTATGAGTTAAGAACAAAATTTTTAAAATATCAAAAAAAAAAAGTCAAAAGTTATACACAATTTAAATTATACATTTGAAAAAAAAAGTCGATTTTTAGCAATTTTTTGCAGAAAAAATTGGGTTAACTAATTCGCTATTATTAAAAAATATTACAAGAATACTCACCCGATATTTTTATTTATTCAAAAGTTAATATTATAAGAAATATTAAGAAGAGTATTTGGTTTTGTTCGTTTCGAAATATACCTTTTTTTAACCCCCGACTAAAAAAAGGGGTGTTATAAGTTTGTAGTGTGTGTCTGTGTGTCTGTGTATCTGTGTATCTGTGTACCTGTGTATCTGTGTGTCTGTCCGTGTCCACGTACAGGCCAAACGGCTGGACCGATTTTCATTTAGTTTTTTTCTGTTTGAAAGATGACTTGATCGAGAGGGTTCTTAGCTATGTTTGAAGAAAATCGGTCCAGCCGTTTAGAAGATATAATATCTTTTCTGAAAAAAGTCGGGGGTTTTTAAAATTTTTAATTTTTGTTATCTTGTTATAAATATCAAATGTAAGGCCTTATTTTCAAATTCCAAAGCTGGAACAAAAAAAATTGTCAATCCACCTTAAGACATAATATGTTTTTAAATATTTCCAAAAGTATTCACCCCTATTCCAGTTGTCGACATCGACGTCACTTTAACACAATACCCTAGGACTTGTGTACACTTTGTCGAAAACAACTGACTCCTGTGGGCAGGTTTATGCTACTTTTATTTCTATATCTAGACCTTAGGGAACGGAAATATATTATCAGTAGCACAAAATTGGAGTAAACAAGTACCAATTTTTTGGTATTGTATTAAAGTCACGTCGATGTCGACAACTGGAATAAGGATAATTATCTGCGCCCGGCAAAATATAAAAAATACAGCAAAAACACTGAAAAAATTTGATTTTTGTGGTTTTTGCGAATTTTTTTTTTGGGAATTGCGGGAAACTCACAAGCAAATTCTATTTGTTTTTACTTTTGTGTATTAATTGCATAATTTTCCACCAAGAGAGAGAATTTTTTGCTGAAAATATTGATAACTGCGAATTTTATAGCATTCCTTTGTGTAAGGGATCTATCTGTGTCTTCTCGGAAATTTTTTTATATATTTTTAGCAGATGCAGGTAATTATTAAAATAAAACTAGTATAAATTTATTTATGTAAGAAAATTAATACTTATCTATTTTTTTATTGTTGTTGCTGGTAGCTGTATTAATTGAATATATTCGTATAATAATCATGTATTATATTATTATTACATATTATTATACAGCTATGCATATTTTTGAAAAATACCTAAGAAAATACTCGTAATTATACTTGTACACTAGACCACCCACCCATATTGCTGAAAGTATTTATTTTATTCAGCCCATCGCACTATAGGAAATTTTCTCCCTTTTTTGGCCAAAATTAATTACAGCCAAACGGGTGGACTGTTTGGTAATGAGAAAAGTAAGTCATTATATGGCAAGTAGTTCTGATGGTAATGTGAAATTTTTTGCTGGGTTGTTCTAGAGAACTATTATGCTATTATGTCTAACATGTGTTATCATTTTTTTTGTAAGTCTATATAAAATTCTAATTCATAATTCCATTAGTTAATTTTTAGCTCACTTTAATTTTTCCAATTCAATCGATTTTATAGATGAGTTTACCAACATTTTGCTATGGAATGTAAAAGTGCTTACCATCAGGATCATTTCCCATTTTATAATTTTTCAAAAAAATAAATTTTTGTTACGAAAACTTTGATTAGAAGATGTCACAAAATTCACTGCACTTTACGGTTTTCTAATAACTGGTTTAGAAATTGTAATCAAAACAACTGTTTCAGTAACAAAAATTAATGTTTTAAAATGTTATATTTTTTTACAATATTAAAGCAAAAAAAGAAAAAAAAATAACTGCTAAAATTCAAATTTTTACTTTTGGCCCAAAAAATTGATGAAATTTCCTATAGTGCTTCGGCAGTTTCCGACAGACTGTCCGTAAAAAGTTACATGTGTGTAAAAATTGTACTGATAGCGAGCAAACGAGCTTTTCGTGACACTCTTAGAGGCTCATAAGGTTGTATGAAAAACATTATAGCCCAATTCACAATCTTGTGCAAATGGTCTTGCATGGTTGCATGTGCAAAATTGTGTAGTATATTCTACTCACCACTTAACAATTCTTAGTGGTGAGTATCAATATACTATACCATTTTGCACATGCAACGATGCAAGACCATTTGCACAAGATTGTGAATTGGGCTTATAATTATTTCTTTTCAACTTTTCAAAAATGCAATAGTTCCAGCTAATTCGTATGTAAGATCATGGATTTTCAGTGATGCATCCAGCGTACAAAATTCTCATTCTCTTGTCAGAACTTGACCTTTGCATGGAACTTATTAAAATATTTGCTCACACAAATTTCAATTTTTCAAAGCTCACCACCGTTCAACTCCTCTAATGTTCTTTTTATTTTATTTTTAAGGAGGATCCAATCATTTTAGAACTTAAATATAATACCTCGTTTGTGTTCTACAAATGTAGCTCTATAGATGCTGTAATTTTTTTATTTGCATTGCTCATGCTAAACACTAGGGATGTAACGAATACCAGTTTAGCGAATCCGAATGCGAAAGCGAATAATACATTTTAATTTCTGCGAAAGCGAATGCGAAAGCAAATGCAAATATTAGAATACGTTAAAAATCACATGAAAATTAATTTATATAAGAACATGAAGTTGTATTATATACATAGATGTACTACATATAGCATTTTATTCAAATTCAGTCTTTAATTGAGCAAATATTTGTTAATTTATTAAAAATAAAAATTCTTAAAACAGAAAGATATATGAAATTATATTAAAATAAGTAAAGATAATAATTAGAAATGTTAGACAATCAACCCATTCGTACTTTGGCCATAAAGCGTGGTACCATGTTCAACATTTCATGTGAAATGCTATCATATTAAGAAAAATTGGAATGAATTGTTCATAAGGAAATGTTGCAAAAGTAGTACTCTGGTCATCTTGGGAAAAACATATAAAATATATCTTCAACATTTTAAGTTTCATGCGACTAGTTACTATTGCTTGCATTTAGAATTTTTTGTACGAAGTAATGAATGGTGTTCAAGATTTTTCAAAACTTTGAATATACTAGTCTTAAGTAGAAAACTTAGAACTTATTTATTTGGGTATTCAATCGGTTTGACCGTTAATCGGTTAAATCGGTTAATTTCAGCCGATAAACCGAAGCAACAAATTTTTAAATATTTTGTACTATTTATGTAACGTATTTTTTGTGTGTTTAATTATTTGTTTCGTTTCACATACAACAGTTAATTGTTATTATTTTTCATACAAACAAACAAGTATATTCAGTGATTCTAACTTAACTAAAACTTCAAAATCTTTCGACGTTGCCAAAAAAGGGTTTAGTAAAGACTCTGGTACTCTAATTGAACTTTTTTTTTAATAATTTAAAATAATTAAAAGCTAATAGTACTGTTACTAACGATTTAAGTAAGGATTATATCTAATAAGAGACGAATTCTATTATTTTATACATACTCTCTGAAATGTTTTCTTGTAGCAACAGTGTTTTAAAGTACAAAAACGAAAACTAAGAAATTCAGAAATAAACTTCTTTACAGAATATTCGTGGCTGAGTCAGAAGAGGACAGGCCAACGAAAAAGTATCGATAGCAATACAAGAAATGTGCTAAAAAAAACTAACCGAAACAACTAGAAGTGTCAAGAATTTAAAAAAATATATAAAACAGGACTATATTGGCATAATGAAATTAGATACATATTCTGTATTATGGATTTCGATTTTCTCAGCGTCTACGATAAGTGAAAGGATTTTTTCCAAGTCAAGTTTTATCAAAACTTATTCGCTTAAATCCTTAACACTTAAACCAAATTATTTTTCTGAAAAATTTTGTTAGAAGATCTCATTAAACTACTGCAGTACTAACATACATACATATATATGATGTGTATTTTTTTATTTTACTAATAAACTCAAATTAATAAATAATTTATGCGCTTTTACTTGTTCAAATTACTTGATTTATAAAAAAACTTTATTAATCGGTTAACCGTTTAATACCGAAATTAACCGATTAAGCCAAAACCTCGTTTAATTAATCGAGCGATTAACCGATTAAAACAAAACCCCGGTTAAATGAATACCCTATTATTCATAGAAAAGTTTTTCGCTGAAATCTTAAAGCTTTAATTAGAATGCTTTACTTGTTAGTATATGTATCTTTTTCATGGTGGCTTACAAAAAATTTTCGAGTTTTTGACGTTCGTTAATCGCAAACTATTTTCGTAAAAGAGTACAAAATTTTTTTTTTTAGTATTCGCTTGAAATATTCGCATATTTTAGCGAATGCAAATAGCAAAAGTAAGCGAATAATTTGCGAATGCGAAAGCGAATGCGAACATTCGTTACATCCCTACTAAACACTTTAGAACTACAAACTAAGCGGTTGACTGCATTCGTGTGTGTGTGTGTGTGTGTGTGTGTTTGTGTGTGCTTGCGTGTGCATGTGTAAATACTCTTATATCTACCATTAGCAAGTCCTTAAATGACATCAAACACAAATAACCACAATTTAAGCTACATAAACGCATAGAAGTTGTGTGTTTAACTTGAAAAGCTAAATAGAAAAAGTTATTCAAACGATAAAAAACAAGTTAAAAAATAAATGTCAAAGAAAAATGTATTTAAAGTTTGCTCACAAACACACAAAGAACACAAGAAAAAGCAAAAAAAAAATAAATATTTACTTAACAAAAATTATTTATTTTAGTTATTGTATAAGAAATAAAGAAAATTTACTTATTTTTTTTTTAATAAGATACTAAGGTAAAAATATATTTATTTAACAAAAATTATTTACTTTTTCTGTTGTATAAAATAAAAAAAATATTAAGGAAAATGAAAGGAATTTATTAAAATTACTACAGTTAAAAATTCAATTATATAAACACAAATGCAAATTAATAAGGTTGCGAATGAAAAAATGTCTTAAGTTTATGATGGCAAGGCAAATTGACTTGACAGTTGGTAGTAATTCTACACAATATATCACAAAGCACCCTGCAAAAAATTTTATGACAATTAATCCAAACGTACTCGTCCTATGACTTGAGGAAATGGGAATGTTATCTAAAGTAAGGAGTACACAGAAAAAAATATTATTGCAATAAACATCTTTATTTGAAAGTAAAACCAAAAATCAATTAAAAACGTTTTTAAGTCAATTAAACTTTTGTTTCAAAATTAAATTAATTACAAAGTTTAATTGACTCAATAACATATTCAATTGATTTTTGGTTTACTTTCAATTAAAGTTGTTGAAGGAATATTTTATTTTTAAACAAGAGTTAAATTGACTTAAATACATTTTTAATTGTTTTTTGATTTTATTTTTAAATAAAGTTATTTATTGCAGGAATATTTTTTTCTGTGTAGTGTATGGTGAAAAAGGACATATCCTGTAAATTTAAACAAGATTAAGGAAAACCCAAACACAATTTGCAAAGCGATTAGCTTGTCTGCGAAAAACATCCAGGGTTTATTGTGGGAATCGAACCCACGACCTCCGGACTGACAGGCTAGCATCGCTACCATTCAGCCACAGGGGCACCTAATATTCACCATTGTGGTGAATCCCAATTTAATTGGGATTCGGTCTAGTATTATAGTAAAAAGCACTCAATAAGTTCGATGTGGTTGGATTTAGGACCTATCAAGCACTATAAACATAATGTTCGTTGTTCCCTCCAATGGTACTGCCAAGCCACTCGAACCAGACCCGCAACTATTCTTAGATATTAACCTAAGCTGAACTGTTGCTTATACTTTTGTAAAGGGTGTCCCAACAAGAACGCAAGATTTAAATTTTAAATAAAACACAGATATTTAAAAAAAATCGTGAAACTTTATTATATCGTAAAGTAGACAAAGTGAGGTTATGTGTGGAACAACAAATCGGGCAGATGGCTGCCGCGGCTTTGCTGGCACACACGCGATATTTTAATGAAATTTTTAATGGCCGTTTTGCATAAATGCTGCGGTATTTCATTAATGCAATTTCCTCTTTTAAGGCTTGAGTCGTCGTCGGCTTATTCGCGTAAACCATCGACTTCAAAAAACCCCAAAGAAATAAGTCTAATTGTGTTAAATCGCACGATCTAGGCGGCCAATTCTGGTCTCCAAAACGCCAAATAACACGACCGGGAAGTGACTGATGTAGCAATTGAATTGTTTCTCTGGCTGTACGACATGTGGCGCCGTCTTGTTGAAACCACATGCCCCCCACATTCATTTCTTCAATTCTAGGCACGAAAAAACTGGTTATCATTTCACGATACCGAACACCATTGACTGTTTGCGCTTGACCTGCGTTTGAGCGACATTTTCGGTCGATTGACCTGGTCGAAGGCGCGTTGTTGTCTTTACATCACTAACAGACCCAGTTTCATCAAATTTATCCATTAATCTCTTTACAGTTGACTCTTTTGGAGCATCATTGTGACCCCAAATTGAACGCAAATTTGCGAACTGTAGCCGCAAAACTTTCACCATTTTGGTAAAACAATTTCACAATGAGAATGCGTTGTTCATTCGTGTAGCGCTCCATTTTTACTAACCTCGTACCTTCTACTAGCAAACAATAACAATTGTTCAAATGTCAAACAATGACACTTCGAAGGGCGACAAATTTAAATCTTGCGTTCTTGTTGGGACACCCTTTATATGTGTGTGATCGTAACTAAGCGAAAAACAAAATGCAACAAATGTGTCGGTTAAGCTTTTTTTTTTTTTTTTTTGCTGTTATGGCAGTTATTTTTACTAAAGTTTACACCAATAACATGAGCGGTGCCTAGAAGTTATTTTAATTTAATTTTTATGTTCTATGCACTATTAACGCATACCGAATACTCGCCCTTAATAATTTTCTAGGTTAGAAAAATATTCCCCAGCAAATTTTTTATACATACGACCCTGTTCTATAAACCGATCGATTTGAAATCGCACGATTTGGGTTGATTGGGTAGTGTGCAAGCCTGTCATGCCGAAGGTGTTCAGTTCGAGTTCCAAAAAATATCTGCTTAAAAATAAATTAAAATTGAATTTGTAACAATAAAAATATTATAAATATTATAAATATTATAATATTATAAATATTATAAAAATATTATAAGCCGGAATGAAATTTTTTAAATAATTTATATTATTTCATAAAGATTAGGTCCCCATGAGATAATTCAGTGGCAAGTCAAAGGGTGCATACATCGCCATGTAAAAGTGACTAATCAATTTGTATTTTTCTTCTGCTTCATCACAATGTGTAAAAGTCCTTGTCAATATGCAGTTTACATTATGTTCTTAAAGTATTTCCATTTAAATATAAAACATAAAATAAATAAAAATCTAACAAAATTTTTATATATCTCTTTATTTGCAGGTATGTTGCTTTCATTTAAGGTAATAATCTTTATATTTAATTAATATATTTTTTGCTTTATTGCAAAAATATTTTTTAGCCATATTCTTTTTTAAATAGCCACACAATTTCTGTTATAAAAAATCTTACTCTATTTATTTTAAAACATTGAAAGTACAGTTTACTTTAAATTATTTTTTAACCACCGACTAAAAAAGGGGTGTTATAAGTTTGTAGTGTGTGTCTGTGTATCTGTGTATCTGTGTGTCTGTCTGTGTCCACGTACAGGGGTGGCGTTGGCTGAAGTAGTTAGCACGTTGACTACAAAACCGAAGATCCTGGGTTCAATCCCTGTATCCGACAGTCATTAAATAACAGCAGCACGCATTTTTCTGATGTGCATTAGTGTCCCTTTGTATCAGTTGTTGTAGGAAAGTTCAAGTGATGAAGGCATAGTCACTGGTCACTGAACTATACCGACTTCAGCAGATGCTAATCCTAATGTAACATCAGAGCGCCCTCATTCGTCGGTATTGTGTAGCAGAATCATGGGCGAAGTAAAATAACCCATAAAATGGCTACTAAACACAGCTTCAAAATTTAATACGCCTAATTTGAGACCAGAAGGTGCTACAACACTGCATTATTACAAAAAAAATGCGTGCAAAAAGCAGAATTGTAAAAAGAATGAAGCTTTCTTCTATCTCTTCTTTCACCACCTGTCTTCTATCACTTTCCCTTTCCGAAATAAGGTAACACCTAGCAATAGTAGTAGGCATTAATTGCCTGAGTGTTACTTCTCTTAAAATAAAAAAAAAAAATAAAAAAAAACGGCTGCACCGATTTTCATTTAGTTTTTCTGTTTGAAAGATGACTTGATCGAGAGGGTTCTTAGCTATGTTTGAAAAAAATCGGTCCAGCCGTTTAGAAGATATAACATCTTTTCTGAAAAAAGTCGGGGGTTTTTAAAATTTTTAATTTTTGTTATATATTAAATGACCTAAAAACAAGTTTACAGAAAAAAAACTAGAAAAAAGAAATGAATAATGGATTTGTTGAATGATGTGATAATATATCCTTGAGCATTAGATTATTCCTTTAACAATTTTATTTCTTTCAATTTCCATTTCTTATCTAATTTTAGTAGTGGTGTAAGTGTGATGGATGAGCTTTGGTCATTTTTCTCATATATTTTTCGATTATCATTATTCTTTTATGGGTGTGCACTGTTTAACGAAAGAAGGGAAAAGCAATCTTTAATAATGCGTTTTATGATTTGTTTCCTTTTACTTCTTTTACAATTTTTCTTTTAGCCTTTTCTACTAGTATGGCTTTTATTTTGAAATAAAATTTTTTTTCACTTGTTTTATTAGTCAAAGGATATATTTTTAATAACAAACGTCAACCAGCTATAAATATTCAGTTTTATATAAATGTCAATTTCAATTTCTCTTTAGGTAACTAAACAAGTATTCATGTCCTTTTTGGAGTTTTCTAATCAGTTGTGGGATTTCTTCGATAACAAATAAAAGTATTTCTTTTTTCAATGATACTAAAAAAATTTAGGTTGCTGCGTACTTACAGATGAAACTGACTCAATTGAATTCCGTTCAGTTGCCGTGCCCGTAGAACCAGCATTAAGCCACTGAACAGACCTCAAAGTTTCTTTGTCAAAATGTTTTTTAAACTCAGAGCAATCCAAGATGGCACTTTTTACGTAACAAATCCACTTCCTTTGATAAGTACGAACACATCCATTACGTCCATTACTTTAGAGAGAAAAATGCCTGAAAAAGCTGAAATAATAAGACTTAAATCCATGAGATTGCCACATCAGAGGCTCTGCTCTTTAATTTAAAACGTAAGAAAATTCTTTCGAATTTGTATGTTAAAAGCACACAAACTCATAAGCACTTTCTTTCATTTCCAATTACAGAGTAGGCGCTCCCTTATCTTAAAGAGATAAACCTGCAGGGACGAGCAATAATAAGGAAGAAAGTACGAAGTTTCTTACTGATTTCCGTTTCGACAGCTTCAAGTTGCTAAAGGTCTAACTCTGTTCTATATATTTTTTTTTTTTGTACAGACAATTCCCTACAAATCAAGTTTCTAATAAAATATAATGAAATGTCGACTGCAGAGGTAGTTAAAATTGCAACTCCAGAAGTAAATCATGCCCCACTAAGCTTTCGCTTGAAAAAAAGTAACAAGAACGGAAAAATAGCATTCATTTAAAACCTGTTGTTATCCGTACACATGAAAACAAGATTAATTTCACATTTCTCAGCAACGGTTTTCCTCCATATATGATTCATGTTAATTCAATATGAATTACAGTAATCTGCAAAAAAAAATCCTTTTAAAATAACTGTATTTCATGTTGATTCAACAGTATAGTTTTAAGATTTTCAGCAATAACTTTCTTTAGCAATGTCAAAAGTTGCATTAATTAAAGTAACATGGTACATTTCAGTAATTTGCAAAAAGTAACAATTCTAACAACTATATGCTTATTTACAGCTTGGCTATTCTCGTGTTTGGTTTTTTTTTTCTGAGAGAAACGTAAAATAGTTCATCAAAAGCATCTTAAGGAAAATTTTTTAAATTTTTTAGTGCAGTGTTCATTTTGTCTTTGGGTAATAAACTATTTATTGCAGATGAGTGTGTTTGAGTGTTTTGTGTTATGTGTGAAGAGAGTGTGAGTGTGTGTGTATTTGTGTGGGTGTTTGTGTGTATGTTTCTTAACATTAAACTGTTAAGTGAAGTGCAAAGATTTTTATTTTATACTTTTCTCAATATCTGCTATTTAGTGATGATTTGCAATCGCTGCGCTATTAAAAAAGAATTTACAAATCATCAGGATTTCCTTGTGATTCGAAGTATTTTTGAAAATGTGCAATAAAAATAAATATTAAGAGGGAATAAATTGAGTGTTTATTGAAAATGGGAAAACATTAAATATTATATTAACATTTATATTCAGTCGAAAGAGGACTATCCTTATGGAAATAATAGAAAGCAATTTACACTAAGGATCGTCATGAAAACGTTAAGAAATTTAGCAAACTGTACAAACTGTGCATTTTTAAACTCTCGTAAATAAACTATTAAACATGTTGCGAAAATTAGTTTACACAAACCTTTCAAGTTGTCCCAACAAACAGAGATGCGGCATAAATATATTTTCCATACAAATTGACACAAAACAGCAGCCCCAGAAAGAAGTCGAGACATAATGATCAAACAGAATTGCGGCATAAACAAATTTTCCTTACAAATTAACACAAAAAAGCAGCCCCAGAAAGCACTCGAGAGAGAGAATCTATTTTATTGTGACAGCGTTTTTGTAAATGCCCTCACATATAAATACTCATTCTCTGAAACATATTACCAAACTTTCCATAAATTTCAAACATTTTGTAAACAGAACTACACAGAAAAATAAGCACAAAAGAAAAAAAAACAAAACTTAGAGAGCATTTGAAGTCACTGCCGTAGATTTTATTATTTGCTTTATTAATTTGACAGCGATTTCGCCTGAAGTTGCAGACTTATTTTGTTTAATCATTGAGCTATAACTTGTTTATTTTTAAGCAAAACTTTCTGCGAATAATATGAACAATTTGGTTTTTTATTTGGCATTTTTAAACACAATAAAAATATTTTATATGTATACAAATAAATGAATACTCGCCAAAACCCTGTGTGCTTCGCTGTATCCCATATATATTTTGTGATATGAAAAAAATGTATGTCAAAAGTGCCACGCTTGCGATTCAACCTTCATTATTTTGTGGAATACGATTTTCATTATTAACTTAAACAGTCATAAAGTCATTAAAAATTTCACTGCATTAGTTTTCAAGATATAATTTAAAGTAAATATTTTCTTGCTCACTTGTCCAATACTGATTATTTTCTATATCAGCAGAATCAGCGGAATGTGAATTAAATTTGTAGCAGCTACCAAAAAATTAGGAGGAAGAGGCGACACCCTCTTTGCTCCAATGTCTTGTTAGTGCCATAACAGCTTACAAAAATATCTCAAAGATTTAACTGATTTTTCTTCCAAGATATCTTGAAGTAAACGTTGCTTCTATGTGGGAAGAATCACGTCAAGCATATTTTGTAATGTTTAAAGTATATTTCTCATACCACATCACGTAAAACTGCTGAACACTTACCATACCTAAAATTATAGCGATGTAAAATAACTAAAAAAAATGGCTGAAGATCTTGAAATAATGCTGCTCATTAACACCCGAGAGCTGCTACAATGTTGCTATAAAAATTAACAAAATACAAAATAAAACAGTGTTGTAAAACGAATGGAGCTTAAATACTCTCAATTTCACCATCTGTTCTCTATTCACTATTCATTTTTCCTGAATAAGGTAATAAACATACGTAATAATGTATGTTGGTTGGCATTTTAATTGCCCCCAAATTTTCGGAGAATATCAGTTTAGTATCGTAAAAGTAAAAATAAAGTTGGAAGCAACCAAGTGGTATTTTTTCTACGTTCCCACAATTCAAATTTATTTCATGTTTCTCAAATTATGGCAACTTGAGTTTATAGTTTTTGTTCCTGGGTAATTGGAACGTAAATGAAACTTTGTTTGTGTTTAATTCTGCAGCCGTAATTGTTTATTATTTTTTGTCAGAATTAATTACTTTTATAAGGCAAAAACCGTTAAATTAGTTTTGCATAAAAAACTGAATGGCAACGAAAAAAAATTTGATTTTTTCACAAACAATTATGGAGATTTTTTTCTCTTAGAGGCTGATGTTTGTTTATTTTACAATTAAATTATAAATTGGATTAATTTCAAACTAATAAGGACAAACATACAAGCAAAGTTTTTTTTTGCTGCCTGCTAAATTAAATGTTAATTCAATAAATAATCTTTTTTCATGTTGCTTGTAATGGAAAAAATAAGCTAATTAGCAGACTTTTTGTTTTGAGTCCAATGTTTTTTTAAAGTAAATAGTAAAATGACAAAACTGTTTACAACAAAAGCAAAAATATTTGTGCTGGAATAATAAATTTATTAATGAGTTTTTATGTGATGATTATTTAATTAGTTTCTTTAATGCAACAATTAAAGTGATTTTAAAGATAAGTAAAAAAGTCACTGATGATATTAGGGCTTTGTACAAGCTTTACTAAACTGACTTATAGGTCATTACGTCTGATTTTAGATAATGCGTAATTCAATATATTCTTCTGGTTGTAGTGGCTACAAATATTGCAAATATTGAAAATATTGCAAATGTTGTAAATATTGCAAATCTGTTTTAGGACCTGGCTATAAAAACAAGCCTGTGTTAAAATTATTCTCACTTCTTACGGTTTGCAATAACTTGATTTTATTTGCTTCTTTGTATACTAGTTTTATTTTTTATGGGATATGGATTTCTACACTTAGTAAATATATTTAAGGCTCTTAAAATATGCCATCACGTAGTTTTCGGCTTATCACTTCTCAAAAATAATTATTATACTTTAGTATACGGCATAAAGATATGCATGCAAAATATGCAAAATGAGCTAGAATATGCAAACTAATCCAAAATATGAATTTTTAGCAAAATATAAATTTTTAGCAAAATATACATTTTAAGTAAATCAGTGCAATTTCAAAGAAAATTATTTGTCTCGTAAAGATATTTAGTTTTTGCCATTATGACGCCCAAGGAAAAAAACGTGCAGAGTTTTTTTTCATAGCGGATCTCTTGATATATCATCAAGTCTTTCATAGAAACAATATCTATCGCTTATTTGAAATTTATTTCGAAAATAATGGTTCAGTTCGCGAAGTTTACCGCAAGCTCGGTCCATTTTATGGTCGACATAATCGTCCATCAGAGCAATTAATTCGGTTAACCATGGATCGTTTTCGCACTACGTTTACTCTATGTGATAGTACGCATCCGCAGAGACGTCGAACAGTGCGCACCGAAGAAACAATTGCCGCTGTAGAGCAAAGTGTTGAAGAGGACCCGAATGAATCGATTCGCCACCGTGCACAGCAATTGGAGCTTTGTCCATCAACTTTATGGAAGATTTTGCGCAAAGATCTTGGCTTGCGACCTTACAAGATCCAGCTTGTGCAAGAATTAAAGCCGCGAGACCATGGAATGCGTCGTGATTTTGGTGTATGGGCCGAAAATGAGATTGATCTCGATGCTGATTTTCATCGCAAAATTTTGTTCAGTGATGAGGCTCATTTTTGGTTGAATGGCTACGTCAACAAGCAAAATTGCCGCATTTGAAGTGAAGAGAATCCACATGAGACCCTTGAGACGCCATTACATCCACAAAAACTGACTGTTTGGTGTGCTCTATGGGCTGGTGGAGTCATTGGGCCATACTTCTTCCGAAATAATGCTGGAGAGTCAGTTACCGTTAATGGAGACCGGTATAGAGCCATGATAACCGACTATTTTGTTCCCGAATTGGATGGCATGAATGTGGATGAGTTGTGGTTCCAACAAGACGGCGCTACATGCCACACAGCGCACGTCACAATCGATTTATTGAAGGAAACATTCGATGAGCGCATAATTTCGCGGAATGGACCTGTCAATTGGCCACCAAGATCGTGTGATTTGACACCATTGGATTATTTTGTTTGGGGATATGTGAAGTCGCTCGTCTACGCCAACAAACCAGAAACGTTAGGGGGCTTGGAAGCCAACATTCGTGGCGTTATTGCCAACATACGGCCCCATATGCTCGAAAAAGTGGTTGAAAATTGGACCTGTAGAATTGGCTTTATTCGAGCCAGCCGCGGCGGCCACATGCCCGAAATCATATTTAAACATTAATGGCATAAAATTATCCTTCCAATAAAGCCAAATTGATGGACATTAAAACGATTTTCTTGTGTTTTATTTCAATTTGAAGCTCTATACCTCTAAAAAAACACCCGTTATTTTTTATTAATTATTTAACTAACGTTATTGTATGTACTAGCTCAGGCATCAGGAAAATGATTGTGTGTTGGCCTTCCTGGACAAGATTCACAATTGAAAGCTTGGCATCGTGAACAGACTGATTAATACTTTTTATATTTTTTTTACCGTTCTTGATAATCCTGGTCGCCTCGGTTCGTATTTATTTCATGTTGTGCCGGTCTCTTCTAAGTTTTTGTTCCCTTTTGCAGTGGTAGATATGTTTCGGTCATCATTTACATAAGTGGTGCAGGTCTCCACTATTGCAGAATCTTTTATGCCATTAAGATGCCGTCACAATTTTTTGAAACCCTTGGCTGCAAAAAGTTCGGTCTGTCTCTAAAGAGACTGAATTCGTTCTTTTGAGGCACTTTACATTTTCATGAATCCAGGGAGTTAAAACCCATATTTGGTACATTTTCTCTAATTTGCTTCATATGCTTATAATAGCCCAATTCACAATTTTGTGCAAATGGTATAGCATATTGGTATTCACCACTAAGAATTGTTAAGTGGTGAGTATCAATATACTAACTATTTTGTTCAGGCTACGATGCAAGATCATTTGCACAACTTTGTGAATTGGACTAATAATTTAGCATCGTCATTATACTTCAGTATAATAATACGTCTTGATACCAGAATTATAGGCATTAACATTACTGTAGCGAAAAACTTCCCACCTAATGGCTGCAGTTTATGTTTAATCGCAAAGCTAGCATGTAGAGCTTTTTGTCTTAGTTTGAGAGCTTTTCTTAAATACAGTAGTGTGAAGTAATGTACAGTAGTGTAATATACTTTATAGATGGTATCGTGCAAAACTCTTCTAATTATTAAGACTTATAGTATGTTTCCACCGACTTTAAATCAAGTAGGTTTAAGTAAATCACTTCAAAGTTTTTCCACCGTTCTTGTGACTGATTTGTTGTTCGAATTTTCGTGTTAAATTTATGCACGTGCTTTATATGAGGTGGGCGCAGCAGCTGTAATGTGAATTTTATTCACATGTAGTTAACATTTGAAATTGATTAAATATTCCTGAATGTCATTTTTTTCGAAATTGTCAATCACTATTGATGGATGACCCAGGGATGGAGTTTGTAATTTTAAAAGCAACGCAGGGTTGCATATATAAATTGAGTTCGAAAAATAGTATTTTCGACATTATTTATAATAAATCAACTACTTTGAGGTGATTCATCCATATGCAAAATGTATGGTAAATCATGTATAAATTAACATGATTTGCACAAATCATGGTGGAAACATATATTCTAAAATTTGCTATGAATTTTAATTTAAATTTTAACTAGTTTTTAATAAACAAAAAATTCAAACAAATTTTCATTTAAGCCTATTGTGCAATTATTTTGTTCTAATTTTTTATTTTATTTCCTTGCATTTCTACACTCTCTTACACACAGCCCAGTTTTCTTTACTCACAGGTGACGTTACGTCTGACTTGAAATAAAATATTGCATTTAGTTTTATATTCATGTACAAGTATTTGAATAAATAAAAGCACTAGCTCTTTTGTGTTGAACTTATGTATGTATTTATGCAAGTATTATGTTAAAATTTTTATGCTTGTTTTATGTTAGTGTAACTACATATTTATTGTTGCTTATTTTAATGTTGCTTGCTCAGCTTGCCAAAAACAGTTTCTTGCGCTTCAGTGGCATTTAAAATTGTGGCACATGCAAACAGTGAACCTTTAAATAACTTTTTAGAATTTTTAAATTAATTAATTTTTTCCATGTAAATATTTTAAAATTTTGCAATGTTTAAATAAGTTAATTGATTAAATTTGCTATAATAATACTAATTGATTGGTTTGCTTTTAAATTCCAGCACTTTTTAATAAAAAAAAAAGAAAATGTTGTGGTTTTCAGCATGTCGAAAAAATATGTATTTTAAATTTTTATGGGATTTTTCTTATTACTCATCTGTATTTTTTTTTTTGAAATTAAAACATCTACACCTTTAAAGAAAAAATACCCTATAAATTAAATAAAAACTGCATGCCAACTTACACCAATCGCACTCAAATTTTTTTTTTTAGTTTAGCATAAAAGTGTGTTTGATATTGTCTGAATTTTAACACACCCGCACAGTTACACACAACAAGACATACACATCTATAGAAATTGTTACTCCTACTGTTGCCAACATGTTCATGAGGTTGTTATTGAATAGGAAACCACACTAATGTAAACATGAGTTTTGGGTTTATTTTCATGTTTCGACTTTGTGTACACAAGCTAAAAATTTTCATACTCTCTTGTACTTGAGTTTTTTTCTGCAGGCAGGCAAATCATAATTTTTATTTCCAGTTTTAAGAACAAAAACATTTTTAAAGTGTAATAAAATTGAAAGCAAATTGAATTTTTAATTTTTATTTGTAAATAATCAATTTATTTGTAATAAGCAACACAACTTTTTTATTATTATTAAAAAAAAAACAAGCGATTTTTTTACGCAAAAAAATTTATTTTTGTGCAATTAGTTTAAATAAATTTTGTTTGCATATTCTTTCGTTACACTGTAGAAGAATATCAAACTTTTTCAAATATAATAGCGATTGTTTCTAAAGTTTATGTCTTAACTTAAAAAAAAATAATTTCAATTCCTTAACTCTTGGGTATTTTTTATAGAAAAAGCATAAAATCCTTGAATCTGATATTCGAAAACTATTAAACAGTTTTTGAAAAATTTTGTTAGAAATGTTTTTGCGGAACCTTTGAATTCATTAATTTTTTCTGTATAAGAATTTTTTTGTGTATAAGAATTTCCTTTGAACGGAAATACGAGAATGTTAAAAAAAATATATTTAAAATTAACACTATATTAAAGTTAATATAAGTACTGATTTAATTCTGTAATTTTTTGCGAAAATCGTAATATTTATCGACATATTAATTCGTGTGCGGTAACGATAATGTGATTCTGTAATATATTTTTTACCATAGTGTACATCAACGTTTTACTCGCCATTTCATTGTCTATCATGTGGCATCCCTGCATAAACAGTGATAAGATAAACGAAAAGCACAAAGAAGACTCAAAGAAAAACTAAATCAATTTGAGCTCGTTATTTTACTATGTTTACTTCAACCGACAATGAATATCGTTAAAATATGTTACTGAATACCATATTCGATAAATTTTCGTTATTATTTTAATTTTAGCGATGCGATTATCGTAATAAAAGTTACTGAACCCAGGTACTGGAACTAAACTTTGATTTTGAGCTTTGCTATTTTAAGAGGCTTACCCGAGAGACAGAAAGAGATTTTTTTGACATTTTTGAAAAGTTATAAAAAAGAATTGCATTTTTCATACAAATTTTACATAAAGCTGCTTAACATATTTTATACCAAAAATAGAAAGTTTTCATGCACGTATTTCTTTTTTGTTTGCCTTCTTTGCCAGAATCAGGTTTTAGAAGCTTGTGGTATTGGAATTTGTTGATGCTATTTTTTCAAACATTTGCAGGTTTCAAACTTTTCCAAAAAATTTTCTAGACTTTTCCGCTTCTAGTAATTTTCACGAATATAAAATATTTCTTTAGACAAGATTAAAACATGATGTAAAAACAAAAATTTTTGCAAAAGCTAAAGTATGCTGCAAATGCTTAGACATAAATCTGTTTAAACATAACATATGTTTGACATAATTTTGTTATGCCTTAGTACATGATGCAAATTTTTTTGAAATTATGAAGTCATGACACAAATGTGCTATGACATACATATATATGTATGTCATGTCGTGAACGTTATGACATAACAATATAACATTAAATAAATATGTTATGACATAATTAGAATGTGATACATTATGGCATAAAATTTTCTTTATATACTTATGCAATGATATAAATACCTTATGACATAAATATGTCATGACATAAATATATTATCATATGATTAACATATTAATATAATGATGTGACATAATTATGATGTAATCAAAGTACGTCACGACATAAATAAGTCATGACATCAACCTAATTAATAATTATATCATGACATAAACATAACATATCATAGTTATATCATTAAATAAAAATGCCATGAAAGAAACAAGACATAATATAAACGAACATGTTATGATATACTTATGACATGACATAATTTGACATTAAAAAATATTTGCTTAATCATATTTCTTTCTAAATTTTTTTCGAAAGCTCAAAACTATAACAGAAATGCCACTACCTTTGCTCTTTGAGGAACCACTAGCAATATATTTTCTGTATAATTTGATACTTGCACAATTCTCCAATTTCCCGCAATTGCTATAAAAATATAAAATAATATTCTATGTGACTTATATATTTTTGATAAATTCTATTGGTATAATTTCAATAAATTATGGCCCTAGTCCCTATTTCTAGAGTTTGCCTCCGAAATAATACTCATTAATTTTATCAGTACGCTGTAAAATGGTCTCCGCTAAAAAATTTTCAATTTCGACTCTGCTAGTTCAATTTTAATTTATCTTCACATATATAAATATTGTATTTCGTTCACCATACCTCGCGCGGGGAAATATGCACTTTAATATTTTTAGTTGCCCTGCTCAAAGACTTTAGTGAAAAGAAATGTCTCTAGATAATAATAATGAAATTTAAAAAATAAGACAAACGTAAAAGATAGTTACATTAGAAAAGCTAATTTTTGATACGCTTCGTTGAATTTTTATAAATGTCACCAAAAATTCGCAACGAAAAATGTAAGCAAGCAATATTAGCAACATTATCTTGGTAGACATCGTTGCACGTATGGTTGCTAATGTTTGGCTACTTGGTTTTTGTTTATTATGGCGAGGGGGCAAACCACTACGACCACTTATAACATTTTCACATACACTTCTGAAATTGATAAATACTTAATAGCAAAGTTTCCCAGTGCACATTTCATTAAACTGAAACAAAAATTTAATTGTATTACTACACAGAAAAAACTTTATTTTATATTCAATTACTTAATTAAAAAATTTAATAATTTTTTTATATATAATTTAAACTTTTAGGCACAAGGATAAATAATATATATAAAAGATAGGTCAAAAAAATTTTTTGTTACCTGCTGACCCCCTTTTTTTATTTGCATAATTTATTATCTTTGTAGAATCGTTTAAATAAAATAAATATAAGTTTAAAATTTTTAAACGCACTAATAATCCCAAATTAATATTTTACTTATTAAGTAAAATATTTTTTTATTAAAAATACACTGAAATTGATTATTGAGGGGTTTAGCTGGATCCGATGCGCATTTCACTGTTGCTAATAAAATAAAAGTAAAATAATAATTTGTGATTATTAGTGCGTTTAAAAATTTTAAACTTAAATTGTAACAATTCCCATAATAAACACTAATTATTAACTTGACTGCACTCGGTCAAAAAAATACATGTGTGGCAACACTCTATTCTTAAATAGCTGTTGTTATTATTTACATTTATTTTCTTTTACATACTCTTACGACTACAATTTGAAGCTGAAAAAAAGTCAGCCAATGTAGCAACAGTAAAGTAAGAAAATAAAAAACATGTTGATTATTGAGTTCTTGTTTCAACTTTGTTATTTGTTGTTAAGCTTCTCATTTGTTTAAATGAAAGTTTATAACATAATAACTCTAGTTGTTCTAAGAAGCTTTGGGTAAAGGTTCCCTGATGATCTGCATTAGCAACAGTGAAATGCGCATAGGATCCAGCTAAACCCCTCAATAATCAATTTCAATGTATTTTTAATAAAAAAATATATATATATATATTTTTTTTAAGGTAATTAATGCCTACTACTATTACTAGGTGTTACCTTCTTTTTTTTAGGAAAGGGATAGTGATAGAAGACAGGTGGTGAAGGAAGAGATAGAAGAAAGCTTCATTCTTTTTACAACTCTGCTTTTGCACGCTTTTTAATAATGCAGTGTTGCCGCGCCTTCTGGTGTTAAATGAGGCGTATTAAATTTTGAAGCTGTGTTTAGTAGCAATTTTATTGGTTATTTTACTTCGCCGATGATTTTGCTACACAATACCGACGAAGGAGGGCGCTCTGATGTTACATTAGGATTAGCATCTGCTGAAGTCGGTATAGTTCAGTGACCAGTGACTATGCCTTCATCACTTGAACTTTCCTACAACAACTGATGCAAAGGGACTCTAATGCACATCAGAAAAATGCGTGGTGTTGTTATTTTAATGACTGTCGGATACAGGGATTGAACCCAGGATCTTCAGTTTTGTAGTCAACGTGCTAACTACTTCAGCCAACGTCACCCTCATAAATAAGTAAAATATTAATTTGGGATTATTAGTGCGTTTAAAAATTTTAAACTTAAATTGTAACAATTCCCATAAAAAACACTAAAATAAATATATGTGACGCGCAAAATAGAAAGGGACCTAAGGGTAAAAACCGGTTTTGTTCAGGAGAGCCATTTTAAAGATTTAAATACGTGTATCTTTGGTGTACCATCACATCATAAAACGCGCATATCTCTGGGAGGGAACACTTTTGGGGCATGAGATCGGTCTCATTCGATGCTCAGATGTTTTCCACATCAAAAAAAAAGTGAAAATTGATTTTATTTACCCTTAGGTAAAAGAAAAAGAGGTGTATTGGGACACTCGGTTAGAGCTATTCTACTAAGCTAAATAAAATAAATTTAATGTGTTAAATAACAATGCAATTAAATTATTTGCATTTTTAAAACTATTTATTTAATATTCATAAAATTTATTTAATTTATTAACATTTATAAAAGAAAATAAATTCGCAACAAATATTTGCGTGTGTGGACTTAGCACCCCTGTTTTTTTTCTTAAATGTTATTAGCACACAGAAAACAGATTCTTTGTCACAACCGAATTTGTTGCCAATTGAATTTTGGCGGTTGCAGCAACTATCATAGAATTCTGCTATAGCGACTGAAATTTTCTTGTGGTACCACTATATTTTAACTATAACCCTAAACCCAATAGTTGCAGCAACAGAAAAAATTGGTTGACAGTATGGAATTTGAAATAAATTTTATTCTTGCTACCGAAAATTTGGTTAATATAATTAAAACAATATCATAATTGGTACCTGTAAAAGAAAAATTGGCCTTCCTTGCTGAAATAAAAGTGAACAATAAACGCAAATAAAAATACACAATTTAAGAAATTTATTATTTGACATATTGTCATAAGTTTATTTTAATTGAAATTTATTTCCTAATGGCGAAGCATGTCTATATACATTTCTTCAACCACACATTTTGAAAAGCCACAAACCTGTTATCTTATGCACAGACTTTCAAAAACCATTTGAGAATTCAAAAATCATAATATCTTTGAAAGTCACAAAAGTTAATTTTTTAATTTGCTGCTATAAACTATGATAGTAAACTCAACCTCTAGTTAGTTGCAGCAACTGATTGAAAGTTTTTATTTTAATTTTATTATAGAACGACAATTTTTTAGTTGCTAATACCAAAAGTTGGTAGTAAATCCAATTTGTAATATTTTATTCGGTTGTGCTAATCAATCAGCTAATTAGTCATGACAAAAGCATACGCTCGGTTGATGCAATCAATTTAAGTATTGTCACAATCATATTTTTGTTACAATTATGCCCTTATGGCAATGAACATGGATTGTTTTTTGGATTAACAGAAAATTGATAGCGTGAACTGAAATATAGTTAATGCAAATGATATTTTATTGGACTAACCGTTTTCCAACCAATCTTTTTTCTGGGTGCAGGGACAAGGACTTCATGCATTTAAAAAATGTATTTCAGGCGCCTAAAATATGACATTGAGAACGCAAAACATGCACTAAAAACAATAAAATATGCACATATTTTAAAATTTTTTTGTTCAAAAGAAAAGTTTTAAATTTACTTACAACTAATTAAGGATATAAAAATATTTTATTTCCTCAAGAGGTGCGTGTACAAGCCTTTATTTTAAATTTTTACACAAGATTAAATATGATATTACTATTTTCTGCATTATTAAATTCAAACACGCATTTTTCGAGATATCTTTATATTGCAGTAAAGGGATGATACGTAAATAGAAAGGAAAAGTGTTGTTATTTATTTTTATTTAAAATTTGTATTATTTTTTATATTTTTGAATGTGAAGTTCTATCAATTTGTTCTAAGAAAGCATTGGAAAAGGGCGTGTAACGTCTATAGATGTATTTGGCTCAAATTTAAATGATTCTATTCATATCTTTATTTACGAATATATAATTCTACTGTACCTGTGTATGTCACTGAAGTACTCCTAAACGGCTGGACCGATTTGAATGCATTTTTTTTTGCATTTGGGTGGTGCCCTGGATGGTTTAGATTCACAAATTATCCCGGCAGATGGCGCTGCAGGTATCTATGTTATTTGTCTAAACTGCAACTAAACGGCTTTATCGACTTGAATTTTTGTGTATGCATGTGGGGGCGTAAAACAATGTTTGCCGCGCTCAGCTAGTAATGTTCTATATTTAACTCCAACCATTCCAATGAATTGAATACCAGCTATGAAGTTTGTTTTTTATATCCGTTGTCATTAAAAACAAAAACAATATCACTACTTTCGGCTTTAATAGCAAATCATCAAAATGACTATTTTCACTAAATTAGGTAGGTTTATTTGCTTGTACAATCGTTGCACAATTCTACAATGCAATCGAATAAATGTGGCAAAAAAACCAATCTTGCACTAAAAATTTGTCAACAATAAAACAAAATATGACACAAAACCATGTGATTATGCCAAAATATGAGACAAAGATATGCATTTATGATTAAATTATGCAAAAATATGAATTTTCAGCAAAATATGCAAAAATATGCACTCACAAATCGATGCTATTTTTACGCAAATTCAATGTTTCGTAAATATATTTCATTCTTGCTATTATCAGGGTTAAGGGAAAAAACATGCATTTGCATGAAACCCCTGTCCCTGGTTATTAGTAAGTCATCTGGCATCTGCTGTTTTAGCAACAGAGAAAAATAAAGAAAACGAAATTAAAAAATATTAATAAGAAATCAAAACAAAAATAAATTTATAACAGTAATATTGTCAATTATTTTCGGTCACGACCCTTTTCACAATGTACAATTAAAAGCTAACAGGGACTTTAACGGCAAGTTTTGTATGAAGAACTGTCAGTTAAAGTTCATGTTAACTCTTAATTATACATTGTGAAAAGGGACCCTAATTCATAAAAAATATTTTAGGTTTATTACAGGTTTATTTGACAAATTGCCTACAGAAATATGTCAAATAAGCGCTTAATAAGCCTGAAATATTTTTTATGAATAAGGCAGTTTGTGTGTGCCATAAAAAGCATAGCTCTAAAAAATTAACAAAAATAATATACTGGATTTTGATGAAGGTGAATTGTTTCCATTTGTGTATAAATTAAAAATATTTTTATTTTGCTTTTATAAATTGTTGTCAATGGTACTAATTTACCATATTTCTGTTATATTTGAAAATTACCAATAGTTTTCGCTTATGACAACATTTTTGAAGAATAAAAACAAATGGTCAATTCAACGTCAATAAGTTTCCTGGTTGCAAAAAAAAGAAGAAGAAACAGCAATTTTTAATTTTGCTTTCAGAAGTTTATTTTTAAATTTGTTTGAAATTTATTTTTAAATAAAGCAAATGTCGTTTTGAGCTGTTATTTAAATTAAAAACAAGAACAAAAACATGTTTTACCTTTAGCAATAACTTTTGTGGGTCTGTCCGTATTCAAAGACACAATAACATCAACACAGTTACAAACGTGAAAAGTGTGTGAAAGAGCTACAAATAGGTCATAAGAGTCAGTGAGAAAAAAAATATTTAGTGGAAAAGACGCAGGTGGAAGATGTACAACAAAGCGCAACGGCCAAAAAAAATTCAATGATAAAAAAAATAATTTAAAATTTAAGAGGACTCTGAAAATGGCGCATATCCTACACCGGTATGGTTGTCAACCAAATTTGACGTGGGATGACAGAAAATCGTTCCAAATTGAAGCAAATTCCATCTGAAAAGCAATTTTTTCTTAAATTAGAAATTAATAGGTCTATTATAAATTCTTTTTCTTATATTTTGAGGCTTTGTTTACATAATTTTCAGTAGCCAATCTGTCATAATCATATTTTCTGGAAAAAGTAGTCATAAATTACACTAATACCCTGCTTTTATAAGTCAGGTGGGCGATTCCCCTAAAAAAAATTTATGAAAATGTTTCACCTGAACTAAGAACGTTTTTTATTGATCCGTATATATCATATTTATCGTAAAATTATTCTATGTATGATTATATAGGTTTTTTTTGGCGACTTTTCCGCAAACTAGAATCAAATTGTGGAATATTGTTCGTTTGGTTATGGCAGAGATGTTACTTGCTGTTTAAGAACTGACAGTTATAGTTGATATTTGTTTTGTTTTGGATTTTCCCGTTCCTTAACTAAAACAGAATAATCGATTATTTTTATTTGTAAATCTAATGAAAATGTTACAAACGTAAAAGAGTATGATAAATATAAAGTAAATATTTATGTTGTTATTGGTAACTTTTGGTTTTAAGTTGCTTAACACTGCCATTTATGCACACTTCAATGATTTTTGAAGAAAATATTTTGGGCCTGTCTCACGATGCCGACAACGTTCGACTTGTCGCACACTTACATTTGAAACAACAACAAAGTAATAAAATTTGTTTTGTTTTGAATTTAAGTGTGCGACAAGTCGAACGTGGTCGATATAGTGGGACATGCCCTTTGTATACAATATATAGTGATTATTTTAAAGCTAAAACTTTTTCTTATTTTAAACTAAGTAATTTTGTGCTATAACTAAGAAAATAAGTTAAACTGACTACAGTATTTGATGAGCTGGCGAATAAAACAAGACCAGTCCTGTTAAATGTTTCTTAAAACACAGGGAAATTACTGAACTAACTAGATAGAGACTAGCAAGGAAGAGTCAGTTTTCGTTTTTTAAAGGTAGGATGAATTGGTTTTGAATGAAAATAAAGTTTCGTAACTTCATAGATGTGTACTTGGAGAGCCCAAAAAAACTAAAAATGAAATCATATACTGAGGACATGTCTAGTTTTGTTCGCCAGCTCATCATTTAATTATCTTAGCATTCAATAAATACTGAAATATAATTATATTAATTGATATTTTTACAGCTACATAAAATTTTGTCTACTGCTAATTTATTGACTTAATTAGTCCTTTATGTTAATTACATGAAATCCGTCATTAGCTATATACATATTAGTGTCCTGCACAAGGTATCTTATAAGAACTTTTAAAACATGAGGCATTTTTCAAATGTTATACTACAGAGAAATCTTCTAAAACAAACTTTAACAACACTGTTTGCAAGAAATTTGTTTCAGTATTATAGGTATAGGAGTAAAGAAGAAAATACTTCGTGACGGAAGAATTTGTGATACTTGCTTATTTCTACGCGTGAGCGCGTGTACAAACGTCATGCATGTGTGTGTGTATGATCTTTTATTTTTTTGTGCACATGCAAACGCACACACATGCATTAACATTAGTTGTATGCGGTTAATCACATAATCCCAGTTGGCCACGTCTTTAAGACATCTTTGACGACGGGTACAAGACAATTGTAAGTCGTAGAAGACATATTAAAGACAACTCCATACAAATCGTTGACGAAATTTTCATACAAATGGCGGAGAGGTCACTCAAGACCAGATGAGCGACATTGTCGCTCAGATTGTCCTCAACAAGGCTTTATTGAAGACAAAACGTGTGACACTGTCGCTCAGATTGTCATCAACAAGGCTTTATTGAAGACACAACGAGGGACATTGTCGCTCAGATTGTCCTCGACAAGGCTTTATTGAAGACAAAACGTATGACACTGTCGCTCAGATGGTCCCCAACAAAGTTTTATTGAAGAGAAAACGTGTGACATTGTCGTTCAGATAGTCATGAACGCCGATTTCTTTTAAATTGTCGATTAGACAACTTAATCTACATACGACATGTCGTACATGAATCGTCGAAGACAATGTCGTCTAGGACGATTTGGACAACTGGGATAGCTTACCATCTACATCTTACACACACACACACACACACACACACTCAAACGTACAATATGCAAAATAACAAGCATACACAAATCAACACTACTTCTTTTGAGTGTTTGATACAAACAAACAGTTTTGGCGACATCGCTAGTTAACACTGACATACACGTACACCAATAAATCCATCGTGCTTCGCTTATATTACGACAGCATTTATTATTGGTTTAGTATAATACATGCAACGTGAATACATTTAAAAAAACATGACGAATTTACATTTCAAGACTGTTTATGCAGGTCTCTAATACATATGTATATATTGAATATTTTTGCTTTTCTGTTAGTGAAGTATGCCTGACGTTGGCTGAAGAGTTCTTAACTTTATCAATGTAATCCCAACATCAATGTATTTAATTACACATAAGTTTTTCAAATACTTAAGATTTGATAAGATAAGATGTTCATAAACAAATACTCGAAAGTATTTTGTAACAAATCATTTATTTATTTAGTTTTACAAAGTTTCACTTGATTTTGTTTTTAATATAAAAATTTGAGTTTTCCAAAAACTAATAATCATTTCATATACAAAAGAAAAATCTTGTCCTTGTTTAGAGATGTGTGTATGCATTTATTTACAATTCGCATAAACTTCAGTAAGAGAAGCAAGAAATAAAAAAAATAAATAACGATGCCCTTTGGTGAATTCCATTGCATTTCGAAATAAAGTTTCAAAAGCATTCCACAACTAAATAAATTTTATTTCATATTTTTATTTTCTCGTATTCTTTATTTTCTTTTTTTTTAGCTCAGTCTGCTGCAGCATCACTATTACATTTATTGATGTTGCATGAATGAAATAGAGAAATAAAGTTGGTGTCACAGAGTTTTTCATTAGTTTCTTTTTTCAATCTTTCTTTTTATATTTTTTTTTCTTTGCACACTTTTGTGAAAGAAAGTATTTGTTAGCCAACAAATAAATGTTGATAATAGTTATTTGAAAGGAATGAATAAAAGAAACAAATAAAGAAAATTAAAAAATTTTTGCTATTGAAAATAAGCAAAAATTTTTTAAATCATATAACATATTTTGCAAAAGAGCATTTGTTAAAACTTTTCATAAATTTTTTTTATTAATAATTACTGCATGCCGAAAAATACTTCCATACGTATTGTGTTCGTGGGCGAAAAAAAAATGTTAACCATTAAGCCATTTTTTATCTTAAGTTATGAAGTTTTAATTTTAGCTATCTTCGCTGCTTAAGAAATATTTTAGTTGAAAATTATAAAGTATGTAGTCAAATGGAGTACAGCTTGGTTTTCTGTTATTAATCGTTTGAAATGAAACAGTTCTCAGAAGGATATAAACTCAGAGCTTAAAAAACTTAAAGTTTATGCAAAATTGATGCAAAAAAGTTAGAATTATAACAGAATGCGGCTAGGCCGTTAAAAAATTTTTTGATCACAATCTATTATTTGAAAAAAGTCACAGTGTTTTAAACAAATTCAGTTTAGAATTTGCATTTACAAATTTCCTTGTAGGCTCTACATTGAAAAAATTTATATTTGATTTACATAATTTTGGGTTTGAAGTGGAAAACGACTTTTTTGTGTAGCTGTAAGGACATGCCTAGTTCACATATATCCTTGATTCCAAGAAATACATTTTGAGTACAATTATGAACAGAAGACAAAGGAAATTTGTAACAATTCCTCAAATCAAACATCTAAATCATGCAGATACATATACACATATGATATTTTAATCGCTGCAAGAATACCGAATGTCTCTTGTATATCCTTCATTTTTAAAATCAAAATTCTACTACAAATACAATGGTAAAGAAATTAAATTTTTTACAACTTACAAACCTAAACAGTATAACTTTCTAGTGAATATTACTTGCATCGAAATAGAAACATTCCTACCTCCCATATATCCTATAGGGAAATTTTTAATTAATTCAGTGAAGTCCATTTAAATCGGTGTAGGAATGTGACAGCCTCCCTTCTTAAAATATAAAATATTTTTTAAAGCCGCAATTGCGACGGCAGGGTAGGAAAAATGTTTTAGTACTTTTAGAACTTTAGAACTAACTTTCTAGGGAGTATCATTTTCATTAGAGCAGCTTCAGTTCTACCTCCCATATGTCCTTAATATCAAAAATTAAATTTCTTCTAAGATAATTTTTAACTGCTTTTGAAACAGATTGCTTAATCTTAATTTTAATCGGTGCAGGAAGATAACTTTTTTCCAAATGTTCTTAATTTATAAAAAAAAAATAGTGGCAGCTACAATTATGATCGTAAGTTAACAAAAATTTGTAACAACTTGTAGAATTGAATACCTAAACTCCACAGTTAATTTTATTTAAATCGATGCAGGAATATGACGTCTTCTCATCCGTAATCTGTAATCTCCAATTTTTTCTTCTGAAAATACAATGTTAAAACTTCTATTGAGTTTCATTTTAATTAGTGCAAGGACACCCTTATCTACCCCCTCGGAATGCTGAGAACATTTTTAACAGTTTTTGAAGCAGATTATTTAAGCTTCTCAGTGAATTTAATTTTAATCGGTGCAGGAATATAACTTTCTCTCAAATAATCTTAATTTTAAAAATAATTTACCGCCAGCTTCAATTATGGCCGTAAGACAATAAAAATTTGTAACAACTTGCAGAATTGAATACTTAAACTCCACAGCGAATTTAATTTAAATCCATACAGGAATATAACATCTTCCCATATATCCTTAATTTTCAAAATATTTTTTTCTGAAATTACTTTGTCAAACTTTCTTGTGAGAAAATCTTTAACTGCTTTCTAAACAGATTACTTAAGCTTCTCAGTGAATTTAATTGTAATCGGTGCATGAATATAACTTTCTTCCAAATATCCTTAATTTAGGGGAAAAATTAATGGTAAATACAATTATGACCGTAAGACAACAAAAACTTGTAACAATTTGTAGAATTGAATACCTTAACTCCACAGTGAATTTTATTTAAATCGATGCAGGAATATGACGTCTTCCCATATATCCTTTATTTGCAAAACATTTTTTCTGAAAATAATTTGTAAAACTTTCTACTAAAAAAATTTTTAACTGCTTTTGAAACAGATTACTTGAGCTTCTCAGTGAATTTAATCTTAATCGTTGCAGGAATATAACGTTCTTCAAAATATCCTTAGTTTAAGAAAAAAAAAGAAATTAATGCCAGCTACAATTATGACCGTACGACAATAAAAATTTTGTAACAACTTGTAGAACTTAACACCTAAACTCTTCAGTGAATTTCATTGATTCAGGAATATGACACCTTCCCATATATCCTTAATTACAAAAACTTATTTTCAGCCACAGCTTCCCACGATACGGTAAGGGATATTTGCCATAATTACACAGTTAAATCTCGCCAGTGAATTGGATTGCAATTGGTTTACGGACTTGTATACCTGCCATATATCCTTAAGGTTGAAAAGTGAATTTAAGTTTCAATTCTAACTAGATTTTTTTATTTTTATTTTTTAATTCTTCGTAATTGTTACACTCACAGCCTTTACGAAAACGGGCATAATATTTTTTTCTCTTTGATGAAACGTTCCTATGTATAAATGAATGTTAAAAAAGAAATCTAGGACGCCATGAAATAACATACTAAATGAGTTTGCAATATCTTATGAAAAAAAAATCTAAATGACCATAAATTTCCTTAAAAATTTTCTGCCTAGATTTTTTGCATTTTAATTTCGGTTTTCTTCATATTTTGCAGCAAAAAGCCCATAAAGTATAAAAAAATGTATAAACAAAAAGTAAAAAAAATAGAGAAGAAATTTAAGCAAAAAAAAAAAAAAGAGGAGACGCAAAGTTCAAATGAAAAACATGCCTGGCTGTTAAACAATTTTGCATGTTCCCAATTGTTTTGCGGAAATCTTCAGTTCTTTTTATTTCTTTATTTTTTTTTTAGTCATTTCTTTTATGTAGATTTTTGTTTCTACACTATTTTGGCGTTTGTTGCATACTTTGCTCTGTATATAAATGTGGGATGGAAACGTGAGTAGGGTTTCATTGCACGCTCAAAAGCTCGCACTAACTCTTGTTTAGCACTGATTTTTTTTAACTCAATATCCTGCGTACTTACTTATGTGGATGTGAAGAAAAAAGTTACAATCACGCTCAGTAAAGTTACAATCTTATTAGGAAATTTATAGATTTGTGGCGTTTGTTATGTGTTTATTTAATATAATTTTGCTATTTACATCATCGCATTTTTTTATTTAAACTTAACGTAATAATTCTGCTATTTGTATCATTTCATTTTTCATTTCGCTTTTAGAAAGCCCAGTTAACAAATCAAAACCTTTTAAGCAGCAAATCTATTCCGCTCGTTTCATTCAAACCATGTTAATGTTAATATTTATGAGTCATACTTTTGCAAAAATTAGTCACGCGTGGTTAATGATCATCTCTATTTCCTTTATCTACATCTGTAGTAAATGTTGAATAATGGCTGCTCTTTTTGTGCTTGATGTGTTGTGTGTTTCTTACACTATTATTTCAAATTTGCTCTGCTATCACATCCTTTTAGTAACTCTAACCTACTAACTAATACAAACACACTTGTGTTGAACACTTAACTCTCAAGTTCTTTTCTAGCATATATCTGTATATCTGAATTCTGTTCATTTCATTTCTCTATTCATGCCGCAATAGTTTGTTGCCTTGCGGTGTTTGTGCATGATTATATTTGAGTATGTGTGTTACGTGTGCGTTAGTATGAGTGTTTGCATGTGTTACCACATGTGTCAGTAACATAAAACCCCCAAAATGTCATAGTATGTCAGAAGTTAAACCAAAGAAGAAAAAAAATGCATAATACTTCTACTCATTATGTACATACATATGTATGTATGACTGAAACTTTTAACGGACAGACAGTCAAGAAGTATAAAATGGCAACATAACCGTCAACCAGAATGACAGTTAGACAAATATGTGAAGAAAAGTGTGTGGAGTACAGTAGTTTTTTTTGTCACGCTCTTAATTACTAGTTTGAGCAAAATATGGCTGCAAATTAAAGATTTTTTTTAACTGTTTAGGAATTCTAAATATTTTATTAAAAACAAAAGAAATGTTGGGATTAACAGCTCTAAAATCCTAAATTAAAAACATACAACCCAAATTGTGTAAATTACAACAGCGAAATGAGATTTAAATTTAAATAAAGAAAAATTAAAAAAACAAATTTTTTTTTGCTATTTTCATAAAAATTGTTCTCCAAACAAACGCATAGAAATGTAAGCGCTGCCTAGCTACTTAGAAAATTTTAAACTTTTTAGGAAAAATAAAACAAATTAGTAAAATATTTGTTGAATTCACAAGCTCAGCTCGCATTTGTTTTTTTAAAGAAAAAATTAAAAAACAAACAAAAACAAAAATAAGAGATTTCTTGAAGATTAAATATTTTTTTTTTTCGATATAAGCAATAAGCTGAATATTTTATTCTACACTCTGAATTTAAGAAATATTTTACATTCACCTTTATTCCAGTGATCAAACGACGACAATATCAAAAAATCAAATTAAAACAAAATAGTCTTATTTAGTAACTTTAATATCCAGAAGAAAAGTTCCAAGTTTCCACCTCTAAAGCTGTGGTTTTAATTTTTTTAATTTTCTACACCAAACTTTTCTTTCCAAAACGTAAAACATGTATAATTTATAAAGAAAAAGAAAAAATTAATTAGACCTAGTTATATGGTATATAAATACCACAAAAAGTTTAAGTTTCCCAACCCTGGAATCGTCGTTTTTTATTTTTCTGATTTCTTATACTTTTAAGAATATAAGATATGTTTAATTTATAAAGAAAAGGAAAAATTTCTTTTAGCAAGTTAAAAGTTAAAGTTTTCCAACCCTGGAAACGTCTTTTATATTTTTTTAATTTTTTTTATTAGAAACACCAATTTTATTCCTACTGAAGTATAAAATAAGTTTATTTGACAAAAAAAAATAATAAAAATTAGATTTCGGTAGTTACTTTAGTATGGGAAAATAAAGTTTGAGTTTTCCAGCTCTGAATCTACTGCTCGATTTTGATGATTTTCAATATCAATATTTTTCAGGCTATTTCTGATACACTACTCCAAGACCGAAGTCTCTAGTTTTTCTGGGAGCTTCGGAAAACCGATTTCACGTACAGACAAACGGGCAGACGGACATCGCATATTCGCCTTCCCTATGCATAAGGATCTAGAATATATATAATTTATGGCGCGCTTATTAATATATTACAAACGGAATGACAAACCTATATATACCCTTTTACCATTTTTTGGTAAAGGGTATACAAATTAAAAACCCGACTGCGAACATTTTTGAACCGTTAAATATCCTAAATGGTCATTCGAAATGCAAAATTATAAGAGAAACATAAAAACGATTTTAAAATACCTGTCGAATGATACACATTTTGATATATTTCGCCGACTTTTATTTTATTTTTCGTATTTGCAAAATGGCGTCTATATTTTGACAACTGACATATCTTTAGTGACACTCCCGGGATTAAGACAAATCGATTGACGTAAGAGTTATTAAAATCGATTCACGCATTCGGTTTATATAACTAGTGCCGCAAAGGAACACACATACATATATACATATACATACATACATACATAGGCTAATAAACACAATACCTTTCTTTGCGTTGCGCAGGATCTACTATAATTTTTAAAGTATTTTTTATTTTTCACTTAATAATCTATTAATGGTTCTCGCCATTGTACGCACTTAGTTTCAAGTGATACTTCAAATTTTATTTCAGCTAAATAAACAAATTTCCAGTTAACTGCTTGTTTTATATATAATTCTTTTTATTCAGAAATATTTAGGCGAAACAAAAAATAAGCGTTGAAAAAAGTATTCAATTCTATAATAAACAAACTAGAATTCAAATAACGTAAAAGAAACAACAAAACTATAAAAATGTAAATACAAATATTTACAAGTGCATTTACATGAAATTGCTAAAAATTTTTGTTTGAAGGAAAACAAAGTTGAAAAAAAATTCTTATTTTTATAGTTTTTATGATGTGTGTAAATAAAAATGAATTAAAATTTTTCCAGCATACATTTAGGAACTTTCCTGAATAAAGCATAAAGCATTGAAGTATTAAAAGAGAGAAAGAGAGAAACAGAGTGACAGAAAGGTTACACTGTTATGCAGAAAAATTGTCCTTTAAGTGGAAATAAATGCAATAAAAATCTAATTCAATGCAACAGATTTAAATCTGTTTACAGTTCAGCGCTATACTGTACAGGGGTCTAATCGTCGCTTTCGATAACGCGCTGATTCCACACTTTTTTCAGTTTGATATTATGGCATTCGCTATCGAACAATGTAATAATATGGTTCGATATTGAATGCTATAATCTCGTTCTCGAAAGCGACGATTATTTCCCAGATTTTTTACACAAATTTTACATCTCCAATACGGCGGTGCCGCTAATATCTTTCACAAGAACTCGAGAACAAATTTTTCAATTTAGACATTTAAAATACCAAATAAGAAAAATCTGTCGGAGAAATTTTTAGCCAAGGGTTCTCTGATGATCAATTTCAATGTATTTTTAAGAAACAATTGGTATTTTACTTAAACAGTGAAATATTGAAATATTAGAAAGTCCCAATAATCACACAAACGATTAACGGCCTGTCCCACGATGTCACCAAAAATCGTTCGTTCAAAAACTTGTATTGCAAACAACAATAACATTAGAAAATTTGTTGTTGTTTTCAATGCAAGTATTCGATCGAACGATGTCGACAACTTTCGACTTGTCTCACAGTCACATTGGAAGCAACAAAATTTTAAAATTTGTTTTTGTTTTGTATGTGACTGTGCGACAAGTCGAACGCTGCCGACATCGTGGGAGAGGCCTAAAATTCCATTGCTTGGCTGAAGTAGTTAGTACGTTGACTACAAAACCGAAGGTACTGGGTTCAGTCCCTGTATCCAACAGTCATTAAAAATAAACAAACCACGAATTTTGCTGATATGCATTAGTGTCGCTTTGTGTGAGTTGTTGTAGAAAAGTTCAAGTTATCAAGGCATAGCCACTGGTCACTGAACTATACCGACTTTAGCAGATACTAATCATAATGTAACATCAGAGCGCCCTCCTTTGCTGTGTAGCAGAATCATCGAAGAAGTAAAATAAATGATAAAATGACTACTAACCATAGCTTAAAAAAATTTAATAGGCCTAATTTAACACCAGAGGCGCTGCAACACTGCATTATTAAAAACGTGTAAAAAGCAAAGTTGTTAAAGAATGAAGCTTTTCTCTGTCTCTTCCTTCACCGCCTGTCTTCTTTAACACTATCCCTTGCCTGAAGAAGGTAACACCTAGTAATAGTAGTAGTGTTACTTGTCTTTATATAGAAAAAAATAAATAAATAATAATAATAATAATAATAATAATAATAATAATAATAATAATAATAATAATAATAATAATAATAATAAAATAATAATAAAATAATAATAAAAAAATAGTTTAATTCAAGCTTTTTTCTTGTAATTTTCAACTTTGAAAATATTTTGAAATAAAAAATCAAACATACACGTGTTGCCAAATACGTAATCTATTTATTGCTAAAGCTGAAATTGTGGTGAAAGATATAAAAAATAAATAAATTAAAAAGTGAATTTTTAAAAACAAAAGGTGAGAAAAATCGTGAAAACAACAGTGAAGGCAGATGCGCGGAAAATTATTATTTAAAAAGAAATGACAAGAATTATTTTTGAAGCTTGAAATATACTTGAATTTAATTGTTATACAACGCTCAGTTGAAGTATAATATAAAGCTTTAATTGACCTGTACTAAAACTGAATTGTTCGAATTGAATTCAAGTTTCCTTTTCACTGGAGAATGCTATTGAAATAAATTGTAAATAAAGCATAATTCAAGCCTTGAAAATTGAATGTCTGACTTGAATCATAATTGTTTAACACTTGTTCACAAGCAAAATTGCTTATTGTGATATTTTATATTTCTAGTTTCTTTTATTTTCTTTTTTCTTAAAAAAAAGTGTTAATTTTTCCGGCAAGAGAACTAGCATAAATGTATAAAATCCATTCAAGAAAAAAAAATACTTTTCTCTTATTGCATTTTCAGTTGATAATATATATTTTTGATATTTCTATTTCCTTTTTCAAAAAAAAAAAACTAATATTGGATTTGTAACACATCATCAAAATCACGACCATTAGCAGAGAATGAGGTAAAAATAGAAATCATGGATGGCAGACACGTTATTAGTATTGCCAGCTCGTTTCCAAAAGAATCCTAATCCAATCATTTTCATAAATTCTCTTATTGCTCCCTTATGACTTGATCTCCTGTATAAGCCTATTGATGTACATACGTGCAAAAGGCCATATTAATCCATACACATACATACACTTTCTGCACAATCCTCCATTCACTCACATGAAATGCTTTCAGAAGCTTTTTGTCTGTCTTGTCTTAATATTCACATACTCTGAATGCTTGAGACAAAGGGTATTCCAAAATTTACTCAAGATTTGTTTACAAAAAAACCTTAGTCTTATCTTAACAATTGCAGTTGTCTAGCTTAAAGCCAATGGAAAATTTAATTTTAACTAATAAAAATTTTCCTAGTTAAACCAATTAATTTGTAATTGTTATTCTATTTTTAGTGCACATTGCTAATACGATTTGAATTAAAAAAAAAATTATTCTGATGAAAAAAAATATCTCAAAATGTTATTGAGAGTTACGTGCACAAAAATTATAACTTAAATAAATAGAAAATAGACTGATTTTTTTGTTGTTGTAAATTTGTGTTCTATTTCAAAAAAAAAAAAAAACGAGCCGAATGAAAGCTCTTGCATTGAGCAAGTCTCACATACCTTTTTTTTATAACTGAAAAGAATGTATGAAATATTATTCTTTAAACTCATATCACGTTCCTCTCTTATAGTTTTCTTGCTGATTGTAATGCAACAAAAAGGGGAAAAAAGTAAGATAGTAACAGGATTTTAACATTTCTTTTAAGCCTAAATATTGTGTGTGTTTCGTTGGAAAATAATATTAAATTTTAAAGGAGAACTTGTGTTAGCATTTAAGGCTAGTTCTGTTATAAGATATTAAATAGAAATATAACACATTTGTTTTGATTAATATAATAAAAAAATCTGTTAAATTAAGTTTATAAAATATTTAACCTTGAGTTAATATATTCAACTTAATGAAAAAAAAAAAAAATATTCTAGTATCTTAAAAAATTACTTCCCCGACGACTGTTTTAATAACTTCTACATTCTTGTCTTTCTTTTCAGGTATGTCCACCATAATACGTTTATTTAAGGTAACTCTTTGTTTATTTCATTAAATTTCTACTAATAAAATTTCTAACAAAATAGTATTTTAAAAAAACCCCTAACTAAAATTATTACGCAAAAAGTGTAACCGAAACTGCAAATAAAGGAAGCTAAACAAAAATTCTTTTTTAAGAAAAAACAAAATCTAGCCAATGCTTTTCTATTTGCAAAAGTCTTCAAAGGAAGCGTAGAAGAAAGCAAAACCTAAAAAGCAAAGCTAAAGAAAACTCTTAATGACCCCATTTTTCCACTTGAAAGCCACATAAAAATGCAAATACCATCTAAATTAAAACCTCTATCTTTTGTTTTAAAATTCTTGTTTTACTTGGCATTTTCTTTCATAGTTTTTTTTTATTATTCGAATGAGTTTTGTGCTGTTCCCTCTTTGTTTTATATTTTACATTTCACATTTAACCCCTTTGAGCACGTTTACAATTCACGTCTTTTTCCCTTTTAACATTTCAAGCGATTTTTGCACTTAATGACTTCCCTGGCAATTGTTCTGTTAATGAACTAATGAATATGGAGAGCAAAAACAATTTATAACAACAACAAGAAGAAACAATGGTGTTAACAAGCTAAAATAATTAATAAAATAAAATTTTAAACACTAAAGGAAAGTTATAACTGCTATAGTCTAGTATAGCGACAGGCAAATTAGGACTTATTAGCCTTTTATATCTTAAACGTGAGTGACACAACGTCATAGCTCGAAAAAACAAATGCTAGTTCTAAAGAAAACAGTTTTAAAGTTTTCAAATTATACATTTCTTATAAAAAAAAAACTAAAATTAAACTTATCTCTCAAGAGTTTAGTATACAAAATATTTCTTTGGAACTTTTGCAAAATATGAACAATGGCTCGACTTTATGCATTATTAACTCAAAAATTTTATTTCTTGAGTTATGACGTTATTATCAATACGAAATTAGCACTGATGACGTTATACAAAATCTTGAGTATTTTTTTAGGGTTCCGTGCACCAAGAACCGTAGGTGAGGTTAGGTTAGGTAGGGGTGGCTGTCAGAAAGCCGGACTCACTTAAACCGTTTTGGTCCATTGTGATACCACGGAGACTCTGCTTATGCGGAGTCCCCACCGTCGAACCATCCAGAGCTCAGTATAAAGCTACTAATACGTTGAAGTTCGACACTAGCAAAGTCAGAAAGTTCCCTGAATTCAAGAGGTCCCATTGTGGCCATTATCTTTCCTGCAAGTCCAGGACAGTGACAAAGAAAATGTTCTATGCTTTCCTTCTCATCGATATCTTGGCAGCTTCGGCAAAAGTCGTTGTGTTCAACCCTTAGCCTTTGTGCATGCCTACCTATGAGACAGTGTCCGGTTAACACGGACACTAGAATCGAGATTTGTTTCCTATTCTTCGAAATTAGGTAATCCGTACCTTCTCTATTTAGGTGAGTCCATAACTGCCTTGTGATCACGCAATCATTTCTTGTGACCCACCTTCTATTTGTTTCGTCCTCTGTCTTGCGCCTAAGTCTGAGTTTGCAAGAGAGTAGGTGTAGACCCACACATTCCAAATCCGGTGGAACCTGTAAGGTTGTCTCAATTCTAGCAATCTCGTCAGCCATAGAGTTCCCTGAAAGCCTCTATGCCCCGGGATCCAGATGATCCTAATATCAAACTGCTCTGCCATTTCATTTAGAGATGATCGGCAGTCGAGGGCTGTTGTTGTTCTTAGAAGCGGGGATTCGAGGGCCATAATAGCTGCTCGACTATCGGTGTAAATGTTAATCAAAGTCGTTGAAGTGACATTCACTCTCAATCAATTCGCAAAAGAAAGACACTGCAGTGATCCGGAAGTCGCCTTGCAATACGAAGATCTAAAGCCCTCGAAAAGACCCTTCACACCTTCATGTGTTTTGGAGCCGTCCGTATAAAAATCAACACTTTTTTTCTACCTGGAGTTCCATTCATCCACATTTCTGTGGATGGTATCCAGGTTTTATAAAGACGTACGTGTAGTAGAGCAGGGGAGGTTTGGTCAATCCTCCTCTTCATCATCGAGTATTCTGCAGTGGCCGGTTCCATTGCCGTTCCACAGAGAGGTACATCGAAGACGGATTGCCGAGGACGTTGCCATCTCCTTCCCTACTAGATCTAATGGTATTAGATGAAGAAGCATCCCCAGTGCATCCGTAGGAGTTGTGCGAATAGCACTGGTTACATACAAGGATGCAGGTCTTTGCGCCTTGTGTAAGATGTATAGATATGTCTTTTTCGCCAGGGATGGCCACCACACGATGATGAGAATTGGACGTACTGTTGCAGTATAGATCCAATGAACAATTTTTGGGGTAAGACCCCAATTCTTCCCAATGGATTTTTTGCATAGATATAGTGAAATTGTTACGTTTTTCACTCTCTCTAGAATATTCGCCTTGAAACTCAGCTTTGAATCAAGAATAACACCAAGATATTTTGCAGAGTTGGACACTTTTATCTCTGTATTATTAAGTGTGATAGGTCGGAAATCAGGTATCTTATACTTCCTAAAGAAAAGTACTAGTTCCGTTTTATTAGGATTAACGGCGAGCCCTCGTTTCTCCGCCCATCTTGTCAAATATGAAAGACCATCCTGTAGGATGTCCCTTAGAGTTGTGAGGAATTTTCCTCTTACAGCTATTGCGACATCATCAGCATAAGCCACGATTCTGCACCCCCGCGATTCTAGAGATAGCAGCACAGAGTTTAGAGCTAGATTCCAAAATAGTGGCGAAAGAACTCCTCCTTGTGGTGTACCCCTATTTACAAAGCGGGTATGCCTAGAAGCTCCTAGAGCCGCAGTTATCCTGCGGTGAGTTAGTAGATTTTGAACCCAATTACACAATCCCGCACCAACCCCCAAATTCGACAATGCATCAATTATCGCGTCTGGAGATATATTATTAAAAGCCCCCTCAATATCCACGAAGGCCACAAAGGTGTATTCACCTACAGAAAGAGATTTCTCTATCATGCCAACCAGCTCATGTAGAGCCGATTCTGTTGACTTTCCCGTTTGATATGCATGTTGATGCGAGGAAAGTAGTTTATCATTGATAGTTTTGCGGATATAATGATCAACCATCCTTTCTAATGCTTTCAGAAGAAAGGATGATAGACTTATAGGTCTGAAGTCCTTCGGTGTGGTATGAGAGCTTTTACCAGCCTTCGGTATGAAGACCACTCTCGCTTCCCTCCACTTGTCAGGAACATAACCCAGTCTTAGACAACTGGTGTAAATTCTCAGTAGCCTTGGGTCTATGAGATTCGATACTTTTCATATCTCTGCCGGTATGATACCGTCGGGTCCTGGGGACTTGTAAGGCTTGAAACTTCTCAGAGCCCAATTTAATGTCTGCATATTGACGATTTCAGAAATATTTTCCGCAGGTATGGGACAAGGATCAGATGTCTGAATCTCAGACACTGAGTTACCCGGAAAGTGAGTGTCCAGCAGGGTTTCAAGAACCGTAAGAACTATGGAAATTTTCAGTACATTAAAATATATGTGAAAGTTAAAAATAAAAGGATTTTCTAAAGCGAGCAACAAAAAATCCTAATATAGTATACATTTATTTATACATACATACATAAATAAATAGACACTTATAGTCTTATTTTTAAAACTTATTGAGGCTTTATAAAGGCTTCATAAGAAAATTTTTGTATAAAAATTTGTCTTAAAAATTATTTGTAAAGCCTTCATAATTTTTGTAAATAAGACCCTTAAAATTTAATGAAGTAGCTTGAAACGGAATAAAATCGCCATAACTAAATAAAATCGCTAAAACTAAAATAAGTCACTAAAAACCGAAAAAATCGTTGAAAATGAAAAAACGCCCAAAACTAGAAAAACGCCAAAAACCAGAGCTCACAATAATTGGTCTCTGTCGTGCTTGTTGTCAAAAAAAAACACTCATCCACTGACACTATGCGACACTGTCGCGAAAAAACCCTCAAACTTCGTTCTTCTTTGGCTTGCTCCTCGCTCAACCAACGACCGTTTTTTTCAATCGCTCGACTCAAGTGTTCACTCAAGACCTTTATTTCGTAAAATCTCTGCAAACGGTCTTTTGAGCATGTATATGTGTTGCGAGTGTGGATAAGTAAATATTTTCATACATACTATGTACGTCATGGAGATTTGTTGTTTTTGTTATTTTATTTTATAAACATTATTTAGCAAAATACATGACGTCTAATTTTGTTTTTGTTGTACACATATCTGTCTTTTATTTTACATTTACACTTCGTTGACAAATAGTTTGATTTACAAATATTTTTATTGTTATTTATTATTATCTTCTCCCTTCCTCTTTAATGCCTTGCCTGTGACCAAATAGCTAAGGCAACAACATAAACGAAACGCAACAACAAAAATAAAGACCTTTTTTGCAAACACTTTGCTTGTTTGGCTCACTTACTGATCCTCAGTAGCTGAGCAAATAATGATTATGTTCGTATCATGCGCTCAGTAAGAGACCGATTCGTGTGTTACGCTCAATCCATAACCCGTGAGCGATAACACGATTGAAATGAAAAAAATGGTTGCTGTTCAGACAATGAGTGATTCTGTCTCATTTTTTTAGGTCTTTTTAGTGAGAAGACCGCACAGAGAAATTTGGTTGAGCATATTTTGCGAGCTCTGCCAAAAACTGAAAAATATCCCAAAATCGAAAAAAATTGCCAAAACTAATAATATCGCTAAAACCAAAAATATGTATTAAAAAAAATTTCCAAACCGAAAAAATCGCCTAAAACGAATAAAAAAAAATTAAAAATGCGTCAATACTAAAAAAATCGCCAAAAACCGAAAAAAGTCGCAAAAAAGCAAAAAGTGCCGTACGGAACCTTTTTTTTCCGTGCGAGTCAAAGTCGCACTTTACTGAATTTATTTCAACTTCACATTTATTTATAAAATTTGTTCTTTCTTCAAAAGTTCTCGATCCAAAAAATCACCAATACAAGTGTAAACGTACAGGTAACCTACGATTTACGCTATTTTTTGGTACCGAACTATGTACGCGTAAATCAAATTCTTATAAAATAATGTTCATAATGGTTTAAAATCTTTTTTTTTTTTTTTTTTTTTTTTTTGGAAGCAGGAATGTGTAGCATTTCGCGTGAATCGAAACGTGAGATACATATATGCAAAATTTTATTTTTTATTTAAAAACAAACAATCTATTTCAATGTGTTTTAAATAAAAATTTTAGTGAATAAGTAAAATAATAATTTATGACTACTAGTGCATTAACAAATTTTAAACTTAAATTGTAACAATTTCCAAAAAAAAACACTTATTGTTAACTTGAATGCATCCTGTAAAAAATGTGGTGTGGCAACACTCTATTTTTGCTAAAGCATTGAAAGCTTTTTTTACATCCAGTTTCTTTACATACTTCTTGCAACTTTAATTTGAGCTGAAAAAAGTCAGCCAATGTAGGTAGCAATGGTAAAGTAAGAAAGTAAAACACATGGTGATTAGTGAGTTCTTGTTCCAACTTTGATATAAGTTGACTTCTCATTTGTTTAAATGAAAGTTTAACATAATAACTCTAGTCATTCTAAGAAATTTTTGGGTAAAGCTTTCCTGAAGATCTGCATTAGTAATAGTGAAATGCGCATAAGATCCAGCTAAAGCCCTTAATAATCAATTTTAATGTATTATTAATAAAAAAATATTTTACTGAATAATTAAAATAATAATTTTGGATTATTAGTGCGTTAAGAAACCTTAAACATCAATTGTAACAATTCCCATAAAAACTCAAAAAATAACTATTCTTTATCAAATATTTATTTGAGTAATTTCGTTTTGCTAGACCCAGGCAAAAGAAGTGGTTAAATCCAGTTGATATGTCTCTCAGCTAAAATACGAAAATTAATCAATCTGACAGATCTGGCAATGTGCTGTCAATATACTGACAATCAAAAACTGCCACCACAAGGTATATAGATCTTCAGTTCACACGGTTGTATGAAATTTTTTAAAAAAATCTAAGAATTTATTGCCAGACGCTTGTATGACAATGAATTTATCTGGCAACATTGTCAATTAAAAAGTTGTCAGTTCACACGGTTGTCAGTCATATCACACTGTTGTCATATGCCAAATTTGTCAGAACGGCTGCTGTGAGTTGCCAGACTCAAAGCATTTAATAGAAATTGTCAATTATCAATCGTTTGTGCTGGCGTTATATGTAAAAAGTGAAAATATAAATTCTGCGGCTAAAAGGAAAAAGTGATTAAGTCGAGATAAGCTAATTTTGAGTTAATGCTACGTCCGTAATCTGCATATTTGAAAGTAGCACTGGTCAAAATCTCAATTAATTTGTGTGATTTTTCAGGAAGTTATAGCACTATGACTTGGGAATAAGCTTTTTTAGACTTCTAATCTCATTTGGAATAATAGCTTAATTAAGCTTATACTATGGTATATTTCAACTTAAATGTATTACTTCTAGTGTGTAGAACAATATTTGCCTATAAAAATCAAGCTTACCAGAGAATTTCCCAATTTAATCGTAAAATAAACTAATTTCTGAAAATCGACTTGAAAGCTTAAAAGTGCTTTCCTGCAAAACAGTAAAATATGACTTAAGCGCTTTTTCCTTATTGCCACAGAATTATTAAACAGAAAAAAATAGCATCGAAATGAACCCAACAGAATAAATTGTTAATATTTAATTTAAAAAAATTAACAATCATCATTGTTGATTTAACAAATTTAAATCTTTGTAATCAATTAAATTACTCAAAAAAATTATTTGTTAAATTTTATCATAAGGAAATGTGTACATTAAGAAGAAACAATAAATTATGTTTTCATTATTTGCGTATCTAATAAAGAAATTTTTTCGTTTCAAGGATTTTGATTGTGTATAAAAACCCATTATTAATATAAAAATTATGCTAATACAATTTGTAATTGTACGGAATTTGTAATTTGCGCGGAAATTCAACTATTCTTATTGTTAATATATCAATAACTTTAATTGAAATAACTTCGAAATCTAACAAAAATTTTGAAAATGCTTGAAAAAATAAATAGATTTCAACAGAATATTTGTTGATATATTAATTAAAAATATTTTTCAGATTTTGCTTCAACTTACAATTTCGTTAATTGTATTTACAAAAATCGTTGTAGGTTCAAAATCAATTGATTATTTAATTGATATAACAAAAAAAAAACTAATTGTATTTACAAATAATTTGTTTGTATGTATGGACCATAAAGAAGCAATTGCAATCAATGATTTTGATATTTTTGCACTTTAGTTTTTCTTTAAAAAAAAAATAATGGCTTTATGCTGCTTTCAGTTAAGGTATGTATACTAATAGTGAAAAATGCTGAAAATAAATGTGCAGCCGGCTGCTAATATTTCAATTGCTTATTATTCTTTTCCCATTCATTTTATAGCTAATTCCCCATAACATGAAAGTAATATTTCTAATTATATTTCTTAACTAATCCAAATGAAACAACAAATCAAATACAAAATGATTTTTTAACAACTTTTAAATGTTTGATAAACGAAATCAATTGGCGTATTAACATAAAACTTTTCGTCATAATTGAATTAAGTTGCATTAAGCATTTGAACGTTTAAATTTACTAACAATTCCTTTACTTTATTTGTTAAATCCTTTCTACAATCAACACTCATCAATCTTCAATTTAAAAGGAAAACATTCCCCCAAAGGGTTGATTTATCTAAATTTTTTTTTTTTTTTTTTTGGAAACGAAATGCCCCAGGGATGCTGCTAAATCCCTTTTTGGAATGTAAAATGAATGAGTGGGTTTTTGGAGGGCGTTGTTTTTCAGTTCCATTTTTACTTTTCCATTAAAAAAGGAAGTGTGTGATTGCTTGTAAATGTAAATGTGATGAATAATAAACTGGTTGTTTGTGTGTGGGAAAAATAAGGACGAAAAAGGAAATATCCCTTTTTTTATCACTTCTTGTGTTTCTTTGTTAATAAACTTTTATTAGCTGGTGCGTTTGTATATGGGTGGTTACCTTTTGATTAAAAGTTATACAAATATATGTATGTGACTTCAACATATACAAATAAATACTATAATTTTTTATCATTTACAGTGGGCGTATTATGTATATACGTATTTATTTTTTGCTAGCGTTGACATTTTTTTCTTTTTGTTTTTGTATTATCATGTTTTTTGATGTGTAAACATCTATACGCTGGGGGGTAAAAATCTTTTGACTTTGATTTCTTTGCTGAGATTTCTTCGCTGAGATTTCTTTGCATTGTCAAATCGGTATGAGCTATGTATGAGTGTATTAGTGTTTGAAAGAAGCAATACCAAGCAGAGAAACAAGTCGACCGGCTCGAAGCCGACGGTGCGCCGCCGCCGGTTATTTTTCTGTATATTTCCGTACACCAAAGGTGAAAATGAACCGCAAGAGCTACGGGCTTGAAATTTGGACACAATGTGTAGACATTTTGCCACTACAACAACAAATACATGAGAGTTAAAAACTAAAGGGTATTCCAAAACGAGCAACGAAAAATGTTAAAATCCCATGTAATATACATACAATTGTATGTACATATATACACTTGAAATTTTATACAGACTACAACAATTAACACTAAATTTAAAAAATTTAAATCAATGGGTGTTCCATCAGTTAATGCAATTTTGACTTTGTAATTTTAACAACTTGCTGTATCTTGGAAACCGTAAGAGCAAAACTCTTGAAATTTTCAAAAACGGTAAAACTAAAAAATTAAAAAAATATAAAATCGCCAAATCTAAAAAAATCGCCAAAGACAAAAAAAAAATCGCCAAAACGAAAAAAGCACCAAATTAAAAAAAAATTCTAGGACTAAAATAAATCGCGAAAAACCGGAAAAATTGCCAAAAATGAAAAAACACTTAAACAAAAAATTCGCCAATATGAAAAAATCGCCAAAATGAAAAAAATCGCCTAAATAAAAAACCTTAAAAACAGAAAAAAATCGCCAAAATTAAAAAAACCCCAAAAAAACAGAAAAAAATCGCCAATATGAAAAAATCGCCAAAATGAAAAAAAATTGCGAAAATTAAAAAAACCCAAAAAGAGAAAAAAAACGCCAAAACGAGAAAAAAGCGATAAAACTGAAAAAAATCGTTTAAACTGAAAAAAATTAAAAAAGGAAGAAAGCTAAATCAAAAAAAAATGATCAAAACCGAATGTGCGCGAGTAAAAGTCTCACTTTACTGAATTTATTTTAATTGCAATGCGTACACAACAACAAGAACAGCAACAACTAAACGATGAACAACAGGAATTAAAAATTAAAAAGTAAAAGTAAATGCATTTACCATAGATGAGCACTGCAGTACCACTAAAGTTTCAGTAAAAACAATAAAAAATGTTTAACAAGTAAATTTTTACTGATTGCTAAAATTTTTTTCTACAATTTTTATAAATTGCCTAAATGATTTGTTATATGGGTGTATTGAATTTTCAGTAATCAGTAATGCCCGTATTCATAATGAAATTCTACCAAGTGGCTAAATGTTTTTCATACAAAAGTTTTAAAATTTGATTGAAAAAACTTTGCCACTTGCTACAATTTTATTATGATTACGGCCCTACGATTTTACTGGTAATGCAAATAAAATTTCATTAGCAGTAAAAATTTACTGAATTTTTTTAGTAATCAGTAAATTTACTGCTTACTGCAATTTTGAATGCAGTACATATACATATACTGCAGTGTGCCCATTTACTAACCAAATAAGTTTAATATAACAAAAATCAAAAATTTTAAAAACCCCCGACTTTTTTCAGTAAATATGTTATAGCTTCTAAACGGCTGGGCCGATTTTCTTCAAACATAGCTAAGAACCCTCTCAATCAAGTCGTCTTTCAAACAGAAAAAACTAAATCGGTGCAGCCGCTTGGGCTGTATGTGGACACGGACAGACACACAGATACGCAGATACACAGACACACACTATAAACTTATAACACCCCTTTTGTTAGTCGGTGGTTAAAAACAAACAAAAACCAACAAATTCATATGTATTTACAATATTGAAAGTTTTGATACTTTTAATTAATTAATTTAAAAAAAGATACTAAAAGCATAAATTCTTCCAACTTAAAAAAAATTTCATTACTAGATGTTTACACATCTCCTCTGTGATCGGACTCACAAAATTACAAATTACCAAAAATATTGTTTTAATAATATTAGGATATTTTTGCCAAGAAGCTAAAAAATTTAGATTTTTTAAATTTAAAATAAATGTAAATATTCAAAATATTTTTAAAGCTTAAAAAATTTGCGCAGCCTGGCCTACGATGTCGGTACACAACGTTCGATCGATTCTCAATAAGTACACACAATATTAAAATTCAAGCGCTCCACATTAAACTGGAAACAAAGTTCAATTCAAGCATTTTTTATGTAATTTATAGTTTGAAAATATTTTGCAATAAAAAGTCAAACAACATATATACATATATATACATATGTTCAAACCTTGTCAAATACGTGATTTCGAGCCATAACCGCTAAAATAGCTTAAGCGACGTATTTTTAGAACTTCGTTTTTTTTTGACAAAAATCGACTATTTACGATCGCAAATAATCGATTTTGTTAAAAATTTGAAGTTTGAAAATTATGTCGCTTAAGCTAAAGATTAGTAAAATTGTAAAAAGAAAAGCGAAGGCAGATGTGCAGAAAATTATTATTATATTTATATCTACAAAATAGAAGTAACACTCATGCAATGAAAGCCTCCTACTATTACTAGGTGTTACCTTCTTTAGGAACGGCCCTATGCTCCTTCTTTAGGAAAGGAATATATATAGAGAAGACAGGTGAGGTGAAAAAAGAGATAGAGGAAGGCTTCATTCTTTTATAGCTCTGCTTCTATGTACGCTTCGAATAATGCAGTTTTCCAGCGCCTCTGGTGTGAATAGGGAGCATTTAATTTTTAAAGCCGTACTTAGTAGCTTTTTTATTGTTTATTTTACTTCGCTGATAATTATGCTGCACAATACCGACGAAGGAAGCCGCTCTGATGTTACATTAGGATTAGGATCCGCTGAAGCCGGTGTGTAGTTCAGTGACCATCATCACTTGAACTTTCCTTTCTTTTTTAAAAGAATTGTTTTTGAAGATTGAATTCAATTCTAAGACAAGGCTTAATTGAAGTGTAATTCAAGACTTGAATTGAACTCTACTAAAACTAAATTGTTCGAATTGAATTCAAGTTCCCTTTCCACTGGTTTAAACCTTAATAATTGAATGTGTAACGTGAATTATTACAAATTTATTATTCGACATATTGTCATAAATATATTTTAATTAGGATTTTATTTGCTACTGGTTCAGCTTTGTCTATATATTTACATTTCATTGTTGCTGTAACGAATCGTCAATAGACTTCAAGCACACATTTTGAATTGTCAGAAACCTCTTATCTTATGCACAGACTTTCAAGAACTATTTGATTATTCACAAATATTAATATATTGGAAAATCACAAAAGAAAAATAAGCGTAGTAGGCTTAGAAACTCATACTAAATCCAGCAAATAATTTTTATTCGATATATGTAAATAACAATTATTTTACAATTGATTTCAAGCAAAATTGATTTTTTGAAAACAAAAGCAAATTTTCTTCATTTTCAATGCAAGTTGTCGATTGAATGTTCTGTGTCGACATCGCGGATCAGGCTGTTAATGTGGGCTGCTTAAACATGACTGAAAGACGCTGATTATGCTGATAACATCTGTTTGTTGCCACAAAGTTAGAATTGGGTAAAAATTCCCCAAAAATTTCAGTGGCTGGGAGCATGCATTGGAAAGATCTTCAGCTGATATTCCAAGGCAGTTTATCGTTTACAATCAATCATAACTGCCTTAGAATAGTCCCTAGGACAGCCAATTTTTGCAGAAATCTTGGCAGGAAAATCGCTTTGAAATAAGGCCAAAATAAGAAAATGAAATTATTAATTAAAATTAAGGAATTTTTAATTCGGCTTTTTATTAAAATAAATTTATTTTGGGCTTTATATCATCTTGAATTTGGTTGGAATTGATTTAATATTTTTTGGGGCTGTATTTCGTCTTGAGTTTCGTTTCATTGGCCTTTTTCTATTAGGCTTTATTTCATTTATATTGGTTGTTTGTTCATAAATTTTCTATTGTGCGTTATACCATGTTCACACTTATGTGTTTAACATCTCATTCTTAATTAATATAGGGTGTTTTTTTCAGAGGTATAGAACTTCGAATTGAAATAAAACACAAGAAAATCGTTTTAATGTCCATCAATTTGGCTTTATTGGAAGGATAATTTTATGCCATTAATGTTTAAATATGATTTCGGGCATGTGGCCGCCGCGGCTGGCTCGAATAAAGCCAATTCTACAGGTCCAATTTTCAACCACTTTTACGAGCATATGGGGCCGTATGTTGGCAATAACGCCACGAATGTTGGCTTCCAAGTCCCCTAACGTTTCTGGTTTGTTGGCGTAGACGAGCGACTTCACATATCCCCAAAGAAAATAATCCAATGGTGTCAAATCACACGATCTTGGTGGCCAATTGACAGGTCCATTCCGCGAAATTATGCGCTCATCGAATGTTTCCTTCAATAAATCGATTGTGACGTGCGCTGTGTGGCATGTAGCGCCGTCTTGTTGGAACCACAACTCATCCACATTCATGCCATCCAATTCGGGAACAAAATAGTCGGTTAGTCGGCTCCAATTGCTGTGCACGGTGGCGAATCGATTCATTCGGGTCCTCTTCAACACTTTGCTCTACAGCGGCAATTGTTTCTTCGGTGCGCACTGTCCGACGTCTCTGCGGATGCGTATTATCACATAGAGTAAACGTAGTGCGAAAACGATCCATGGTTAACCGAATTAATTGCTCTGATGGACGATTATGTCGAGCATAAAATGGACGGAGCTTGCGGTAAACTTCGCGAACTGAACCATTATTTTCGAAATAAATTTGCACGATTTGCAAGCGTTGTTCTTTTGTCAACCTGTTCATGATGAAATGGAAAACCAAACTAAATATTAATCACTTGACAGCTGACAAAATGGCCGCCAGTTAAAAAAGTGATGCCAACTTAAAGTTCTATACCTCAATAAAAAACACCCTGTACTATGTTCACACGTATGTCTTTAACGTATCGTTCGCGTTTAAGATCTGTTTTACCATACATTGACTTGTTTTTTTAAACATCTCAAATGAGGTGCTTTAGATTTAAACACTTCCTTAAACACGTAAATGGAGTATGTTCAGTGCGTTTTTCATAACTCTGGCAACAATAAACAATAAACCAAATAAAAAATGTAATTGTTCGTAATCTTTTACAAGTACAATAATTTACTGACAAAAACGTCAACCTTAAACATATCAAGTGCAATGTGAACGGTTGTGTTTAGCGTTTTAAAACACTTGCCGTAAACACGTTTCAACACATAAATGTGAAAATACTCGTATTTATTTTTTTTTGGCTTTATTTTATTGGGGCTTATTTTATCTCTTATTTGGTTATTATTTCCATAGGCCTTTTTTCATAGCGTCGTCGGGAAAGAGTTGGTAAAGCATTATAGGCCATGCGAAATGAAAAAAGTCGAGGGGCAGTAGATAATGGGAAATAATTTCATGTGGCCCTATATTTCAATAGTAATCAAAGGAATAACAATAACAATAATAAATATGTGCACTTACTTCTTATTCATAAAATTCTACAATTCTAGAACAACATTGCCTTTAACATTTGCACTAGCTTAATCAAAAATTCCTATTAAAAACACGTTGGTGAGGTTTCTTGTAAATCTCTCTATCTCATATACATTTTCATTAAATTGTGGTACATAATAAAATGTGGTTTTATTATTTTTCTGTTTATTATGTTGTTTTGACCAAACCAAATATAATCTGAAAAAAAAAACATTGTCATAATATATTCCTCAGAATGCGAGGGACGCTCAATAAGTGTTAGCACAAATATATACAATTTTACGATTTACGATGGCACGTGTCTCCAAAGTTTTTTAGGTTTTTTTGCTTTTCAGTCTTTAATAGTAGTTTCATTTTAAAAATATTATTAACTTTTTGTCTTAAATAGAGTACAACTCCGGCTAGAGATCCCTTATGGATGCGCAGAGCATTGTCAGATCTTAAAATATGGTCAGATTTGGCAATTTGCTGACAATAAAAAATTTCTATAAAATTTTACGGTGATTGCCAGTTCACACGGTTGTATAAAATTTGTCAGAAAATCTTAAAATTTATTGCCAGATGCTTGTATGACAATAAATTTATCTAGTAATATCGTCAGTCAAAAATGGTCGATTTATACGATTGTCATATGGAAAAATCAGCTGTTATGCGTTGCCAGACTTAAACCATTTAATAAATATTGTCTCTTAACAAGCTTTTGTGCGTGCGGTAAATATAAAAATTTAAAATATAAATTAATATGAACGACAAAGAAGCAATTGCAAAGATTTTGAGTGCATTTAATTTATTATAGTTTAAGAATTTTCTTTTTCTTTAAAATCAAGTATTGCGAATAGAAAGAATTATCTTGCAATGGATAAATTCGGCACACCTGATAATATAAAAAAATGTGTGACAAATAAATCTTAATAATGACACTGAAATGTACAGACAAGGTTGCAAAATGTCTGACAATTTGTTGCCAGCTGCTTGTCTTTGCTTTTGCTGGCGACAGTGTCAGATAAAATTTCCCACTTCACACGGTTGTTTAAAAATTTTGAGCACATTTTACTGACAATATTGTAAGATCTGAGAAGTGTCTGTACATAGCTTTTGGGCAAAAAAAAAAAATGTTAGCCACTCTTCGGTGAATTGGTTGATAGCAACAAAACTTATGGGATAAAAATGGTATCAATTGCTTTGTCACGAGAATCAGTCGGCTTAGTGACACGCTATTTCTATTTAAAATTTTCTTCAGTAAAAGGGTGAATTTAGGATAAATCTGGTACCTCAACAATTAATGGGTGACCAGTGCAGTGCGTCTGTACTACTCTTCCTAATTTGACTTATCCTAAAATATTGACATTCCCTCGTAGAATATGATGACTGCCTTGTAATGTGTATTTATAAAATGAAACAAAAGCAGAATAACATAAACTTAAATATTATTTTGGAACACAATTCATTTATTTTTATCCAACTACAAAAAAGCAAAAACTAAAAACTCTAAGGTACTAAAATTGTCATTGTCTTTTGACTTCAACATGCCCTATTTCGTTTTTTTTGTTTGTTTTATTTTTATATAAAATTTTGTTTTAAATTTTTCCTACTTTATTTTTATCATGTTTCAAGCAACTGTAATCCTTGTTAATTGGAATCGTAACATTTGTGGTTATTTTGGCATTTCTATGTGTCGTAAGTAGTCTGTATCCATAGAATGTGCTGTCTGTTCAATTGTCTCCCGCTACGAGAATGAACATGCATACATATGTACATATATGCATTAGGCATTTGAAATGAACGTATGAATACATCTGGAAAAAAAGAGTCAAAAGGCTAAGAGATTAGAATGCAAAATACTTGTAGGCCAAAAAAAAAAAGAAAACAAGCAAACTAGAATGCAGAATGGTACACAGCAAATACTCTTAGGATTCCTTACACACCTCTACACGTACATACATGCATACATGTGCATATTTATCTATGAACATATATCGCTCATTTACTTGAACAGTGTCATAATTCGTGATTAACCGCAGTATTTTCAATTCTTATACAATTAAATAATTTTTAATAATTATATGATTTTCTAAACAAGACAAGAAAAATTACACTGTACTGGATCTGGAGAAAATGTCGAAATTTTTCTTTACCGCCCACCAATTCATCAGCACTCATGTCTATCCACTGATCTTAAGTCCGATTAAAAAATTATTTCTGATTAAAATTCATTCTAAAAATTTCGTATAAGTATCTCTCATATACTCAAGTCTTAAGAGAAAAATAAAATATTGTTTTCCAATTAGGTTGAGTGCAAATTAAAAACCTTACCGCCTGTTTCCACAGCGCAGACGGTTGACTTGAGTATAAAATTTATATTGAAAACACTTATTTTTTTTTTTGTGATTTTCATATAAATTGAATTGTAGAAACTACACATTAAACTAGTTTTCTCAAAAATTGCTTTTTTCTTAGTTGTGACGTTGTTCTAGTAAATGAACGATATGTGCACTAATAAAAGTTAATACTAGTGCTACATATGATTTTTTGTTTTTATTTCAACTCTTTTTTATTTATAACTGGAAGACAATAATCATGCAAAAAAAAATTTAAACCAAATTTAAACCAGACCAAAAATAATAAAAATTTAATTAAATCAAGGAAAAATTTGTGCAACTTACATTGGCATATACGAGTAACTAACAGCTAGATATTATTGAACTTTGTGGTAATTAGGTACCATTATTAGCAAATTGAAGTGAAGATTCAGATATAACGAATAAAATTTAATACAACACTGCGAAATTGGACAATGACGACAGTGCATCACAGAGTTATCAACATAAAACAGCAGCTGTGAAATTCAAAAAAATTTTTTTTTTAAATTTTAAGTACTCGGTATGAAGTTCATTTGGTTTTTGACGATTTTTTTATTTTTGGTGTTTTTTAGTTCTTAGCGTTTCTTTTAGTCTTCTTTGAATTCTTCAATTCAGACAAAAGTTTGTCAAGTTAAAGAGTATCCAATAATGTTGGATTCTATGACATTATCTATTAGTTGTGTTCGAAACTGTTTAATTTGTTAAACAAGTGTCTAGATCAAAACTTTTTCCATTAGTGCTGGTTACGCTTTTCGGGCAAATGTTTGAGAAGTGTGACCGTACCGTTAGCAACATTTATGACGTTGTTGATCTCGACTCTCCTTAAGTCAATGCTTATGGACGATTTAAAATAAGCATGATTTACAATGCGAACCTCGCATATGAATATTAAAGTTCCCATTATGAGGTTATGTTTCTCTGTTGCTTTTTTTTATTTTGCAGAAATTGAAAAACAACCCTATTTACTACTATTGTATACCAAGGTTGGCAAACGGTATCGTAAAAATACCGATACCGATTCAAATACCGTTAAAATTAGTTACCGGTATCAATACCGATACCGAAACTCATTTCGGTTAGAAAATACCGGTATCGATAATACCGTTTATGTCTATACCGGTCCGTACCGGTATACCGATTTCCGTAAAGAAAAATTACAAAACTTAATTTCAATTAACTTTTTTTGAAATTAATTACAGAAACAAAATTTCCCCCTTTGGACGTTCTTATTCAGCTCTATTCTTACTACTTTTTATCGACAACAAAGTGTAAGTACACCATAATCAAATACATATGTACATATGTATAAACTAGAGTTTTCCTTTTCCCGGACTTTTTCATTTCCCGAGAAAGCAGGAACGACTTTTCGGCTTCCCGTGAAATTCCCGCCCAGTGCAAAACAATACAAAATATTTTTAATTTCATTATTTCAACAAAAAAAAATTATAATTCATGAGATCGATTAAATAAAACGTTTTATAAGCACATTAGTAAAAAAAATAATATCATTTGAGTTCTTTAAATAATAGTAGTGCATATGTATATACCAATATTATATGTAAATGCCAAAAAAAATTATTTATTTATTTATTGATACATATTATACAAAGTAAATTTGTATAATATGGTGTTGAACAAACATGGGTGGAGTAACAAGACCATACGCCCAAGATGTTATTAACAGTATTTTAAAAAAGTTTTGTGACTGACTGTACACGACGTATGCCTTCACATAGGAAGTAGCAACGTGGTTGTTAAAGAAATTTCACAAAAAAACCGCAAGATTATACGGACGAAAAACTCTTGAAGGCCAAACAATACACACAAGCCTGAAAGCACTTAAAAAAATATATTATTAAATAAATATTTCAAAATATTTCTTTGAAAATAGGACTTTAGTACAGAACAGTGTCAATTTTTGATATTCGCGAATACGAATATTTGAAACGATATTTGCGAATACGAATATTTAATGTGAAACTTATAGACATTAAATTAGGGTTCTATTTACGCCTGCAATATGAAATATTCAAATATTGTTATGAAAAAGAACTTCATACTCCTCTTGGCGCACTTTAAAGTTAATGAAACTACCCAAAAATTTCAATGATCGTCAGTAAATAATATTAATAATAATAATATAAATTCAAGGGATTCGTACAAACTAATATTTTTATCCATTTATTTAAATTTGGTTTAGGATTTCTGCATTTATTTATTTAATTTTTTGGAAAAATATTCGTATTCGCCTGAATTTGACGAATACGAATGCGAATACGAATATATAAAAATGGCCGAATATTCGGCCATTCTAATACGAATATTCGTGCATCACAAGTACAGAATAAGCATTATTAGAATCGTTCTTTTTACCAAAGAGAATCTGAAATTATTTTGTTATATTTCTTTTATTTCCTTGCACATTTCTGTTTTTACTTTTATCAATTGTAGAATTAAATTTTGAACGTCGCGTTCTGCTTATTGCAAATAAAGGCCTCTTAGTCTCAGAGCACATGTGTGCCAGATGTAAACTCGGCCTTAATTGTTGTAAAGTTTTAGCTATTGTGCTAGTGCCATGACCTTATTATTGCGCCATCGCATTCATAAAATGAATAACGACACTCATCAAGTTGTCATAATATCAAAAAATCCCGGGAATTCCCGCATATTTTCCGGGAAATCCCGTTTGAAAAACAATAGTATAAACGTTTATAACCAGGCTGCCCAGAGAAGCGTCAGAGTGCCGAAAATCAAACGGCTTTTTATAGAAATGAATACACATATGCTTATACATTACTCTCGGGTTTCTCTCTGTGGGCAGCTCTGATCTAAACATACTTATGCATGTATGTATGTTTATACAAACATACAAGTTTACACTACACTTGTGTAAATAATCTTTGCAAGATATAAAACTTAGTTTTTTTATGTTACTGTTTACTAAAGACTTTATGTAAAATTACTTACTTTTAACTTAATAAAAAGAGGTTTTTTGCTATATACACTGTATGAATTAATAAACTTCATAGTAATAGCGGTATACCGGTATTTTAAACTCGATAACGGTATGTACCGGTAATACCGATACCGAAATAAAAAAATACCGTTACCGTTTACCGATACCGAAATTTTTAAAATAATTGTACCGGTATCAATACCGATACCGTTATTTGTTTCGGTTTCCAACCTTGTCGTATACTACTTGCAAATTATTTAATGACCAAACTCTTAAATAAACATATATGCATGAGTTAAGTGAGCTGAATCAATGTGAGTAGTTTAAGTATTTTCCTGAAATTAGAAATCAAATTGATGTGATTTATGAGTGTGAGTGTGGTATGACTATGATGTCGACGTCGCATTCATATTTATTTCAACCTATACTTATAAATCAATGTCATCATCAGTATTGCGTAATTCAGGGTAGTTAAACTTAAATGATGTCTACTCACTACTGTATTTAAAATTTCAGGACTCAGTATGAATGGCGAAAAAACGATTCATTACCGATCACTGATACCCATTTGTTGAAAATATGTTTCCTCTACATCCTCGTTGAGGTGAAATACTGTTTGTGATTTAAAAACAATTATCATTAAACACAATTGTATAATAAGTAAAATAAAAACTAGTTTCATATTCCTTCCTGCGATTCATGTAAAATTTATCTGACAATTTGCTTGCATAATTCTGTAATTAGCTGCTAATTTCAACTTTTAAAATTGAGAACATATGAAGTATGGCAGACATTAACGTGAAATTTTTTGATAGCTTTAAAAACATAATTAGAGAATCAGTAGCGAGATTTTTTCTGCTTTCTGGCCATAATTGATGGCAAAATTAAATTGCAGGAATTGTCATAAATTGCCTTTCAATTGTGCCCTGAATTATGAAAGTGGTCTAAATCATATATTTCTTGTGTCAAGATATTTAGTAGATTACATTAGAACAAATCAAAACAAATCTCGATTAATATAAATTTATATAATTTTTATTAAATATTTATTGATTTCTCTTAAGATTTATTTAGTTCGAAGCAAATATGCATATGACTACTTTCATAATTAAGGGCACAATTTTTCTTTTATTGCGATGTCAGCTGGAATTGGCCTGCATAGTGTAGCTTTGTGTATCAGTTTATCAGTTAAGCCTGGCACTCTGTTCAACATTTCACGCGAAATGCTGCCAAAGTACATATAAAAAATATAGCACGAATTGTTAATGTCCCTTATTATGAGCAACTTTCGATCTTCGACTGTAGTCGAAAGTACTGATCGAACGAATTTTCATTTGGTATTATGACGAGCATTCGACAACGAGCGTCGTTATTGTGAATAAAATCGACAAAAAACAGCTTAAAATTTGTGTTTGTTTACTTAAAAATAAAGATTGTCCTACACTTAGATTTCTTAACAATTTTGCATATTAAAATACTTCATCGAAAGCTAAATTCTGTTCGATAGAAAATTTGTTGCTCACCGAAATTTTCGATGCTCATAATATGAATTTAACATTCGATTTTAGATCTTCGATGTCCGATGCCCAGCGAAGATCGAAAATCGAATGCAACTCATAATAGGGCCAAATGAAAAAATGTTTAGTACTCTGAAATAGTACTCTGTTTATCTTGGGAAAAAGATTTGAAATGTATCTTCAACATTTTAAGTTTTCATGCGAAATGAGTAGAGAGACACTTGTTTCGTGCGGAATTTTCTACAAATACAAGAAATTGTAGCATAGTTTCAGGAGCCAGTCAAATTGTTCGTACGAATTAGGGATGCCAATACCGAAATCCCGAATACCGAAAACCCGGGATTATTCTAAAAAACTGAATCCCGAGTCCCGGGATTTTTAAGCAGAAATCCCGGGATTTTGGTAACACTAAAAATCTGATTTTTTTTTTATTAAATGCAACTATGTTTACGTTTGTAAATAAACATGAGTTGAAATTTAATCATAGTAGCCATGAATGAATCAAATGCTTTTTACTGGTAATAAAAAGAAGTCGTAGGCGAAAAAATTATTAGTAATGAATTTTGTACCACACAAAACAAAGTCGGAAGCTTGGTTTGGTGTTTTTTCTTAGTGGATGATAATGGAACTGCGCACGCAAAAAGCAAATTTTGCAAAAAGGAAGGTTCTACCAAAGTCTTTTGACACATATTAATGTAAGTATACTTTGTCAGATAAATATATGAAAGAAAATGTTTTAAATATTTTTATAGACCCATAATATTCAGCTAGAAGGTTGTACCTCAAGCAAAAATACTAAAAATAACTAACTTTCTTGGCCCACAAAGAGAGGTGTCGCTTAGCGCTATCAAATAAAGCCCACGGAAATAACGGCCAAATAAGAAAATGAAATAAAGCCTATTTCATTTATATTGGACTTTATCTCATTTCAAGTTTGGTTTCATTGGGCTTTTTTAATTGGGCTTTATTTAATTTATATTGGGTGTTATTTCATAAATTTGCTCTTGGGCCTCAACTATTTTTTTTTTTTGGTTTTTATTTAATTGGGCTTTATTTCATATCTTATTTGGGCGTTATTTCCTTGGGTCTTATTTCATAGCGCAATTACAGCACCATGCGAACGTTGTTTTTCGTCAGCAGCTTATATTTGCAATAAAATAAGATTTCGATTGTCGGCTGCCACCCTAGATGCATTAATTTTTTTTAAGAAGTTTCTTAAGAGATACGACTTAATATACAAATATTACTTCCATATTACTTTAAATTATTCCTACCAATAATACATCAAAAATGTTTTATTTGGTTCTGTAATGAATTTAACTTTCTTCATGAATTAAGAATTTTTTTTTTTTAATACTTATACTTACATCAATAATAAATTATAATTATAAAAGCTAATAAATGAGATTATATAATATTTGTTAGATTATAAAATCCCGAAAAATCCCGATCCGTCCCGGGATCCCGTTTTTTTAATTCAAAATCCCGAATCCCGGGTTTTAAAAAACCTAATCCCCTTTGGCATCCCTAGTACGAATTAATCAATGTTGATAAACATTTTTCACAAATTTTAACGGAGTAACTATGCTTTGATCGTTGTATTACTTACTTTTTTATCTTTAACTTTTGCTGTATATACGGGCCTGTTCTGAAAATCACTGTGATTTCAAAAACAAACTATTAATAACTGACTTGTAAGTGGATTTTTATTGTATTTTAAGATTTTGTTATGTATAATAGAATATTTTATTCCAACTTCCATCGCTATAAATCGAGAAATTTACAAAAACAATGATTAAGCTTTTATTAATTTTTTGAAATCACCGTGATTTGACATGTCGTGATTTGCAGAACAGGCCCGATAGAGTTGTTTTAACCCAGACCATTTTCGCAGAAGTAGGCACCAAAGCAAATGTTTTGACAATGAAGGACGGACGGCGTTTCTTAAAATATAGATTTTTTAAGCAAGTAAATTCACAATTTCATCATACATATCTTTATACAATTTACTTAAATGACTTATATTTTAGTTTAAAAATCACTGATTTGAGTAAAATTTACTTGTTTCTCTCTGCTGCATGTTTCAAGATACTAAATATGAGTGCTTTTGGTGTTACAGTGCAGAAATGTCTAAGGTTGTATACCTGAAATTATTAAATGCATTAGCAAAAATATAATTCTTTAGCTAAAGAAGAAGACTCACATAACAGAAAGTGAAATAAATAAATATCTTTACTGAATTCTTGCTCTAAGGCCCAGAGACATTTATAGATGATGTGTGTGAGCAAATATTTTGTAAAATACCACAAATATTTTTTTTAACAGATTAAAGTAAGATGGTACGTTTGGTATAGTTTCCCCCTGCCAGTTCATAATACAAGCATTAAAATAAAATAAGTTTTTATAATGTAGAAGTTCTCTGTTTAATAATGCTTTCCGTTCATTGTTCCTTTTCTCAAATTGCTGTAGAAACTGCTGCCGTTGGTTATCAAAATGTGGCGATGAAGTGAAATAAACATAATTCAATTATAAATTTTTCTACTTTTATTGTTGGCATTAAAACTGTATGTTCGGTTCATTCGTATGTGTCCTTATTACTATATGAGTTTTAATGAAAGGAAGTATCGAATTAGAAACAAACTGATATAATAAAAGAAATGTAGGATTATAAAGAAGCTAAATGACATTCACACTAGAATGAAGTTTTAGTAGAAATTGATAAGAAGAAATAATATTTTCTTTACAGCTTTTTCTGCAAGCAATGCTTTTAGAAGCAAATTAACTCATTGATGATTGAATTTATTTTATTGCAATAAATTGCAGTTCAATATCATTTCCTTAATGTCTAATAGCAAATGGAATTATGTTAACCTTACAAGTCATTTAAAATTGGAATATAAAATTTAGCTCAGATTTGAAGGAATTTTGTCAAGAAAATCAGAAAACGTTCCCAAAAACTTAATTGAAACAACAAGCGTAAAATAAATTTAAAAACTAATTTTAAAAATTCTGATACTTTCAAATTTATTCGCTCATATTCATAAACATTTTTAAAAAAGTGTTTAGTACCCGATAAACTTTTATCGGTTGTTGGTAACTTTTTTTTAGTTTCGGTACTTGTTTTAATTTTAGAGCTTTTTTAGATTTCGGGATTGTTTTTCGGTTTTTTGGCGATTTATTCATTATGGCGATTTATTCGGATTCCAGCGGTTTGTTTTAGTTTAAGCGTTTTTTTAGTTTTGGCACTTTTTTTCGTTTTGGCGATTTTTTTTCGGTCTAGGGGCTGTTTTTCATTTTGAAATTTTTTAGTTTGAGCGTTTTTAAAAATTACAAGAATTTGTCTTGTGGTTTCCAAAATACATGAAGTTGTCAAAATTATATAGTCAAATTTACATTAAGTGATAGAATACCCTTTAACTATTATTTTTTAAATTTCAGTGTTAATTCATTAATTGATGTAGTCTGCATAAAAATACACTATAATTTCAAGTCTCTATATACATATAATAGAATTCAAGATGTTTTCGCTTAGAACACCCTTTAATTTTTAACTGTCATATATTTTTTGTTGTAGCGGCCAAGCCTTACATATTCTGTGAAAATTTCCGGTCCGCAGCTCGTACGGTTCTCGAGAAAACAACCAGTGACGGAAAGACGGACAGATGGACATCGTAGTGAAAACAATAGTGTTCCTTTTCGCCATTGGTGCAGAGCATTGGCGACAAGCACCTCCAAAAAGGCTCATCATAATATTTATAGGGCATAAATATACCATAAAAATTTATGTAACATACATATTCCCTTTACTTAGTTTTTTTAAAGGTAATAAAAGTATTAACAACAATTCGATTTAACGATTTACATTTCACTTATATCCTTTTTGCCGTAATTCAATATTATGCCATACAATTTTTTTTTAGTTGTTTGTAACACCTGCTAAGCGGTACTAAATAAAAATACTTGATATAAAGGAAACATAAATTTTATAGTGAAAAACTTTTATTACCAAATATTTAAAGTCTTCCTTTTTGATATGTGTAAATTTCTTATTCCTGTTTACGTTCATAATTTATTTCGTTTATTCGGCTTGTTTTATTTGAGCCACTCAACATGCACGGTTTAAAAATAATTTATAAAGGGAATTAAACCGTAAAAATATATACACTGTCATTTATCACTCAACAGCAGACAGTTGGGTTTTTATTTTCTCTTACGCCCTCTCCTTTTTGGTACTCAACCTTTTTCATTCAATAACGGTTGGTTACTGTTGTTTTTTTTGCCGACTGGTAAAATCATATATGTATGTATGTATGTATATGTGTGTGTGTTTTTCTTCCTCTTGTTAGCCAACGGAAATCGTAAACAATGCTTTAAGGAAAAAAAATTATGAAAAATTATTCTACATAAAATCCTTTTGCATATTGCCAAAATCCAATCTGAACAACAGCAATAAGAAAAGAAAGACATCACTAAAGAAGCTGCATGAATGAAGCCCCTGCACTGAAAGTGAGACAATGAGTAAAAAAGGCTTAAGAGCCCCCTTGATAATATTTTCTTCTATAAGGATAATTCAAACGTTCAGCCATGATTCATGAACTGTCTTTGTACGAATATACGAATTATATTTTTATACAAGAATACAAAAAAAATTCCTTTAAAATGTTTTTAATAGATAAAAATTTTTTAATGTCTTTAAAATTAAAAAAATTTTTATATAAAAGATTGCCTGAGTGTTACAGGTAATGAATGCCTACTACTATTACTATATAGATCTTTTCTTCTTTAGGAAAGAGATAGTAATACAGAAAACACGTAGTGAAGGAAGAGAGTTTTCTAAAAAAAAAAAATAAACAAAGAACACTTTTACTATCGATGAAATTTTTAAATAAAATTTTACTTTCGACAAATTTACTGCAAAAAATGTTTAATAACCTTCTACATAAATTTTTACTAACTTTTGATTATTTAAAACAAAATGTTTGCAACCCATAATTTTTTTACAAGAAATTGTTACTAATGTTTGATTATTTCAAAAAAATGTTTGCTATTGATTATTTTTTTTTAATTTTTACTATTGACTAATTTAAAACAAAAAATTTTAATTGAAAAAATTTTAATGTCCTTAAAATTATACAATGGCAAGTTTTCTAAGAAAAAATTCTTAAAAAAAGTTTTACCGATATATTTCATAGAAATTTTTTACCATGGATAAAATATTTACTTACATTGGATTATCTAAAAATTATTATTCAATAGAATATTTTTTTTTAATTTCTACTGTAGATAAATTTTTAAAATAAAATTTTTCCTAACTATTAAATATTTGCTATCGAATATTTGTTTATAAAAATTTTTACAACCGATAAATTTTTTTACAGAAAATTTTTGCCATCTTTTGATTATCTCAAAAATATTTTACTATCGAAAAATTTCCAAAAAAAGTTACTAACGATATATTTTTTCAAAACAGCTTTTGCTATCGATAGATTGTCTGCAGAAAATTCTTCATTTACTTTGTATAATCTTAAAAAATATTTGCTATTCTATTGATTTAGTTTTTTTTAAAAATCCTTACCATCGATAAATTTCCTAAATTAAAATCTTTCTATCTTTAAATTTTCTACAAAAATTGTTTAAAAACATTAAAAAATCCAAAAAATATTTGCTATTGATTAATTTTGATAAATTTTTAAAAATAAAATTTTTACTATCGATAAATTTTCTGCAGAAATTTTTTGCTAAGTTTGGATTTTTTAAAAGAGAACTTTGCTACCGATTAGTTTTTAAAAAAATGTTTTGCTAAGTTTTCTAAATAACAATACAATCTATAACTTTTTATAGAAAAGTTTTGCTACAGATTAATTTTTTAAAGCATTTGTTCGATATCTAACAATTTTTTTTTTATGTTTTTACTACTGATAAATTTTCTAGAATTATTTTCTTTTAGTTGCTATTAAAAGATATTTGCCATTGATAACTTTTCTGCGCAAAGAAATTTCTGCTATCGACAAACCTTCTTTAAGAATTCTTAAATAGCTGTTGTTGTTATTTAAATTTGTTTTCTTTTACATACTCTTACGACTACAATTTGAAGCTGAAATAAGTCAGCTAATGTATTAATGGTAAAGTAAGAATATAAAAAAAACATGTTGATTATTGCGTTCTGCTTTCAACTTTGTTATTTGTTGTTGAGCTTGTCATTTGTTTAAATGAAAGTTTGTAATATAATAACTCTAGTTGTTCTAAGAAACTTTGGGTAAAAGTTCCCTGATGATCTGCATTAGCTACAGTGAAATGCGCATAGGATCCAGCTAAACCCCTCAATAATCAATTTCAATGTATTTTTAATAAAAAAATATTTTACCTAATAAGTAAAATATTAATTTGGGATTATTAGTGCGTTTAGAAAATTTCAAACTTAAATTGTAACAATTCCCATAAAAAACAACTAAAAAATTTTTAATTTTAATTTTTTTTTTTGTAAACTCTTGTGCAATATTTTTACAGAAACATTTTGTAGTGAATATTTTTGTATAAATATTTTTTTATTTTTTTTTTTTTTTTTTTTTTTTTTGTTGTTATCGATAAGTTTTCTGCCTAAATTTTTTTCGGTAAGTTTTCCGTAAAAAAATTTTATTGTCAATAAATTATCTATTGAAAATTTTATCCAACGATAGTTTTTTATAAAAATTTGTTCTTCTGAATATGGATAGTCTTCAATGTTTTGAAATATACAATAGATCCAACATTATATCAAATTCAAACGATAGTCTTCTCTTAAGTCTCACAGTGTCATAGTGTTCTAAAATTTTTATTAAAAAAAAAAACAAAATCAAAAACAATTATATATACATAATTACATATTAAAATTATTTAACACATTATATGATTATGATACTTAAGAATACCGTTTTAATTGCCCTAATACATATTTTTTAAATAGCACTATGAAGACTATTATAATAAATTTTTATATCTAGCAATAAATTTTTATTACATATGTGTCATGACTTGACATGCTAATTAATGAAATTTTTTAGACAACATTTAAACTTAAACCTTTTGAAAATATAAAAACTACAGAGGCGCAAGCAGGGAATGCTGAATTATTGCAAAAAAACACTGTGTTGCTTTTCCGGTATTCTGGTCAACCACAAAAGGAAAAAGGTCGCATTTAATGACGAACAAACAGATACTTATTTAAATAAAAACGAACCTCGTTATGCTATTTGTAAGTAAAACACTTGTTTGTTATCCTGTAACTTAATGCGCATATTTATTTTCGTGTGGATGAGCATGCGGCAACATTATTAGCGGTTACATTTACCGTAACAGCTTAAACTTCCGTTTAACATTTTCACACTTAAATTTGCTTGAATGCTACTTAAATATTCACAAAAACAAAATAAAAAAAAATACTGTGGGCTCTGCACTAACTAGAACTTGTTAGCAAATAATTTTCTTTGGTAATTCTTGTAAAAAGTTTAGTGTTTTTTTATTTTTCTCTGAAAGAGTGTGATGTAAAATAAGGCCTGTTTCCTTGAACTCGTAATACAAACAAAGTATTCTTGCTTGTGATTTTATTGAAATTTACACTTATTTGTTGTTTTGCTGTCAACTTAATGAAGTGAGTAATAAAATTATAGACAGTGGGGACTCTTACAAGATATTGATACTTGTTTTCTTTTTATGCATAAAAATAAACATTTATGTGTTGTGTTCCTTTAGCTGTCTAACATTTGATTAACAATCAAATCCTCTTGAAGGGTCACCTTCATTTATTTTATATTCTTCTTTATTGGTCGACAGTAGGTGGTGTAAGTAAATGAAATTCAACAAAGTTTTTTTTTCATCTATTGTAATCCGTATTATTTAGATTTGTGTTATACCTATTTTTATTTCATTCATTTTACTTTGAAATCATAGAATTTTTTTCAAAACTTTTTTGTGGGTGTCACATGTCAAAGTTAACATTTCGTGCAAACATACGACACGTATAAAGTATAAAAAAGATTCCTTGGAGGGTTTCTTTTAAAAGTTTGCTGTCTATTTTAATGTGTAACAACTTAAAAGATTTTTTTTATTTTGAAGTAAGTGTGTAAGAAAATGCACGAAGTACGAGGCTGATGGGCCACATACACGATTTCAGGGGAACACAAGCGTGTTTTGCCTTATCAGTAAAAATTTGAAGAACTACTCACCACATCGCACAGTTGGATGATGGTGTCAATTTCGATCGCTCAAAAGTGTTTGAAGTATAAATGAGTAAAGTCTTTGTAGGGAGGCTAAGCAAAAAATGCCTTATATTTTTACTCAATTCATTTGTCCATATAATGAAATGACATGACAAGACACATGACTTTAATTCAACAGCGAAATTTAATATAAAAATAAATTAGTGAGGGAGTTCGATCAATAAAAACTGCTTTATTAACGTGTTAAACTTGTGTCCTGCAACCCTCTATTTAACGAACGGTAAACAGAAACAATTCAGCTTCCCTATCAAGACATCTTGAAAGCCCTTTAAGTTTAGCCAATAAAAACAAAAAGCAATAAGTGTTGCTTGTTTATTATTCATTCCGTTATATACGCACATAAATATATCATATTACATGACATTTCTTTTAAGTGTACGGGATTACGAGAATAATACTCTTGGCCTTTAATCCCCCCTAGAAAATCATTTTTAATATTAAATCCCTTAACATGTTATTCTAAACATGTAGTGGATGGATGAAAATAAAACTAAAATATTTTCCATATTAAATTATGTGTTACAGTTTGTTTTGTTTAACTTTACAGATTGTGAAAAAAAGTAAAAGTGTAATATTAGAATTTTATTTTTATCCTTGTTAATATCCACAAAGTTTTCAAGCCTTCAATCAAACAAGAGCACAAAAACACTCGCATGAAAAAATTTACATGCATTGAAGCATCACATGAATAACACAAATACACATGCTCACACACACACACACACACACACACACACACACACACACACACACACACACACATTGCGTTGGTATAGTATTAAATAATAAAAAGATGTTGAAAATAAAATAAAATAAATGATATGTATGTAGCCCTGCTGCTTTATGTGACCCAGTCAAGATTATGTTACTTACCCCCTTCAATACGCCGGCAGATATGACATTGTTGTTAAAACAATAAGTTTTTTGCTTGATATCTTGGTGATGATGACATTGGTGATACTGGAGAAAAGAAGAAAAAAAGGAAGAAAGCTGAAAATACAATAACACAAATAAAACAATATAAATTCATGTGTAGGAAATTTCTATGTCTTATGACATGATTTTATGCGGCTTGATAAAATTATTTGCTTGGCTTCAAAATTTTCATTTAGTTTGCGACTGGTTTTCTATTTTACTGCCGCTTTTTGAATAAAAATTTTTATATATTTATTATATTGTTGGGAATATATAAATGAATTGACCTAATACAAATCTTTTACATAAAAACATTTGTATACAATTAGAATAATCCAGATATTATTGGTTAGAGAACAAAATGCACAAGTATAAAAATATGGACGATTATGTTGAGGTAAGTAAACTTTGAAAGCATAACAACTGTACAAGAGTTGACAGTTTTTACATCAGAGAAATTAGTTTATAAGAAGAAAAAAGTCAGTAGAAATAAAAAAAAAACAATACGATACCTTTTTTTTAAATATATAATTATATTTTATTAAGATGAAAAGATTTAATCTGTTTGAAAGTAAACTGGAATCCAGTGTATAATCAAATAAAAACTCTACAAGAGAATATATTTAATAATAATAGCCACAAGCTTGAAAAGCCAATTACCATAAAAAAAAACTTTGTTGTATATGATCTCTAAATAGTTTGAGCGAATTTGCTTGAGGTTAGCATCGATATCATTTTTAAAGAAATCGACTTGAAATGAAAAGAAAATTACTCATAATAAACACTCTCTCCATCAGTTAATGCAATTTTGACTATGTAATTTTGACAACTTGCTTTATCTTGGAAACCGTAAACGGTAAAACTAAAAAATCCGAAAATTATAAAATCGCCAAACCAAAAAAAAAAATCTCCAAAAATTTCAAAAAAATCGCCAAAATTAAAAAAAATTTCTAACACTAAAATAAATCGCCAAATTCGAAAAAAACTCGCCAAAATGAAAAAAAAACACCAAAACCCGAACAAAATCGCCAAAACGCGAAAATGTTGCCAAAACTAAAAAAAATTTTAAGTTTAAAATTTTTAAACGCACTAATAATCCCAAATTAATATTTTACTTATTAAGTAAAATATTTTTTATTAAAAATACATTGAAATTGATTATTGAGGGGTTTAGCTGGATTCTATGTGCATTTCACTGTTGCTAATGTAGATCATCAAAGCTCCTTAGAACAACTAGAGTTATTATATTATAAACTTTCATTTAAACAAATGAGAAGTTGAATAACAAATAACAAAGTTGAAACAAGAACTCAATAATCAACATGTTTTTTATATTCTTACTTTACTATTGCTACATTGGCTGACTTTTTCTGCATTAGCAACAGTGAAATACGCATAGGATCCAGCTAAACCCCTCAATAATCAATTTCAATGTATTTTTAATAAAAAATATTTTACTTAATAAGTAAAATATTAGTTTGGGATTATTAGTGCGTTTAAAAATTTTAAACTTAAATTGTAACAATTCCCATAAAAAACACTAATTAAAAAAAATTTTATTCAAAAAAAGTCGCCAAATTAAAAAAAATCGCCAAAATGAAAAAATGCCAAAAACCGAAAAAACCCCAAAAACGAAAAAAAATGTCAAAACTATATATTATATAGGCTGAAGTTTGTATTAAATTACATATCTAGTGTTCGTACGGAACCCTTCGTGCGCGAGTCAGAGTCGCACTTTACTGAATTTATTGAACTTTATTGTCTATCACAAATATGTTATAACTATAAGTGTGGACTTTCTTTAGTCAACTGATTCTTTCTTATTTTTAGCAAATTGTAATTAATATTTTTTTTTGTGTATTGTATATTTATTGTGTAAATTAAAAAATTAATGACCTTGTGTATATGCAAACATAGTACTACACAGAAGGCTACATGATCATATTTTCACGTAGAAATAAATGTAAATTTACAAATGTGAAAAAAAATCCTTAGGAATTCCATACCGGGCTCAAGTGGTTAATTTTTGTCCAGAAAATCTTTGAGAACAACGTTTTCATTTTAAAACAAAAATGTAATAGTTTTAATAGCCTTAACATTTTGTAAACTATAGAAAACTATATATAACTTAACACAGAATATCTGTTGGAAAAAAACAAGCACACACCCAAACTATCAAATATATTTAACATATGCATAAGTACTTAAATGGCAAGGACAATCAAACTTTACATAGAGCAGCACTACATTTTTACAAGCCAAACAAGCAAGATAGAAAAACAACCAACAGCGCTTAAGCTGATTCCGTTTCCTCTATAGCATACCTCACACACAGTTACTCGTACTTTTCCAAGCGGCATTTAAGCATGTGTAAGGGTTTTTCATGATATTTTCCCATACAAGTTATGGTGTTTTTATTATTTTTCCAAAGTACAAAAATAAAGAAACAATTTATAAATACCAACATAAAGTAATAAATTTAACATACTGCATAGTTATCGTGTAAGTGTAAAAAGTGTTTATACATACATGTACATATTTACATACATAAGTATTGTTATAGACAACCACCAGCTTCAAAGTATCTTTTGCAGCAACACTTTGTTGCACATGAACTTATGCAAAACCATATTTGAATATAGTACTTGTGTATTTGTTTAGAGTTCGAATAAACTAGATTTTGTCATAAAATATTACTTTCATAATGGCCAAAGTTTCACTTTCAGTTTTTTAATGCTTTTTTATGTACATACATACATATATAACTATCAATAAGGTGCTCAAGAGTTATGTAAGAGTTTTTCACTATACTTATTATTTCAGCAATGGTCATACGGCAGCTAATGAAGAAAAACTTATTGAATGCGATTGTACAAGGGGAATTTTGAGTTTTTTGAACCATTAGATAAGGCGTAAAATGCTGAACCCAAACGCAATTAATCGTTTTTCTAATATTGGCGTCTTGAATTATATACATCAGATATGAAATGAATAAACTCGTTCATGCAATATTTCTGAAAATAATTAAAAGTATAACAATTAAAACTGCTTTATAAGTTAAGCGGTAAAAATATGCGGTAAAAACTGAATTTTGGTACTTTTTCGAGCCATAACCCCCAACAAATCTTAAGCGACACTTGGTTTTTTTTAGATGAAGATCTAAAATTATGTCGCTTAAGCTAACATACTTAACATAAAAATAAAATGAAAAAAATATTGTTCCTATACTGGAAATAACCTCGAGTATTCTTTAGCACTTTTTTAGGGTTCCGTACACCAAAGGTGAAAAGGAACCCTATTGTTTTCGCTACGCTGTCCGTCTGTCCGTCACACTGTATTTTCTCAGGAACCGTAAGAGCTACGGTCCTGAAATTTGGACACAATATGAAGAACCTTAGTGAGAATTAAAAATTAAAGTGTGTTACAAAACGAGCAACGAAAAATTTTAAAATTCCATGTAATATACATACAATTGTATATTGAAACTTGAAATTTGTAAAATTAGTGTATTTTTATAGAGACTACAACAATTAACACTAAAATTTAAAAAAATTAAAATTAAAGGGTGGTCCATCAGTTAATGCAATTTTGACTATGTAATTTTGACAACTTGCTATATCTTGGAAACCGTAAGAGGCAAACACTTGAAATTTTCAAAAACGATAAAACTAAAAAAACGGAAATTATAAAATCGCCAAATTCTAAAAAATCGCCAAAATAAAAAAAAAATTCCAAAAATCGAAAAAAATCGCCAAAACATGAAAATGTCGCCAAAACTAAAAAATTTAAATAAAAAAAAATCGCAAAAATTAAAAAAATCGCCAAAAATAAAAAAAAATCGCCAAAATGAAAAAACGCCAAAAACCGAGAAAAATCGCCAAAACAAGAAAATAAAGTGTCGAAACTAAAAAAAGAGCCAAAACTTGGAAAAATCGACAAAACCGAAAAAACGCAAAAACCGCCAAAACAAAAAAAAAACCGAAAAAACCCCAAAAACGAAAAAAATGCCAAGACTATATATTATATAGGATGAAGTTTGTATTAAATTACATATCTAGTGTTCGTACGGAACCCTTCGTGCGCGAGTCAGAGTCACACTTTACTGAATTTATATTTTATTCGTATCTGTGTCTATATTGTTGCTTACAAATACTATATGTAATTAGAAAAATTTTTGATTAATTAAATTTGATTTATTAAAACCGAAAAAAAAATTATTTGGAACTACTTATATTTAAATAATAATTTTCCAAAATGTAAGTATATATTTTTTAGTTTAAAATAAATAAGTAGACAATTTAGAAATCTATATAAATTATTTAAAATAACCACATATTTTTGCAATATTTTCACGTCATCCTTTAAAACCCAAAAAATATCTTCAACTTCTGCTTCCTATTTTTAATATTTTACGTAATGTGTTTTGTAAGCGAGTACTTCAATTGGGCAATCTAAAAAGTAAGTCATTATATGACAACTAGTTCAGATGGCAATGTCTAATTGTTTGCTGGGAATTAACGCAAGACAAAAAATAGTAAACAGTCGATTAGACAAAAAAGAGCAATGTATGAATCCAGAATTAGAAATTCACTGAAATGAAAAAATAGCCTATATTTGATTTTCTCCGAGAAAAGGGACCTAGTGTGTCAAAAAACGGGTTTGGACTTAAGACTGTGGTACCTAAAATGGTGTAGAATAAGGTGAAATGACTTTTTCTCAAAACTTCATTTTCACACACTAGGTCCATTTTCTCGGAGATTGTCACATATAAAATAATCATTTAGACTAAAAAATTGCCAAAAACCAAATATGTATTAGGAAAAACGGACAATAACAAAGAGTACACAAAAAATCGCCAAACGAAAAAACTTGCTCAAAGACAAACAAATTTTTTCTTTAAACAAAAGCATGTTTATGAAAAATACAAGTTTTCAAAAAATCTTGTTCAAAAATTCACATTAGATAAGCAAAAACTTTCTACGTATATACATTTGTGCCGTGCCCTTAATTGTGAAAGAGGTCTAAGTCAAATGCATATGAATAAATCTTTGAAAAAGTTCCATAAATATTTAATAAATATTAAAAAAATTTATATTAATCGCAACTAATACAACTCTAATTTAAAATGTTGCACATTATAAAAATATATTTTGATTTGTACAAATTTGTAATGTACTAAATATCTCTATAAAAGAAATATATGACTTAGACCACTTGCATAATTAAAGGGCACATATTATGTGATTCCAAATTGGGTTTAGGGAAGGGAATTAAAAAAAAATAAAAACTTTTTAGTCAGGCTTAAGTTCAGTAATTTCAATTCTTTTATTGAATGAATACCCAAGTAGATAGACTAGGGTGCTGATAAAGTGCGTTGTTGCACAGAAAAATATCGGTATTTCCCCCAGCTTAAAAGTCTAATTTAATTTTTCTTCTCTTCTTTAGAAACTCACATTAATTAATAAAAATATTTCATTCAGTAAAAGAACTGAAATTACTGAACTTAAGCCTGACTAAAAATTTTTTCTAATTAAAAATTTACTATAGTTCAATTAAAATCTAAAAATGTCTCACTTAATTCATCATGGGCACGTGACAATCACAAATGTTGGAAATTTAAATCAACTGTAGAAAGCAAAAACAGAGTAACATAATATCCACTACTATAATACTTAAAACACCAACAGACGACATGTTTTTCACATTGTATGTGCCAGAATTTACATATGTAAACGAAAACATGTCGTGTGTTACCTTTAAAACATTGCTTGTGTAAAAAACACGAAAAAAAAACATAAGACATTATTTGAAATAGAGCGTGCTCTATTTTCTTATGTTAAACATACAGCTCCAAATGTCTATTTCATGCGAACAAATTCGTCGGCGGTTGATTATGTGCACTATCATTAGCCGTCTGAATGAAGTATTTTGCAAGACAAATTAATTATATTTTTTTTTAATTTAACGTCGTTTTATTAAAGTAAGTCCAAAAATTTATAGATTTTTAGATACAACCTCAACGTCTTGTTTAAAAAAGAAAAAATTAAAAAAGCAAATTTGCGTCGCCAGTACTACAGCGACGGAACCAAAAATATTTCGACGGCTGCAAGCCATTTATAAAACAAACTACGTGGATATTTATATACTGAAAAAGAAGAAGTGATACTACATGTACGTTTGTGACCAAAAATTATAAACCTTAACCAATATTGACAAGCACAAAGAAAAACATACGAGTCGAAAACTTAAAAAACACATGTAAAAAACATGTCGTCTGTTGGTACCTTAACGGCCTTTTTCACAATGTACAATTAAAAGCTAACAGGGACTTGAACAGCAAGTTTTGTATGAAGAACTGTCAGTTAAAGCTCATGTTAACTCTTAATCATACATTGTGAAAAGGGACGTAACATGTATGTACCGACGTAACATCGAATAAGTAAAAAATAATTAATGTGATGATCGTAAAAGATAAGCAAGAATAGTTAAACATACGTAGGTAGAGTAATATAACTTCGTGCTAACCTAAACAGAAAAATGGAAAAATGGAAAAACAGGGGAAATAAATAGTGATACTTACATATGTATTTACCAAAGTTAAATCAATAATTGTACACAACAATCATTTCTCACATTCCGTTTCATTAGAATTTACGTTAAATAGCTGATGTTAATAACAATCTCTACCCAAGTAGATAGACTAGGGTGCTGATGAAGTGCGTTGCTGCACAGAAAAATATCGGTATTTCCCCCAGCTTAAAAGTCTAATTTAATTTTTCTTCTCTTCTTTAGAAACTCACATTAATTAATAAAAATACTTCATTCAGTAAAAAATTGAAATTACTGAACTTAAGCCTGACTAAAAATTATTTCTGATTAAAAATTCACTATATTTCCATTAAATATAGTTCAATTAAAATTAAAAATCAAAAAATAGCAACTTTATCTTTTGTTCTCCAAAAGTAATAGTATTTTTAATTGTTTTATAAATATGAAGAAGTATACATAATATTCGACATCGTCAAATATAACATTCATACTCATAAATTTGTTTCTTTACTTTAAGTCACGTTGTTTCGTTCATAAATAGGAAAAAAATCAAAATTATTTCCTTAAAAAAAAGTTTTGTACAAAGAAGTTTTTAAGTTTTATGGCTGTTATCAAATGTTTTACATCACAAGTAGTTGCATTGTTAAAAATATAAAATATTTGCCTGAGACAAAGAGATAAGCAAATACAGGCATAATAAGAAAATGTTTCAAACAAAACTTTATCAATAAATAAAAGGGGGAAAAGTTTAGCGAAATGCTGGCGAAATACAGCATTTTTCTTATCATAAATATGGTAAAATTGATGGTAAAAAGTTTACTCTTGTTATGCATTTTTAGTAATTTTTTTTTTTTTTTTTTTTTTTTTTTTTTTTTTGACTAACAAACAAAGATGCCTGAGAAGAAAGATGTTTGAAGAACTATTATAATGTAAATCACATTTGGTGAAGAACAATCAAGTTAGTCAGTGTAAGGTATTCTACGGGTCATTGTGACTTGTTAAAATACAAAACTTAGCAAGTAAACGACCGATTAATAATCGGCTTCGGTGTCGGCCAGAGGCATTTGGAATTACTCTTGCCGAATTTTACCAAAGGCCAAATTTTTATTCACGAATTCAATAGAATCATGAGCTTAAAATATTTTGGTCTGACCGAACTTTAATTCTTTTTAACGAACTTCGGCCTAAATAAAGACTTTGATGGGATACGAGTACTATAATTCACATTATAATTTTTATATATTTAAACAAAATTAAGCATACGTACTTACACTCTTACAGCCTTATTCCTCACAAAAACTAAACAAGTATATTTAACATTTTTGTTAAATTACGATTATTATTAGATTTGACTTTTAGCACAAGTTCCATAGACAAGTGAATAAGTATATTACTGATTTTTTTTTCTAAACAAACTATCATGTTTATTAGAAGATAAATTATCCCACCGGTTTCGCTTTAAAACAGACTATTTAATAAATTCATTTAAATAAACAAAATGCCCCTAAAATAAATTTGTGAACATATTTTATATCCTTAGTTGTGCATAGAAACGAAAATAGTGAATATTGCTCATTTATATAAGCAAGAGTTATTTAAGAATTTTTTGCTTAATTTGTAGCACTAAACAGCCATAAATAATGAAAGAAAAATACAAGCTATAATAGTAACAAATACAACATGATATTAATTAAGTTAACGCTAACATGACTTAATTACTCCAAACTCAACCATCAACAATTTTATCTACAATATATTTCTTCTAGTCATGTTCGTTTAGCCAAGGAGTAACTGATACTTATGGTACGAGTAGGTTGCTTGTCTTAGCAAAATATGTATGTGTATGTAAGGCAGAGAAAAGCCAATAAAAATAAAGAAAATAAAAGTAGAAAGCATGGCGATAAAAGGGGGAACAACCCAATAAACATTTTGATTAGAATACTGCAGGTTGTAAACATAAATGATATTAAATTTAAATATTTTCTCATAAAGCCTGTTCACAATTTCGTGCAAGATGATGTGAAACCACATGTAAAAGTATTTGGTATAAAATATTTGCGAAATAAATTCGCAAAAGTAATTGCGAAAAACATGTAAAATCTATCTGGCACGATGCTTTTCTATGCAAAATGACTCTGGCATCATTTTAGTTTTAGCTGCGAAACAACATGAGCAGTACTTTTTTTGCACGGAATTTGAACAATGTAGTATACCTTTAAGCAATAAAAGCGAGATGTGTATAAAAAAAACCGCGAGTTTGGCTACATTAAGTACATGTCAAATTTTTCAATGCCGCTGAAAATTTTTACAACTTCGAACAGAGTACTAGCCTTAACATGATATATTTTGGATTTTCAATATTTTCTCAACTTTTTCGCAAACATTACTATTAAATGTTTTGAATTTTGCAAATTTATTAAATTTTTTATAGCATCTCTGCAGAAAATTTGGCAACAATTGATTGATGATTACTTGAGAAAATGTGAATGTTACCAAAAGTAGGGAGCAGTGTACGGTGAAAAAAGAACATATCATGTAAATGCTTACATCTTTAGTAAATTAAATTGGAACTCGGTCTAGTGAATTGTTTTAAATGGCATGAACTTCACAAAGCGTAGTTTCCGGACAGCATATACCTGATTTACATTAAGCATTTTTGTCATGAAATTAGTTGCATGAAAATTTTTTATTTGTCAATAGGACGCTTGGATGAGCAACTCATATCGAAAAAGTTGCCAAAAATGCATCAGAGATTCATTGTACGTCATTTTTTATAATAAAGTTATCTTCAATAGCACTGCAATTAGCAAATAGAAAAAGTATCGTGCAACAAAATTCATGAAATTTCAAGAAAATATGCTTAAAGTAAATTAGGTAATACTCAAAATTTTCTCAACTTTTTCGCAAACGTTTCTCTTAATTTTTTTTGATGTGTGCAACGAGAGCAAAACTAATTTGTTATAACGTCTATGTTTCATCATAATGGACCCAATTGGGTCTCCGAGTGGGGGTGCTTTAAAGCACACACACACACTTTTTCTCAAACTTTCTTTAGAAATATTTTTGAAGAAGAGAAAGTAAGCAAAAAGAGTTAGTTTTTGCAGTGTATTGAAATATGGCTGTATGGAAAAATTCTCAAACGTTGCCAATTTTTTTTTTACTATGACTTGCCGTTCAGTTTATGAAACTTTTTGATTACGATGATCCTGCCCTAAAGATTGTATTCTTGTTGTTGTCGTGTATGTTTTTCAATATCTGCTAAAATATTGCGTAGCAGTACGTTGATTTTTAAATACGTCTTATAGACAGCATTCTCTTACCTTATGCTGTTGTATACTTATTTAGAATATCGAATTTTTGATTCTTTGTGTAGTTTTGTGAATGATTTTCTTATTTTTAAATATAAATTTGTTTTGTGTCTATTATTGATATTTTGGGCTAACGAAAAAGCCATATTATTATAACTTTAATTGTCTGTATATAAAAAAGGATTTAAAAATTTTTTGTTGTTCGCTTTTGAATACCCTTTAATTTTAAACTGGTATTAATTTGTTGTTGTAGCTGCCAAAGTTTTACATATTCTGTAAAAATTTCAGGACGGACAGACGGGCAGACAGACATCGCAGCGAAAACAATAGGGTTCCTTTTCACCTTTGGTGTACGAAAAATTTTTACGAACGATAGTTATCAAAATGAGAACATTTGATTATAAAAATTCGATCAATTATTTACCAAAAGAAAACCAGGAAATTTTAAAATGTTGCCTTCATCCGTAGCTCAATTGAGATAAAGTGTGCTGAGCACATTTTTGACAACAGATAGTATATATTTCTTTATTTTTCGAGCCATTTATCCTCTTTGCACTGCTGGAAATAAAAAAGAGGACTCTTTTTATTTATAAAAATATATGTATCTCAGGATTTCCTTGTCCTTTGTTCTTTTTTTTTTCATAAATAAAGTAATTCATTGCCCTGACCTTAAAACGAAATCAATTATTTTTTCTTTTTTTATTAAAAACCTCATTTCAATTAAAAATTCATTAAACCCACATAAACTTGTAAAATGTAAATTAAACACGAGCTCGTAATTTTAATTGCACCATTTTTTATTTATTTTTTTGTTTCCTACTAAAAGTGCAATTTTTGCTGTCAATGTCGAACTGTTTTTAGTTCTTTTTAAAATATTCATAATATTTAACATGCAACACAAAATAAAAGAAAAAGAAGAAATGATAAAACAAAACAATTGAAGGACTAAATATCGAATTAAAGAATATCCACGAACAAAACTGCACATGTGGTGCCATTTATATATAAAAAAAATAAATTTTCTTTTATTACATGCAAGAGCGATCGCGGCTTTGGCGTGTAAAATATTTTTATTCAATTACATATTGTTTTTATTTTTATATATTAAATAATGTTACATATAGTGGCAACGAAAAATATAGGAAGAAATAAATAGAAATGAAATAAAAATGTGGAGCTTCTCTACTTAAAAAAAAGAAAGTATGTTAATTTTTTCATATCATTTGTAAAACTTTGATATTATTCCCATTCTATATATTTAACATCATAAGAGGGATGAGAACCGACATAAAACTACTACTTATACTAACTAAAATTGTGACCGATCTTGTGACTGGTAGTAATATTGGATATGTCCATTATTGTATAGAGAAAAGATGCTATGAGATTTCTTAAAGCAAAATAAAAAACGTATATACATATCCTTGCCTTAATATTGAAAGGACTTAACTAATAATTTTTTTACAATCGAGATTTTTGCATTTTTTGATACATTAGATGTTCTTCCATTGAAATATATAAAAAGCTGGGTTTATATTAAGGTATCGATATATATATATATATATATATATATATATATATATATATATATATATATATATATATATTTGTATGTGGGGACGGGTAACAACGGACATAAGACCAGGAGTGTCAACTCATATTAATAGTGCAACCTGTTTTTAAAAGACTGTATACGAGTATTTTAGGGAACGTGTAAGAGTTTTGGTAGACAAACATGTTGACGCTACGAAGAGTTACCTTGCAAACGTTGGATAAAAGACAACAATTATTGTATAACCTATTTATTGTATTTAAATAAAATTCTACACTCAGGGAAAAACAGCAACTTAAAAATAAGAACGAAGCACATTAATTCAGTAATTCTCAATATAATAATAATAATAAACTAAATTAATGAATTAATACTGCAAATTAATATTTTTCCACATTGAATCCTGTATCCGACAGTCATTAAATAACAACAGCACGCATTTTTCTGATGTGCATTAGTGTCCCTTTGTATCAGTTGTTGTAGGAAAGTTCAAGTGATGAAGGCATAGTCACTGGTCACTGAACTATACCGACTTCAACAGATGCTAATCCTAATGTAAAATCAGAGCGTCCTCCTTCGTCGGTATTGTGTAGCAGAATCATCGGCGAAGTAAAATAACCAATAAAATGGCTACTAAACACAGCTTCAAAATTTAATACGCCTAATTTGAGACCAGAAGGCGCTACAACACTGCATTATTACAAAAAAAAAAATGCGTGCAAAAAGCAGAGTTGTAAAAAAAGAATGAAGCTTTCTTCTATCTCTTCTTTCACCACCTGTCTTCTATCACTTTCCCTTTCCGAAATAAGGTAACACCTAGTAATAGTAGTAGGCATTAATTGCCTGAGTGTTACTTCTCTTTAAAAAAAAAAAAAAAGTAATTTCATTATGACTAGACTTTCATTAAAGTTTCTTATTAATTCAATATGGCTTTTTTTGATTTTAAGCTGTTTTTTCTCTGGGTGTAATTTTTAATATTATTTAATATTTAATATTATATTTATTAATATATTAAAGTTTATATGTAATTATGTAGGAACAAATGTATTTAACTGCATTTATGTGTTTATTTCAAAATTAAAATTGATTAAAGCCAATTAAATTATATTGACTTAAATTAAATTATAAAAATTACAAATATTTCAACCTGCAAAGAAATAAAAAGTATTAATATTTCTCGACATCATTATTAGTATAGTTTAAGTTCAAAGTAAAATATATTTTAAATCAAGAGTAAAATATACTGCATACATTTTCGAAAAACTACTTAAAAAAAGGTTTTAATGCAATTACATCCTTCTTTATAAAACTTATTAAGGCTTTATCAAGGCTTTTTAAGGAAAATTTTATATGAAAATTTGTTTTAAAATCCCTTTACAAGGCCTTAATAAGTTTTATAAATAAGGCTGTTAATATTTATGTTTGTGTTTGACTAGGCCAAAGTTGGTATTTTCAACAAGCCATATATATTACATGTGCAAATTTTCAAGAAACAACTAACACCAAAGTTGTAAATATTCTGACTAGCACTAGCAGAACGGAACATTATACTGTTACAGCTTCATCAACAGCGTTCTTGTGTTTGGTTCATTGTGTGCTGATACAAATATATTATATAAACGTTTTTCAGCGCAAATGGAATATGTGAATTGTTTTGATTAATCATATTGCAATTTCCTGAAAGCTTTTTTTTTAACAAAAGCTCAATTTTACCATCTCTAACTTGCAACAGTCTTGCCATTATCGTTTGTTCTTTACTAATTATGCTCATTATTCTTAATTTGCTTATTTTTTGATTTCAATTACTAAATTAACAATAATCAAATAATATTTTTACTGAAATAGAAGCTGCCACAAAATTCGTAAAAAAATCCCAAAACTCGTAAGAATTTAGTAAAATAAAAAACACATATCTTTATTAAAAGTACTATTATTATTCATTTATTTAATCTGCAGAAGAAATTCTAAGACTAAATTTATATATATATATATATATATATATATATATATATATATATATATATATATACATATATACTTATATATATATATGGGCATTGGCTGGTGTGGCCACCAGCCCAAAAAAATTAAAATTATTTCAAACCAAATCAAGAAAATAATAATAAATCTTTAAATCAGTTTAAAAAAAATGTTTGTTAAAAAAAGCCTATCATAATTTTTTCTGTGTTTAGAATTTTTTTTTTTGTTTGGGTTTGCTACTATAAGTATGTACATATGTATATTTGTTTAATTTTAGTTAATTTTTGCAAAAACTTATATTTGTTTCTTTGATTATACTGAAGTTTGTATTTTTAAAGATCCAAATCATATGTTAGAAGGAACAAACCAAGTGTTCCAGTCGGCGTTTGGTCGATTAGTTTCGACACTAACTTCCATGTGTATTTGTTAATTTAGTTTTTTTCCCCATTTTGTTACTCAATAACCGCAATATGTTGCCATTATTGTGCTCAGTATATTTGTGTGAAATTATATATTTTTTTGCCATCGTTTTGTGTACCAACTGTTTTCTGTGCTAAATGAAGCTTATTTTCCAACAAAATAAAATGAACATAAAATTGCGAAAGGATTAAAGAAAAGTGGCTTGTTGCCATTACTCGCACACATACACACGCACACATACACACACACACACATACACACACACACACATACACACACACACATACACACACACACGCACATGAGTAGATGCCCAGTTTTCCATTGTTGCTGCTTGCCGTTGCCGCTGTGAAAATGTGCTATAATTTATGTTGAAAAAAAAGCCTTAAAACTACAATAAAATCTGCATTAAAAATATGGCTGGTACGTGTATTTTAATAACTGTAAATGTAGTTGTTACAGAATATTTTAAATATAACCATCGATGGTCTCCAATAGAAAAATACCACAGAAATTTTATACACAAATTGAATTTATTAGTTGCTACACATATAGGAAAATAATAATAAAGTTGGGTGTTGTTGGCCTCAATTTGAGTATATTTAAATTTATAAAAAAAATTTTTCAGTGAAGTTTATAATAAAAAATATTTACATGCTCGTAGCAGTTATGAATGATAGATTTTTAAATTAATTATGTAGTAAATATTTTTAAATAAATTTGAAGCACAGATTTTAAATGAAAAATCTGTTTAATACTTCCTAGGAAAAATAAATAACTAGCAAAGAAATTAATATTATTCCAATTCATGCTAACCTGAACATAAATGAAGAGACAAAAACAGAAATTAACAATAAGTTCTTTTATGGGAATTGTTACAATTTAAGTTTAAAATTTTTTTAAACGCACTAATAATCCCAAATTAATATTTTATTTATTAAGTAAAATATAAATGAATGAATGAAATATTTTTATTAATTAATATGAGTTTCTAAAGTGTGCAGCTGCGCACTTCATCAGCACCCTAGTCTATCTACTTGGGTAGAGATTGTTATTAACATCAGCTATTTAACGTAAATTCTAATGAAACGCAATATGAGAAATGATTGTTGTGTACAATTATTGATTTACCTTTGGTAAATACATATGTATGTATCACTATTCATTTTCTGTTTTTCCATTTTTAATTTTTCTATTTTCTTTAGAAACTCACATTAATTAATAAAAATATTTCATTCAATAAGAATTAAGCCCGAATAAGAAATTATTTCTGAGTAAAATATTTTTTCAATTAAAAATACATTTAAATTGATTATTGAGGGGTTTAGCTGGATCCTATGCGCATTTCACTGTTACTAATGCAGATCATCAGGGAACCTTTACTCAAAGTTTCTTAGAACAATTAGAGTTATTATCTTATAAACTTTCATTTAAACAAATGAGAAGCTCAACAACAAATAACAAAGTTGAAACAAGAACTCAATAATCAACATGTTTTTTATTTTCTTACTTTATTATTGCTACATTGGCTGACTTTTTTTCAGCTTCAAATTGTAGTCGTAAGAGTATGTAAAAGAAAATAAATGTAAATAATAACAACAGCTATTTAAGAATAGAGTGTTGCCACACAAGTATTTTTTTGACCTGGTGCAGTCAAGTTAATAATTAGTGTTTTTTATGGGAATTGTTACAATTTAAGTTTAAATTATTTTTAAACGCATGACAAAAAAAGAAGCACGTGAAATATACGATAGCGAATCAATAAGTTCGTGACTTTTCGAACTTTCCTCGTAGTTATTTCATATAAAACTGTTCTCATCAATTACCACCTGTTAATATACTATTGTAAAATTTTGAGCAAATGTCGTCGTTTACTTTGCGTTTAACAGCTGTTCAAAAGATACAACCTCGTGTATTTTTCTAAAAATGGAAAAAAGTGAATTTCGAGTGCTAATTAAACATTAATTTTTCCGAAAAAAAAACCATCAATCAAACCAAGGAAAAGCTCGATAAATACTGTGGGGACTCTGCACCATCGATTTCAATGGTAAAAAGTGGTTTATTGACTTTCGTTGTGGTCGCACAAGTACAAATGACGCTGAACGTTCTGGACGGCCAATTGAGGTCAGTACACCCGAAAATGTCAAAAAACTCCACGATATGGTGTTGGCCGATCGAATAGTAAAAGCGGGTGAGATTGTTGATGCCATAGAAATTTCATATGGCAGTGGGGTTTCGATTTTAAATGATCAGCTGGGTTTAAGAGAGTTGTCTGCAAGATGGGTGCCGCATTTGCTCTTCACGTAAACGTGTGAAACCTTCAAAGGATTGTTTGGAGTTGTTTAAACGCAATCCGAATGAATTTTTGAGGTATTTTGTAACTGTGGATGAAACATGGATCAATTACTGCAGTCTGGAGACCAAGTAGTGAGTGAACTTGCTCCGAAGAAAGCCAAGGTGAGTTTGTCGGCCAATAAGGTGATGGCAACAGTTTTTTGGGATGCACGCGGGATAATCTACATCGATTACCTTTAAAACGAAAAAAACAATAAACGGCGAATATTATGCCAACTTATTAGATCGATTTAATGAGGATTTAAAAAGAAAACGACCCCATATGGCCAAGAAAAAAGTTATTTTTCATCAAGATAATGCACGAGTGCACACGTGTGCAGTCTCAATGGTAAAACTCTATAAATTGGGCTACGAATTGGTACCCTTTCCGCCACATTCTCCAGATTTATCCCCTTGCATCTACTTCCTATTTCCAAACCTAAAGAAGTGGCTCTGTGGAAAGAAATTTAGCTCCAACAATGAAATTATTGATCAAACAAATACCTATTTTAAGGACCACGAAAATTCTATTTTTTGGAAGGGATACAAAAACTTGAGAAAAAGGAAATTATGTTGAAAAATAAATTTTTGTTTTGCAAAAAAAAAAAACTGTGTTTCATAAAACAAACCACGGACTTATCTATCCGCCCTCGTTATATTAATCCTTAGTGGGTATGGCACTGCCCACTTCCTTAACCCTAGTACTATTTTCGAAGTTTTGAAAAATGTTCAGCTATATTGATTATTTCGCGTGAAAATTTTTACAAGTAACAAGTGATGGCCATATTACTTTTTCGGAAAAAAAATCGTTTTTATTGGTATGCAACATTGTTCGATCGACTTTTGTAATTAAAAACATCAGCTTTCAATATTTCGCACGAAATAAATGCCAGTCACATTATTTCACAGATGGCAAAAAAAAATGTTGCCAGATACATTTCACAAATTTACCACAAGTTGAACAGTGTATAACTTTTGCAATATTATTTCATGAATATTTCATGTAAACTTTTTTTATAGGAATATGTCAACATTTCGCATGAAATTTTGAAGGGAGTACAAGGCTTTAAGCACAAAATGATGACATTCTAAGAGCAGAAGCTCCTTGCCAAGTTTGGTGGGCATGGCCCCGCCTAATTTCTTGAACACAAGATTAAGTATTTTTCAAGGCTCATTATGTGTGCCAAGTTTCGTAAAAATCGATAAAGTAAAAGCACTTGAAATATAATATCAAATTTTAATGGGAGTGGCACCGCCCATTTTGAATGCAAGATTGTGTCTTTTCAACAGCTCAAAGTGTGTGTCAAGTTTCGTAAAATTTTTTTAAGTTCAAGCTAGTGAAATATAGTATTAAAATTTAATAAGCATGGACCCGCCCACTTTTTTGATTGTGTTTTTTTATTTCCGGGTGTGTGCCGAATTTCAAAAAAATCGATCAAAGTGAAATATAATATTGAGTTTTATTGAGCATGGCTACGTCCATTTTTTTATTTCGAGATTGTGTCGTTACGAGAGCTCAATGGAAACTATACATTAGCAGATAAAAAAAATTACAATCGGTCTAAAATTTAGCGAGCTATGAAGTAATAAAACCAAAAAAAGACTTAGATGAATTGATAACTTCCTCCTTTTTTGAAGTCGGTTAAAAAGCAAATAGTGATAAAATTTTGTAGATAGTATATGAAATCAAAGAAATCATTACGCAAACATTTGCTGCAAAGACTAAGTGACTGCTCAGCGGTTTTGAAAGTTTTGAAAGACTTCACCAAAAATATTTTTGAAATAAGCTAAATACCTTCATATATTTATAAAATGAGTTTCAATATATTATTCATAATTAGGTACTCAAGCAGAATCGAAATCAATACAGACGTTGTTTCAGTTTTTGAGTTATGATGTTGTTCCAGTAAATGGGCGATCTGTATGAATATAATATTGCTTGCCTTGTTGGGTAAATGTCGCAAGAAAAAGTGTTGAAATCATAATAATAGTATAGTAAGTATATCGTGCCATAACCGCCAAAAAAACGCTTAATTGACAATATTTTCTCACTTGATTTTTTGACGAAAATCCATTGTTTGCGATCGTAAATAATTGATTTTCGTCAAAAAGCGAAAATAATAAATTAGTCACTTAAGCTTTCTATGCAGTTAGTTAAGGCTACTTATTATATTTACCAGCTCTGTAATAAATACCCAAATCTGATAACTTTTTAAAAAGTTCTGTTAGTTAGATTAACATATAAAGTATTCATAAACGCTTTCTAAAGTTAAAGCATGCTTTTAAAAAGTTGGTATGTTAAACCAACATTAACTTTAACAATCTTTCCTGCATACCGGTTTTAAAATTTAAAGTGAGCCTAATAAAGTGCTGACAACTAATCTTTAGCACTTGCAGCTAAATTCGTAGAAGACTTTATGTCCATGGTAAAGTTCTAGCTGTTTTTTACATAAATATTTCTTCAAGAAAAATATTTAGTCGTTTTCGAAAACATTTGCCAAAACTCCAATAATTTCTGATTTACTATCATTTACAATTAAAACAACTTAAACGTTCTAATTTAGACATCATTTAAGTAAGCTCTTCTACCATTTTTAATTTAAATTTATGCTTCTGTTTAATTTTAGGTCTGTGCATTATCAAAACGTAGCATGATTTTACAACCAGATTTATTATCATACAATGATATACCACAGCAGCCACCACCACCACAACTAACCGGTGCCATTGGAGCAGGCTCCGTTCAGGCTGCGGCAGCGGGAGCCTTAATCGTTCATCAACAGCAGCTGCATCCGCAGCCACTACCGCTGGCCTCGACCAAAACGATACAACAGAATAGTATAATTATTGCCAATGCTGGCTTAAGTTATGACGATGTGCTAAATGACGATTTCCAATTTGATATGGATGGGCATGATGTGATGGTATTTTTGCATATACAAAAGACTGGTGGCACATCATTCGGTCGTCATTTGGTGCGTGACTTGGATTTAAAGGTAAGTGGTGCTTGGATTTTAGTTTTATAATTTTGTTTAATAAATTTTAAAATGAAGCAACTATGAAAAAAAAGATACAAGTAAAATGCAAAATGTTAAAAATCAATGGATGTGCCAAACGTTTTAAGCTTAATTGAAAAAAAGAGATGAAATAAAATAACAATAATTTTCAGGATCAATACACTTAGAGAAATTATTATCAGACAATTAATGAAACGGCTTCATGGATAACACTAGTTTACAGTACATTGCGTTCCGCAAAAGAATTTTGCTACTACTAACTAAATACGTTATGAATATTTTAAATATATAGTTAGATTTTTTTTTATAAGATCTTGTTGTTCCATCGCTTATCTTAGATCTTTTGTTCTTATTAGTAACATATTCTTATATGGGCATACTCGTTTTTTTATTAAAAATAAAAAGTTTTTGGTATTTCAAAAGGCAAACTTATGCACAGTGTTTGGTGGGATTTAAGTGCACCTTCGAATGGCATAAAATAAACATTTTTAACTCATCTATTTTAATTGAACTTTTTTCGATTTTCTTATCAAAAAAATATTACATTAACTTAAAATTTAATTGATGGTTGTTACAGATTCAGTTTAAATTTAATTGAAATATTTTTAAAGTTTCAATTAAAAAATTAATTGAATAATATTTTAAGATTCAATTAAAAAATTAATTAAAAATGTTTAAGGATTCAATTAAAATAGTGATTGAAATATAAAAAAGCTCTAATTGTATAAAAATACAAAACATGATGTTATGTACAATGTACATATGTATGTATGTATAAAAAATTTTCAAAAATGTAAACAGTTGTCTATTGTACCAAAACCCTAACTAATGTATCGTACGGCTTTTGAAGTTCGAATGGTGCTCAAAAGTACTCGTACAATGGTCGTATTCGTATCGTAGCTTTTCCTGGTATTGTGTGTGTATTTTGTGTTTTAATTTTAAAGAAAGGCTCTGATATTTTGCATATGTACTTACGCAAGACCATTTGCATCGATCCCCAAATACCGCCAATCTACTAATTTTTCCATCCACATTTGGACTATATGCTTGCATTTCTTGTTGAGAAATAATGGAACAAAATGAATTTATTCTTTTTTTATTCAACGTATACTAAATTAGTACGAATAAAAAAAAATTAAGCTGTGTATTTTTTTCTGCCATATAAAATATCAAAACCATGGTGTAATTATATAGGATTTGTTATACAAGAATACGGCAACCATAGCTGTGTAAAGTGCCGAAGAATGTCAAAAGCACAAAAATAATTGTACCAAAACCAAAATAAAATGACGTTTTCGACATTATACAGCTAAAAAGCACATAGAGCAAAAATTGTCAGCTGAAGTAGCGCTGCCACCTGGTTAGATACACCTTGATCAAAACCAATTAAATTTAATTGAAAATATTTTTTCAAATCAATGTGGCATACTATAATAAAATAGCTCGATTTTCACAAATAAAACCAAAAGTTATATTATTTACATAAAATTAATATGTAACAATTGTTAACCATTTCATAGTATTATGAGTTAAGCTCAGTTGATAAAACTTTCTTGATATATGTTCAATTAATATAAACATTTATTCAATTAAAATATTAATCAAAACTATTATTTTTTCTAAGAAGCCACTTAATTCAAAAAAAAATTAAGAATAATTTTTTCTGTGTGGGTTCACACGCACCAACTTTCTTGAGCGACTTTTGGGTGTATGGGATAGAAGGAAGGAAGCCATATTTTACTTTTTCTCCTATCAATTAAAACGTTGCTCAGCGAACATTTCTTTATATGAATCCACTCTCATTTGCATTATTGTAGCATTATTTGCAAGTCACCATTCACACTCACTTTTATTGAAATTGTAATCTTAAATTGTGTTTATAATAATCTTTTATTAAATTAAAACAGCTTATTATTATTCTAAGCCACAAGGACAGGTTATGAGCTTTCAGCATTGTTGGTCATGGTTTATGGTCTATATAATGTGTATTTATGTATTTTATATTATTTATTTTAAACATTTGTTGTTTTGCATATGAATGGCATCATAAACTTTATAAAATATTTTCTTTGGCTCAAACAAATACTGTATCCTTCTTGGTAGTCTTTCATATAAAATAAGTTTTTTGTTATATTTTTAGGTTTTTATTTCAATTTTGCTTCCAAAAAAAAATATTAATAAGCAAAAAAGTAGAAAAAAATTAACATAAGTTGACGTTTTTAAACTCTAGTCAGGATTTGCTTGTCATATCATGTTAAACATTTTTCTGCAAGTATAGAATTTTAATAGAACTTTAAAAAAGGTTTAAATTCAAACTTTAAATCTTTTATCAATCAAATAAGAGCTTTAAGCAGCAGAGTACATATTTCGAGTACATTAAAAATATATTTTATTCCACTTATGAAAAAAAAAACAATATTTTGAACTTGAAGTGTACATTAAAACAAAGTTTTCATACAAATTTTGACTAAAGCACACTTGAAGTACAAATTAATTTTTTTTTCATAAGGAGGTACATACATATGTACATACGTATATGTTTAAAGGTACTGTAAATTTATATCCAGCTGCTGACGCAACGCTTGACGCTCTAATTTAGATTTGGCTGAAAAGACCCAACCACGGTTGCCAGAAATGCAGATTTATCTGGATTTTGCAGATTTTTACCCTCCAAAATCACGAAATGCAGATTTGAAGATTTTTGGCCTAAAAACGCAGATTTTTCAACTCCAATTATATAGAATTTTTTTCATTTTTCCGAATACTGCTACTACTTCTTGTTTGTTTTATTTGTGAACGAATCAGAAAACATCATTAAAAAAACAGAAGAAGTAACTTTGGCAAGCTTCTGGAAACGAATATCTGATATAAAACGAACTTATTCTGATTACGATTTTGCAGCCCTAAGTTTATTCAAATACCTGGTTTACATTAGGCATTTTTTAATGAAACTTCATGAAATTTGTTACACGCAACTTTTTTTATTTGCTAATATCAGCGCTAAAGGAGAGAGTGATATATAAGAATTGATATAGCATTAATCTCTGAAGCATTTCTGGCACTTTTTTTTAGATGTAATTTGCTTCTCCGTGCCTCCTATTTACAAATGAAAAAAATTTCATGCATTTTTTTCATGAAAAAATGCTTAATGTAAATCAGGTAAAAATGTAATGTCTTTACCACATTCCTTTGCAAATGTAGAAAGAATTTTCAGTCAAGTGAACTTGAATAAAAACAAAACTTCGAAGTCCTTTGGATATTTATACAACAAATTAAATGACTTTTTGTGTAATTTTTTATATATCCGATTTCTTTTCTCATTCATTTTTAACGCCGACTAAAAAAAAGGGGTGTTATAAGTTTGTGGTGTGTATTTGTGTGTTTGTACGTGTCCACGTACAGGCCAAACGGATATACCGATTTTCATCTAGTTTTTTTTTTTTTTGTTTGAAAGATGACTTGATCGAGAGGGTTCTTAGCTATGTTCAAAGAAAATTGGTCCAGCCGCTTAGAAGATATAACATCTTTTCTGAAAAAAGTCGGGGGTTTTTAAAATTTTTAATTTTTGTTATATATTATTTGCGCATATATCGCACATTCAGTTCAATAGTGACATAACTCAAAAAATTCGTTTTTTGAGTTAATAATGCAGAATAATAATGCATTTCGTATTTTATCTTGCATACAAATTTCAAATAAAAAGCTTTTACTATCACCTCCTGAGAGAAGAATATTTGTTCATGCCTTCATTGAGTTGTATGTAAATTGAAAACTTTAAACGCGTTTTCTGCAAAACTAGTTTTTTTGAGTTATGACACTTTTGAACTGGATGTGCGATGTGTATCTATAAAGAATTTTTATTTGTTTGTTGGTTAAAAGCATTTCGTTTCTCCTGAAGAAAGACATGTTTCCACACGCAAAGTTTACTTTGCAAAGTCTTGAGTTTGTAGGAGAGAAGAGAAAATAGATATTTTTCTATATTCTTTTTTCTTCAACAAAGTCAAGGCTTTGCAAAAAGCCGCCAAACTCATCAGTTGACTTCAACCAATGTGGTAGCTAATTGTAAAAAGGCAATGAGAAAATAATAATGGATTCAAAATCGAAGATGTTAGCTTGTAAAGATTTTTGTTTGAAGCTTTTAAGCTTATTCTGCCGTATTTGTAATAAATAGGTTTGGTTTACAAAACAAACTTTTTATGGAAATATGTTTGTTAAAAGTTTTGTAACCCAAAATAATTTTTATGAATGTTACCTATTATTTTTATGTACGTAATTCTTAATAACATATTGATAGTCGTTCTATAAACATTTAAAGTTTTTTACCTTATTTCAAAATTTTTTTTTGGTTGAATGATGAGTTTCTTAAGCAGAAACGCAATCCACATTCTTCATACATTAAAGGCCTTATATTCATAAAAAAAAATAAAATTTGCTTGGAAGTTATTTTAAGAACATTTTTCCTAAAAACTTTAAATAAAATACATTTTAGGCCGGTTTTAAATTTTATAAATATGGGTCAATTAAAAAATATTTATATTATAAATGTACTTCCATATTTATTTACATTTTTTGAATAAAATATAAAAAAGTTGTTTTAAAAATTTCTTTGAAGATTTTTTGAAGATTTTAAAAATAAAATGCAGATTTTGAAGATTTTTCCGTTAAAAATTGTTAAATTTTGCAGATTTTATGCTTAGAAATTCTGGCAACACTGGACCCAACAAAGATATGATTAATGCTAGGAACACAACTGGGACTAACGACCAACTTTTCGTTGCAAACTTTCGTCGTTAGGAAAAAATTAACGAAACATGGCCGTCGAATGAAATTCTTCGTGTGTGAAGAACTCCGCGATAGATTAATTTCTATTTCTTATGCCGACGAACGAGAAACAAACAATTTTCTCTCTCTTTGTTTAAACAGTAACCAACTTTATCAAGTTTAAAATCTGTTGTTTTTTCGTCGTTGCTATGCTTCAGACACGACGAAATTCGTCGTTCGTCCCAGTTGCGTTCCTAGCATAACATTTTCACTTTTATTGAGACAATTTTTCATTTAAGACAATTTATTGAAAATTCTTAAAATTTTATACGTTTTTAATTACAGAGACCCTGCGAGTGTCAGCGACAACGCAAACGTTGCTATTGCTTCCGTCCACATCGGAATGAAAACTGGCTATTTTCACGCTATTCAACTGGCTGGAAATGTGGACTGCATGCTGATTGGACTGAACTGACCAGTTGTGTTGATCAGGAACTGGACAAAAACGAAGGTGAATCGGCGAAACGAAGATATTTCTATATAACTTTGCTGCGAGAGCCTATAGCAAGATATATGTCCGAGTACAGACATGTTAAAAGGGGAGCTACCTGGAAGGGTTCCAGGCACTGGTGTCTGGGTAGGCAAGCAACAGCTCAAGAGTTGCCACCTTGTTATAGGGGCAAAGACTGGTTAGATGTAACCATAGATGAATTTGCGGGTTGTGAATCGAATTTGGCGGCGAACCGACAAACCAGAATGTTGGCCGATCTGGCGTTGGTGGGATGTTACAACAAATCGGCCATGCCAGCGCACGAAAGAGATCGTGTCATGTTGGCCAGTGCTAAAAGAAATCTAGCAGCAATGGCCTATTTTGGCTTAACGGAATATCAAAAGGTATTGCAAACCATATAAAGACATTCGTATAGTTTTTGTTTTTATTAATGTTATAATAATAAATATTTGCAGATGTCACAATACATTTTCGAAGAGACCTTCAACTTACGCTTTGCCATACCCTTCGAGCAACACAATACCACTTTGTCGGTATCGGCCATACATAATTTGCGACCCGACCAAAGACGCCATATAGAAGAATTAAATAGTTTAGACATTGAATTGTATGCTTTTGCCAAAAATTTATTATTTGAAAGGTTTGTGTTTAACAAGAAACTTAAATAATTCTTATCGAGACTATTTTTTTAATGTTTGAAATGCTTTTATATAATGTTTTTGTATATGAAAATAATTGTTTGTTTTCTTTGCATTTTTAGATTTGAACATCTTAAAGCTAAAGACAACGATTTTGCAAAACGGTTTGCCAATTTAGGCAACATTTATTATAAACAGGGTGTTACCGAATTCAATTGGGACAGTAATATCGATGAAACTGTCAGTACAGAACATTGAATATTCAAAAATAAACTACAAAATATTTTAAACGAAAAAAAAATTCAAGAAAGAAAATCTCTAAATAATGAAAGTGAACAATTGTTTAAACCAAAAATTATTATTATTATTATTATTAAGATAAGACACGAAAGAAACATACACATACACATAAACCCAAATAAGTTATTTAGTTATAAAATAATTTTATAAAAGTATTTTATTTTTTTCTTTTCTTAAGCTTATAATAACACTTAATATTAAACATCACATAAGGCTTTTGTAAGAAATATTCAAATAGAAATTAAAATTTACATAAAAATTGACTTTTTGAATAAGTCTAGAGGTAGGAATATTTTTTTAATTTTTTTTTTTTTTTTTGTTACTTATTTTTCTTCAATCACTGTATTATTTGTTTTTATAAAAATATTTTATTAATGTATTTGTATATACATCTTTAATAAGATTTTTCTTAAATTTTAAAGTAGGCATGCCAAAATTATAACCATTTCATATTTTATAAAGATGCAGGGATTTCGAAATCGAAGAAAACGCTTATTCCCTCTTATTCCGTAACAGTTTGTTAACGTCACTTTAATACAACACTGAAAATTGTTTTCTTATAAACTCGTTAACCATAATAATTGTGTACTATTTGCACACTCTTTTTCTTCATTAAAGTTTAGAAAATGACAGTCAAATGTGTCAATGAAGAGTCGAATTGGGTATTAAATTGATGTGACGTCGGTATATAGCAGTAGTGTCAAAAATAAAACTATAGTTGTATGTGTCAGAAAATCTCTCTCATTCGTCTCTGAAGTACATAGAAAAAAAAATAAATATTTGCAACAAATGCAGTTTTGTGAAGCAGCTCAAAATATATAAAAAGGAGTCTAGATGATAGAAAACTAAAAAATAAGGAATAAAAATTAAATAAAAATTTTGGGGGCTGGCCATATTTTCCTAGTTACGGGGCTGTGAACTTTTCATAGGAAACTCTGAAGAATTTCTAAAAATAATTTTTTAAATAGCTTATCTGATAGAAACTTGAAAAATAAGAAGAAGAAATTAAACAAAAAAATTGGCTGCGACCAATATTTCCCGAGTTATTGGTCTTTTAAGTTTTGATTTTAAATACAGTTTAGTGAAGCTGCTCCAAAAAAATCAAAATGTCTTTTTAATATATTTTCATTTATTTCCTTAGGGCCATTACTACATCTTACAAATAGTTAATTTTAGGATGTTATCTGACAGGTAAATATATTTTTATTATTACAAGTAAACATTAATGGAAAAGTGACTTATAAGCTAACAGCAGGTTTATCCTCATGGTAACTTTCAAAGTGAACTTTAAGCATTTTAACTGTCAAAGTAGCCGGTATCTACACCAGTGTTGCCACAATACATCATTTGTACTATTTGTTTTATCGGACAATTGTAATAATGAAAAAAAAATTAATGGTCACTTTATCGTTCACGTTAGCTAATGTTAAGGTTAACTATCAGGAACTTTATCTTTAGGTTGTAATAATGGCCCTTAAAAGTTTTGTAACATAAAATACATTGAATGTAGCAAAAAGCATTACTGATCATAGAATATTTTTCGCATACCACTTTTTTTCTTTCACTGTATCTATAAAGAATTTAATACACCCGCTACGCATGTGTTATTGTCGCTGGTTCATTGATGACTAAATGGAAGAGAATAAGAATGTGTGTGATTTAAGTTCGCACAATTGTGCCATTGGTATATAGTCACAGAATAATGGCGAATATATAATTTGGAAAGTTTTTTTTTTTTCATTTCCAATGTTGGAGAATACCCTTAATTCCTTGTTAATTAATTTTTTTTATTTAATATCCTAACTGCATTATTCATAAAACATATGCAGGTATGTGATAAAAAACGAAAACCAATTTGAAAACGAAAAAAGGTGAGATATTTTTCTATGGTCGTTTTGTCAATAATTTTTAAATTTTTTGATAAATTTATTTCTAAAGCCCTATTATATGGTTTGTATTTTATTTTCTATTGTGCTTTTTAGAAGTCAGTAGTTTGTGATTGGCTCAAAAATGATACTCAGAATTGATCGGAATTTATTACACCTTTTCAAAACGACTTGAAATCGTTTTGAAAAATATCGTTTTCCATCACATACCTGATTATTATTTTACAAAACATTTAGATATCATTATGTAACGTATTTGTTCAAAATTCGATAATGGTGATCCAACTCTTATTGTTATGATCTCTCTTGTAATTGTTATTTATGTTCTACACGAACAATCAATTACTCAATTACAATTTAAATGCACTGGATAGACAAAAACATTCTTACCTGATGTTGAAGAGTTATTAAAAATTTTAATTTTTTTTTTATTTATTGCAATTTTTCCAGTTGTTCTTTCTTTTAACGAATATATTATGAATGAAACTTTTTAGTTTCGTAATATAAATTAAGTCATCCTGCTTCTATTTTTGACATAACTATTGGGACAACGACAACGTCACTAAAATGCCAAAGGCACATTAATATTATAAGTAGACTCGCCTAAATTCGCTTAAAAAAAACTACATACTTAGGACCAAGGCGACTCCATATTAAGTGGTCGCAACCGATCAGGTTATTATTTTCGCCGCTTGTAATTTGATATTACTTTGGATGTCAAAGCACATTTTCAGTACATTTTCTGACATTAAAAGTATAAATTTCTTGAAGCGAACTGAGGCAGGTATAAGTTATACGAATTTGCCTTGCTTAGAATATATGAGGGGTATGAAATTGCAAGCTGCGAAATAAGTCAGCTGGGCTTGCGAGACCAACATCTTTAAATTCGCCTTGCTATAAATCCTTGTATTTCTTCCCGTATTGTACATTTTGTATAATTGTTAATAATTTTTACCACCTTACTATGTAAACGAAAGTTCAAACAATCGTTTAAATTTAAGCAGTTGTTCGAAAACTGTAAATATTTAATAACCAGTTTAACCAGTTTCTACAAAAAGTATATCAAACTCTTTAATTAAAAAATTTATGCTGATAATAGGTTTGTTCATTTACTAAAAATTGTTACAAATTTGTAAAAATTGTTTCCGAAAAGTCTTCATTAACTCAAAAAGTTTTCAAGGAGAGAGCATCAAAAGAGAGAAAAAATTGAGAGACAAAAAAAATCCTACAAATCGTTACTAGTAACATTTTTACCTGTACGAATTATCCAAACACCTTTTATGTGTTTTGTTTTCAAATTTATTATTTCAAAAATATCTGTTAAGGGAAAACTGAAAAACTTTGTTAAAAAATTATGTATACATATGTATGTAAAAAGAAAGCATGTTTTCTTAATTTATTATTTTTCATTGATTAAGCCACATAATTTGTGTTTGTTTCTCATATATAATCAGAGATGGATAGTGCCATTTTTGTATTTGTTAATGAATAAAGTTAAAAAATTATGAAAAATTCATAAAAATAGTAATAATACATGAAAATGTGTAAAGAATTTCATATTAAATGTCAAATGTCAAATCAAACAAAATACATCAGAAAAATTACATTTGTATCACGATTTCCATCCATGGTTCTGATATGAATAATTTTTCTTGCAATTTCTTAAAAGTAATGGTAGAATTTGTAGATTCGTATGGTGAGTTGACGGATCACAATAAATAAATATATGTTGCTGTTTAATTAATTTGTATTCTAACGTATGTGAGGTAGAAATCTAGAGAAAATATATTTCTACGTCAACTTCTCTCTTACATACATATACACATATATATAAAGTAGGGTTGTTATCACGTGATTTATAAAAAGAGGACAGCAGGGGGGAAAACCCCGGACATTTGCTTAAAAAAGTAGGACTTGAAAATAAAACGAAATCGAGTTTTGCATGAAAAGGGTCAATCTCGCACCATTTTACATAGAATGTTGGATCTTGAGAATATTTTCGCACATAAATGCACAGAAATACCACTTCAAATATCGTTTAAAATGTTGGAAGATTTTTTAAAACTTATATTTTTTGTGTTTATACTTCTCAAAAAAAAGTTTTATAGTACAAGAATTCATTAAAAAGTGCACATCAAATATCTCTAACAGTAAGGCTACAGACCTTAAATAAACTTTCATTGTTTGGTTAAAATGTCTTATTTGTTCATATAATAAAGATTTTGAACTCTTGCTTGAAGATGTGCTATATTATTTTGACCTTGTTTACGTAACTCCATCGATATTTTAAACAAATGTTAATAATTATACGTCTTAAAATAACATACCGCAACAACCCTCATGAGCAACGTTATTTATAAGATAAGCTGGACATCCAATACTAATTATTTCCCTTTTTAGCTTTGTTTTTTATAAATAACATTTGTCAAGCAATTTAAAGGCGAAAAAGTAAGACTTTCCCGGACCCCAATTTTTTCCGAGGACAGTAATCCCAAAAAGAGGACAGTGTCCGGGAAAAAGAGGACGGATAACAACCCTAATATAAAGCAAAGAGAAATGCAATAACAGCTGACACGTTCGCTGCCAACCTCACGTTTTTACTAACTAAAGCTACGGTCACACTTGTCAAATATTTGTCCAAAAAAGCGTAATCTCTAAATGCTAATGAAAAATCTTTCAATTCAGGCAAAAGTTTGTCAAGTTAAAGAGTATCCAATAATGTTGGATTCTATAAAATTGTGTTTTAGTTGTGTTCGAAACTGTTAAAAAACTGTTTTCATATATGGGAGAGTAATTTTTTAAATTTCTGCCTTACTCTCTCGTTGCTAGTTTCTGCTGGGAAAGTAAATGAACAGACCTAATAATGTTGTATGATTTTTTAAATTCAAGCTGAATATCAATAGAAGACACAAATCGAATTTTTTTAATTTTTTACCCAAACAATTATTTTTTTCATATACATATGAATTAATTATGAGACTTCTAATCTCATTTGTGGTAATAGTTTAATTTATGTTATATTTTGGTACGTTTCAACTTGAATGCATTATATACAGTGTTTAGAATTTAGAATTCCCCAATTTAACTGTAAAAGAAATACATTTCTGAAAATCGATTTGAACGCTTAAAAGTGCTCTCGTGCAAAACACTTAAATATGACTCAAATACTTTTTCCTTATTGTCACAGAATTATCAGCTCTTTGTTTCCATTCTCGTCTACTGAGATTCATTATACGAGTACATACATATGTACGTAAGAAATACTTACAGCCTTATTTATAAAAATCAATAAGGCTGTTAATATATAAATATCATTTAAGAGGCCAACGTTTAACCTCATTTGCCAACTTAAGCAAAGAAATTTTAATATTATTTTAAGCTTACAACCGCTCATGCTTATATATCAGCCATTTCGCTACTATCCTGGTTACAGTTGATCATAGTCTAAAACAATAAAATTTCTCTTATAAATTATATCGCCAAATCACTTAACTAAAAAAAAATTCAAAATCGCATTTTTTATTTATTTATTGGGTATTAGATCGAAATATACATATGTATATGCCAAAAAATTTTTAAAACGTCTGTCATTAACAATCAGCTTAATTAAAAATGGAAATAAAAATTTCTTTAGTCACTTGAATAATTTTTTATTTTAGTTTCTTAAGTCCTTAAGTCTTTAGTGCAGTTACGTGATTTTGCATTACAGCTAACGATATGCACATATGTATGTGTGTTATTAAATATTTTGACATGCCGGATAATAGTATTTTTTTATTGGATTTATAAAATCAACTATTTTTTACATATATCCTGTACGATAATTTTTTTTTAGAAATTTCAATAGTTTGTAATGTAGTTTAATGTAATTTGCGTTAAATTAAATTAAGAAAAACTACTCAACATATACAAGTTAATTTTGTAAAACTATAATTGAGATCTCATTTCTAAATTTAAGAATTCGTTGTTCGCTTAAAAGGTTTTCCTTTCATCAAAAATTTAATAAAATCGCTTGGGTGAGAGAAAAAAATTCATTTATAATTTTTAATCAAGTCATAAAATTTAATGAATAATCAGTCTTAAAGTCTTAAAATTTTTAAAAGCAATATCTTTAATCAATGAATAATTGTTTAAACGGTTTCAAGGTCAGTATTTTCAATCCCTGTTATTGCATGAATTATTTTATTAATGAATGTGATTTTCTAATGAAGACAAGTCAGTTTTCTGAAAATATGTAATTAACTTAAATCCCATTAAAAAATTATTCCTTGACTATAAAATTCATTATATTTCAATTAAAATAATAAATATGTGCCACATAAAATAATAGTTTGTAAATTTAAAAATCTTTCACATACTTTCTATTATGTTCGAAAATTGTTATTTTATTTTGAAAACTTTTCTGGATGAAAATAAATATTGGTGTCAGTATTCATAATTTAAAACGCTATATTTAATTTTAATTTTTATTTAATTTAATTAGTTTAATATTATTTTATTTTATTTATATTAATATATTTTGTTTTTGTTATATAAGAATATAAACTCCCATTCAAAGAATACATTTTTTTCATTAAGGCAACTACTCGCTTTCATTCGATAGAGCTGCCAGTGTGTTTCGACTTATCGTTAGTTTGAGCTTATGTTTATAAGCTGCCCCCGTATTCTGTAACTCGCTAAAGCTAAATTCAATCGCTAAAATGCTGAACAAATCGAAAATTAAAATTTTTTGGCGATGACAAAAAACACTAAAATTTCGGCGGATTAAATTTTTGAGCCAATGCTTGATTTAGCAATAGACGTTTGAAAATTGCATTCGTAGACGAAAATCTATAAATCGACCTCATAGATTTTTAGCGATAGAGATTTTGCTTTAGCGAGTTACAGAATACGGGAGCTGATATTATTTTCGTTATCATAGTGTTTATTTTTATTATATTTTTTTTATTTAATACTGGGCTACAATAAATTTTTGTAATTCCAATGTGCTTTTACTTGTTGAGTAGTTTTTTTTTACAAGTCGAATACTTTGAAATTATTACCTTTAGTTTGCATTTCATTTTAAATTTATATATAATTCATGACTGATCTTTGAATGAATTTCTTAGTAGACTTAAATATATTCTAAGTAATAATGGACAAGTAAAAATTTTAAATAAATAATAAAGCTTTTGTTTAAGCTAAAGTTAATATAACAGTTTATTATCAAAATGAACTTGCGAACAATAATATACTTACTCTTGAAATTTACACATTTCGATGCACAAAAATTTAATTTAATTGTGTCAATTAAACTTTTTACTTGATGAAAATTTTAAATAAAAGTTTATTTGACTGAATTAAATTTTTTATTTAACTTTTATTGGGTGAAATTTTCCCACAGTTGAATTAACTCAATTAAATATTCAACTAATGGTATCAATCTGAGAAAAAGTTTTGGTGTCGATGTAAAATTTTATAGTTACGCAGGTAATAGTCATGAATTTCACTCACACACACACACACACACACACACACACACACACACACGCGCGCGCGCACACACACAGTTCCATTACGAATTCCAATTATTGTAGTTTACAAAAATAGAGGATACGGTTGACTTTGCAGTCCTTGTCTGGAACTTCCTGCTAAGCTCAATGCTACGCTCTGCCTACACAAAGAAAGTGAATTATATATTATCTATATAATTAATAGGCGAACATGTTTTTTGTAATCCCTTTTACGCTGGTACCACTACACCGATTTTAAAAAGATTTATATGGTTTTAAAGGATTTTCTGTACAGATATGCAGAATCTATATTTTATTGAAATCGGTTTAGTATTTTGGGAGCTATAAGCGTTTACAGTTGCTACTACTACATGCACACATATTACACACGCATTTATTAGCTTACAAGTAAAAAAGAAACAAAACATGAGTGTGTGTGTGTGTGTTTGTAGTATTTCTCTTGATATAACAATTTTTTTCTCTTATTTGTTGTTGTATGAAAGCCATAATACTTAAAGGAAGAGAATTGAATAAAGTGAATTAGATTGGTTGAAGGGATTTTGTTTATGTTTTTTTTTATTTTCATGTATTATTTAATTATGTACTTAGGTACATTTTCTTTGAATCTTAAATTATTTACTTTTTGATACTAGAATACGGACGAGTGTGTCGTCCGTTTGGTATATCTAGCATATATAGTTAGCCGTTATGCGTGGCCAACTACGTGATGTAACGGGAAATTATGCGAATGGCGTAATCTTGTGCTCTGTTGTTCTTGCACATATCCATGCATCCATATAGAAGTCATCATAAAAAAAATAGACAAAATAGATTTTTATGGCCTCCAAATGTCGAGATCGATTTTCGAAAATCGGAAAATCGGAGATCAGTAACAGAAATAAAACAAAATTTGAAGTCCGGTGAAAGGTTAATTTTGGCAGTTTTGCATAAAATCTTGCGAGCAACATTTTTATTGAACTTTTAACCCCCTACCATTTATTTGTATGCCAGTTTTGTAAAAGAGTTCTCCAAATCGAACTAAACTAAACTAAAGCAAACATAAGGAAATAGATTCAAATAAAGGTTCACATTTTCTACAAAAATATTGTCCCACAAAAATCTATAATAAGTCTCTAAATACACCTATGTATAACCGATAAATCCGCATTTTTCTGGACTTCTTATCTCCAATTAAGTTTTTTAACTTTTAGGGTCATTATTACAACTCAAAATTAGTTAAAAATAGAATTTTATCGCACGTATAAAAACTTATCATTTGCAAAATTTTACTTTAACCTAAAGTGAGTGATAAATTACAGGCAAGTTTATTCTACCTGCTAAGTTAAATCCAATTTGCAATAATGGAAAGCTTAGAGAAATATAGTATGAACAGTTTAATAACTTGACCTCTTTTTAAAAAAGGGACGAACAAATTTAATAAAGGGAAGGATTCAAAAGCTTAAATGTTCCATAAAAGTAATCGTCATAAGATTTTATACTCATATAATCGCTTACCGTTACATTCTATGACTCCCTCATTTTAAATTTATTATGGCTTTTTCTTTTGTATTATGTCAACATTTTTTTAAATTTTTTTTTATTGAGCAGGAAGTAGTTTATTGGGAAATGAAAGTTTATAGACATAAAGTATTCAAGAATTTAAGGTCATACAATTATTTTTATAACGCTAAATACATTATTTTTATTCGTAAAAATAACTTTATATATTTTTTTAAATAAAGGCAACGTTATAAATTTCATTTAGAGTACATAGACATTTTTTCTCCAATTAACAGCTTTAGTTAAAAAAAAATTAAATTTAATTAAACATTTAATTAAGTCAATAAAAACTTTTCCTTAAAAAATTTTTTTATTAAAAAAATTAAACTATAATTGAGTCAATTAAACGTTTGCTTAAAAAATTCAATTGATTAAAAGTTTAATTAAAAATTTAAATAGATCAATTAAAGTTTCGCTTAAAAATTTAATTGAATGAAACTTTAATTGGATCAACTAAGCTTATGTTTGAAAATTAAGTTAACTAAAAATTTGTATTGACACAAAGAAATTTTTAATTGATTTTTTATTTTTATTTTCTCTATTAAAGGTTTTGATTGAACAAATATTTTTTTTGCATTGAATTTTGAAAAACTTTAAAAAAAATATTATTATTACATTATAAAAGAATAAAAAATAAATAAAAAATAGAATATTATAAGACAATAATAAATAAAAATAAAATCAAGCAAATCACATACGGATGCACTAAGCAAATATTATTTGAAAAAAAGAAATCATAACACTACTACACAAGACTGGAATTGGCAGGTCGGCCGCATCTTTTTTTAAAGAAAGTTCGAAAATATTTAACCTTGTGCATACTAATTTTTATTTTGATTCTTCGGCAGCTGCCTATTATTTATTTATTTTTTTTTCAAAATAAAGCTATCATCATTATTATATCTTAATCTTGCAATTGGAAATCAGTATTAATTAACTGCTTATTATTTTCATTGGTAGGCAGCGTATTCTCATATTTCAAAAATATTCGAAAAAAGCATTCGAAATTTAAAATTTTTCTTGTAAAACATGCACCTGTCGTTCTTTGTTAAATAATTTTGCTTCAATAAATAGATTTTTAATACATGATTATATCTATACACATACATATATTTTTTAAATTTACGTAAATTTAAAATAAAAAATATAAAATAGTTTTATATAAAAATAAAAGTACTTTTTGTAAGCTTATAAATCTTTCATATATCATACAGGAAAAAAGCAAAAAAAAAAATTATTATATATACATATGTATGTATGTTTACATAAATTTATTTAAATATTTAATAATATTGTAACTTTAATATACATATTTTTAATTGCATGTGCCATTTTTGTAAATTTTATTCATTCATTAACTAATTAAGTTAACTTTAAAAAAAAATAGCATATGAAACTGAAAGTTTCCTATTTTTAATAAAGAACACACACATACAAACACATTTCTTAAATTATCATTTACCAAAAATTGTGCAATTTTTTTAAGTTATAAATAATGAAAATAAAAAAGGTAAAAAATAATAAATAAAAAATTATGATAAAAATTTAATTGTAAGAATTAAGTAAGTAATAAACATTTATAAAATATTAAAAAAAAAAGTATAATAACAAAAATTAAAAATTTTAAAAACCCCCGACTTTTTTCAGAAAAGATGTTATATCTTCTAAACGTCTGGACCGATTTTTTTCAAACATAGCTAAGAACCCTCTCGATCAAGTCATCTTTCAAACAGAAAAAACTAAATGAAAATCGGTCCAGCCGTTTGGACTGTACGTGGACACAGACAGATACACAGACACACACTACAAACTTATAACACCCCTTTTTTTAGTCGGGGGTTAAAAAGAAAATCGAAACAAAAGCAAACTAATTGATATTAAGATATTAATAAAAATGAGAAAAAAATATGAATAACTTACGTTTTATTTAACTTTTCAAAAAGTAAGTAATTATTATCGCAAAACTTATTTCATCAAACATATTTTAAAGCTCAACCATCTCTCTGCGATTTGCAAAGATCATTTAGATTAGTTGTTTGTTGCAATCGAAAATTTTATGAAAACAATGGAGCTGGGAAATTTATGAAACATAAAAATATTTTTTAGAGTTCATATTTTTACTAAAATCTTTAGGTTTTATTTATTCCATTTAATTTATTTATAATTTTAGGGTTTCTTCAGAGCTTGATTTAGGTCTAAAATATACAAAATCACTTTAATCTACTCTTGGGAGTGCAATTTGCAGCACACTTTTCTTTGTGGCTTAAAAATTGTATATCATTGCAATTAGTGATTTCTGGAAGGGACCTTAAATATCTACCTACATATATGTATATCGTGCTTTTTTCATACAGTACATTAAATGGGCTACACATCGTGAATTTTTCGGACACAAATGAAATGGGCTATACAACGTCCGTTTTTTTATAAAAAAAATTAAATAGGCTATTTATCGTGCAGCTTTCATATATAACATAAATGGGCTATACATCATCTATATTTCACATAAAAATTAAATTGGTTATACAACTTCTATTTTTTATATTATTTTTTAGTTTTATACTAAAACTAAATGAGCTATATAATGTTCACTTTTCATACATAAAAATTAAAAAAGCTATATATCGTCTGTTTTACATTCACAATTTTAAATGGTGCATTTTTCATGCACCATGCATTTTTCATACAAACATTAAATTAACTATACATCTTCCATTTTTCAACCAAAAAATTCATCGTCCTTTTTTCAGACAAAAATTAAATAGGCATGCAAAAAAAATTAAATGGGCTATACAATATCCATATTTCATTCACAATATTAAATAGGCTATATATCGTCTATTATTCATATAAAAATTAAATACATCGTCCATTTTTCATACAAAATATTAAATGGTAAATTTTTCATACAAAATTTGCTATACGACGTAAAGCTTTCATTCACAAAATTAAATTGTATGTAAATATTTCATACAGAAAAATTAAATGGGCTATGCATGATCGATTTTGTATACAAAAACATAAATCGTCCATTTTTTGTACAGAAATACTAAATGGGCTATACATCGTCCAATTTTCATATAGAAAAATTTAAGTGGCTTAACAATGCGTAAAAAAACTTACCCTTATTTATTTGCAAAGTCAAAAAGACATTTTTTTGTGAAAAATTTTTCCTATACATAGTATGCACATATTTTTTTCAGTACAAAAATTAAACACTTTATTAAAAACATGTTATAAAAAAAACATATTACAAGAAATTTTGTGAAAAACTAGCCTTTGTTATAATAATTGGGTGGACCTTTGTTATAATAGTTTTGCGGTCCCTTATTGCTTTGCTGCTGCTGAGCCAGAAGTAAAGGATACGCGTAGGCAGCTTGATAGGCTGAACAGTCCGGGCAGGAGCCAGGTTCTCCAGGAGGGCCCCTAGTGCCTGATTCACCTTTGTACATGAAACCATTTTTCAATATAAAAATACATATTAAGAAAAATGCAGGACTAACCTGGTCTACCAACATCACCACGATCTCCAGGTCTTCCCGGAATTCCGTCTATGCCACGTCCTTCAGGCCCAGGAGGACCCATTGGTCCCATGGGACCATCTCTTCCAACACCCGCCTCGCCTCTATCACCTTTTTCACCTGGTGGTCCCTGAGGACCGATATCACCCGCAGAGCCAGGAATGCCGGGTACACCAGGGTAACCGCGTTCACCTTGAGGTCCTTGATTTCCAGGTTCACCTTTGTAAATACATATATTATTTTTGTAATATTAAAATATCTATGCAATATAAGTATGGATTGTACCCTGCAATCCTTGAGGACCCCTTTGACCTGGACGTCCCATGCCTTTCTTGCCCGGTGGTCCTGGAGGTCCTATTAATGTTGCAGATATTTCACTTATATATTCCCGGACAATTGACATACAGATATCACGAACTTCTCTTTCATCTATATTACGGTTTCCTGCTAATGCTGGTCCGGGTAGACCGGGCAGACCAGGTGGTCCTGGAAGACCGGGAGGTCCTGCTGGACCCATGGGGCCAGGAAAAGGCACAAATTGATTGGTTTGTGTGGAAGAAGCTGGGCCAGGAGGACCTGGTGGACCTGGAGGTCCCACAGGACCAGGTGCGCCATCAACTCCGTCTACACCAGGTAAGCCTCGTTCACCCTGTTCACCACGCAAACCGGTTTCACCAGTTGAACCTGCAGTTGATTAATTATAATGTTTTTGCAAATACTTTTTTAATTGATAAAAATAAATACCTCTGGTTCCGAAGCCGGGTGGACCTTGAGGTCCTGGTAGTCCCTGTGCACCTTTCTCACCTGGCCTTCCCGGGTATCCAGGTAGGCCTGGAGGTCCCGCTAAACCAACCAAACCTTGCTCACCCTTTTCGCCCTTCTCAGCAACAGATTCGTAGCGACCAACATTTGAGCCAGGGGGACCTGGCGGACCCATTATGCCCTGCGAATATTAATTTATGTATCTTTGAAACTTAACTTTATTACAAAATTTCTCACTGGTGAGCCGGGTAAACCACTAGTGCCTGCAGCGCCCGGTGGACCAGGAGGACCTCGAGGACATTGCTCTGGACAAGCAATCGAGCCCTTTCCAGTAAAATAACTTGGAGTAGTGCCAACAAGCCAAGGCGTTTGTGTAGTGGTTTCAGAAAACTTCAAATCAAAAGGATTGGGAGATGTTTCTCTCTCCCATGAGTCAGGGGTTGAGGGAGTGTAAGTATAGCGCGTCGTGGACTCATATCCTATGATACCTTTAGGGCCACGGAAGGGCTGTGGTATGTCATCACAGCTGGTATGTTCGGGCTTATCTATATCACAGCTGAAAATCATCCATTGAAGATCAATCTATAAGTAATTAATGGAATCTTTTAAGAAATTTTATTTAGATTTTGTTATATTGAACATACCGGCACAGTTTCTTGCTTGTGACATTTTTTGGCCACCGAAAATTTACCATCTGTAGCATCTATGGGTGCTCTAACATCCAAAGGAGCTTTGAAGCTGCCGTTTGCATCTGGAACTGGTTTGCAATCCACCCATAAGCGAACACTATCCTGGCCTACACCCAACATGACTTTATGCCAAGAACGATCAAATATCTAAGGCAATGCAGTTTCGTTTAAATCACAAATGCAACGACAACAACAACAACAACAACAACTCACCTCAGTTTCTTCGAATGTTACCGTCTGTATGGAACCATCATATTTGGGCAAAGAAAACTCTAAAGAACTTGCCAATGGCAGCAATTTCACACTCATTTGGGACTGATATTCATAGTCCAATAGTTCAAATAAGTACCATTCTTCCAGCAAAGGCTGTGGCTGGGGCACACGAAATGTGCACTCAAAAGAGAATTCATCGGGTACACCCTTGGGAAAGGCTCTCGCTGACTCAATGGTCATATTAGAATATTCACTTATATGATATGCCTGCTGGTAACCAGTTGAACCGATAATCTGTTGCACTCCTTGGTATTCGTAATGTGACTCATCGAAACGATAAGATGATATGATATCGAAGGTGGTTAAATCTGGATCACCGGGTCGCACTCCATTGCAAGGACTTGCTATCGGTGCGAAATCTTCGTCTTCATCTTGGTCGTAATACTCTTGGCCGGGATACCCTTGATGGCAAAATAGATACACATAGAAGATTGATTTTTATTCTTAATAAACTGTAATGCATGAGTAGTTTTAATAGTTTTCAGTAATTTTTTTCCTTTCAGATTTATATTCTTAATTTATTTTTATAAGTTATGTGTAGAGGTTATCAGTTTATTCGAATCAATGATCTTTTAGAACTTTCTGCCAATGCTGAACTTATAAACTATTTCCGGTAAATATTGCAACATTAGAAACTTTATTAAATAAGTGTAAAGTATAATTTAGAAATGAGTGCCACTATTCAGAAATCTCATACAGTTTAATCTTTTATGTTTTTTATGTGCGATAGAAATCTAAATTATACAAATAAGACAAAACATTTGATATTAATAAAACAAATTTGTTTATTATGAAGATTAATGTATGACATTAGGATTTGAGAATGATTTCGGACGTATGGGCATTTCTGGTTATTAGATTTTTGGCCAACTTTTTTGGAGCATTGGTGGACGTAAATCATGAATTACATTGACAATGTAGGCCTCTAAGATGTCAATTTTTGCTAGCTTATCAACATATGTCAGTGACTCTACGTGGGTCTACAGGAAATATTCGAGAGGTGTCAAGTCGCACGACCTTGGAGGCCAAGTGACAGATACAAATTTCTATCTCACAAGGCTATGGTTGCTGTGCTCGTATGGCACGCAGCGCCATATTTTCAAACAAATTATGCTTGATCATGGTGCGAATACGATCTGCATTCAAAGTTAAGCGAGCTCCGTCTTCATTTTTGAAGACATAAGATCTATTCATGACACCAGCGTGTAAGGCGCAGCAAACAGTTTACTTTGCTGGATATATTGGAGTTCGTAAGGTCTATTGTGAATTATTTTCCTTCCATAAGCGGCAATTTCTTTTACTGACAAACCCGCCAAGGTAAACATGAGACGTATCGCTGAACATCGCTATACAAGAAATCAGAATCAGTCATGAAAATGACTTCAGATTCAACCCATTTGTATCAATAAAGAGATAACCTGATTTAACAATAATGGAAAATTATTCAGATGTACGCTACTTCCGGATCTCAAGTTCTGGCTCCAGCTCAACCTTCTATCGGTTTGTTAAATAGGTTACTTGTATAACCTTAATTTTCGAAAATCGAGTTTTCATGCGAATTCTACGCTTTGAGGTCATAGGAATATAGTTTTAAAATTTTTACAATGATGTCCGTACGAAAGTGTGGTAGTGACTTTGCATATGTCTGTATGTGTGTGTGTGTGTGTATATGTGTCTGTCCATCTCTCATAGCTGAAGAAGTTGAATTCTTTCCCTAAGATTAAATTCAAACCAATGATATGTATGATTTTATTAGGCTAAAGTTCGTATTGCTGTGTAAGCCAAATTTAATGTGATATTATTAATAAACAAATAACACTAAAGGTAATTGTAAATATTCTGACAAAAGCACTAGTAGAACGGAACAACTAGCTCTTTTCTATTTTAAGGGCATTAACCTCATTTCGATTTCGTAAAAGGGCGAATCGACTCAGTTTCTTTCATTTGTCCCAGTTAATACTAGTCAAGTACTATTGCTAAGCTTATCACTTTTCCTTCTTTGAACTTTTATCTGCACTCACACAATGAAAGTCACATTTTTCAGCTCATATCTTTTATGCATAGTTTTGTGTATGTATGTATGCTTTTTTTAACCTTACGAATGAGAAGGCAAAACAGTATTGACAGTAAATGAAGCTGAGTACTCGTATAAACTAATCACCTTAGCAATACGACTTGCATAGTGTACACTAGGACTTTCGTATTATAGTTGTTGAAGCTTTTTTTCCACAAAAATAACAAGCAACTAAGCCGATCTTATCCCAAATCTAAGTAGCTCCGTATCTCAAAAATTAATGGCAGCTGCGACAAATTTAATTAACATTGAATGAAGAAAAAATGTTTATTTTAATAATTTCAAAAATACTTTTCTAATCAAGTTTTGAGTTAACTGTTTCATATTATCGAAAAAGGTATATTGAAAGCAGCAGTAAAGTATTAAAATTTGTTCCTATTTTCAATACAAATTTTCATTTGAAATTAGTTTAACTTGAAAAACAGCAACGAGTGCCGTCGATTTTATTAAAGTCGGCTTAATGGCTTAGAAAAATTTGAAAACAGTTTTTCTAAATTTCTGGCTATATGTTAGACATTTTACATTAAATTGTTTCTGATAACTTTTATACTTGTTTTAAGGCTTTTTAATCAAATTTTAATTATATTCCTATTTACTTGTATTTCATTTATTTCTTTTACACACCATTTGGCACTGCTATGGCCGTTTCTGCAACATAAAACTGTACAAATACAGTAAGTAATAGTAATGAGTATTTATTTCTTAATAAAATCATATTAAAGGATTGATTTAACGATATAAACGATTATTTCAAAACATGCTTTTTTAACAAAATTTAATTTATAAGACCGCACCGTATGGCTCAGTATTTTAAACTAAAATGATGTGAAAATTATAGCGAATGTTCAAGCCAAGTACTCTTAGAATTTTATTTAAAAATATTCTAGTAACGATAATGATGTTTTATTACACTGTACAACAGTTCTTTTTTTAATGTATTCTTACAATAAATTCTGCTAGAGTAGACCAAAAAATAAATATAACTAGGTTGGCGTTTTTAATGATCATATTGGGATTTAATTTTTTTTTTTTTTGGATGGTGGGAGTTAAAATGTTTTCACTTGACCTGAAAGTTTGTACTCTTTATATCTGAGGTGTAGAGTATTTACGGTAATTTTGTAGAAAATATTATAGCAAATATTTGTGTGGAATATATTAATATTCTAACTCCTCCACATAACTGTAATTTTGGGCTCTATTCTTACAAATCTTAACAACTAACCTATATATAAATAAGGAGGATTGAAATAAAATGTTCTTCAAAAATTTTAGCATTAAATTTTTACTCTAAGCCTTCAAGGACACCTAAGCCTGAAATTTAAAACAAACAGCAAAAACTAGCTAAAATCAACATTGCCCATTTTTGTTATCACAAATTCCCTTGTGGAACAATTCAATAACGAAAGAGATTAAATTTCCACAAGGGAATTTGTAAGAATAAAAGTGGGCAATATTGATTTTAGTTGGTTTTTGTTATTTGTGTTAAGTTTGTGCTGAGATGTCTTAGAAAACTTATATATGCCAATCATAAATAATCTCTAGGAATTTATTTGTCACAGAGAATAATTTTAATTTTCTCAAGAAAAAAATCCCTCCAATAATAAATTGTTTGGGAACAAAAATGAGTAATAAGTAGGAACAGCGCTGTATGTGTTTTCCCCACGTTTTTGCTTGTATATTCGCCCATATCCATAAAATTTTGAATGAGTTTGAAATCTGTTTTATTAAAATTTTTTCATAAAAAATTTTCTTAATATGGATTTCAAATACATCTCCTTTTTTATGAATGTGGAGGAAAGTGTTTAGGCATTATTTGTGTTTTACGAGAATCAAAATGTTTTTGACTTCCATATATATATATATAAATTTTCTTTTAATGGAAACTCCCTTCTATTTTGCATGGAAAAGATTTTTAGTGAAAAAAAGTTAAATTCGTCTCTTTTCTTAGGTTAGTTTTTCCCTGCATTTGATAAAAGAAAGGAAAAATGTAAATTCATTATGGGAAATAAAGGAAAATGTGACGAAAACCCGTGCAGAGTTTTTTTTTGTGTTTGGACTGATAGTAAAATTTTGTGGAAAACATTTTTGTAAAACATTTCATCATGTTGCACTGTGTTCTTAATCTAAGTGAAAAAGTGTAGTTTTTGCTTTGACTTGTTTTCGAAAAAGTATTATTATTATTAATTATAAAAATATAAAACTCCATTAAAAAATAAACAAAAAAATATACATATAAGAGAAGATTTTATTTCTTATCAGTCATTGGAAAAAAATATCAATGAACTTACAGCAGCCCAAATCGTTTGCTCTTGGTTATTTTTATTTTTCATAAAACAGAATAAGTAATTAAACATATGTTTGTTCTTAATGATTTTAAGCTGATGCGGGTTTTTGATTTTGAAATAAAGGGTGGCCGAAAATTATTTCAAGATTTGAATTTGTCGGTATAGGTGTCCCAAAATTAATGCAAGGTTTAAATTTATCACCAGTAATGAAGACATGTTGTTCTATCGCATGACACTTAAGGTGTCTTTACATGGTAATACAAAGTATTACGACTTTGTAGAATCAAAATATTATAAAATTATCTCCGTGTTTAAAAAAAAGAGAACAAGAAAGAGTCTGTTGTAGGTATTTTTCATGTTTACACTGATACTATAAGTAAAATGCAAGCAAAGACACTAAAGTTTGGAGCTAAAAATAAAAATTGGATAATTGCAAAAAAAAAAATGTGTACTAATATAAATAACTAAATCTTGGAGAAAACATTTTATTATTGCAACGTAATTTTACTACAAAATATATTTTTTTTATAGGTTTGTTTATTGTTTTTTTGGTTTTGTGGTACGGGTTAAGTAGCTGATGGTTGCAGTTGTACAACAACATGAACATTTCCTGAGTTGATTTTGGTTGTTTTTGTAAAAGTGTTAAACCTTTCAATAAATACCATCAGTGCTGGCAACGTTTACTTTGAAATAGACCTCTGGTGTGATGAGAATACATAAGTTTCTAAAATGGTTTAGAAAATGAAAATTTACCGACCGCTTGTCCGATTTTCTATCCGTATTCTCTCCTACTCGATACATTTTGCTTTTACATGATAAGATTTTGTATAACCTACAGCATTTTTTGACATGTCGTAATACTTTGTATTACCATGTAAAGACAGCTTTAACAGTCAGCTGTGGAATTATTTTTAGGACTGCTAAGATTTCACTGCACAAATGGAGACAAACTCAAATTTTGCTTTAATATTGGGACACTCTTTAAATTGTTTTCTTTAGCCGGAAAATAATAGTTTGAGATTATATTAATATCAAGAAAACTAATTTTTTTCAGGAAGGTCATAGAGATATTTATTGAAGCTTTTATTAATTTTCATTAATAATTTGATTGGGTTAGGTTATGGTCGCTAGATTCAGATTAATTGCGGTACTCTTAATACTCAGCTGATCTCCCCGACTTATCTTAATACTTCTTGCTTTAGAGAGAAACCATTTTGTTTTATTTAATTTTTATTAGAAAACAATTTATTATTTTTTATTTGTTTTTTTTTTCATAATAATTTCTTATAATTTTTTTATAATAATATTTTTAATGCAATATTTTTCACATTTTTTTTTGTTAATGAAATTTTTGGGTTTATTTTTCATTTGTTGCTATAATTTGTTGTTTCAGTTTTCTTTTTGTTTTTGTTGTTTAAAGACAGATAATGAAATAAGTTTGGTTTTATAGTTCTTAGTGATTTTCTTTTTTGTTTATTTGCTTTAAGGTTTTTATTTGTTTTTACTTTATTTTCTTGATTTTCTTTTTAATAATATTAAACACAATTTTTCACAGTTTATTGTCGTTTCTCGACTATCGATTCCTGGTCGAGATAATAAGTGTTTTTATGTTTTTAAATTATTAACAGCCTTATTTATAAAATTTATTAAGGCATTATAAAGGGTTCTTAAAACAAAGTTTCGTAAAAAATTTTCTTAAAAAGCCTTTATAAAGCCTTAATAATTTTTATAAATAAGGTGGTAAGTATATATGATATATTTTAAATTATTGTGTATATACATGTATATAAACACATGCACACACTGTGCAGTATGTGCTTATATATATAAATGTATATATACACGTACTGTAAATGTGAGGTGAATGTATATACTCGCATGTTTTTCTTATGTATGACTATTTAATTCGTGTTTAAAGAGTAAATTTCTTTTAATTATAATCAAATCAGATTTGTTAACTCATTTCATTTGCTTGCAATGTGTTTTACTCTATGTATGTATGTGTGTATGTATGTATTTATATTTTTTATTATTTATATTTGTTTTTAGTTTGTCTAATTTACAATTATTTTATTTATGGATTTCTTTATATGGTTTTATTTCTATTTATTTTTTTTATTACGATTTGTTGTATGTTGGGGGTTATTTCGCTTATGTTGTAAAGTGTTATAATATGAAAAGTAAAATTAAATATAAAATTAAAAAAGTATTAAAATAATACAAATAACTTACACTTCTGATCAATTATGAATAAGCGCATACAAAACTAATACTCTATTAGTAGAACTAAGAGAGGCGAGAAATGTAGAAAATTTTTATTAAAATTACTAAAAAAAATAGTGCTCTTTAAATAAATTCTCAACTCAAGTCGACATTCCATGTTGTGGAAACAATTTGAAAACTTTCAATTTATAATAAACGATGTATAGCTAATTTCATTGAAAATCTAATTAAATTTGGAAACATATCTGATTTAAATTTTGTATGCATGAAATAATTTTCTTAATATATTTAAAACGATTTAGTAAAATGTAAGTATTTAATTTATGTACAGAAATAATTAACTTCAAACGGAGACAAGACGCATGAGAAAAAGCAAGCACTGAATTCACTTTACTGGTATTAATTCAACAATAGAAAAATCCAGATAACACAGGTCTGCTGAAATTAATATGCCACTCAGCAAAAAATCATAATTATTGTTGTTGTGTTTGCTTAAAAATTTGTGTCAGGAATAATTCACCATGATTTTCTTTTATCAAAAGTAAAAAAAACAGCATCGTTTACAAGTTAGGAAACTTACTTACATATTGTTTATAAAAGATAACCTTAAACTATTAAATTAATTGATTTAAGATAATACATACACAAATTTACTACAACAACATCATAACTCCAAAAAGCTATTTAACAAAAAAAAAAAAAAAAATAATAATAATAATAGTTTAAGGTTTTTTATTTACAAACAACTTAATGGAGAAAGAAAATTTCATTTTTCTATCAAGAGTTGAATAGACAGAATATTTAAATGAAGTTCTTAAATACTATGAACAGTGGCACACGAATTAATTCTGTATTATTAATTGAAAAATTGCAATTTATGAATTATGATATTTTTGAAGTAAATGAGCGATATGTATGTTTCGATTCTGCTAGTGTTTTGGCAAAGCACCAATGAAATATATGCAGACAATGTTTAACCAGCAGCAAATAAATTTCAATTAAAATGCATATTTTAAAATGATCAAAATGAAATTTTTGATTTCTCATGAATACTTTCAAACATGCGAATAAAATTTAAAATTGATTCCTTTCTTTGAACCAGAATAATAGAATAGCTTCTACTCGCACAATTATATAGAAACAATGGGTTAGTTTGCTCTCGAAGAATTTTTTTTGTTCATTACAAAGCCAATGTGAGAATTTTTTTCATTGATACATGAATACGAAAACCATCTGACATCAGCTGTGCTATAATTACCACCTGTTAAGTGAATTCGAACTGTGCATGCACTTAGTATGCAGTTCCTTAGGTGAAATTTATCAGCCTCATTCTCCCGTATCAATCTGCCATATTTTTGGTCTTGTAACTTTTTTTATCCATTTAATATATTTTTAATTTGTTAAATTTATATAAAATTTGCAATACACTTTACTTTAATTAATTATTTACATAAACTTAACAATACGATACTAAAAACTTCTAATAATAATTTAATTCATACATTAATTGAATATCAAAATTACTTATCGCTCATACACCAACTCAAAAAAAACTACTTTGTCAGAAAGCGAGCTTAAAGTTTTCAATATAAATTATTATTTAATGGCTAAATAAAACTTTATTTTTCTCGTAAGCGTTGAGTATAAATAATATGCGATAGACATTTTTGCACAATGTTTATAACAATATGTGAACTAATTCTGCATCATTAAGTCACAAATTTTATTTAATGAGTTATGATGTTGTTTTTGTAAACCAGCGACATGTATAAGCTCAAATTCAAGAAATTAACAGTTTCGACTGCACTGTAAAATAAAACAAATGAAATTAACATTACGTTAGCAGCGTGATAACAAAAATATTAATAATATACATGTTGGGCATACTTTTAGGGGCCCTATGTATGCACATAATAACACAATATGTACATAAATCGTTTTCGGTGCATGTATGCTCTCCAAATTCGACCTTGACCAAACTTAATATTCGCGCAGGGATATTTTTATATTGGGAAATTTTAATGGCGCCATTTTCTCAGTATTCGCTTTATTTGACTTAAATACTTTTTGCTTTCAGTTATAGAGAAAATATACAATGGAGCCAAATTTATATGAAAGTCATATATATTTTGATTCTCTAAGATATTAGAAATTCCAAAATAAAATAGTCAACAACTAATTGCTCTTTACTGCTTATTACGGTTCTCTTAGTCCAAGAAAATAGTATGAAGGGAGGCAATGACGGTAAATTCTATTCTCCAATAATTAGATACTTTATTGGTATGTATAGTTTTTGTAAATAAAAGCTATTCGTTAGGAAATTTAAAAAGTGAACGAGCAAAAACAAAATGTAACGAATTTAAACACTTATGCATGCAAATTTTTTACCTCATTACAAATTTTGTTAAAATTATGTAAAATTTTAATTGTTAAACTTCTATTAACTTGAACTTTAGTGGAATTGATTATTGCAAATTTTTTATAAATTCTGTGAAAATAAACTTGAGGTTATATTAAAATTAATATTTTTGCTTGACATACTTTTATATGTGTTTTCTATGATAAATTGCTTGTATTTCTATTTATAAGATTTTCCAATCATATATGTATTAACCATTAAAGAAAATATCATTTCCAATGCCAAATTATTGTTTATAAAAAAATATACATGTGTATGTACATATGTAAATACTTATCATTCATTTCATTCTATGATTTTTTTATAACATTCTATACAAATCTTTTTTAAAGATCTTTCAAAGCATATTCTTTCTCTGTAGGAATTTTTTATGTGTGTTTCATTAATGGATGGAAATCTGTTCTTCTATGAAAAAAAAATAGTGCATAGATTATAATTTCTCGATAAATTATAAGATTGTGTTTTGTAAATTTACACTGAGTTTTATAGTGAAATGTTCATAGTAATATTCCTTCAGAAGTTGTCTTTAAAGTTTAAATCTGTTGTAATTACCACTTTGTAGTCTTCAGAATATGAGAGGACGGAGAAAGATATGCATGTTAGCAAAATAGTAAATTTATATACATATGTCTGCGTTTACGTTTTAACTTTCAAGATAAAAAAAAAAAACAAACAGATAAAAAGTAATTTGCTTGCTAAATCAGTTACGCTACTCTATAAGGAGTTGATGATCAAAGTAGTGATAGTTTAACTTTGTCTGAATTGAACGATGTTTACATTTTTCTATTATTATATCTGTACGATAAAATAAATCTTATAATTTTTGTAGTGTAGTAACTAACATTAGCTTTAGATCTGAATAATTACCCCTGTCGTGAATATTTTTCCTACGAAATATTTTCCCTTTCCCAAAACTACAATTGTGAATAATTTGTCACTGGTAATGTTTCCCCTTTTTTTGTTAATTAAATTTATCACGAGGAATTTTTCACTTTTGCTGGATTCTTTCACTTTATTTTTGCAGTTGAACTGAAATAATAATACATAGTGTTATTTCAATATTTTTCCTCTGATTGTTAACAATAATTTCCTGCAATAAGCAATTGCATAGACTATGAAATTATTTTATACATATTCAGTACATTTTATGGCGATAATACACAAACAAATTCACCTTCGCTATTTTACACTCACAAAATATTTAAACTTAATTAAATCTGTTTTATTTTACATATTTTATGCTTTATACATCTTCTTTTTCTTCTTAACATTCAATGAGAACTAACAGCACAAGACGAAAGCATTTTTCCCGTCGAGGCGAATAGGAATTTCACTTGGTATTCATGACTGCGGTGAATAAGCAAATATTCCTTTGAGTGGTGGAATATTACACAGGTGGTGAAAATTCTTAACTCAAACAACACGTGTGGGCCTTGTTTGGATTTGAATGGATTGGATGTTATTCACGATAGAGGTGAATAAGCCAATGTGCCTTTGGATGGTGAAATATTAAGCAGATGGTGAAAAATCTTAATGCGAACAACACGTGTGGGTTTTCATTGGATTAGCATGGATTGAGGAGCGTCTCATGAGTGGATTACAATTCGCATCCACTGAACAATAGAAAGTAATGCTAAAAGTATGCTGTCTCATAATGGTGTTTAAATAATTTTTGTTCATTGGTGCAATTTTTATTGTGAGGATTGGTTTACTAATAATCACCATTTACCCTTTGTTACTCAAAATATAAATTTAAGATTTATAAATGAATAGTATACTGTATTTATTTTTAGCCTCCAGCTTAAACTAAAGAAATCTAAAAAAAAGCTATTAGGAAGTTCTTCATTTTTACAAGAAAAATTAATTATTTTTTTCGGAATATATTCTGTTTAAAATTTTAATCTATTTGATACTTTCTGTCTTTCATCAAAAAATAAAATAATGACAAACTATTGGTTTTTTTTAACTATTTTTATGTTCTCTTGGTACCTTATCTACATAATTTTCATAAAAAATTTAGTTCTCAAAATCAAAAACCTTCAAAATGTCTTTAGAATTGTGCGTTTTATTTGAAAAAAAAACCATTATCTTGCATTTTATATTTTTTTAAGGATATAAATATGTCTCCTGACCTTTTTTTTTAACAAATTTAAAAACTTTAATTATAGAATAGCTTTAGAGTAAAAATGTTTAACTTGCAACATTTAGTTATATTATTTCTTCTAAATTTTAATATTTTTATGGCATTTTAAATGATATTTTCTTTGGAAAATATGGTCCTTTAATGTAAAAAACTATGGGAGTTTAAAGTTAATTATTGTTGATTCTTTTTATGATTTGCGCTAAAATTGGAAAAAGTATTGTGAACTTTTTTTATACATATACTTTTATTCTTTTTTGTAACTTTCAAGCAGGTAACTTTGTTTACAGCTCGATCTATATTTTAGGTACTTTCAATTTTTATATTTATATAATCTTTTTTGGTACTTTTCTTTTTGAAAATTCCAACAGAAAACTAAATAAAATTAAATAAAGTAATTAAAAAGAACAAAAGTAAAGCAAATGTGCAATGAATTGATGTGATTTGCTACTATAAGGATTTTCAATAATTTTAATGGGTTTTAAAATTAAAAGGCATCAAACGCCAAAACAAGTCTATTGGGGTCAGAAATTCTGCTATTAAGTCATGGTAAGTATTTATTTTAGTTCTAATTAAGTTCTTATTTTAGTTCTAATTGTGTAAGCGGGGTAATCCAACAAAGTATACAGAGATGACACGAGACGGAAGATAAGGGTGTTTTTCTATTTGTCTCCTTTTTCCTAAAATTTTGTCGGTATTTTTGTTTTGATTATTCTTTCTAATCCAGCTTTTTATTAGCTGTGTTAATTAGTAAGTAGTAATTTTCCCACAAATTTTAAAAACTTGATTGGATATTTTTTACCTGTCACTTTCTACACTTCTGCTGTATTCTGTTGTAGTCCTTCCAAGTTCCTGAGTAAAATTTTCGGAAGAGATGGTGTTAAGTAATATTTATACCCATGTATATTAAAATATATGCAACAGAGCATGGCAAAAGTATCGCTCTAAGTACTCTTCGGGTATTGGCTGTCAAACAAGTATAATTGCATAAAATATATACCAAACTCAATCATACTCATAAGTACAAAAAATTCTGAGTATTTATTCAGCTATATATGAGTATATACAGGAGTATTTTTTTGCACTCAATTGAGAATACAGTAATGCAAGAACACTAAATTGGTTGGCAACATTAAATGGAAAGTTTGATTTAATAATTCTCCACTGTGCTAAAAATGTTGCAGTATCCGTAATGTCAACCATTTTAAAATATTAACAGGTTCTTTTTTTATCTTCAATTGGTTTGAAGTAGAATCACAAGACTTGGCTTACTAACACAAAAATTTACTTATTACGAAGATATATAAAATACTTAGGACCTTTTAGTCTAAATGCAAACGAAATTTTCAATCGATTATCAATATTGGAAACAGATACAAATTTAGATTCTTTAGTTTGTGTTTATTTTGACAAGGAGATCGATCAGACGTTGAAAATAGAAATAATTAAAATTAAAGAGTTTAAATAATGTTTGCATGTTTTTTATTTATTGATTGATGCATGTTTTTAATATTTTGTATTTGAGACTGGAAAATATTTTTTTAAAAGTTTTTTTTCTTTTATAATAAATTTTTAAATATTATAATACAAATGCTAATTTTTTAATGAATAATTTATTATTTTTAGTTTTTATATTTGCAAATTTGATTAATTCAAATAATAATAAATTTTTATTACAATATTTATTAAATCTTTGGTTGGTAACTAAATTTTGATATTAATAAATTTTTATTTTTTTTCTATAATTATATTATTTTATTTTTTTTATTTTCTTTATAATAAATTAACTATTTACAGAGAATATTTTTGTTGTCTGTTTAATATATATAAAGATTTTTTTTCTCAGTATATTCTTCAACATATTTTATTTGAATTTTTTTTTAAATTTATTTTATATTTTAATAGCGAATTTCTTATATAATCTTATAGTTTTTCTTCTCTATTTTTCTTAATAATTCTTTGCTCTGTCTTATTTTTTAAATTTATTTTTATATATTATATGATAAATAGTTTTTTTCTTAATAACTTTGTTTTTGTTCATTAAAGAATGGTCGTTTGTTTTCTTTTTAAATTTACTTAGAGTCTAATTTTTTTAATCTAGTTTAAAGATTTCAATACTATATTTCTTATTGTTTTTATAAATTGTTTTAATAATAAGTTTTAACTATGAATAAGTTTCATTTAAGTATAATATAATTACAATAATATTTTTTATAGTTTTCAATAAATTTATATTGTTTTTAATAAGTTTTATTTATAAAATGTGCCCTCAAGTACAAGTAACTTACTCGTATTTCTTCCACTGAAATATTTGTTCAATAGTAACTATTTGTTTGTTTATTGATAGTTTTGTTTAATTTTTAAAAATTTGGAAATATTTATCATTACCGAGGAGAAGATTTATTAATTTTTAAATATTTCTTATAGAGAAATTCTCTTCAAAAAATGGAATTGCAGAAAGAAGCAGCTGCAATCCTTCAATTGTATAAATGCAAGTGCTAATCACGACAACAGAGCCATAGTACAACATTTTTTTTGTAAACTTACATCACTTGACATACTTATTAATCTTTTTTATTTTATTATGTTGTTTCTAGTATTGTAGTCACTGTTACCATATAGGGAGATTGATCGTATTTTAGAAGATTTTCGAGATGTTAAAAATATATAAAGATTTTAGAGCTAAACATAAGAATTTTCAAAAAAAGGGTATTTGATACTATTAGGTTACTATTTAAGATTACTTTTGACTAAACTACTTAAAAATTTTATTGTTTGCTTCATCAAAAGTATGAATAAAAGTGAGAAAATAAACTATATACATATTATTTATCTTATACACATTTTTAACAGTAAATATTATGAATTATTGCTAGTTCACTTGGAACAAAATAAGTCTCAACAGAATTTGAATTCAGTAAAATCAAGATAAATTAATATATTATGAGTAAAATCATCAAAAAGAAAAGATTTTTAATTAAGGGTTTATTTTGGTCGACTTGAAGCTTCTTAAAAAGTGGCAACACTGATTGTAGTATGTACATTGAATTTAAACTTTTGTTTGCAATGCATTCGTACGTATAATTTATACATACGTAATAATATCGTAGGTCTGCTAAAACTAACTCTTTTTACCGCAGCCGAATTATTTTATGCTCAGCCGCCGCCAGCAATTATTTTGTCAGCTTTGTAACAGTCAGAGACTGTTATACTGTTATTATTTCACCATAGCTGCATTATATATACGGCTGCTTAGTATATTCAAATAAAATATATTGCATACATTCGAGCTGTTGTGGTGAGTTATTTGGAACGTATGATTGACATAAAATATAACTCTTTAGGTACCTAGAGCACATGTATGCACGTGTGTTTGCAATTATTATTTAATTTATATGAATTTTTAACAAATTTCTTTATGAGTTTTAAACTATCATATCCAACCTGGAAGTGAGTCGTAAATTAATTGTGCTCTGCTTGATTTGTTATTTTTTCATGAATAAGCTAATGACAGCATAGCATTTTGTTTTGAAAAACAAAAAGAAGTTCCCAAAACTCGTTTTTATTTCCCTTAAATGATTCTACCTCTGCCTAGAATATGAATTTGCAATGTTTAGTACACTTTTTAACAATGATAAGAAACTGAAATATTCATATGCATACATTGAGTTTAAAACAAACATATTATTGAACAATATTTGTAGGCCGCTTTTAACTTAATACTTTTTCTTTTACTGCACTTGTACATTTAGAATCTTTAGCATTTTCAGGCACACTTTACATATTTTTTTTTTATTTAAACTACAGAACAAATAATTATTTTATTTGAGAATTTTCTTTTAGCATTTTGTTTATTATACAAGTTTCTCCTTTTTGTTTTAAGTGTTTGTTATATATTTAAATTTGTTTGACTAAATTTAATTTGTGGTATTAAATGCAATTTTCTTTTACATGTTTTGTTTTAAATTTTATTAATTTCTTTTTAATTGTTCTTAAACCTTAAGCTGGTTTTTTATTCGTTTTTCTTTTATATCAGATTTATTTTGTAAATATTTTAAACTTTAAATTTTCTTTTCTTTTTATTTTAATATTTTTTAATAGATTTTTTAAACCTTTAAATGTCCTGATTAGTGTTTATTTCTTTGCATTATTTGTTATTTTTTTTCTTCTTTTCAGTAATATGTAGTTAATTGGAAAATGTTAGAAAAATGATATCTGTTATAATGATGGATTCTATTTTTTGGTTTCTTCACTGAAAGTCCCATTGAAGCTTTTAGTTTTCCGACTTGTTTATGCTTTCTCAGCTGATATTATCATTTGTTTTTTAATTAATTAGGAGCTCTCTAGTTGGCTGCTTACGTGGCAGCCCTTTGTAAGGGTTACTGTAATAGAATTAATAAAAAGGTGGTTAAAACAAATTAAATATTTTATTACACTGAAATTGGCATTTGTTAGTAAGTGCAGGCTTTTGAATTATTTTGCAAAATGTTGATTAGAAAAATATAAATATTTTTTTTGTGTCGTAAAACCAAACATAAGAAAATGGCTAGTAAAGCATAATAGCTCTCTAGATCTAGAAGAAAGAAAAGCTTATTAATTTGTATTTAATATGTACAGTTTAAAGCTATTATTGATTATTTATTTCTCTCTTCAATGAGTTTAAATGTCTTGAAACAGGAAATAGTTCTCAATAATTATCGAAATCTGAAATAACGTTAACCATATATAGATATATATATTATATATATATATATTAATAATATATATATTAAACGGAAGAGTATACATAAATTTATTATATTAGATTTAGTAATTAAATACAAAATATCCTGAAACAACGCCATAACTCAAAGAACTAGTAAGTCAGAAAACGAGTTTAAGATTTTCAATTTACATACAACTTAATGCAAAAAGAAAAGTTTATTGAGTAAACAAGATATTTGTATGAAATTTTTACACAATATAAAGAACGATATGAGGATTAATTCTGCATCATTAACTCAAAAGTTCAAATTTTTCTTGTTCTTTGAGTAAATGAGCGTTATATTATAAAAAGTTTCTATTAACAAGCAAAATGTATGTACATATATTAATTTATATATTAAAAAAGCTTATTCCTAAAATAAGTATTAACCTTGTATTTGAAAGTTTTTTTTTTTTAAATTAAATTAAATATTAAAATTTTATATCTAATGTTTCAAGACCTTTACTCATACATTTGTACTCGTATATATTTTTTGATTTAGCTAAATAAATTATTTTGGGAGTAGCTAAAACTATGAACATTATAACTTATTCATTTGTTTGAAAAGAAAAATCAGATAAACTCACACTTTTCTCCCCAGTATTGAATTCCTGTCAAAAGATATTTTGTTTTTCAGAGACACAGTTATTTCAAACTGTGTATGTGTAAGTGTATTGAAGTGTATCTTGTGTTGACCCTTTTAACTGTTTGTTTGGTTTTATGGGAATTTAAGTTAAGTTCACAACCTTGTTTGTTTTCAGCTTCTTTTCACCACTTTCGACAGTTTCTACTTACAATAGTTGTGTGTGCTTTACAATAATATTACAAATAATAATCAGATATTATTCACAATCTTCTTCCATGATTGTATCGCCAGCCCAAACTATTGGACGACCCTGTGGTATATTTTGTTGTTGAAAAGAATAAATTAATTTTTCAATATTTTAAAATAATTTAATTTAATTGTAATTCATTTTAGAAGGGAATGAACTGGACAAAACGTTTTCTATTTGCTGACTCTAAGAAGCTAAAAAAGCTGTTGTTTTGTTTTATATTTTATATAATTTTGTTTTATAGTTTAGCTTATTGTTTTAAATTGAGGTGCATACTAAACACTTGGTAATGATTTCTAGTGTTATTCTTATTAAATTTTGAGAAACTAGCCATTTAAGAATGTTGTTGGGATAATTTTTATATTTATATTTTTCTGATGAAAAAATGAGAAGGATTTAAGGGTTTTGAAATGTTTTTGGGAATTACAAGTGTTAGTATGAACACATATGCATATTTATTACTAATGGAAAGCTATAATATGAAAAAAAAAATAAATAATAAATAAGTTAGAATGTTTAAAGCTTGGCATAGCTTAAAGCTTAGTTATTGAAATATGTTATGACAAAATAAAATTATTCAAAGTTTCTACAAATATAGATAAAATCTTTAGCAATGTTTTAAATGTTTAAAGCTTAGCGCAAGAGTGAGCTTTTGTTGTTAATTTTTAAAATTATTTATATTAAATAGATTTATTTGTAGCCTGTTTAAATGTATTTCTACATAAAAGTAACGAATCAAACAATGAATCATTTGCATGCAAGTAACAAAAAAGTAGCCTTAATGATTTCTCTATGTTTCTCATTCTAGGAAAAATTCTCTCTTAATATAAAAAGGGAATAGAATATTTTGCAAAAACCAATTTTAGTCAGAAATAATTTCTTATTTGGGTTCAAGCCCAAATAATTCACTGACGAAATGTAAGTGAAAGAAGGCTTTTATTTTCGAAAAATCAGCTGTTAAATATGTATACATATATTTTCAAGCAAAAGGAAAGCGGTTTGCTATTTAAGCACAAAGTTTGCTGTTTGCGTATTAAAGCTTTTAAAAGTGCACATATTAAAAAGACATTTTTGTTTTGTTGTACAAAACAATCATAAATATTTGATCTTGTGCTCAACACAAATTCTGACAAAAAATAAGTTTTATAAATAAAAAACTTTCGTTACAAAAATTAAATAAAAAACGAAAATTGAGATGAAAATTTACTCTCAAATTTACCCTAAATTTTTGAGGGCCTGTCCCACGATGTCACCAACGTTCGACTTGTCGCACACTTACATTCAAAACAAAAACAAATTTTAAAATTTTGTTGTTTCCAATGTAACTGTGCGTTAAGTCGAAATTTGGTGACATCGTCGGACAGGCCGTAAGTGTTTTGAATTGGTATGGGTCTAATGCAGCTACGTCGAAGCACACATGCTATTACATTTTGATTCAAGTTAAACAGCTTTGAAAGCTTTGACAATTTGTTCTTGTTTCTTTGCAAAGCAGCAAGCAATGTTGTTGCTGAAATTCGATTGGCTGATGTCGTTCGTTGATGCAAAAGCACAAAGCTTTTTTGCAAAAATTTACACATTATGCATATTTCTTGGACGTATCTAAACAAATATTATTTGCAATATTCGGTATTAATTTGGAGTAAAATATGGTCAAGAACAAGTGTTTGCCTGACTTTCTATTTATCGAATTCTAGAACTCAATTTTATCATGTTGCCAAAAAAAATTCACTCATCACATGGACAAGGGGAAGAAGCCATAATTGCTGACATCTAAATTACTCTCTTCACAAAATATTCCATTAAAATAAATTGTTCAAAATAATAAGAAAGTAAGGCTTGCTGCTGCAATTATGGAAATAATTCTTTAAGAAAAGTTTAAGGGGCTTAACTTTAATTTTCTGACATTGGGGTGATAAGTAAGGTTTGTAGGAGATGAGATGGAATAAAACGTTGATTCCTTTGAAACAAAAACGTCACTATATCATTGTTTTATATCCAAAGAATATGTTTAAAAGAGGACCTCTAATTTCACCATTTTTTTTTAAATCCTTTAAAATAATACTTTATGATCTAAGATGCACGGCGCGGCGCACCTTTTTTATTTTAGGTTGTACGCTCTAATAAGTATATAAAATATCGAGTTGCGCTTAGCTTTTAAAAAGCAAAGTGGGCTCTAGAAAATGATTGCGCTTAGCAGCTCTTAAATATACATAAAAAATTAAGCAAACAAAAATTAAGCAAATTAATGTAATACATTTAGAACAAAGCATGCTTTTAGTTAAAAAATATTTAAAAACTATGATAATTTGATTAAAGCCAAATAAATAGATAAAATGGGTGTATAAAAGAAGTAACATACCTAAGTACTACGTTGTAGAAGGAAACTATATGCCAAATGTTATATAAAAAGTTTAACATATTAATGATGATTATGTCTTTTGTTTTTTGTTTTATGGAAGTTTTGCAAAAGTAATATTTTTATATTTATGTATCAATAAACATTATTTAGCTGTTTGTAATGTTACAAGGATATTTTATATTATTTTTTGTTTGGAAGAAACAAATAACTACTTTAGGGACTCTACTAATTTAAGTGATTGCTGAATAATAGGGAGAGAAATTCTTTAAGTGTATTATTATAAAACAACGTAAAACATATCTATGTTTATATATAAAAACAGATTTTTTTTCTGCTAAATGTTATTTGATGTAAAGAGGAAGGTTTGACTGTTGTTTGACTACTATTGGTTTTTAAAATTTTAAATTAAGTGATTCAAGCGATGCAAGTGATGAACGCCTAGATAAACCTGTATTGGCAGGACAACTGACCAGTGATGTGGTGCCGAATAGTTTGTACCAGCCAATTACAATGCCATTCGATAAATCGATTTGATCCAGCATTATTTGAGCCACGCCCATAAATACTTTCTTTTCAATGCGACCATAATCACCCCAAACGGTAACCTGTGCGGAGATTCACATAATATGCATATAAATGTAATATTTTTTTGTTTAGTTTTAATCATAATGAAGTGATAATAGCACTTACTTGTAAAACACAGCCTTTAGTATTGCAGTGCTGGAAAACCAATTGCTGTTGATACAGAGGCTCCAACGTTCGCCTCGCCGTAGATGTTTTCATTTTGTCTATGCACTTTTTACCCGAAACCAAATAAACTTTAACATAAGGAGCCGGTAGCATTTTCGATGTGGGTTTTTGCTGAAATATTTAAATAAAATTTTTATAGTTTTGAAAAGGAGTAACAAAAAGTAGTTAAATAAGAAAAAATATATAGGTGAATTCAATAAGCTGAACTCATTAGCATAATTCACAATAGCCCAATTCACAATCTAGTGCAAGTGTTCCTACATCGTAGTATGTGCAAAATGGTATAGTCAGGGTTACCGTTAAGAATTTTTGAAAAGTCGCACAAAAAGTCGTTTTATAAAAATAAAGTCGCACAAAAAAGTCGTTTGAGAAAATAAAAGTTGCACATCTTTTTTAACTGTAAAACAACAAAAAATAAGTTGAAACAATGCATATAACATATACAGTTGCATTATATGTGCTTCTATACATGTTTTTTATGTATACTGAAAAAATTTACTTAAGTTTAATAAATTTGGCTGTCGTAGGCTGCCGAGGTATCATATTCATTAAAAATAAGCTAAAAAAGTTAAACTTAAGATATTTTTTACAACCATTTCCAAATAAAGTCCCGTGAACTTTTTACTTTAATTCTATTCGTTTGATCTTGGCGCCATATTAGACTTGGGTCGAACTCGTTCACTAATTCATTTTTGCCACAAACCAATGATCAAACCCATTTAAATTACATGGGTTTGATCATTGGTTTGTGGCAAAAATGAACTAGTGAACGAGTTCGACCCAAGTCTACGTCATATATTTTGGGTGAATGTATGTATACTTCAATAATATTGGGCTTAATTACGAGTGTCAAATTTCGATTACGACAACGACGATTTTGTACTAGATTAAAGTAAAAATTTTGTAATGTTATTTCTTAACATAAATATTAATTTTTTTGAAATTTAATTTTTGTATATACAAATAAGTTCATCACAAGAAATCCAGTCTTCTATATCTTTGTCTATTAAATTTAAGGCTGTCAGCATTGAGTTGCATGTTTTACTTTAAATTTTTTTAGCTAATCTATTATTAAGCAAAGCTAATTTCAAAATGTTTACATATTCGTGTACACCTGCATACATTTTACGACAACTTTTTTCATTGACTGGGCGGCTAAAAATAATTTTGTAACATAGCACTCCAAAAAACACAATTGTTATTTATTTAAAAAATTGTTTTTGCTAAAACTATTCTTTAAAACTTCTACTGAAAATTTGCGAAAAATTTCTTAAATACATTGTACACGTGACAAGGTTACAATTAATAAAATGCTTCCAAATGAACAATAATCTGTGAATTGCTTTTAAATTTTGAAGATTTTTTTTTATAAAAATAATAAGGAACTTTTTAATTTACTGCAATTTTGATGTTTTCTGTGAGAACCTTTACGAAAAAGGATCAAAAGTCCCAACAAAATTAAAAAAGTCGCAAAAGTCGGTGATCAAAAAAGTCTCACAAAAAGTCGCACACCGCTAAAAAAGGGTCAAATTGCGACTTTAGTCGGGTGAACGGTAACCCTGTGTATAGTATGTTGATACTAACCACTAAGATTTGTTAAGTAGTGAGTATGAATATAGTAACCATTTTGCACATGCTATGATGAGAAAGCTGGTGTCCCAGTCGAATTCATGAGGTCGCACTTTTACTCCTGCATTGACAGATATATCTTAAATGGCTTTGTGCCCTTTGCAACTGACGCGTCTATTTCTACTACTTCCACTGGATGTGCTGTCTACCGCATAACTGAAGACCGTTTTAATCTCTACAGATTCCCCCATCGTTTCTCTTCACTAACTGGAGAACTTCTGGCGATCAGGAAAGCGATTGACATCGCCATTGATAATGCGGTTACTGGTTTGGTTATTTTTACGGATAGTCGGGACTCGTGTTTTATATTACGTAACCCGAGGACATTAAATTACATCGTACATGAGATCCATGCTTTGGTAGAAGACTCTATAATTCTTGAAGTACACATTGTTTGGGTGCCTTCACATGTGGGTATATCGTTTAATGAAAAGGTAGATTATATGGCAAGACAGGCTACAAATATTGGCATCCCATCGGAGGCAATGTTAACGTTAAGTTTATTGAGAGATCGTGCTCCACTGGGGCATTTTTCTTCTCCTTATTTCCAGAAATTCCTAGACGACCATGGTTTTTAGGGACCCGTTTGGATCCTCTACATATCAAAATATTGAATCGCCTTCTTACTGGCCACTCCTAATTATGATGGTGTATATTTACACATGATCAGGGTGCGGGCCTCGGATTTGTGTTCCAATTGTAATGTGGTTGACAACGCTGAACAAATGATATTTCATTGTTCAGAGTATAACAGTATTCGTTTGAGACACGAAATTTTTAACGATTTCTCTGACCTTTTTTCCTTACTGAATTCACACAACTCTGATATTTTTTCAAAATTATGTTTATTTATTGATGAGGCTAAGATTGCAGATCGGATTTAGACCTTCATAACAACGCTTACGCAAGTTTTACCCCCGACTTTTGCGGAAGTAGGCATTTTTCAATGCCCAAAGTTTTTATCACACACTTTAATACTAAACTAATTAGATAAGGGGCTGCCCATATATTACTCATAATAAACCTGCATGCTGTCATTTCATAATTTATGGAACATTTAACTACTGCTACACCACTAGATATGTTAAAGTCATAATAAACCTGCTTGCTGTCACTTCATAATTTGTGGGATACCCTGGCTTTGTGGCTGTGTGCCTCTGCTGCCATTATAACTATTAGAATCCATAAAAAAAACATGCTATGATGCAGGACTATTTCCACAAGTTTGTGAGTTGGGCTCATGTTTATTCCTGCTGTCAAAAAATTTGCAAACATTTTGGTTGATGTTGGCTGCCAGCAGCTGATTATCATGTGCTGAAATAAGATTACCCTGATAAATGAATTCGCCTTTATAAAAACCTTGCTTGTCGAGAAAGTTCTCAGTGTAAGCTTTTTGATTTTTAATACTATAATATGCAAATAATAATATGCAAATAAGTAATTGCTCACTTAACGTTTAGAGAAGAAGTTGTGAGCATTTGAGAAATAATATTACTTAGCCGATGTTTTTCCTGATATACGGACTGAAGGTTCAATTAAAAGTGCCATCACCAAAAGCGTAAGGATCAGCCGTTCGAAAAAACTTATGGACAACACTGTATTTGATTATAGGTGACTCGAATTGAATTGACTCATAGTGAATTTTGGCTTTTGTCATGACCACAAACAGCTGTTTGCTGGTTAGACACATTTCTTGTTGAACTTTTGAAATTAATAAACAAATGAAAACATAAACAGCTGTTTGTGATTATGGCGGCGCTAATATATATTTATGGTTATCGTAATATGACACATCTGATTGGGTGTTATTTTGTGCTGGCACCATTCAGTTACCAGTAACATACCCTCGACTTTTAAACTAAGACAAGACTCTTGCCCACGATCGCATTCATGACATTTACAATAGCTTGCCATAGCGAAACTATTTAATAATTTGTAATTATTTCATCATATTCTGGGCAAGTTCTTAGATTGACTTTTATTACGCTGTACAACAAAATCAAATCATATATAAAATGAAATTCTATTGTTTTCGCTACGATGTCCGTCTGTCTGTCTGCATATTGAAAACCGTAAGAGAAAAACACTTTAAATCTTCAAAAACGCTAAAACTAAAAAAAAATCCCAAAATGGAAAAAAATTCGCCAAAACGAAAAATCGCCAAAATTTAAAAAACGCTTAAATAAAAAATATCACTAAAAATAAAATAAAACGCTAAAATGCAAAAAGATCAACACAAGTAAAAAAAGCGCCAAAAATCCTAAAAAAATCGCCAAGAACTAAAAGTCGCTCAACTTAAAAAACAATAGACTTTGATCGAACTCATTCAGTTGGTCGTTTTTTGACAATAATCAATGATGAAAAAACCCATGTAATTTAAATGGGTTTGATCATTGGTTTGTGTCAAAAACGACACAAGTTCAAAAAACAACCAAAAAAGAATCACCAAAACCCGAAAAAATCGTCAAAACTAAAAAACGTCAACATGAAGTTATCGCAAGAAACCGAAAAAAATCTAAAAAAAATCTAAAAAAAAAACAAAATAATCACCAAAAATAAACAAGTGCTGTACGGAACCCTTCGTGTGCGAGTCAAAGTCTTACTTTACGGAATTTATTTTAAAATAATAAGATTCTGGATTTAATTTAAAAATTTATTAAAACTCCCAAATTTCTCGCTTTTTTTTTTAAATTATTACAATTTAGGAATTGAATATGTTTGCTTTTTAAGTTTAAAATTTGTCAACGCACTAATAATCCCAAATTATTATTTTACTTATTTAGTAATATACATTTTTATTAAAAATACATTGAAATTGATTATTGACTGTTTTCTTTTAGTTTTAAGTAGGGATGTTCGGGTGGTCCTATTTCCGTAAAAATATTATTTAATTTTTTGAATTTAGTAATTGAATAAAAATAAATTGTGTTCTATTTAAATATCACTAAATGGTGTGGTCTAGAAAATTAATTTTTAAATAAAAAACCGTTGAATAAAACGATACCCTACTACAGATCTTAGATGCCATTCAATGATTTTTCAAAAACCGTGTCAACATTTTCACAAAATTAAAATTCATATCAAAATGACCAACTTACCTGCAGACCTCTGGCTCTTATAACTTCCACTTCTAGGCAGTTTTTCTGACAGCACAGAGACAATTGTATATCACCCAGCGATGGTGCTCCTAACACCTGACGGCCCACCAATTGTCCGGGACCCAAGCCCTCTACAAATTGATTAATTTGTTCATCTGCTCTAATAGTGGGCGAATATCTAGATATTGTCAAAATTACGGTTTTGTTTAAAATAAATAATAGATTAGTTTATGGTTTTAATTTTTTTAAATACAAGAAAATTATATATAATTATTTTAAATAAAGTATAAAGTATTTTTATTTTATAATACACAGGGAGATATAGAAGCAAATTTCGAAAATTTATGAATAAAGTTTATTTATTCGAAAGAGCATTAAGAGAAAAAAACGTGCAATTTTTGCTTTAGACCTGTAAAAATTTTATATAAAAATTTATTATTAACCAAAGAAATCATGCAAAAAATATTATTATTTACAGTGAGAGAAATAAAAAAATGCATTGTTATATGAAAATTTTTTTTGATTGTATCGATGATGCTTCATTATATTTTTCTCAGTATTTATTTATTTGTGGTGAAAAAATTACAATTAATATGTATGAGTGCTTTAATTAAATTACAAATAACATAAAAACTTTTTTACTTAATATTAAACATGACGGACGATCTTTCAGTGTACATAAACGATTCTTAAAGTTAATGTTATTTTAGGAAATGCTTAAGTTTTAATAATCGTTTATGTGGTTATCATTTTACAGTCATTTTACATTTATACGAGTACCATTTGCCCATAATTATGACAATGTTCTAAGCTTTATTTTATTTTAGTTTCCGGATGTTTAGTGTATTTAATTTGATTAAATAAAAAAAAATATTTTCATATTCTGCAACATGTTAATTAAGAGTTTTAATAGTTTGGATTAACAAAAAGTTATTTTATATTTTATATTTATAAAAGTTTATTTCAAAAGAAAACTATTTATGTATATGACTTACACCACTTTCATAACTTTAGGCACATATACACACTTATTTTCTTTTTCGAAAATTACATTGAATTTATGATAAACTACTTGCAAACTTAAGGCAAGGATTCACTATCCTACACAATCATGTGATTTTTGAGAAAATACAACCCTGATATTTTCAAAAGACAATAACAATTCATCAAATCAGGATTGTATTTTTTTTTTTTTTGTAAGTCGTGCGATTGTGTAGGATAGTGAGTCATGGCCTTTATGGGCTTAAATAATGGAGCAACTGAAACTTATAAAAAAAATTAGCACAATATATCTATAAAAAAGACAGAGCTTACACACAAATTCCATAATTAGAGCTCAAAAAAAATATTGCACATAAAGCAAAATAAAAAACTTTTTAATCAAATAAGGCAAACTAAAAGGAAGGCATGTTTTCTTTCTTTCCACATTAAACTTTATTTCTTGTTTGTAAATACATTTACAGTTTAATATTGCAAGATTTTGTTATTTTTTCAATGTTTCATAAGAAGCTTGAGTCACAACAACAACACATTAGTAGTAGCACGAAAGCTTTTTTAAGTAAATGATTTCCATTTATTTAGATTAATATAAGCACTTAGAGAAACACTGAGAGTAAAAGAGTGAGAAAGAGAGAGGGAGAGAGAGAGAGGCAGACAATTAGACACAGCTAAAAGTAATTCATGTACAGTAGGTTCAAGGCAGATTTAACAAGGCTAACTCAGCTGAATTTCTGATATCTCTCATTTAAAGAAAAATATATTAAAATTATAATAGTTTATTTCTTTTTTTAATTCTTTTTTTCACATAAAATTTGACTAAAAGAGATTAAATATAAATTGTAGTCAGCCGTTTAAAATGCCTTGAGTTAGTTTATAGTACAGATTGTTTTTTTAGAGGTATAGAACTTCGAATTGAAATAAAACACAAGAAAATCGTTTTAATGTCCATCAATTTGGCTTTATTGGAAGGATAATTTTATGCCATTAATGTTTAAATATGATTTCGGGCATGTGGCCGCCGCAACTGGCTCGAATAAAGCCAATTCTACAGGTCCAATTTTCAACCACTTTTTCGAGCATATGGGGCCGTATGTTGGCAATAACGCCACGAATGTTGGCTTCCAAGTCCCCTAACGTTTCTGGTTTGTTGGCGTAGACGAGCGACTTCACATATCCCCAAAGAAAATAATCCAATGGTGTCAAATCACACGATCTTGGTGGCCAATTGACAGGTCCATTCCGCGAAATTATGCGCTCATCGAATGTTTCCTTCAATAAATCGATTGTGACGTGCGCTTTGTGGCATGTAGCGCCGTCTTGTTGGAACCACAACTCATCCACATTCATGCCATCCAATTCGGGAACAAAATAGTCGGTTAGTCGGCTCCAATTGCTGTGCACGGTGGCGAATCGATTCATTCGGGTCCTCTTCAACACTTTGCTCTACAGCGGCAATTGTTTCTTCGGTGCGCACTGTTCGACGTCTCTGCGGATGCGTATTATCACATAGAGTAAACGTAGTGCGAAAACGATCCATGGTTAACCGAATTAATTGCTCTGATGGACGATTATGTCGACCATAAAATGGACGGAGCTTGCGGTAAACTTCGCGAACTGAACCATTATTTTCGAAATAAATTTGCACGATTTGCAAGCGTTGTTCTTTTGTCAACCTGTTCATGATGAAATGGCAAACCAAACTAAATATTAATCACTTGACAGCTGACAAAATGGCCGCCAGTTAAAAAAGTGATGCCAACTTAAAGTTCTATACCCCAATAAAAAACACCCTTTACAATCGGCAAAGGATAAGTAGTTATTTATACAATAGTTAAAATAATTACTGCAAGAACACGACACATAAAGAGTTAAACAATCAAATAAACGTACGAGTATCAGATCAGACAACCAATAAATAAAACCAAATTCTCTCTAGATTACTTTCTTTCAAAGGCACACATTTATTTAAATTTTGCATAATTTAGATAAAATATTTTTTTATTCTTTTAACATTTAATAGCCAGGCAAATATGTATATTGAATGTAAGTATAGTTTTTAAAACAGCTGTTTTTTTTTAGTTAAAAAAACAAATTTAGAGAGCGAGAGACAAATAGAGATAGATAGAGACAGAGAGAGAGAGAGAAAGAGAGCGAACGAGAACCAGAGCAGAATCTCCGATTTGGAATGCATTTACAAGTTTAATTTGAACTTACGATGAGGCTTCAGAGCTGGGTAATGAATGCATACTACCGGTACGATATTGCATTAGAGTTGTCGATGGCGTTACTTCAACAGATCTTTGTATACTACCAGCTGAACCACGCGACTGACGTTGGTAATAAATTGGATGTAATTGATGAAGATAATGAGATGTGTTGGAAGAGGTGGTGTTGTTATTGTTGGTTGTAGTGGAGTTGGTGGTTGTTGTGGTGTTGCTATATTTTGCCTCATTTTTGTCTGTTAGTAAATAAAAACATATTTCGTTTTTTGTTGTTCAAAGCTTTAATTTAAGTTAACACGCTAAATAGTTAAATATTAAAGAAGATGTAAGTAAAGTTCATTTTTAAGTTATTAATCCTACACCACTTTTTTTTTTAATACCAAATGCAGAGAAAACAATTAGATATGAGCTTTCAAAGGGAATGTATGGTAGACCACAGCTGCTTAAAACTTTAAGAAATCTGGACGATTTATCAGCTGCACCATCCTTGCAAAAAAAAAAAAACAAACTGTTATTGAAAGTACACTTGATTTTAGCGATGTGTAAAATTATGAAAATACGCGAAAAGCTGTAAATCAGTATTTAATGCAACATCACTCAATAAAATGGATATTCCAATAAGACGTTTCAGTTTTAATAGTTGTCATGACTCAAGCTTTAAATACTTTATAGATGAAAGATAAAAATAACGCTTTTTATAACAATAAGAGTCAAGCCTAAATTAAGGCCATGTCAGATAAAACTTTTGCTTCTCGTTGCGTTGTAAATTTACTTTGTACTTTTAACGCAAAACGAAGCCAAAAGTTAAACAACTCTCAACTTTTTGTGTGCTTTAGCAAGATTTGGTATAATTTAATTATTTTTTTTTTAGCCAAACTCACACGTAGATATAATAATATTATTAAACTTTTAGTAATTTTACATAAAAAACAAAGTGTGGGCATCAGAGTAATGTTTCTAGAACTAATTTTTATAAATTGAATCCAAGACATAAAGAACAGAGAACATAAATAAGCACAACACTTGGCTAAAATATTTTTCCCTAGCTACGCGGAAGGAGAAGCTACAGCTATGCAGTTATGGGTCCCAATTTTTTTAACATTTAGTTTATCCAGGGTACATAGAAAAACCTGTTCGCTGAATTGAATCTGCTTTAGAAAGCGTTAATAAATAAATGTTGCGAAACGAATTTTTCAAAACCTACGTTGTATTCGGCAGTTACAATGGATTGCTCTGATTCTTCAGTATTATTTTTTACATCTTCTTCGTCACCACTGGAACTTAATAAATTAATAATCCCGTTTCCATATTTGCTTTATTAAAATCCACTTACAATTTTAAATTATTTTGAAAGTTCTACATCTATTGTCAATCTAATGTACCACGCAAAGTGTTGTGGGTCTCAAAACCTATTGTGAATTTTAAGGAAAATTACAATCCCTTTGCAATTGTGTCATGATGCCAATACGTTCATAGGATTGACGTAACAAGTAATTATCTTTTGCACGATTGTCGAAACGATCACTGATGTGACAGTTCGCGTCCATGTTTGTTCATTTCTTCGATCTATGGCAAAATGAAGTTACGCTATAAGTATTTCTCATAAAGACTAAGGTCTTAAGGCTTTTAAGGTTAAGTTAGAACAATAACTCACGCCTACCGGTCATTAAAACAGTCGTGTCCTTGCTGGTTGGGCCTACAAATTGATGCATTTTCGCCAAGAAGGCTACGTTAACAAGCAGAAATTTCGTATAAGGGTCTCGCAAGGTTCATTAAACCCGACTTTTTCGAAAATGTGGGTGGATCAACGGTTAAGGTGAATGAGTTGTTTTTCAAACAATGACTAATGGAATCGAAAGTTATTGATGTGGCTGAAGTTTATTTGCAACAAAACGGCACTACGTGCGACACAAGTAATGATGACGTCACTCCTGTGCATAAAAATCCAAGAGACAATCACAATTGTCCACCGGAGTCTTTTTTTTTGATTTAAGCCTTTAGACTTTTTGCGTTGAGGCAAAAATTTTATGTAAATGGTGCGAAATCAATCCAACACTTCAAAGATGGAATTCGTAAGATTATCAATTTGCGAATTAAAAAGTTCCTGAAAATAATATCATCCTGCAAGCAGGCGGCTATTTGACGGATTTCCCTTAAAAATACTTGTTTTTTACATTTCAATATGAAACCTGTTTGTTATTGAAAGACTATTTACTTTTTTGACATAACAATTACAGAGCACCACAAACAGTTGCAGCCTTAAATTTTCTACCAAAATAAGACGATTAAGGTAAAAAACAAAAAAAAAGAGCGAATGGTAATAAAATAAAAATAGTTAAGGAGTTCATAATAGCGTTTTAAAAAATGTCTTAATATTGCAACGTTTACATTTGAATTCCTTAATTTGGGTGGCAAGTTTTTTGTTTTTTGTATGTAAATCAAATTTAATACGAAGGGTTAAATTTAAAAGTCTGAAAAGTATGTCATTTTCTATATGACAATATGTTAAACTAAATAAGTTAAAGCTGTCACTGCAGCTGTAGTAAATGAAAAAATATAAAAAATTAATTAAATATTAATTTTTTATTATTTCAATACTTCGATATACTGTGTTTTCGTTGCCTGTTCACAATGAAAATTTTAATATGGCACAATGTTGCCACATTAAAATTTTAAGGTACGCATTGTGAATTCCCTAATTGTGTTATCAAAACAAGAACTGCTGGTAATAAGACCATATCGACTCGTTTTTAAACAGTTGGTACCAACCATTAGCAAGGTAAGCACAAACAAACTTAACTCATTTTTGATTCCAAACGTTATCGATTTCAATATTTGTCTAACAATTTTTTCCTCTGTTTGCAGTTGAAAAGTTTTAACTCAGTTCTTTATTAATTAAATAACTTTTTTCTAACATATTAGAAGTATAGTTAGATTAAAAAAAGTAGCACACAAAACATTTTATTTCTTATATTTTCAGTACCATAAATTTTATTATACAAAAGACGAAAAAACTTACTTTCTTGCAAAAAAAAACAAGTCTTTTTGGCATCCAATGGACATGACAGCTGGTGCTTATTTTATGTAAAAAAAAATATAAAAACCTAGAAGATTTTTTAAAGTCTTAAAAAGTGGTGTAGGTTATGTGCAAAAAAGAACATAAATAATATTTTTGTTTGTAATTTTTAACTGCCATTTTTCTTTCCCCGTGCCTGTAAAGCCGTTATAGTTTTTCATTAAGGAACCTTATTAAAAAAATAAAAATTTATTTATTTTAATAAATAAAAATAATAAACCTTCAACTGAAATATAAAAATAAATAAGTGTATAATATAACAGCAAATAAGCATACAAGAAAAGCAGCAATTAATTATTTATAATATATTACTTAAACATTATTATTATAATATTTTAACATAAAACAATAATATACATATATGTATGTATGTATGTATTTATATGTAGTAGTGAATTATTTAAAAAAATTATTTATTGTGTGTTATTAATTTTGTAAGAAACGATATTTTAAAATTTTGGTTAAACTTTAGCTTGGTATATCTTTCTTTTTTTTTGGTTGTAATTTAAGAACAGCTGTTTGTTTGTCAATAAATGCGCTGATCATCTAAGGTCTTCCCGTGTGTTTTTTTTATTGTTTATTTTTTTGATTTGTATTATGTCTTGGAGTTTTTTGTTTTGTTCTTATTTTTACTAGCAGTATAAGTTAATAAACTTTATTTATTTAAAAAAATTTAATTGAATTGAAAAAAAATATCCTATATCTCCCTGGTTTCAGGTTTCTTTATTGCAAAGTAAATAAAATTATTAGTTACTCATATTAACAAAAAAAAAATAAAAAATAATAATAATAATGTGATAAAGATGATAAACATTAGAAATATTATAGTTAAATAAATGTAACGCATGCATATGTGAACTTTCCATTGTTAGAAAAATTAAATATGAAGAGAGATAGAGCATAAAAAGTTCAACAAAATATTATTTTGAATTAAAATTAATTAGTGGAAATATGTATTTATAACATTAATGCTATGGCAATTCCAAAAGATTTAGTTTCAGCTGGAATACAGAACATCTCCCATAGACTTATGCATAACCTTAATTATAAATTATTTTTACTTGTATTTTGTGTTCTTAGACACTTTGATGTAAAATTGAGTGTTACTTCAAAAGGGAATTGATGCCAATTTGTTTTGTATTAAATTTAAATAATAAAATTCTTTTTAATTAATCTAAAGGCTTTATTAGTCTTTACTTTTTGCTGTTGTTATGTGCTGTGCCATTCTGCTTCAAAATTTGAGTACTTACTTTTTCTGTAGTAACTTATCAGCTGTTTCTTACCAAAAGGGTCGCAGTTTTCTTATAAAGTGCTGTTAAGTTTCAATATAATTTTAGGTTTTTCCTTTAAAAATAAAATTTTCTAAATTCTAAAAGCACAATCACAATTTATTTCAAAACGTTTTGATTTAATTTATGCTGTCGCTTACAATTACTAAACAATTTTTTTGACTTTCATAGGTTGAACCTTAACAGAACAGAATGAAACAGAAAAACTAACGAATTGTACTAGATTTCTATAAACAAAAACGAGTCAGCTGATTCGTAATAGAACAGAAAGTAAAAACTAATTCTGCCTAAAGAAAAAACAAGTAAGAGTGTTTTATTCGGCTGGGTCGAATCTTATAAACCCATCGATGACGTATGTATAGATTAATAAGTACACAGAGAGAAAATTTTAGTTAAACATCAACTGGAGCAAGGTAAAAAGTTCTTCCATACTGTTGAAGCTAAATCTGTCGAATTGTATAACAATTATTCAGTCTAAGCAAGCCAAATTAACAAAAAGAACAACAAATACAATTAATTAAACTGTTTTAGCAGAATAAGCCTTTATTTTACCTTCAGTGGTGATGACTAATTCTGAAGGAATGTATGTGAATGTGAATAAATAAAATTGACGAATTTAGGCCGACACCAATTGAAATGAGTGTCAAAAGCAACCAATAAAGCCCGAAAAAGTCACTATTTGGTAAGAACTTTGGCGTGTCTACATCATCGGGCTATCTTTTTTTTTTAAACGACGTTTGTCACGACATCATCGTCAACGGAGGGCACCACAGGTCGATGGCACTAACTATTTGCTTTTTTTTTGCGAGAATTGGATGATATGGACACTAACGAAATGAGGTTTTCAACAGGATGGTACTAAGTACCACATACACAGTTCGTGCTGCGTTGGATATTGTGCTTAAGCTATTTGAGATTCTAGTCATCTCACCTGGAACTGATGCGAACTGATCACCGTTATCATAAGTTTTGACTAGTTTAGGCTTTTTCTTATGGGAATGTCTTAAATAACAGCAATGCCATTGGTAAAATTCAGCCTGCTTTAAGCGCCCGTCATTTTGGATGTCCGCCAGCAAAACCGCGGTGGACACGGTATTATATTCCATTCACAATAGTACCGCTATATTTTATTTAAATTGAGGGCGGCTTTGGCTGAAGCAGTTGGCACGTTGACTACAAAACAGAAGGTCCTGGGTTCCAACCCTGTATCCGACAGTCATTAAATTTGTGGCAATAAGGAATAAGTGCTTAAGTCATATTTTACTGTTTTGCAGGAGAGCACTTTTAAGCGTTCAAGTCGATTTTCAGAAATTTATTTCTTTTTAAGCTAAATTGGAAAATTCTCTGGTAACCTTTCGTTTTTTAATCATACATCGGTCTACATACTGTAGATAATACATTCAAGTTGAAGTATACAAAAGTATAACCTAAATCAAGCTATTATTCCAAATGAGATTAGAAGTCCAAAAAAGTTAAGCAGCTAGTCATAGTGCTATAACTTCCAGAAAAATCACTCAAATTAATTGAGACTTTGACCCCTGTACTTTCTAATATACAGGTTACGGAAGTATCATTAACTCAAAATCAACTTATCTCGACTTAAGCACTTTTTTTGCCACAGATATAACAATACCATGTATTTTTCTGAAAGTTGAAGTGATGAAGGTCGAGTCACTGATCACTTAACTATACCGACTTCAGCAGAAACTAATCCTAATGTAAAATCACAGCGCCCCCTTCGTCTATATTATGTAGTAGAATTATCGGCGACAATAAGACAAGACTAAGCTCAGCTTAAAAAATTTAATACACCCCATTGACATCAGTGGCGTTCAACTCTGCATTACTAAAATAAAGAACATGCAAGAAAAGCAGAGTGGTAAAATAATGAAACTTTCCTTTATCTCTTCCTTTACTTCCTGTCTTCTCTATCACTATCCCTTGCCTAAAGAAGTTAACACATATTAGTAGTAGTAGGCACTCATTGTCTATGTTTTACTTCTCTTTAAAAAAAATTAAAGTTAAGAAGCTCTTAATGAAAGACCATTTATTAGATTCAATTGGGCATAAATGCTCAAGAAAAATTCTTATGATTATATATTTATAATTTTTGACCATTGCAAAACATTTATTCCTTTCGATTTTAATAAGCGTCGGTGGACATGTGACTTGTGTATTAAGTGATGCCACTACCAGCTTAATACCATTCATGCTTTCCATAGTAAAGCCATCCTAAATTAGACTTCTCTGGCATTCTTGTCATAGTTAAATGATGTTTCACGCATTTTGTTTTCTCTAGAATATAATATAAAGAGGAAACGTACTTCATTTCAAAATGTTTCTAAAAAGAGCCTATTTAATTTCTCTGCATTTTTTTTTTACAGAAAATTGCTTAAGCTCTGTACAGATGGTTGTCAAATCTTGCAACATCTTCAGATCTGGCAATATTCTGGAAATGTACTGACAATAACAAATCGCCAGCACAAGGTAGATTGTCAGGTCAAACAGTTGTATAAAAGCTTACAATTTATTGACAGTCAAAAAAAATTGTCAGTTCACACGCTTACCATGTGAAAAAACTGCCAGATCTGTTGCTTCGTATTGCCAGACTCACAATCTTTGACATAAATTTTCAATTATCAAAAGTCTAGTCTTATGTTGAATATAAAAAGTGAAAATATAAATTATTATAGACCACAAACAAGCGATTGCAAGTATTTTGGCTGCATACATTTCATTATATTTTTATTTTCCATTTTCTTTAAAAACAGCTGTACAGAAAAAAATATTCTCTGACAATGGCATCGTAGTATAAGCTTCGCACGTCTTAATGTCTGACATATTCCTGATAATAATTTAAAAATGCCAAAAAAAAATGTATCAGTTGTCATATGTCGAACTATTTGTTAACATCTGCTAGTGTTACAATAGACTGAAAATTTTCTTTCTGGCAACATTGTCAACTAAATATTTGTCAGTTCACACAGCTGTAAGAAATTTTTAGTACAATCTATATATAATTAATAGGTGAACATGTTTTTGTAATACCTTTTACGCCGGTACCACTGCAACGATTTTAAAAAGATTTATATGGTTTTAAAGGATTTTTCGTACAGATGTGCAGAATCGGTTCAGTATTTTGGGAGCTATAAGCGTTTAAAGTTGCTGCTACTACATGCACACATATTATACACGAATTTATTAGCTTACAAGTAAAAAAAGAAACAAAACATGAGTGTGTGTATGTGTGTGGGTATGTAGTATTTCTCTTGATCTAACAATATTTTTCTCTCTTATTTGTTGTTGTATGAAAGCCATAATACTTAAAGGAAGAGATTTGAATAAATTGAATTAGCTTGGTTGAAGGGATTTTGTTTACGTTTTTTTAATTTCATAAATTATTTAATTATGCTTGCATATGTATGAATCTTAAATTATTTACATTTTGATTCTAGAATACGGACGAGTGTGTCGTTCGTTTGGTATATCTAGTTATTATTAACACAAGTAAGTATATTCCCACGAAATTAATAATGTCCCTGCAGAAAATTTGGTGACAATTGATCCAAACATACTCGTCCTATGACTTGAGAAAATGCGAGTGTTATCAAAAGTACGGAGACGTGTATGATAAAAAAGACATATCGTGTAAATGGTTACATATTCACCATTTTCGTGATATATCGTCTTGATTTTGAGCCAATTTTATTTGGACTCGGTCCAATATTGTAGTAAACGGCACTGAACATATTCGATGTGGTTGAATACATGGACCTATCAAATAGTGTAAATATAATGTTAATTGCTCTCTTCAATGTGACTCTGGAACCAGTCCCGTAACTATACTGAGATATTAAGGCTCAATCAGACGTGGTATAACCATAGCCATAGAGAGCAGCCGTTCGAACCAAACGAATGGGCAACACTGTATTCGATTATACGTGACTCGCCATAACGCCATAACTCTCACCATAGAAACCAATTGAATTTTGGTTTGGTTATGGTTATGGCGTTATGGCTATGTCACATCTAATTTAACCCTTAACCTAAGCTTAACTGGTATTTATATTTTGAAACATGAGTGGCCCTGTGGTTGAGTGGGTAGTGTGCAAGCCTGTCATGCGCGAGGTTGTCGGTTCGAATCTCAAATAATTTTCTGCTTAAAAAAAAACTATAAGTTTTCATTGTAACAGTTAAATGTCAGAATGACATTTCTATATAATTTATATTATTCTACACCGAATAAGTCCCTATGGGATAGTTCAGTGACAAGTCACAAGATGCATAAAAAGTATCAATTAACCCCATCCTAGGCCATTCCCATGTAAAAGTGACTGGTCCGCTTTATGGGAAGTGTTAGAACTCGGACTAGTCCCTATCACTTGGGGACCGGTAACGGGACTAGTTTTGTGTCGGTTCAATTTCCTGCAGGGGTGCTTAATAAGATTTTGTGAGGAAATTAAAATCAAATTTTGAAAGCTTAATTGTAAAAAAAACAATTTTAATAAAATTTTGCGAGGAACTGGAGTGTAAATCAAATTTTGAACACTTAATTGTAATAGCTCAATTATAAAACTACTTTTTTTTGTAAAATTGCCTTAAATTGTTGCTAATATATTAAAATCATTTAAGATACTTTAAATGATCTTCTTTAAATAAATTCCATACATAATTTTTTTGTTTTGTATTTTATATCAAAAGCTTACCGATATAAGATCCTGGTAAGTAGCTAGAAAATAAGCTTAAAATTCTTTAATGTATAGTATTTTATTTTTATGTTTCTGCTTTTTAGCATTATTTTGTATTTAGCCAAGAATTAATATAAGAAAAGTTAACTACATGCAATAATCTAAAAATTAATTTTTATAACTATAAGTTTATGATGTATTTATGTATGCAGCTTAAATTGTAAATAATGTGGCAATAGTGGTGTTGGTATGCATTTAACAAGTTAATAATACGAGTATTATACATTTTGTAATGAAATATAATGTAAGTTATTGAAATGTTTGTATGTATGTATTTAAGAACTAACAAAACTAGCAATTTGCGTAAACTAAAAGCTTTCTAATTATACTTAATAAAGTAAATATCTAATCATATTGTTAATGAGTAGCTTTTGGGCCGTCTTTGTAGAAAAAGCTTCTAACAAGCTTTTGTTTGTTTCATACTTTTTAAACTTGTTAAAGCTTTCTCCAAAGAATTGACTTCTTAAATAGTTGGTTTTATTATTAATTTTTTTTTTAGTAGCCAAAGTAAAAGCCTAAAAATACGTATCGACTTTGGATTTGTTTAATTATTTGTTAATCATTATAAACTAAATTTAAAAATAAGTTTTTATAAATTTGGCATAAATTCTGTTACTGTATTGTTTTAGTCAACAAATAAATTAAAGGTAATGTGGTAATGGTTTCGCAAATTTTTCCTTTAAATTTTTGAATAATATCATAATTATAGCTGCTGCTGGTAGCTGCAAAATTGAATTTGTTAAGTTAAAGCTTTAGCATTAGCATAGCTTTCAAATATTAGTTGTTAATAAATAAATCTTTTGCAGATCTTACAAACTAATGTTTATCATCATTATGTAGTAAAGTTAATAAAATAATTGTAAAAATGAAATAACCAACTTAAAACAAATAATAAAAAAAAAAACAAAAATTAACTAAATCAAATTATAATATTAATAGATTTGCGAACCTGTCCCCACCACTACCGGCTCCAGGATCAACTAAGCCTTCGCCACCATCGGCCTCAGACGACGAGCCACGCGATAGTACTGCTCGTATCTCACCTGGCAAAACTTCTTCACTGCGATTCACCGTAAATGAGCTTTTACCCTTTTTTCCAAAGCCCATACGTCTTTTACGACCTTTTGTTTCAAATTTTCAACGTAAAGTTTATTTTTTTTTATTTAAGTTTTAATTGAAATTCTTAAAACAATTAAAGCAAAACACTTTGTAACAACTAAATTATTGATTGAAAAATGAACTAAAATGTCTAAAAAAAAATGTTTCCAACATATGGAGTTTCTAATGAAAAACAAACATAAAGAAATTAAAACGAGAAAACTTCTCACATATAAATGAATTAATTATATTGTTTTGTAATAACGGTCATGACGTTTTAATGATTTGTGACACTTTTTTAAATTTATTTTGTTTTTCTTATGTACATTTAAGAAAATATAAAAAAACTATTAACAAATTTCGAACAAACGAAAATTCATACCTGTTGCTGATAATTGGGAGGTGGAGTTCGATTTTTTACCCATGCCACTGCCGCTTTTGGGAGAACGTTCTTGGTCTATGGCACCTTTTTTACGATCTTGAGCCGTATCTGATAAGCTGCCATCTTGTTGGAGGATAAAAAGCAAAATGTAAAAATTAAGGGCCTTACAGTTGAAAATTTTTTATGTGTTTTTGTTTTCCTTTTACAAAATAAGGCACTAAGTTAAAACTAAAAAAAAGGTCTCATGTTAAACTTTTCGATAAGTCTTTGACTCCATTTTAGTTAGTTTAATTATTTTTGTTAGAGCTTTATTTGTTTCTTTGTTTGGTTTTGTAGTTTTAAGAAACTAACTCAAATGTTACTTGTAAATAATCAGACAAGCACTAGCGGAATGGAAAAACATGCTGTTTTTGTTCTTTTCTTGTGTTTGTTCCGCTGTGTGTGGTGTCAGTGATTCAAATTTCTGGTTTATATATACATTTTTCAGTGCAACTAGAATATGTGAATTGTTCTGATTCATGGTATAGAAATTTTCAGAAAGCTTTTTTTCAATGAAAGCTCAGTTTTACCATTTCTAATTTTTTAATGTTAAGCTTTCTTAAAAGGCTTCAAGTCCATGTTTGTTTACTAAAATTGTTTATAAAAAAAATATTGCTTAGTTGCAGAATTTATACGAAAATGAAATAAATAATTTTCACAATATATATATTGTATCTTTAATAACGAATCGATCAAAGATATAAAAAGCTTGAGACGTACCCATTATCTGCAAAAATTATTGGACTACATGGTCCAAAAAGTAATTTTTCGACTACTCCTATGCAATGCAAACATAGACCATTTCATTGTACGCAAGCTTGACAAAATTAAAAATTTTTTTGTGTTAAACTAAAACTCTGGTAACCCTAATGACAGTTGGTTTTAAAAAACGCTAAGGTTAAAATGTACGTCCACTTAATGCATAGATGTAGTGAAATTTACTAACTTTTAACGAATAGACAAATGGTTATTTTTCTCTACAATTATTATTGTTTGCATTAACGATTATGTTATTTACTAACTTCTTGTTAACAACTTCGTTAAAATTTGATATCATGTGGCAGCTCTGTTAATATTAACGAAGAGCACAAAGAGGAATAGCAAATAAATAAATGAATTTGTACTTGTACACAAACATTTTTTCCATCAATTTCTTTAATTTTGAGAAATAAAGGTTAAATTGAATATTAAAATAATAGCAATATTGTTATTTATAGCTAAAAGTTTTTACATGTGTGTTTAATGCTGTAAAATAATTACTTGAGTTCTGCTAAAAGAGCATGTGCTTTAACTGAACAGCTGACTGTTGTCGATGCAATAACACCACAAAAATTATCGTCGTTTAGTTAACAACAACACATGTGGTTTAAAAGTGTTACTGCATAGAAAAGTCGGTAATTTTGATGTTATTCTTTCTAAACGATACTGGTTTATGTGGTCTAGCCCTAGGACATCCAAATGTAAATTGGAGTTTTTTTTTTTAATAAATTTTGGTTAGTTTTGGAGAAATCCTGCTTCATTACTAGTACTAGTAAGAACTATTTAGGTAGAAACAACAAAAACATAATGAATATGTAAGTGGGCATGACACTACCTACTTTTTGAATATATTAACAATTTGAAGTTTGCGTAGTCTTAGATAAACTTAAAAAGGTAATATTTTTTCCTCAGTATAAATTAAAAATTTAAATAATAAGACTGAAAAAAAACTTTGGGGATCGGAGTTTCAAAAAGAGCTTTTTCAAAATGTTGAGAAAAAACACCCTAAGCATTTACTTACCAACTTTTTCATCAGCACTTTGTATCAAATTGGCATCGTCTCTCTTTTCGTCGGTTTCAGTTTTCGTGTCGACGTATTCACTAAAATCATCATCCAGCATTGCATCAATTGCGTCCCAATCAATGGCCGCATCAAGATCAACCGGATCATCAGCATCACCATCGGCCGCAGCAGCATCGTTAGTGGCCGTAGTTGTGGTTGGTTCACCAGCCATGTTTGCATTCGATGGCGATGTATTGGATGTTGTTGTTGTTGTTGTAGCCGCCGCCATTGCATTATTCGTTGATGAGGTTGATGTGGTTGTTGTAGTTGTTGTGATATTAGTGGTTTGTATGATTGTTGTAGTTGTTGTTGGTTGATTGGTTGATGAAATCGTTCCGTCAGCGTTAACGTTTTGAGTGGTTGCGTCGTCGTTTGTATTATTGATGGTGGTTGAATGTTTCAATGAGGCACGTTTATTGGGTGATGTGGAATTTGCGACACCATGATGGGAATTTGCAAAAGAGGAAGAAGAAGCAGCATTATTAGCATTATTACTACCAGCAACAACATTACCAGCAGTGGCAGTTGTAGTGCCAGCGCCACTACCATTACCACTCCCACTGCCAGTTCTCACTGCCTGTTGTTCAAAAACTTCTCCCTTCCCTCTTTGTCTAATACTACTACTACTACCGCTACCACTAACTGGCATAGCACTACCGCTACCGCGATTCGTGTTGTGGTGGTGTGATGTGTTGTGAGCTGCAGTACGATCGCCGTAATCGTCGTACTCAAAATATTCTGGTTGATCATTGATACTAACGAGATTACTGCGATCACTGCCAGTTTCGTGTGAATACTGTTGGTGTGTGCGGCCACTCTGCCGTTTCGAGGAGGCAGACGTGGCCATTGCCGAAGGACGTGGTCCCGAACGACCAGTATCGCCCACCGGTCCCTGACGTTCATTGCCTGTGTGACCATTGACCAAGTCACCGTGCGACATTGATGCAGATGAGTGTGGACCAGGGCCGCCCAAAAGGGCATCATCGTCATAGGGTATGCTTGAGCCTGGTTCGACAGGCGAAAAGTTGTGAGCGTTTTGTGCACTGGGAGCATGCGGCAAATTACGACGGCGTTTCTGATATGGCATTGCTGCTGAACCACTGCCATAGAGTTTGTCATTAGTCGAACGGTCCAGGTCTAGTGACATATGATTTCGTTCGCGAGCCGAGTCATAACGACGTCGGGAATCGCGAAATTGCGAGGGAGCTACACCACGTCTGGTCCAACCAACATCCGAGTCGTAAGTTATGGTCACAATTTTGTCATCGGTCACTAGGAAATGTGAATGGCTTAGTGGATTGCTTGCATCTACATTGGCCCCCATGTACGACTGACGTATGTTTGTTTCGGAGCCATAACGGCGAGAAAGTTCATCGTCGAATTGAGCCGGATACACTTCATCCTCGTAGCGAATACGTCTGCGACCCCAGCTTTTGGCATGCAAGTCATCGTAGTCTAGAGAGCGCGATTGTCCTTCGTGAAACATTTTTCGTCGGTCTAGCGAAGTACGGCCAGTGGGTATGCCGATTTTAGGCTTCTTCAAAATAGAAGGAGGTTGAGCTTTGGCCTCTGCTATTGGCACAGCTGAGACTAGAGCGTCTTCGCTTAGTTGACGCGACAAACGTAACACCGACTGTGTAGGCAATTGAGGCGGTGGAGCCAAGGAAGATTTCGCCTTTTTGTGCGCTGTTGGTGTGGGAGTATGGACATGATAAGTGGGTACGGCGCCTAAGTCTAGCTGGGGGGCAGTTAAGCCGCTTACAAAATGTTGATCCACACACTCACCGCACATTGCCGTATCGGTGGTAGGCAATGAAGGCTCCGACGAGGAGGGCTGAAACATAGATAGGGATGGCCGTCGCAGCAGCTGTTCCGCCGTATAGGGATAGGCGACAGGGTGGTGTTGCGGATGTGGATGAGCATCTACCAAACAGTAGGTATCAGCACAAGCTCCGATGGTTACGCCAGACGATACCAAGGCAGCATTGGTCGATAATACCACCGGCTGGCTACCATTTTGGCAATGACTGCATGTATTGTCGTAGTGATCGCGTATGTAACCGACATACGAAGAAGGCGATGAAGATACTGTGTGAGCATGAGGCTGCCCGGCATCAACCGTTAAGCCATAGTGCTGGGGATGCTGACGAAAAAAGTTCACTACTGGTGATGTTAAATGCTTAAGACCACACATTGCAGCACCACCCCCTGAACCGCCACCCATGCCGGTGGCATCAGCTTCCAAAGCACCTAAAAGACAATCGGAAGCAAAACCTGGATCGGAAGGGAAATGTGTGAAATTGGCAGCATGCGTTTGAAACTCTGGATATTGTATGGTGGGTATTGTATGTGGTGGAGGTGGGTATTGAGGTGGATTAAATGTATTGAGTAGTTGCATTTGTTGTTGCTGCTGTTGTTGTTGTTGTTGTTGCTGTTGTGTTTGTATTAAGGGATCTTGTGTGAGTCGTGGCTGTGTGGCTGTATTGGCGCCATCGAGAAAATATTGCTCGACTAAGTCGCCGCTATTGTCTGTCACCATAAGTTGTGTTGGCAGTTGTGGTTGTGATTGTAGTCCCGCTACCGCTACAGTTGCCGTATTCGGTGGTGATTCGCTGGCAGCCAATTCTGCAAGACGTTGTAAGTGTTCCAGCTGTTCGAGCAGCTGTATCTGTTGTGGGGTGGTTGTTTGCAAATGCATATGCGAAGGCTGAAACGCCGTCATGGGCAAAAAGTCACAGTCGTCCACTTCGATGGTATTTGAGCGAAATCGTTCAAAAAGACCACCTCTGCCGCCGATGCCGCCGTCGTCGCAGCCAACTGCACGCATACCAGGGCCGCCAGCTGTTACACTATTTGGCCCAAGATAAGAGCGCCAATTACGTGGTAAACTACTGTTATTTTTTATAACAATATTTTCATAAAAATGAATTATTGAATCAAATTTATGGGTTTGTGTTTGTACGTGGGTTACGGTAGGGGATTGTTGAATGTGTGTTTTTTTTTTTTTAGAGAAGAGTGTTCATATTGTTTTAGTGTTATAGACGGTGTACAAATTTCAGAGGTGAAATATTGTTTTTGTTGTTGAGTGGTGGCAAAAAATTCATGCAGAGAGCAAAAAAAAAAATAAAATAGAATAGAAATAAAAGCGAAAACAAGACAGAAGAAAAAGAAACAGTAAAATAAAGTGAAAACCAAATGACGTCCGAGTGGCAAAGAGTAGATGAACAATTTTAATGTTGTATGCGTGTGTGTGTGTGTGAGAGAGAGAAATACAGTGATTGAATGTGTGCAAATGTGTGGGTAAGTGAGAGTTTTCGTTTTCGTTGGCGGAAGTGGTAATTGTAGGCACATTTAAAGGCATGTAAAACAGAAAATAAAGCGCAGGCGTCATTGAGTCGTTGGTTGAGTTAAATAGTTGAAATTATGGTTGAAGTTGATATAAGTATATATTTTAATTTGTTGTTTTTTTTAGTAGTTGTGGGTTTTTTTTTTTTTTTTTTGTTGTAAACAATATACAAAGAAGGAAAAGCAATACGAAAAAAAGACAAAAAACATAGTAAACATAAAGAGAAAAAATATGGCATGTTTTTGTTTTGTATGATTTTGTTGTTTTTTTTTCATAATTTATTGCCAAATCTTTTGTTGTTTTTCTTCTTGTTCACTTAGCAAATTTGCCAAATTTGTGTGTAGTTTGAAAGTTTTTCGTATTTGTAGTATAAATTGTATATATTTAATGCCAGCCAGATTGGGTATTTCAACGATTTTATTAGAAAAAATAAAAAGTATTTTATTTCGTATTTTATTAAAGCTAAAGGTTACAGTGAAATTTAAAAAAAAGTATTCCTTTCTAGTAAGGCTTTGGTAATACAAAGCACTTCATTCATATCATGTAGAAATTTATAATAAATCAGAAGCATTGTCTATGACAGTTAAAAAGCTTCAATTAGTTAATCTGCTATTTGCATTCCAATTTTTCATGTCAATTTTTTAAGTAGAGTGTATGGGATTTCAAACATAATTTAAGAGCAATAGGTATTTGTTTTCTACTCACCTGAGACCTCTTGACCCCCGGGGCCTTTCGGATTGTGTGGAAAAAGAACTGGATGTTACGCTAACAACTGACTCCATATCGGAGTCACCAAATTCACCCATGAAATCTTTATCGGGCGAGAGAGAGTGTCGTGGCCGCATGCGGGTTTCCATCGAGTGCAGATCACTGTCCGAAGCACCGGTGTAATGACGTTCCCAGCCACCGCCACCGGTACTACGATACAATGGCTGATGATGTGGCTGACGTGTGCGATGACGTCCGAAACGGCCACCACCACCGTTACCGGATGTTAGACGATCATCAAATTCCTGTCCCAAGCGATCGCGTATCATAGCGCTGCGGGATGTTTGTGGGACCTGTGGAGAAAAGCAAATAATATAATAATATATTTTTAATATCTAAACTTAAACTGTTAATGTAAAAATTTATGTTTCTTAATAATTTTTGGCTACACTTTTCATACTGTTTCTTTCCTCTATATAAACTCGTGGTGTAACATTTCTCCAGTTGAAAAGTAATTGTTGGAGCTTTAAAAGTTTGCTGATGATATTTTTTGCTTATGTTTCAAAACCGTTTAAAACTAATAAAATATTATATTTGATCGATATTAAGTGTGTTCTAGAATTTCTGAAAATGAAATTTTAATTTATCTACAGTTTTCTAAGATTTTGCAAATTTTTTTTTTAAATCTTGCAATAAAATCCTTACTGATAAAATAAGTATTTCTTAGGATTCCCTACACCAAAGGTGAAATGTTTTCTCGAGAACCGTAAGAGCTACGGACCGGAAATTTTCACAGTAAAAAATTAAGACGGTTCCAAAGCTAAGAATTATAATGTAAAATACAAATAAATATACATTTGAAATTTTCCAATATAATGCATTTTTATGCAGATTATACTAATTGATACTTTTGACAACTTACTGTAACCTACAAACCGTAATAAGCAAACACTTGAGCTGTTCAAAAACACTAAAACTAAAAAATTCCAAAATTAAAAACAGTGTCGAAGCAAAATATCGATAAAATAAAAAAAAAAACGCTTGTATGTAAAAGGTCACCAAAAATCAAATAAATCGCTAAAATACAAAAATCGCCAAAAGTAGAAAGGTTGTCAAAAACCGAAAAAATCGCAAATCAAAATAAGTCAAAACTATAAGACTTAACGTAAAAAAGGCTAAACTAAAGGCCATAAAGCGAAAAAATCGTCAAAAATGACAAAACCAAAAAAAAAACGACAAAAACCGAAAAAAAAATCACTAAAACAAAAAAATTCTAAAACTTAGAAAAAATGCTAAACTAAAAAGTTAAAAAAAATTCTACATCAGGTAAGATATTGAATTATATAGGCTTCAGATGGTATAGTATTATATAGTATGTAGTACCCGTACGGAACCGTTCGTTTACAGGTCGGATACGCATTTTACTGAATTTATTTTAAATAAACATACATTTATAAATAATGTGAATTATACCTTTGGCAGTTGTCTCTTTTTGGGTGAACCAGTTGGCGTTGCTGTCGCCGAACGCGATTGAAAACGCTGTTGCTGTGAAGAACACGAGCCGACTCCACTATCGTATGGTATGATTATTGAAGTGCCACCGCCGTAAGGCGGTATAGTGCCTATATCGTGACTCCTATATTCTGGTGGTGACAGTGAGCCACGTCTTGGACTGGAACTGCGATAGTAGCCGCTATGATAGGCATCACTTGGAGCAGCTGAATGACTACGTTGGCTTAGACTCATACCACCAGGACCGGTGGTGGTAGCACCATTACGACGAAAATAACCACTTTGTGCGCCAGGAGCCTGAAGTTAACGCAAACAGGGATGACAAAATAATAAATAAAAGAAATGAATCATTAAATCGTGCCATCTTATGTTAGACTTGTAAAATGGCTTAAAGTTTCCGTAAAATATTTCATAAGCCATTTTAATAAAAAAAATGTATGTACAAAAATTAAAAACGATTAGTTTGAAAGTATAAATAATCATAATTTTTTTTAAAATAATGTAATTGTTTAATTAGTTCATTCATTGCATATATAAATACTTAAATGTAAAGACTGTTGTTAAAAATTTTTGAAAGTTTATAAAATAATTGAAAAGTTTTTCTTCATAAGCAAAGATATAATGAAATAAAACTTTAAAGAGATTTTTTTATTTATAGTATAATAAAAACAGGGTTAAGCAGAAAAACAAAAACTTAAAAAAATTTGAGGTTAAGTGCTGAACAGTTTAATGCATTTGGGATTTTCATGACAAAAGCTTAAATTGCCTTAACTAAAAAGAACGTATGTGAAAGCTTTTTTCAAATGCTTATACTCAAGCTGACTAAACTTTCACTTGAAAATAAGCAAACCTGTTCGTTTAAAAGCTTTAAATTTCTTTAGACATATATTAGGACTTATATATAATTGAAACTGACAATTATATTATTTAGCATTTATAAATCCACCCATCTTTATTTAATTTTATTTTCTATATGGTTAAATTTGTTTATATTTTTTTTTTAATAAAATTTCAAACCTGATTGTGATAACTTTGTCCAATGCCCGAAACCGTTCGATAATCACGAGTTGCCATGCCGGCCACTCTTTTACGGCCCTGAGGTGACATATCACGCCTCGAACGACGCTCTTGTAAATCAATCTACAGTTTTGTTTTCATTTTCAAATGAAAGGACCACAAGGATTTGTAATTGAAAGGTTGGTAGTAGTAGTATAAGTCAAAAAGGATTTACATTTGAAAGGTTGGAACATGACAGGGAGAATACATTTATATACAGGGTCAACAGTTTTTAGAGAAAAAGACAAGATAATAGAAAAAATTGGGATTTTAACAAAATAACTTGGCAAAAATTGACAACACTTAAAAAAAAATATAAAAATATGTACATAAGATATAAAAGTGTTTACGGGTTCTTAGTGTTTGCACATGTTTGTTACTGATTTGGGTTGTATTACAAAAGCTACAGATGAAAAGAAAATAAAGTTAAGCTTAATTAAAACTAAAAAATCAGTGCAAAATAAGATTTTATAATAAAGCCAACATGCAAGGTGCTAAAAGAAGTCTTTGATTGACTTTTTTCGTGTTGGTGCTTTAACCATTTACGTATGCATACATGTATATTAGTTTGGGGCAAAAAGCTTATTGTTAAGCTTTGACAAAAACTTTTCTTTGGAAAAGATTTTTGTTTATATTAAAAAAAAAGCATGTGTTCTCTTGTTTTGTTTTTTTTAACGTTTTAATATGTTTTTTTTACTTAAAAGATATATTTTTTAAATAAAGAATATTTTTTTTTCTTTAATAGCAAACACTTAAATTTATAACCTAAGCATAATTTAATTTAAATTAGATAGTTAAGTTTACAGAGTTTATGGATTTGAGAAGAAAAAATTTTACACAACATCAATTAAGTAAGAGTTAAAATTAGTTTACAATTTTATATATTTATAATGAAAATGTTGCTAAAAATACAAAATGATTATTAGAAAGAATGTTTATGAGATTGTGTTGATATGAATCTGTTATCGCGTTTATACGCACTTCTTATTTGCAAATAAAACTGAAAAGCGTTGCCGTATAACTTTTTTATTAAAGTTAATAACTCACGAAAACTATTTGCAAATAACGCACTATTTGCAAATAAGGTGTAAAATGTTGCCAATTATTTTTGTTTTGTAAAAAATGTAATACAAATTTAACAATGCGTGACAATATCATTCACAGATAGCAATGAGTTCTATCTACGTATAAACGGTAAGTTCAGTATTTGCAAATAGATTTATTTGCAAATAAGATTTGCGTATAAACGAGGTATATAACGCTTTGAAGTTAATTAAATTCAGCATTTTTGTATAGTGCTCGTCGTGTTTACTTGAATACTAAAACCAAATTTGATGCGCGATGACCTAAAATCCTTCCCAATTAATATAATTAATTGTTGGATTGCACAAAAAATTGCACGCAATAAATTTTTTTCATTAAAAACAATTTAAACGGCAACACCAATCATTCACAAGTAAATAGTCATTTGCAAAAATTTATTACATACTTTGTGGGATTTTTCTAAAAATATTGGGATATGGATCGTATGACGAATATTTGTAATACATTAATTATGCAATCCACAACTTGAAAAAGGGATATATTATTCAAGTGAATGAAGACTGGAGATGACACAGAGACGAAACCGGTATATTTATAATCGTTCCAAATAAATGAAAACTTCGCCGAAAAAAAAAATCCATAAAAAAATTAATAGTAATAAATCTCTACCTCCTGAAACACTGAAGACCTTAGATTCATGTGTTGAAAGTTACTCTTTGCTGCATTATAAATTAAAGAAAAATGGAACTTTAACGTTTACACAATGAATGTTGCTTTAAGGTCTTGCATTGAAAGTGCATTATACATACGAGTATATATAAAAAATGTTCCAAGAGGAAGTCAAGAAGGCTACTCTATATTTTTTGTTTAAACTTACAAACGTTTATTTGGTTTAATTTCACAATTTGGCATTTATGGCTTGTGTAAATTGAAGTGAATTTATGAAGGCGACTGAATTATAAATCAATAGTTTTTTAAATTGTTTATGTATGTATGTTTATAAAATAACATGAAATTTTACGAGTTTTATATAAAAATGAACAAATACACATACACACATACCCAGAGTTGATCTTTTGACTGGGGACTAAGCTGCATTTTAGTAATCCAGTTCAGTAAGGCTAAAACAAAAATTAATGAACATCTGCTACCACAGAATACATAGAGGAAAGCTTCATTCTTTTTTTTTTGAAACTCTGCTTTTTGGCTTATTTGATGGCTTGATTAAATTAGTAACAAGGTCAACTGAATATTTCCTTTAATATTAAAATTAATTTAGTTATCCACTTAATTGATTTGATTGACTAATTGTTTCGATAAAATTTTTTATTTGTTTATTTATTCAAGTCAGACAAATTGTATATATTACTTAATTCAATTGAAGGATTAATTTAAAGTTGTGTATACTTTAGAGTAAAATATATATTTAGTTCATTTGAAAAAACTTGATAAAATATTGGCAATAAATGCAAAATTTAAATTTTTTTTTATTTCTTATTGATGCAAATATGTGGATGGATGTGATTAAACCTGATTTTTAGTTTTATTCTCTGTATTATTTGAAGTAGAAAATAATTTATTTGTATTGAAAATAGCAAATTAGCAATTATTTGCCAAAAAAAAAAATTAATTTTAGAGTCGTAGATTTTTTTATATAAAAAAAAGGATTTTTTGGGGCCACGCAAGGAAAAGCAGTGATTGACATAACAAACCGATTTATTTCTTACTTGTTTCCAATGTTGTATTTATTTTGAGGATAATACGATGTTCAATGTGTTTCTTGGTTATACCTAAATAGCGTATTAAGTAACTTTTATAAAGGAAGGGGAACTGCAACAAAACTGATCATGTTTGTTGTTCATAAGTATCCGGGACTAGTTCTATTTTTTCACACAAAAGCAACCTTTTACACCTTTATATAGCAATGTCATTATATAAAAGTGCATTCCGTTCTGTAGCCTCCCTGAATAAGAAGAGATCATATTCTCTCTATATCTCCCTTTTGCGCGATCATTTTAGAATTTCTGTAATTTAAATTGCACAGAACTCGTTCAGTAAGTAATTTTTGATACAAACCAATGATCAAACCCATATTATTTAAAGGTGTTTGATCATAGGTTTGTGTCAAAAAACGAGCTACTGAAAGAGTTCGAAACAAGTATAATTAGCATCGAAACTTTTGTGCTATAATATGTTTGTAAAAACAAAATTAAAGGCTAAAAGCTGTTTTTCAAGAACAAATAAATGTAAGCGTTCTTAAAAGTAACGAACGAAAACTTTATTAAGTTTTTATAACATTGAATCGTGTGGGTGACAAAAAGAGCTTTCAGTTTTTCTATGTGTTTTTGTTTATACGAAAAAAGCTTTAATTAAGTAAAAATGGAATAGACAAAAGCTTTAAATTTTTTTATAAAAACCAATTATTAAACGTTGAACATAAGTGAGAAGAATCGACTGTGAAATAAATAATTTTTAGGTTCAATAAATAGTTTCTTATTTCCTAAGAATTTTCCTTTAAATTTCATTCAAAGGGAATAGAAATTTGTATGGCAATATAAACAAAAATAACAAAAATAAGCATTTTAAAAGAAAATATTTTTTTAAAGGAAGTTATTTAATTATTATTTTTTTTAATTTTCTAGCTTATTTTAAGTCAGCTGCAAATATGTTTAAGATCTGGTCACACTGGACACTACAAAAAAAACTGACACAACGAAAGAGAACTTCCTTAATCCACAAGTCAAAAATCCACTCTCAGAAGTAAAAAATTAATAAGAAGCAGCAAGTCTTTATAGTATGTATGTATAGCATGAATGTGTATGTGGGTATGGGTGAATGTACTTTGTTATTAAATAAAGGTAGAATTAGTTTGTACGTGCTGTTCTGTTCTGAATCAGCTGTTTTGTTTCTGTTGAGTTTAAAATCTGTATGTGTGGTTAGTTTTTAATTTTTCGTTCTGTTCTGTTGCGGACAAATCTGTAGAAAATAGAATTCAACGTTAAGTCACAGCCAAAAGTGTGTATGTATTAGTGTCTTGTGATATTTTGTGCACAAGTGTAATCAATTTTATAGGTTGTCAGCTGATTTTTTTCACAGACAAAGTAATTGCCAAATATTTTATACAGAAAGGAACGGCACAGAACAGCAACAAAAAGTAAAGAGTAATGAAGCCTTAACATGTAGATTTAAAAGAAGTATCGTTTCAGGCAAGAAAACGTAGAATATCGTTACAGAAAATAATAAAATATGCACAATTAAGTGATCTACTTGTTTGTTTGTTTCTGGGACACTTGAAGAGAAACTGTTTTGAGTAGTCAACGGTAAGATTGTCTCTGAGAGACAGAGATTTAAGTATACAGACAACCGTTAAGTTTAGTGTTGTAAAATATTTTTTTTTACATGTACATTGTATATTTTTGTTGTTGTTGTTTTAATGTGAGAGAAAAGAGAAACATTTACAAAGAGTAATTTATTGTTTGTTGAGAAAGAAGAAGAAGATAGTAGGATTGACAACAATTGTTTTGTTTACCTCTGGGGGTGGTGTACTGGCTGAACTGCCCATGGATGAGATGCTGGCGCCATCACGTTGTGATACATAGTCAATTTCGGACATGGTATCCGAATCACTGTGACGTGATGTAGTACTGGGTGGTGATAAATGATCACTGGGTGTTAAAGTCACTATATCCACATCTCGGGAGGATGAGTCATGACTGCGTAACTGTATCGTATATTTTATTAAAATGTAATTGTTATTTCAGTTTGAGGGCGTTGGTGGAAGAGAGGAGACATAATGAAAATGAAATAGCGATAATATTTATTCAACGCAGGCAATAGAAACAATAAAAAAGTGTGGAAAATTTTGTTTGCAAATAATTTAAATTCTATTCTGTAAAATGTAGTTATGTATTTCCTTCTCAAAACCAAAACTCCGGTAAAGGTAATTGTGTTTAGTACAAAATATGTATATGTTTTTAATTTTATAACAGCTGCTTTTGTAAATAGTTAATGCTTAAAATTGAGAAAAAAAATTATTGTTTTTTTCCTTTTCAATTAACTAAACGTTATCGTTTTTTGTTTGTTTTTCTTTTTCGTTTTAAGTAATTGCCTTAAGTACCTAAATAATTACTTCATAAAACTTGTTTTTAAAAGACTTAAAATGTCTGAAAAGTTTGTGGGAAAAGAGAGAAAAGAAAAATTTTGTTAGCATATTAAAAGCACATACGAGATATGAAGTATCCTGATGCGGCTGTAATTTATACCAATCTGCTTCATCATCCAATGAATGATGGGCCAAATCAATAACAACTTCGCCAATAAAATCATTGGCTCCATAACGTACATAGTCCCACAGGGTGACCTATCGTTTAGTGTAATTAAAAATCTTGTAGGGATATATTCTAGTATAACAATTACCTCTAAGTAGCGGCCATTTAAATCACAACGTCTTAGGCCGCTATAAACAAATGTTTGACCCCAACGAGGTTCACAGGTATTGCCTAAAGTTTTCGTGCGTCTTTTCGATTTTGTACCACGATCGGGTAAAAGGAACACCTAATAAAAGGTTTAAGTTGTTGAGGGAGTGCATGAAATGTATGCCCTTTACTTACTTTTGCATAAGGATTGCGGGCAATGCCAGTCTGACGCAGAGTCAAACCGGTGGCACATACAATTGTTACAATCAACTGCAGCGTTGTTTGGTCATAGCCCAATTTCATCTGTAATTCACCCTCGATATGCAGCGGTATGTGACCAACCATAGCTCCTGTATGCGAGATTTGTTGTTGCTGCAATTGCGTATACTGATGTTGTTGCTGGTGGAGCTGCTGCTGCTGTTGCTGCTGCTGTGGTCCCAAGCCCGAGCCATAAGTATATGTAGACAGTGCAGACGACGTATGCGCGGGCGGTGGTGGTACTTGATGACAATGATGATGATGTGGATTATGATAATGGCCCGCCGTCGTTGTTGCTGCTGTTGGTGGTGGTGGTGGTTGTGGTTGTGTCGATGATGCCGATATTGGTGGTACTTGTGATGGGGTTTGTGTAATACTACTACTACCGCTACTACAACTACTGACCGAGTTACTGCTGTTGCTAGCGGCCGATACGTTTTTTGGTCCCAAACGTTGAGCTGTACTATCGTAGGTGCGTACAACATTCGCACTGTGTCTTAATGTAAGACCGCCGCCGCCAACACTACAGCTGTTATTGTTGTTGTTGTTTGCATGTAAATCTGGGGATCCGGGCGATGTTATAAGTACACTCGGGTTATCGCGATGTATCTCAAGGTCATCGACTAAGTGTGCTAAAATATTTTGAGTTGTTGGAGAGGGATTGTGTAGGAAAAAGGTTGAGAAAAATTAAAAATTTGTGAAAAACAAGGAATATTAGTTGTGCTAATTTTAATAATAAAGCAAAAAAATTTTAAAATTATTTACAAGTTTTGCAATTAACAACATTGACGTCACGTCTATCTAAAAGCAAAAAATTGGGGCTGGTATACTCGATCTCGAGAGCAATTTTGTGCCATTAGCCGTCAATTTATATACTCTAAGTACTAGAAAATAGCAGGATCCTGTCAATAGCATTCAGTTATTTTCGACAATGAGTAGACAAGCCCCAATTTTATTTTTTGGTATTGTATCGACGGATGATTATTCTATCTTTCTTTTTATATTGCGAACACAAAAAGGAAAAATATTATGATAGAGACTTGATTTGATAGTCGTAGTAAAATAAAGATCTCCGTATTAGTTGATACGATTAAATCAATCAGTAAATGTCATCAGTAAAACTGTATAGCAAATCCAGTTTAGAACAACTAAGTCAGGCTTAACACGCATCAGTTTTCCTTCAATTAAGTTGCTTAAATTTTCGCTTAATGTTGGTCATATTTTTATACAAATACTAGTTTAGTTTGATAAATAATAAATGTGGTGGTAATTCGATGAATGTAAAAAAAAAACTAAAAATAATATTAGGCAACAGAAAATCTGTAGGATTATTCTTTCTTCTTCCCTCTCTCTCTCTCTATCTCTTCACCACTTCGATAAACTGAGACTTCGATCAAGAGAAATTGAATTGTAGAGAACGAAACTTCAAAATATTTCTAAAATAATAAGATTTTAGGCAGCGATTCAGGCAGATAAGCAAAAAAAAAAAAAAAAATTATAAATGTCAAAATGGTCCATATAAAATTGCTAAGAAAATCCTATAGCTTCAATTAAAGTGAAATTTGTTTAAAAGAAGAGAGAGAGGTAGACTTTAACCGTCTTTCATAATAGGTGCTTATGTAAAGTTTTAAAAATCCAAGGACCGGGCTTATTTTTTTAGTCTCCTCTGCCAGAATCAGTCGTGACATCACTGAGAAAAGAAACCTTACTGTCTTCGCTACGATATCCGCCCACCAGTGTGTCTGTCGCAGGTTGTTTTTCCGAGAACATTAATAGCTAAGGACCTGAATATGTAAAACTTTGGTCGTTACAACAACAAATGTACGAGTATGATAGTTAAAAATAAGAGGGTTTTCCAAAACCAGCAATGAAAAATTTTGAAATCCTAATGTAATATACCGATACTTGAAATTTTAAAAAAGATCAAAATTAAAGGGTATTCTATCAGTTAATGTTATTTTGGATATGTAATTTTGTATTTTGAAGACCGTAAGAGGCGAACCCTTGAAATTTTGAAAAAAGCAACAATTTTAAATGCCAAAATAAGAAAAAATAATGCCAAAGGGAAAAATCGCTAAAAATGAAAAGAGCGCAAAAAAATTTCTCAAATACAAAAAAAAATCACCAAGAGTATAAATCTCCAAAAAAAAAACCAAAAAAAAAACGCGAAAACCCGATTAAGGCGCCAAAACGAAAAAATCCCCATAAAGAATATAAGCGCCATAAAAAATCACTAGAGATAAAATAAATCGTCAAAAAACGAAAAATTCGTCACAACGAAAAAAATCACCAAAAATAAAATATCGCTAAAAACTAGCCGAAAAAATCGCCAAAGAAGAAACGAACAAAATCGCGAAAACAAAAAAAAAATGTCAAAACTAAAAAACCAAAACAAAAAATCAATATAGAAAAAAACAAAAAATCACCAAAATGAAATATCACAGAAAACCGGGAAAAATCGCTAAAATTTGAATAAATCGCTTAACCTAAAAAAATTCCTAAAGCTAAAATAAGTCGCCAAAATCCTAAAAAAATTTTAAAAAACAAAAAAAAGCACCAAAACTGAGGAACAGCTTCAAAACTAAAAAAACACGCCAAAAACCAGAAAAAAGTTCACCGGGTACTAAAATTTTTTAAAAATATTGTCTACAACAGGTAAGATATTCGATTAGAGAGGCTTAAGTTCGTATGTTATTACAAATGTATGTAGTATACGTATGGAACAGTTCGTGTGCGAGTCAAAGTCGCACTTTAAAATTTTTTTATTTGTTAGTCTTGCCTTGTCTTAATGTCCGAAGCTTATTTTGACTGTTAAGCAAGTGTAAAATTTATCTCGTATTATAAACTTGTAATATATTATTATTTTTTTTATTATTTTCTTTTCAAATTGTGAAACTGGGATATTATTTTATAAAACGCTAACAAAAACGCAACTCTAGAGTTTTTGTGAACAGAAAATGACGAATAAAATTTTCCAATATTTCCATGTAGAAATTAATTTATTTATTTGTTTCTATGTTTGGTTTTGATTCGTCTAGCGTTCGTATCTTTATTAAGCCAAATAACATGTTATAATTTTTAAGGAACAAATAACAATGTTTGGCCCACTGTGTGTGAGTTGGTTTTATTCATCATATTACAATTTGCTGAAAGCATTTTTGTAATAAAACATTTTTTAATCATCTCTTTTTTAAAATGGTCTTGCCACTGTTGTTTGTTATTTACTAATTATGTAAATGCTTGCTAATTTGCTTATATATGTCTTCTTCTTAAGATACAATTTTTTGTTTTGATACTTTTAGGGCCATTATTATGACTTGATGATAAAGTTCCGGATAGTTAATCGTAACTTTAGCAAAACTAAACTGTAAAGTGACCTTTAAAATTTGTCCATTATTACAACTGTACGGTAAAATAAATAATACAGGGGACAAATCACGGCATTCGATACGACTCGTAATTTAAAAATATTTCCATATAAACTCTATTAAAATATTTTTAAATTACGAGTCGTATCGGATGCCGTAATTTGCGCCCAGTTTTTGTTTGGTGGCAACATTTCTGTGGATATTGTGGATATTGATTGTTAAAAATGCTCAGTGGCAACTTGCTTTGTTAAAATTACACAGAGAAAAAACTGCCTCATAGAATCAATAAGATTTTCTCTATGAAACGTTTTTAGTCTAAGGGGTATCCCAGCAGAAAGAAGCGAAGATTTTTTCATAGAGATTCCTTATTGTTTTTATGTGGTAAATCTTATTAATTTTATCAAGAAGAAAACCATATAAAATCAAGAGGAAAACTTATTATTCACGACTTTTTTTACTTCATTTCCGTTATTTTTGGCACCAAAAAAAAAAACAATCCATAGAGAAAAACTTCTTGATTCCATTAGGTTTTCTTATAAATTGTAAACTATATGGATTTCTTATTGATTTTATTAGGTTGCCTTATTGATTTTTTTAAAAAGGGTTTCTTCTTGATTTTATTAGGTTTCTATATGATTATGTGTAAAGCATCTTATTGATTTTTTTAATAAGGAAATCTTCTTGATTTTATGAGGTGTGTTGTTATTTTATATCTATAAATAGACACAGACAATTTTTTTTCGTGATCTTTTTCGTTTTTGTATAAGTATGTTTGCAAAATTATTGCAATGGTTATTCAGACTGCTTGTTAGCATATTGGTTAGAGTGTTTGTCTATCAGTCAGAAATTTGCTGGTTCAATACTTGTCTCCTTTCAAAGTATATGGTGTAGAATTTAAATGAAAATATATAAGTAAAAAAGCACAAAGAATAAAGAAAGACATAATTTTTTTTTTATTTTATGAGGTCGCCTCATAAAATCAAGAAGAAAACCTTATTAAAAAAAATCAATAAGATAACCTCATAAAAACTACAAGATTTCTTCTTGATTTTTTCAAAAAGGTTTTCTCTATGAAATTAATAAGATTTCCTTATTGAAAAAAAACCATATAGATTTCTTATTAATTTTGTTCTATTTTATGAGGTAGTTATTAGGCACTGTTTTCCCTGTGTACAAACTAATGAAAACGTTTTTGTCAATTCTTTGGTTTTCTGTTTTATTATTATGTGTTTTGTGTTGTATTGTTTTTGTTTTATGCCAGAATTTGACCAAATAAATTTGGCTGTAATTTATAAAGTAGAAAGTTTGGCAACGGATGAAAATATGGCAACTTCAAATGTTTAAACCTCACGATAAAAGTTACAAGTAGAATGAACTTCTCTTTAATTTATCATGCACTTTTAGTTAAAATGAAGTTGTAATAATGAAAAAGTGTTTATCCATCTAATAAAATCCTACCCTTAGCTAACGACAAATTGTAATAATGGCCCGAACGGCCCTTATCACAATGTACAATTAAAAGCTAACAAGGACTTTACCGGCAAATTTTGTATGAAGAACTGTCAGTTAAAGTTCACGTTAACTCTTAATCATACATTGTGAAAAGGGGCGTAATAAGTATATTAATAAATTAGACTTTAATTAAACATAGCACATAGTGTAAAATAGTTTTCATTTAATATAAAGTAATATCTCGAGTGCTGTGTACCTTTTCTTTGCACATAACGTCCTCCACTGCTTACCACAGCACTGCCCGCTATAAAACTGGCAATTTTATTGCCTGGTGCATTACGGTTTGGCTGATTGACAGTTTGTGCAGTGGCAGCAGGGTTTTTTGTTGATGGATTTGTTGAATTTAGCGGCCGTGAGACAACCAATTCAACTTGAGCATCCAAACGACTTTCATCGATAACATCATAGACTTCCTCGGCCGATTTGTTTTGTAAAATCTGACCGTTCCATTTAATAATTTCATCACCTTTTATTTTTTGTCAGCATAAAAGCAAACACACAAACACACGCACCCATACATACAGTCAGTCATACAGGAGATGTGATGACACAATAAGATGGTCGCATGAGTGAATATGAAACGCAGCAAAAATTAATATGGTACGTATGTTTATAGGGAGAAAATAAAAAAATATGATATTAGAAATCAGATCTTTTAAGAAAAAACTACTTTGTAAGGCAACAAATTATTCGCTAATGTAACATTATTACCTGGTTGTAAGTGGCCTTCAATATCGGCGACTGATCCCCTTTTCACCTTTTCAACTAAAGCACCGTAACCTGTGGGATTTGATGAAGCTCCGCCTACTACTTGGCTGTGGTTTTCATATGCCAAAGGTTGACCACCCAATATTTTGAGGCCTAGAATATCTTCGCCGTCGTAGTATTTACGTAATATCATATGACCAATCATGCGTGCATTATCCGCTGATATTTGCCAATTCACTGGTTGCTATTTTTTTTAATCATTTAAATTTTATATTTTGTCATTTCAATTTGTTTGTTCGAATTGTAGGGCCATGATTTTCGCGCAAATTCGTTTAATTTGGTAAGTTTTTTTTCAGATTTCATTTCGCAGTAGCATTTAAAAAGTGTATTTAGTTTTGTTTTGGATTTCAGTTTCCAAACATATAAAATGGAAAATGATTTTATGTCAATATTGGTTTTATGATTTTACGTTAGAATTTATAAAATAATCATACAATTTATAAATAAGTTATAAATCTTTCAAATGTGGTTAGTATATTGTTTTTTTTTTAATAAAAAAAAATTTTACAAAAGTTGTTTCTGTTTTTCATTTATCACTTAAACTACACAGTTAGAAAAAATAAGAATAATTTGATTTTTTTTACAAATTAATCTTGTTGGATTTTAAGGAAAAGAAAATATAATGAAAAAAAGCTTAAGATCTATAATAGTTATTAAGAGTAATAACAGGCTTACATCAATATGTAACTTTAATTTTTTTTTTTCAAAATATCGATATGTCTAAAATATTTTACATTTTATAAATTAGAGCTTTTGCACGCAATTTATAGCAGAGAACACATACCTTTTAGAAAGTTTTTGTTTTTTAATTAAGTTTTTTTTTATATATACAGATGTAAATTGAATGCAAGTGCAAGGCAGTGAGAGAGTTTTAAGTTATAACTAAAAAATAATTAAAATAAATAATTAATTAAAATAAAAAATATTAAGCTGATTTTAAATATTATTTACTAGCAAATAAATTTATTATTTATGAGGGAAAATAAGGATACATATACGTATATGTACATATGTATGTATGTATGTAAATACATACATGTTTCCATTTATATCATATTGTGTATGTTTTTATACTATGTACATTTTCATACTGCTATGTATGCATGTATGCATATATTTATGTATGTGAGTACAATTTGTCGTCCCAATAGAAATAATGATCATTTTAGTCATAAGGAGCGGATTATTTAGTTCAAATATTTTTATTTTTTCATAGTTCTAGCTCTAACTGCATATTGTTGCCAATTGTCTACATTCCAGGACAAGTTCAAGTAATGCAGGCATAAGGGACTGGGTCACTAAAACTACACCGGCTTCAGCAGATGCTAATTCTAATGTAACATGAGAGCGCCCTCCTTCGTTGAGTAGCAGAATCATCGGCGAGGTAAAATAACCAATGGCTACTAAACACAGCTTCAAAATTTAATACTCTTCATCTAACATCAGAAGGCGCTGCAACACTGCATTATTAAAAAGCGTGCAAAAAAGCAGAGTTGTAAAAGAATAAAGCTTTCCTTTCCTTTCTCTCTCTCTTCCTTCATCATCATACTTCACTATCACTATCCCTTTCCTATCACCCTCTCTCACTAACTTCTCTTCAACACACAGGTATCACAAAGGGATCATTGTATTGGACCGAAGTGAGCTGGACTCTAAATTTCCCCCTTCCTTACCAGCAGCCTGCTAACCTAACCTAACCTAAGTTTCGACTAATTTTTGTTGTGTATAACAATGAAGAAAAACTATTACATCATTCTTGCGTATATTTTATAAGTTGTAGACGTTGGCGTGTGAAGGGTGATGTATATCAGTGCGTCATCTGAAGTTAAATTTTATATTTTTTTTGTTTCCTCTAAAGTAGTCTAATGTAAAAATGGATTTTTTTTTTATAATGCGTAAACTTTCAGCTGAAAATTGATTAGATAAATGCGAGATTTTTGTTAAATACTGTACATTTTCAAATGTCTACTCGTACAATTAATAATATATTGCTATTTGAGGTGTTTTTGAAATTTTTTTATCTTATTTGCTTTAATTCTTAGAACGCCTAGGATGTTAGAAAATAATGATAGTGAATATCATTGTAAACAATATCCTCACAAAAACATAAATGTGAAAAAAGGCCAAGTTCTTTTCCAAAATTTCGGCCATTAAAAGTAGTGAGATATAAATTTTGACCAAGTTCTTGTTTGGCACAATACCTAATACAGAAATATGCTATGCGTTATATAAATTTGTAATCGTAAGAGTGTCATATAATTTCTAGTTAGTCTGCAAACTTGACAACATTTTTACCGATATAAAGAAATGAACAAATATATATTATTTTCTCCTTTTTAGAAAGGTAAAAATATTGCCAAGTAAGCAGACTATCTAAAAATTATATGACATCCTTACGACTGCAAATGTATATAATGCAAAGCATATGTCAGTGAAAGGTGTTGTGCCAGACAAGAACTTGGTCAAAATTTATATCTCACTACATTTAATGGCCGAAATTTTGGATAAGAACTTGGCCTTTTTCACATTTATGTTTTTGTGAGGATCTGACTACTTTTTGAAAAATTTTCTACGATAAGACTTTTTAAGCTTAAAATTTCGAGTGTGTTTTATTTTTATTCATGATCACTGTGCCAGTTGAAAATTTAATAGTTACATAAAATAATGGGTTAGAGCGTGATGGGTGTTGGATTGTTGACCTTAAAAATGCACTATTGTGTCATTACAACGGGTCGCTAGTGTGTACGCAATTTGCTAAGAGTCCTCTGGAAAGAAACATGTTATATACAGCGTAAATTTAAGTGGACGTGATCCCTTCTTTTTTCTCAATAAATTTACATATTAAAGTCTGATTAGCTGAAGTACATAAATCAAAAGAATATTCAAAATGTGCATGCAAAGTTTCAATAGGATAGCTGGTGCTTTATTTTTAGATTTTCCAATTGAGTAAATCAATTAGGACTATTTTTCTACAAAATGTCAGCTCTCTACAGTATAATATTACGTAAAATTTTTATGGGCCTGGCCTCGCTGACTTTTGTATCTGCTAGTGCTCATGATTCATGCAAAGTTTGGTATTAAAAAGTTAATGAGGAATACCTGAGTTAAATTAAAAACTGATAAGCCGAAGTACCTGAAAGAAAAAGCTACGATTTATGGGTGGAGTCACGGCTACTTTTCAAAATAGGAAATTTTTATTTTGGATAAGTGCAATGTGTATGAAAGGCTTCATTCAATAAAATTTATCTTAATTTTGAATTAAAAGTGCTTGTTACCGCCCTCTAGTTTAAACTTCAGGTTTTTTTAGATTTATCTTAGTGATCTCTGATCTAGATTTATTTGTGTATCTAATTTCAGCTCTCTAGTGCGAATTGGAGTTTTAAAGGCGTAGCCCCGCATACCGGAAAAAATTTCTTGGTTTTAAGATTTTCCTATTGGCTTATTCTACACTTACTTATGTAAAAAATTTCAGCTCTCTAGCGAATGAGCACTATCCCTCCCACTATTTAAAACTCACAATTTTGTTGTGAGCAGCGCTTATACTTCATGCTAATATTCTTCTAAAATATGCTAGACCGAAGTAGATAAAACGAAAGGCTAACATTTTATGGGAGTGATCACGCCCACTTTTTAAGGTGATAGTTTAAAGTATTGTATACGTGCAACGCGTATACATGGTTTCACTAAATTAGTTTGAGTTAAAAGCTGTATATTAAGTTTTTAGTTCCAAACAATATTAGCGTGGCCCCGCCTATTCTGGTAGAATATTTTGGGGTTTCAGATTTTTCTAGTTGGTTTCTCACCTAGACCTACTTGTGTATGAAATTTCAGCTCCTTAGCGCAACTTTAAATTTTTAGTTTTTATGGTCGCAGCCCCGCCCCTTTAACTAAAATTTCCGTGTTTTCAGATTTTTCTAGTTGGTTTCTCACCTAGACCTACTTGTATATCAAATTTCAGCTCCTTAGCGCAACTTTTAATTTTTATGGGAGTAACCCCGCCCACTTTTCCAAACTTAAGATTTTTTCGACCAGTGCTTATTATTCGTGTCAAGTTTTGTTGCAAACGGATAATAATAACCACATAAATAGTATATCTAAATATGCTGAGCCGCATTGGCATTAAAAGGAGGTTTAAATTGTATGGGCGTATTAACGCCCACTTTTTTAATAGAGCATTATTGCTCTATGTATGCCAAATTTCAATAAAACAGCTTCCATTAAGCGCCTTATATTAGCTTGACTTTTATGGGCGTAGCCCCGCCCTCCTGGCCAAAATTTTCGAGTTTTCAGATTTTTTTTATTTTAGTGCTCACCTAGACCTAGCTCTGTATCAAATTTCAGCACACTAGCATAAATTTAAATTTTTATGGGCGTAGCCCCGCCCCCGTGAATAAAATTTCGATGTTTTCAGATTTTTATGGTTCATTGCTCACCTAGATCTACTCGTGCACCAAATTTTAGCTCTCTAGCTATAGCGGAAGTGCTTCATCAATTTGACGAGTGTGTCAGTGGTCAGTAGGGATGCCAATACCGAAATCCCGAATACCGAAAACGCGGGATTATTCTAAAAAACTGAATCCCGAATCCCGGGATTTTTAAGCAGAAAACTCGGGATTTTGGTAACATTAAAAATCTGACAATTTTTTTATTAAATGCAACTAAACATGAGTTTCCCAGTTAAAAATAATTTTAAATATTTGAAATTTAATCATAGTACCCATGAATCAAATGTTTTTTACTGGTTATAAAAAGAGGTCGTAGGCGAAAAAATTATTAGTAATGAATTTTGTACCACACAAAACAAAGTCGGAAGCTCGGTTTGGTGTTTTTTCTTAGTGGATGATAATGGAACTGCGCACGCAAAAAGCAAATTTTGCAAAAAGGTATTAAAAACTTTAGGAAGGTTCTAGGTTCAAAGGTCTTTTGACACATTAATGTAAGTATACTTTGTCAGATAAATATATTAAATAAAATATTTTAAATATTTTTATGGACCCATGATATTCAGCTAGAAAAACGACATGAGAAGGTTGCACCTCAACCAAAAATACTAAAAATTACTAACTTCCTTGGCCCGCAAAAAGAGGTGTCGCTTGACGCTATCAAATAAAGCCCAAGGAAATAACGGCCAAATGGGAAAATGAAATAAAGCTCAACAAAATTAAGCAATTTCTAATTGGGCTTTATTTGATAAATTTGCTCTTGGGCATCAATATGTTTTTTGGGTTTTATTTTATTGTGCCTTATTTCATTTCTTATTTGGGCGTTATTTACTTGGGCCTTATTTCAAAGCGCAATTACATTACCAAGCGAACGTTGTTTTTCATCTGCAGCTTATGTTTGCAATAAAATAAGATCTCGATTGTCGGCTGCCACCCTAGATGCATTAATTTTTTTAAGAAGTTTCTTAAGAGATACGATTTAATATACAAATATTACTTCCATATTACTTTAAATTATTCCTACCAATAATACATTAAAAATGTTTTATTTGGTTCTGTAATGAATTTAAATTTTTTCATGAATTAATAATTTTTTTAATACTTACATATAAAGCTAATAAATAAAATTATCTAATATTTTTAGTTTATAAAATTCCGAAAAACCCCGATCCGTCCCGGGATCCCGTTTTTTTTAATTCAAAATCCCAAATCCCGGGTTTTAAAAAGCCTAGTCCCTTTTGGCATCCCTAGTATGTCTTAAAATATGCAGTTTTTCCACCTTCATATCTCCGGAACTTTTCTTTGTAAATTATGGTTTAAATTTTATAATTTCACGATGGCGGGGAACAAAGTTATGAGAGGGGTAAAAACAGCTCGAATGGCTTCGTGTAAATATACACACTGCGTGCATTGGCCGGAACTTGGCCTGGCGCACTGCCGTGCGCCTAGATAAATTGAAAAAAAAATTATTTAATTGAAACTTAGTTATTTTAAACCTTTTTCTGTTTATTTCGTTTTGTTTTAAGTTCTATTTTGATATTTTTGGTGCCTACTTTATATATTCAGGGGAGTGGTCATACTCAATTTGACAAATATTACTGTGCGCCCACTTTTCTTAACATCTGGTTGCTTTCAAAGCTCATGGTGTGTGCCAAGTTGGAAATGAGTCAGGTAAAAGCATATAATATTAATAATATAATATTAATCTTTAATGGGCATGGTACCGCCTACTTTTTAAGCACAAAATTATATCATTCTGTTGCCGACCAAACTCTGTGCAAAGTTTCTTAGGAATCGGATAAGTAGAAGTACATATAATTAAAAACTAAACTTTCATGGGCGTATCCACGTAAATTTTTTTTTAACACAAGATTAACTATTTTTCATAGCTAAACATTTGGGGATGGCCCTGCCCACTTTTTTGAATGCATGATTGTGTATTTTCAAAATCTTAAGGTGTGTGCTAAGTTTTTGTAAAAACTGGTGTAGTACAAGCACGTGAAATATGGTATTAAAATTTAAAAAGGCTTGACCCCAACCACATTTTTAATGCAAGATTGTGTGCTTTTCCTGAGCTGAGGATGTGTGCCAAGTTTTCTGAAAATCAGGCAAATAGCAGCACGTAAAATGCAATATTAAATTTTAATGGGTGTGGCTTTGCCCACTTTTTTAAACACAAGATTAAGTCTTTTTAAAACTCAAGGCTTGTGCCTAGTTTTGTAAAAATCGAAAAAGTGAGAGGCCGTGTATTATTCAGAGCTGTTAAATTACGATTACGATTAGTAATCAATTAGATTACATTTTAAAAAGAATTGTAATGATTACATAATTGCCTTCAAAAGAATTGCTAATAAATAATTGATTACGATTACTAAAATCGAAAAGTATTCTGAATTACTTGAAATTACTACAAAATAATCTAAAAGAATCAAAATTAATCAAAAAGTAATCCGATTACTTTCAAAGATTACTTTTGATTCTTTTTGATTATTTTCAAACATTCTGAATTAAGATTACTTTATTTTGAAAAAGTTCTAAAGAAATTTATGTAATTAGATGTTTTTTTTTAAAGAAATTCTTAACATAGAAAAAAAATATAAGGAAAAACATAAAGTGAAATTTTTTGCTGGTGGTTAAGCATTGTCTGTATCCACACAATTTGAACAGCCACAAACTTCTTATCTTATTTACAGACTTTTAAAAAATGATTTGAGAATTGACAAAAAATATTTTTGAAAATCACAAAAGAAAAAAAGGCATATACACGCCAATTTTTGAAAAAGTATAAAAATGTATCAACAGATATCTTTCAAGCTTTCCTCAAAATTTTTCTCATTTACCAAATCATTAAATATTTAAAACTTTAATATGTGAAATGCAATAAACTTAATAAATAATCAAAAGAATTAAAAGTAATCCTTAGAAGTAATTGGATTGTTTTTTTAATACTTTTGAATCTTGTTGATTATTTTGTAGTAATTTCAAGTAATTCAGATTACTTTTCCATTATTAGTAATCGTAATCACGATTACTAAGTACAAAACTGAATATAATCGTAATTTAATCATTACTTCACCTTTAAAAAAAAGTAATCAAATTAGTAATCATTACGATTACTAATCATTACTTAACAGCTATGGTATTGTTATTTAAAATTTAAACACTTTTTTAATTTAAGATTGTGTCTTTAAAAAATCTTAAGGTAAGTGCCAAGTTTCGTAAAAGTCGGTTAAAAGCATGTGAATTATAATATAAAAGTTTAATGGGCGTGGCTCCTATTTTTTCAAGATTGTGTCGTTCCGAGAGGCCAATGTGTAGCTTGAGTTTCGTAGCAACAAAACAAAATAAAAAATTGTGGGCATGTGTCCGCCAGCTTTTTTTTTAGCAACCTTTACCCTCTCAGACCAAAAAAAAAAAAAAGAGTTTTACAGTCGGTCTAAAATCTACTAACAAAAATAAAATTGTCTTTGAAATTTATTTGATGATGGCTAAGCATTTCATTGGTACTTTACCAAATCATTAGTATACTTCAGCCCTAGTTTATACCTGTCAGAACCTTCTTATCTTGTGCACAGACTTTCAAAAACTATTTGGATATTCACAAATAATATTTTTTAAACTACAAAAGAATAATATAAACGTAGTAGGCTTAGAAACTTTTACTTATACTGATAATTTGTTAAACCACCACCAAAAAATACTTTTTATTTAAAATAAGATTATGACAATATGTCAAATTATAAATTTCTTAAATCTACTGTTGTTTTTTTAAGTGGATTACAAATGAAACTGAATTGGGAGTCCACATCTTTTTTTTTAAAGTCGGTTAAGGAAAAATACTACCAATGTAGAGAGATGCTTTAATATTAAAAAATATTAAGTTAAAATGGGCTGCATTCGTTGCAGAGCTTTTCATCTTTGGACTTATTTCATTTAATAAAAAAGTTGTTAATTACATATCTTTAGTTTCCAATTATAGCGGATTATTTTGTTTAGATTTATGTTCTCAGACAAGATTTATATGAGGCAATATTATTTCCAAGACTAAAATGATCACTTTGTTAGATTTTAATTAAATTAACATCAGCTTAAATCAAGTTAAGTTCTTTATTTACAAAAAAAAATGTTTGTTGTACATAAAAGATTGTTATAGTTTTTTTTATATTAAACTGAATTTATTTGCTTGTATAATAAATAAGAGGCAAAAAATAGGTAAAGCAACATGCAGCACACTACCAAGGATAACAATTAAAGTTTTGATAAATAAGTTGATAATTTGATTGTTTTAATATTAAATGAAATATATATTTTGCAAGTGCCTGTAAGTAAATTACGATTCAGTGTTTTGTATATTGACCATTTGACTGTCATGAACAATGAAAGTGTAGGTAAAAAATATATATGTATGTTAAGGATTTAAGTGACATGTATTTATGTTTGTATGTAAGTATGTGTACTGAAATGAAAGGATTAATAGAGAATTTTAAATTACGAGTAAATATTTATGCACATATGTAAAAGTATGATACGAGTGCATGTTAGATAAATAATTTTATTATTGTCTGTAAAAAAAATGTATAAATTGGTTTTTGTTTAAAGTAACAATAATAATGTGTAAAAATTATGAACTTAAACATTTTGTCAAATATTATACAAAAGCTCTTCCCCTTCAATAAAAATTAGTTTTTGGAAAATTCGGTTAAATTGGACGTTATCACACACACAAACGCTTAATTATCGGGGGAAGGAAAGAAATTAGAAAAAAAAAATTATTTCATATACAAAAACTCAATACAAACAGAGTGAAAAGATTTCAGTAGTAGACACAAAGCACACACTACAAACGTGGCACTCAAAATGGTATTATTTAATTTTTTTGCTGCTGTGAATTTTTTTTTTTTTTTTTTTTTGACAAACTACCTTGAGACCATCGCCACGATTGGAGTCTTCGCTGCTGGTAAAGGTGCTGCTGGTATCAATACCCGAGTCCTTGGTAGCAGAATCTTGACTTCCCTGACGTTCAGTGTCCCACTGGCGAGGCCAGTTGGCGCTATTATCGCTTAAACTACTATTATTAATGGCAGTGTTGTTGGCGCCCAATTTGGCGCTGGTCAATATTGTGGCCACGCCCACATCTACGGCAGTCGAGGGTAGTATGGTGGTGACCGGCGGTAGTGTTGTCAGACCGGATGGCACTAAGGGATCATCGTCGTCGTGTGAATCGAAACGCACAGTCTTTTTTATTCTGCGCTCCGTAAAGCGTCGAGAGTCTTGAGCCTTATTTGATAGCGTGGAGCCTGGACTGGAGAACTCATCTAAATAGCCGTCGACTAAGCTGCGTTCACGACTCAAACTACGTGTGGCCCCTTCAGCTGTTGATCCCGTTAGTGTTGCCATAGTTGCACTGCCGCCTATGTAACGTTCATATATTGTTGTGTTGGCCGTATCGCCTATAATAATTTGGGGCTGTTTATGGTTGTGCGTGTAAATGCCACTGCCGGCACCTCTTGCGGCAGCCGCAGCCAAGGGTGGCGCTCTTCTGGCACCATAAAATATATCACCACCGTTTAAACCTGCTGTATAGCCTGCATATCCACCTCTAATTCCCTCAACTCCAGCAGTAGCTGTCTGCTGAGGTTGTCGATCGTGATTAGAGCGGTTGAATGTATTACGCTGTTGCACATCCAAGCGTGCGGTGCGTGTTAAGGGATATTTTTCCAGTCTTTCACGATGCAAATCGTAACGATCACGATCTGCTGATGAATACAAACGATTGCTGCTTGTCAACCGATGATAGTCTATGGCATAGGAATTGCTGACGCTTAAAAGGTCACGTTCGTTAAGACTTCTTTGCTGGCGCCAGGGCTCCACCCGCAAAGTTGCTGCAAGATTATCAAAGAGTTGAGAGAAATAGTTGCATTTAACAATACATTTGTTGGGTGTAGTATTTTTTTTTGGGGTCATAGACTTTTTACATGGGTTTTCTCACTTTTGTTGTTGTTGGTAGCAGGTTTTTTTTGGCATACATTCTCTCTTGATATTTGTGGAAACAATATAACTTATATTAGGTTCACTTGCTGTACGGGATGGATATTGCAGGAGTTTGTAGGGATTTTTTAAATTTAACAGGTATTTTTGTACACTTGTTTATTAGTAAAAAAAAAATTGTTGGAAATTTTATACTCTTAAATAAATAAATTCTTTTTGGCTTAAAAGTAGGGGCTTTAGAAATTATTTGAATATTATTTTAGAACTTTAGTAAAGCCTTGATGTACGTCTTTATTTAATGTTGTAGAAAAAAGTTTATGTTTTAATTTAATAGCTTGTAGTGGCCAACAATTTTTCTGAAGCCAAATTATATTAAAAATATTTATTGTAATTTTTATTTTTATTTATTTAATGAGTTTTAAAATCAATACCAATTCTAAGAACTTTGCAGTTAGTTAAGCATGTCTACATGCATTTCGTTGCAGCTTAGACAACTCATCAGTAGTTTTCAAGCACAAGTAGGCAACATCTGGTGAATAATATGGTTCCTTGTTTTTGCAAAAGCTTCTTTTCCCACTTTCATTTGTAGTTTTGTAATTCTCAATTATTTATTGTGAAATTGTCTATAAGCATTGCGATCTTGTAAGTTTTTTTTATTGAGTTTGCAGTATACTGATGAGTTGCCCAAATGGTAACAAAATAGATTTAGATGTTTTTAACCAAAAACAAACAAGTTTTGTTAAAAATATTTATTTGTTTTAAGAAAGAAAAAAAAATACATTTAAATTGTTGCATAAAATAAGTGGATTCACTGTTTTTTTTAGAGCAAATCTGTTATCCTAATGAATTTCAATGCTAAAATTTACCAAATTTTAATTAAAACTTTCTGTCTTTTACCAAGCAGGTAATTTAGTATAAATTTCATCTTTTTTTGGACATTACAAATTTTTTATGAAAACTTAAATAATATTGACTTTAAGCAGGAGAGAAAACGAAACTGTCATTCGTTGTTCTGGGCAGGGTGACCGATGATATTTTTGAAAGAGACAACTACACTAAACTTTTACAGCCTTATTTATAAAACTTAAAAAGGCTTTATAAAGGCTGTTTAAGAAAAATTTTTTATGAAAATTTGTTTAAAAAAATCTTTATAAAGACTTTTTAAGTTTTTTATAAATAAGGCTGTTAATTTTTAATATAGTATTATATAATTTACTCTTAAAAAAGGGGGACAAAAAGTGGCAGAGCAGTAAAAAAAAGGCAATTTTCCACTTTAAAAAGGGCACCTAAATGAAATCAACTCATTAAAAGAAAATTTAGAATACCTTGAATTACAGCAATGGACCTGTCAATTGGCCTCCAAGGTCACACCTTGCGATTACTTACTGTAAGGCCACATGAAGTAACTGGCTTATGCTAGTAAACAAGCAGCAATAGACGCCTTGGAGGCCAAATTTGTTCATATTATTATTCTTGTTAGACAAGGTGGCTCCAACGTGGTGGTCATATGTCCAAAATAATTTTTGAATATTGATGAAATGTATGGATCTCTCGAATAAAACAAAAAACAAAATTGGCTTAAAAATTTACATATCTATCCCACGATATTGATATAAAACGATTATCGGTAACTTGTATTGCAATCAATAATAAGAGCCTGTTCTACAATTTCGAAAATATTTGCATTGTCGCATACTTACATTTGAAAAAAAACAAAATTATAAGTTTTAAAAAACGTTTGTCTTGAGTAGAACAAATATAATTCAAATTAACTCACATGTGCACAATTAGTATGGAACAAACGACTATGCTGAGAGTGTTGTTAATTAGAGATAGTGAAATTGAGCTTTAATTATAAAAAAAAGCTTTGTAATGAATCAAAACAATTCACATATTCCATTTGCACTGAAAAACTGAGTATAAAAAACAGAAATCTACATTAACTGACACCACATACAGTGGACCAAATACATAGAATGCCGATGATGAATGTATGCCAAGCTTCAAAAGCAGCTAGTTGTTCCGTTCTGCCAGTGTTTGTCAGAATATTTATAATTAACTTTGGTGTTGTTTGTTCCTTCAAAATTATCACAAATACCAATATAAAAAATCGATCATATGCTTTCTGTCAGCATCGTGGGACAGACAGGCTGTACATTTTTGTTTTTTTTTTGCCTTTCAAGGTAAGAAACGGCTTAAAAAGTTTTTTGTTTCAATTTAAGTTTTCTTCAAGCATTTTAATGTGGGATATATTTTCTACAATTTAATGAGATTTGAAACTTTTCAGTCTTTGCAAGGCCACAAAAGAATCTAGTTGTATCGATTATTTCGATTTGAAGGTGTAATCGACTTCCCAAAAATTTTACAATGATTTTATTATATGAGCCTACAATTTAAAATAAATCTTTTTGCAAACAATTTTTTCATGTTATTACGAGTACGTTGAATTAAAGGGCATTTTTTGTAATTACCAACGATTTTTTCGCTTTGAAATTAAGTGGAAAAATATTTTTTAAAACGAGTTTTCGTTATTTTTCATAAAAACTTGAAACGTCTAGAAACGAAATTTTTAACAAAACCTGCATTTAAATTTTAAAAAGCAAGCATCGCCCAAATCTCCCCACATTTGTGGCAGTAACGATCACACTTGTTCCTCAGCTTAACTAGAACCAAGTTCCACAAAAATACTCACCTTTTCTTATTTTATGGAATACATTAATTTGTATTCGAAGCATTTAATTGAATTCGCTTTCGCCTTATACATATATACATACACACATAAATTACATATTTTTTTGTACAAGATTTGTTAAACTCTAAAGGATTTCTGCTTTAAGTCAATAATATTTTATTTTTCTTACTTGAAATCCCAATTGTTTATTTTAAACCGCAATATTTTGAATATTTATATATATATATATATATATATATATATATATATATATATATATATATATATATATATATATGTATATATATATATATATTATACTTAACTTGTGAATTAAAATAATTTTGTTTTTAATAAATGTGTATAAAACTTTTGTTGTTGTTGTAAAAATTTTACATATAGTTTTTAAAATACAGCCAGAGTCTTGTCTACAAAATTTTTTATACGAATAACTCAACAATTGTAAAATTTTTATATTTGCTTGGCTTGTATTGTAAAAACTATACATTAATAAGTTTTCTTTAAAAAAAAAATTAAAAAAATGTGTCATCAAACGTTTTGTTTATGGAATATTTTTGTATTTTAATGAAGAGTGTTCCGAAATAAAAGTTTTGTTTGAAATTTATTCAAAATAGAAGTAGACTTTCAAACACAATCACGATATCCATGCAAATTTTCCACATTTTCATAGCAATAATTTACATTTCAGTTTATTTATTTATAATAAATTAATAAAATAAGTAGAGAGGATCTTACAATTAAGGGAATTTAAAGGAAAAAGAAATTGAATTAGAAAAATTAAATATCGTGTGTAAAGGTGTACGTTCGTATTCAAATTGTACATATAAATGTGCGACAAACAAAATGGCTTGAAAAAGCAAGACAAGGCAACAAAATATTGCTTATAGTAGAAGTTGGAAGACAAACAAACAACATCAATTCTTTTTTTGAATCAAAGTAGATTTGATTTCAAAATTGCAAAAACCAACACCTTTGTTTATAATTTTTTCATACAAGCACATATGTACACAATAAATAAACAAGAAAGAAAATTAGAAAGAAAAGAAAAAAAAACAAATATGCAAGTAAATAAAATATGTGCTGGGAAATTTTCAATAAGAGATATTAAAAAAAATAAGTAAAGAACACATTGACATGACATTCCTTGCAAAAAATATTTTTTTTTCTGTTAGTAAAATTTTAATTTGACAATTTTAGAGGAAATAAAAAAGGAAATAAATTGAAAATTATAAATTTAAAGTAACTTTTATTTTTCTTCTTACATTTGTGTGTATTTGTAAGTCGCCGGGTGTTAGGACGCCTCCAACAACGACACCAGAACTTGCTGCAGTAACCCCACCAGTTTTACCTGATATTCAAGCAATCGATTCGAAAGTAAGGACATGTGATGGGCGTGGTAAGTTTTTAATTTATACACACACACACACGCACGCACATGCACACATACGCACAGGCAAGAACGTGTGTGTTTATGTTAATAATTTGCAGGTGTAGGGTTGTAAGTTAAGTTTTATTTTACAATTTACAACACACATAGACACAGAATTGGTTTTTCACAGGAAATTTGAGTAAAGTTTTTCATGTGTTTGGTTGTTTTGTTGGTTGATTGGTTGTTGTTATTGTTGTTTTTTTTATCAGGGAAGGGAGGAAATAAAATATACATAAAACATTAATTATATATTGAATTTATTTTACATATTTTTGTTTGTTTTTGTTTTTAGAAAGATACAATTTGTCGCTTATGAGTGATTTTGTATAAGTTGACCAAGTGCTTGTCTTTTGTTTGTATAAAATACCTAAAGCTTTACTCAATATGTGGTGTTAGTGTGAAGTTGTTTAGTAGGGTTTTGTCATTTCTCGATCTTAATAACACATTTGAAATTGTGGAGAATTTGTAGGATTTTAATTTTTTTTACATACCACGATTTGAGTTTAATATTTTTTTGTAGTAAATTAAATTAAATTAAAAAAAATGTTAAGTTATGTGTGAAGGGCGCTTAGTGAATATCCTTAAGTATTAAAAATCGGTCGTATTTTTCGAAAATTAAACATATTCTAGTGCATAAAACTTCTTTAAACTAATTTAAACTTCTTAAGGCTTTATTATATAACCAAAAATTTTGCTTACAAAAGATTTTATAGATCATAAAAAAATTAAATAAATACGACAAATTAAATATAATATAAATTTAATGATAATATAACTTATTATAAAGAAAATTCCTTAAATTTAATAATATTAGCTATGATACCGATCTAAGTTGGGTTTGACTCTCAGACAAGCAAGCTTAGTAGAGTTGAGCACATTAATAGGGTTTTTAAAATTTTAACTAGCTACATTTACTTTTAGAATGTGGGAAAACATTGTATCTTTTTTTTTGTACATTTTCATTTCATTTGGTGGAACGAGATGAGCAGCGCCCATATATCCTCTTTCTCAAATATATTACTTTTAACTATATTTATGATTATAATACATAAAACGTAAATAAAATGTTTAAAAACTATGTTTTTTAACTCTGTTGTCAATTTTCTTTCATTCGGTGGAAGGACATGGCCATCTCCCATATATTCCTTTTTCCAAAGAATTAATTTAAGCTGCATTTATTATTATAATGCTCTATGAATTCATAAATATTTTTTAAATTATCTGATTTAGCTTTATTGTAAAGTTTGTCTCATTCCCATATATATCCTTTTTCTCAAAAACACTAATTTTGGATATATTAATGATAAGAATACATTAAACTTTAATAAAAGGTTCTCAAAATATGTATTTTAGCAATAGTGCTAATTTTTATTTCACTTGGAGGAAGGACATAACGAACTCCCATATATCCTTTTTCTCAAAAATAATAATTTCAACTATATTTTTGATTAGAATACATTAAACGCTAATAAAAGGTTTTATAACTATTCCTTTTAGCTTTGTGGTAAATTTTCTTCTATTCGGTATAAGGATGTGACTACCGCCCATATATCCTTTTTCTAAACAACCAAATTCCAACTGAATTTACGATTAGAATGCACTTAAATATAATACGTTTTTTTAGGAATATGAGTTTTATACCTATTTTAAATTATGTTAAATTCGGCGCAAAGACAGGATTACCTTGTATATATTTACATATGTATCCTTTTGCTAAAAGACTAAATTCTAGCTGCATTCACGAAAATGTTGCATTAGACATTAATGACTGACTTTCAAAACTGTGCCTTCTAATTCTGTTCTAAACTTTGTTCAATTTGGTGCAAGGATATGACCACCACCCATATATCCTTTTTATCAAAAACAAAATTTTGGGTTCATTTAGAACAAAAGAAAACTAATAGAATGCACTTTAAACTAACAAGTCTTTCTAGAATTATGTGTCTAAGCTCTGTTGGAAATTTTGCTTAATTCGGTGAAAGTACAGGACTACCTCTCTTATATCCTTTTTCACAAACACTAAATTTTGCCTGCATTTATGATTATAATGTACTAAAAATTAACTAAGAGTCTTGAAATTATGTGCTTTATTTCTGTTGTAAATGTTATTGCACTCGGTGCAAGGTAGTGCTGGGATACTATCGATATTTTCTACTATCGATATATATCGATAGTTTAGATTTCACTATCGATATTACTATCGACTGAACGTTTGTACCTGTGAAAGAAATATATAACTAATTTCTTATCAGGTTACAGTTAGTTTTTTATCCCTTTATTGAAAGTATATAGTCTTATGTTTATTTTTATATGTATGTATGTATTTACAAACGTTATTTTAGGTGACAGTTTTTGAAAAATTTTGCTGTCAGTTAAAAAAAAATTAATAATACCTTAGGTTTTCGAAACTGCATAATATCGATATCGATATTTTTTCCTATCGATATTTTTGATATTTTAATACTTTCGATAGTAGCGATAGTACTATCGATAGTATCCCAGCACTAGTGCAAGCACATAACTGCCTCTCAAGTATTATTTTCTGAAATTTAGATGTAACCCGTATTTATAAAAACTTTGTAATTAATACATTCCTATAAATATTTCCAAACATTGCGATATAAATAAATCCTTTTTGATGTTCTTTTTTTTCGAGCTAGTTTTTATTTTAAAATTAAACTTAAATGGCTTTGCTGCTGCTAAATTTATTAATAAAAATAAGCCCATAATAATTTCCTTTCAATGTCCATTTTCCAATAAATTTAGTCATCCGGTTTGAACACAAATATAAAAAAAAAAAAAAATCGTGTACAACAGAAAACAGCAGTTAACAGAAATTAATTAAAAAGGAATACAATTCAACACCCTGGGTTAAAGTGGGCAGCAACTTTAACAAATGTTGCAAGAAATTAATAAAACAACACCACCACGAAAGTGTAATAACAAATTTAATAAAAAAAATAACAAGGAAAACACACACCAGAATCAACATGATGATGACAACACTTTGTATTGTGAGTGTGTGAGTGAGCGAAAGAATTAATGAGTGTGCATCAGTTTGTACTATCTACATATGTTTAATATAAACACCCACACAACCATATTTCCATACAGACATGAAACACATTTTTACATTTTCCTTTTCCGCCAAATGGCTGCCATTGGAATCATTTCATTTCCAGCGTGAAAGCCGAACAGCACAGCAAGTGGGATGAGTTCCATATCAAAAAAAAAGTAGATGAAATTAATGAAATAACGAAAATAAAATAAATCTACACCACAAAATTGTCCAGTTGTTGATAAACATTTATGTATAAAAATAAATGAATTAAAAAAAGATGTGCTACTTTTGTTTGTAAAGCGAGTTAAAAATAATGAAAGGCATGTAAAATGCTCATGGTTGCGTATGAGCAACATTAATATGAATAAAATTACTTATACGTAAACTCACACACTATGACTGCGAGTGTTGCGCAAAATATCAGCCTAAGCATATGCTATTGTTTTTATAAATTGTAAAAGTGCAAAATAGTCACTGATTTTACAGTTAAGGCCAGTGTTGCCAGAAAAGAATATTGCAGCTGTTATAGAATTATTTAAGTAATTATGAAATTTTTGAAAATTATTATAGAAGTTAAGGTTTTTCAACTAAGGATCATTCTTCTTTTAATGTTACAGTAGATAGAAAATACTTTTTATAATTGTTCAAGTGCTATTGATTAAATATTTTTATTTATTTTTATTATGTCACTGTTTTTAAGATCGATGCTTAAGGCTTGGGTGACTGATGTGATTTCATTTCACATGTAATAATAGAAAAGAATTTTGAATTTGTTGTTAGTTGCATGGCTTTCATTCAAGCTAACAATGTGTCTGTATGAATATATTATAAAAATATTTAAAATCACTCGTTTAAATATTAAATTTATTATACCAACCTTATTTAATAATTCTCATATTTGTAGTGCAATTTAACGTCTGATAGAGTTAGAATGAAATTTTTTTTTTGACCGATGCCTAATTTCACCCAAAATTTTTTAAATTGTGCCAACAGCCAGATGCACTTCACTTATTAAATTCGCAACCACATAGAACTTGCAAAAATTGTAAATCCATTAATTGTCTTGTTAGAGAAAAAAAAAACGTTTTATAATAAATAGTTTGGTTCACAGAAAATAAAAAATCGTTATTTAAATATCAGCAACGAATTTTTACTAAATTTTACATATTGAATTTTGCATTTATTTCTATTAACAAAAACTGTTGTGCAGTAATATGCAGAGATATATCTCTCACTGGCTGTGCACGAGTGTTGCACACTGGGCCCGATATGAAAACAAGTAATGTACAATTTTTTTTTTATCGAACTGTTGATTTTTTTTTAAAGCTAATTAAAGGAACTAATCAATACAACTAAAAACTTTTAAATTATATTTTTTCGAAAAATTAATATTTCATTTAATAATGAAAATATGAGTTTTCTTTCCCGGAATATTTATTGGTTCTACTTACAAATAAAAACAGCCGATGTGTATTTCAGACTCTGATCCAGTTGTCAATTTTCGCCTAATTTTTTTTTATTTCTTAAAAAATGTAAAGTAACTAACCAAGGCAGAAGCTTTTTTGAATATCGTAAGCGGTTAAAGAGCCAAACATTTTAAGCTCATGACCGGGGCTTGGATTTTAATGACTAAGAAACAGAGAAAAAATTTACCCCAAAAATATTACAAAATAACCTTAAAACCGATAAAAAAAAATTACTCAAAAAAAGTGAAAAAAGCATTTAAAATTTGTTTATTTTAATGAATTTACTGTAAAATTCTTAATTTCTTAAAATATTTTGCGTAATTAAATTTCTGCATAATCAAATAAATTAATGGAAATTCAAATTAAAGTCCTTATATTCGTACAATAATTTTGTATATAGTAATTTAATTTTAAAATGTGTTTATGGTCAGTTTGCAAACAAAACGCAATAATGTAAATTCATTAAACAGAACAATGTACATTTGACACACAAAACAAAATCTGGCATAAAGCGAGAAAATATATAAAATATTATAAAAAGAAACTGCGCAAAGTGTCACCAGAAAAATTCGTATAAATTTCAAATTGACTGCATTACAATACTTCTCTTTTTTTCTATAAATTTTAAGTTTGATGTAGTTTATTGCTGTTTATTGTGCCCTAATTTTAATTGATTCTATTTTTTATTTTTATTTTGACACAAATGGGTCGAGAAAAATGTATTTCTTGCGTATGTGCCAAAATGAGAAGTTTAAATCATAAAGAGAACAATAAAGAAATTTTAAAGAATCTTTATTTAAAATTTAAAATACAGTTGATACAAAAGCGAGCAAACATATATGTACATAATATGTACTACATATGTAGTGAGTTTATTTTTTATTTTTGAATTTATTAAGTAATTTAGGAAAACTTTATTAGATTAACTAAACATATATATATTTTTTTTTTTCAACTAATGAATTTAATTTCATACAGCTGGCCGAAAAAACTTTGTTCAAAAATCGAACAGAACTTTATACGATGAACCGAATAAAACTTATTTGGCTTTAATTAATTCAGTAATTGAATAAGCTTTAAGCAAACAATGTTATACATCTTATTCGAGCGGTAAACATTTTTATTCGGTAAAAATAAATTTATTCGCTTAAAAATTTTTTTTCAAAAGTTTTTTGTATTAAATGAATTTTGTTCCAGAGATAAAATAAATTTAATAAATTTTGTTCAAGTCACCAAATAAAATTGTTTTAAAGCGTGAAAAAAATTTAATCGAATTAAATAATCCATGAATAAATTTTCTCATTACTCTAATAATTCTGTTGAAATTTTTTCATTTGTTTTAAATAATTAAAGCAGTTCGGTAGGAATAATTGATGATATAAATTTCGCAAATTCCATATCGAACCATGGCCGCTAAAATAGCTCAAGCTTTTTTTTTGGCGATTATGACACGACATTCAATTGTTTAAATTTTATTCAGGTCAATAAAAAAAAGTTAGTTGATTGACCGGATAAATTTTACTCCAGCAATCGAAAAATTTTTTATTCGAATAATTCAAAGAAAAAAATTTTATTCAATAAATAGTAAAAATTTTCCTCGATTAATAAAATATGTAGTTTTAAATTTTATTCTGGTAAATAAAATAATTTAGTTGATTAGCTGAATAAATTTAATTCTAGAAATCGACCAAATTAATTTTATAGAATAGAATTTGGAAAGAATAACTACGTAAATTGCACTCGTTAGCCCAAAAAAATTTAAATTATTAGTAAAAATTTTCCTCGATTAATTGAATAGTTGTAAACTTTATTCAGGTTAAAACAAATAAAATAAGTTCATTAACGGAATTTGTTTTATTCTTTCAATCGAAAAAATTTTTATTCGAATAATTTAAAGAGTTTCGTTGGAATAAATACGTTAATTCCACTCGGTTAAGCCAAAAAAAGTTTAGTCTATTATTAGTAAAAATTTTCCTCGATTGATCGAATAGTTTTAAAGTTTATTCATCATTTATTTTTAACTTTTATTCTATCAATCAAAAAAATTTTTATTCAAATAATTAAAAGAATTTCGTTGGAATAAATACGTAAATTTCACTCGGTTAGTCGAAAAAGTTTGTTCAATTATTAGTAAAAATTTTGTTCGATTAATCGAATAGTTTTAAATTTTATTCAGGTTAATAAAAAAAAATTAGTTGACTAGCCGAACAAATTTTCTTCTAGCAATCGAAAAAATTTTTATTCGAATAATTTAAAGTATCTAATTATAATAACCACATAAATTGCATTTGGTTAGCCGAACAATTTCTTTTTTTTCAGTTATTAGTAAAAATTTTCTTCCATTAATCGAATAGTTTTAAATTTTATTTAAAATGAAATTTTATTATAGATGTAATCACACTAATATAATTTGAATACAAAAAAAAAAAAAAAAAAAAAAAAATTATACGAATAGCAGAATAATTTTAAAATTACCTAAGAATTATTGCAATCAAAATTTTGCGATTAATCGAATAGTTTTAAAATTTATTCAGTTTAAAATAAAAAAAATTATTTAATTAACCGAATAAATTTTATTCTAGCGATCGAAAAAAGTTTTTTTGGAATAATTACAAGAATTTCTTTGGAATTAATACGTAAATTTTACCCGGATAGTCGAAAAAGTCTGATCAAATATTAGTAAAAATTTTGTTCGATTAATTGAATAGTTTTAAATTTTGTTCAGGTTAATAAAAAAAAATTAGTTGACTAGCCGAACAGATGTGCAATCGCTTTACGTGAGTACCTGCCGTTACGGCCTTATCTCACGTGTGCCAAAGCACCGGGTGTGGGTTAGACGCCAGACCAACGCCCCCATGCACCCTTTTAGAATGAACCTATGGCCCACTCCATTAAGCACATAGGTTGCAATCTTTGAATATAGTTATTCCTGTATTATATTCAATTACCTTGCTGAGGTAATTTGAGCTATCTAAACTCTGCTGCTATGTCCGTGCCTATAGCAGCTCTGTTGAATGGCAACAGCACCTAGAACAGTATCTGGCTGACCGCGTCACACCAACCACTAGCATTGATTTAACACTGGGAAGCCAAGACTATTCTCCCAGCGATTTTGGTAGCAACCACAACCACCACGATAATTCTCCGGCTTCCACGCTTAGGTGTTGTGTATACACCTAAGCGAGGTCCCCAAGAAAATTCCTCAACCATTGCCGGCACAGCTAACCACTCATCCATAAAGAACGCATGCCTGTGTCGCCAAATAACCAGTGCCTACTCCACACTTACCAAAATCCTCCCTTTAACCCCGTAGGGTATACCCCATTGGGGTAGGACGAACTCGGCATTTTAGCAAAGGAAACTGACGACCGCTACATGCACTCAGAACTTCAGAGCAGCGAGGACCACTTACGCGAGAAGAATGCAAGCACGCCACCTAAGTTTCTGTGCCTACTACGGCAAGACACTAAAGAGTGAAAGAGTCCTGGGGTCGTATCCAGGACAAAAGCCATTTTGGACAAGAAATTTCAGGCAACCGCAATGCATTTATCTCTAAGCAGCCCAGCTGTCGGGCAACCGGCACCCGTGGTACCAGAAGTAGCCTCTGGTTAGACCTCGAAGTTCCACCACAAGGGGTTCACCTCTATCGTCTTTTGAACTCAGGGGCAGTTCTAGGTGACACTGCACCTAGCTGACAACAACGGGCGTACAATATTTGTTTTCCTTTTATAATTATGTGCACATCCGTTACTCTGTTTATTTTCAGAGATTGGGTTGTAACACATAAGTTTTACGGGTAATGAGCCAAAGGTCCGCCAGCGGAAAAAGCTACATTACCCTAGCTGGGGCCCCGGGATTGCCACACCCGTAGTCTACAGAATTAATCCATACACTCCCCTGGGGGTGAGTTGCCGAACAAATTTTCTTCTAGCAAACGAAAAAATTTTTATTCGAATTATTTAAAGAATCTAAATGTAATAACCTTATAAGTCGCATTCGGTTAGCCGAACAATATCTTTTTCTTTTTTTTTTTTTTTTTTTTTTTGTTATTAGTAAAAATTTTCTTCTATTAATCGAATAGGTTTGAATTTTGCTTACAACGAAATTTTATTCTAGATGTAATCAGACTAATATAATTTGAATAAAAAAAAATCATACGAATAGTGGAATAATTTTAAAATTACCTAAGCATTATTGCAACAAAAATTTTGCTATTAATCGAATAGTTCAAAATTGTACTAAAGCAGTGGCAGGAATTTTATTCTAGATGTAATAATATTAATTTAATTTGAATATATAAAAATAAAATTCATTCCATTAAGCGAATAATTTTAAAATTATATATGAATTTTAAAATTATATATCTTAAGAAAATTTTGTATGAAAAAACTTAAATAAAATACATTTCATATTTACTTTAAGTTTTGTGAAAATGAGGACGGACTCGAGATAAAAATTCTTGAAATTAATGTCAGGAGTAATATTCGAATAATTGAGTAAACCCTTAACTTTATATGATGTCGTAATATTGGAGAGACACATAAACATTAGAGGAAGAGAATATCACCCTAACTTTTCTACTAATTGTTCGATAAAAGAATAATAAATATAAGCAAATCCTAGAAGAGCTTGAGCTTTAAAAAAATGTTATTTTTGAATATTTTAATCTAGGGCTATTGATAACAACAGCGACCCAATATTTCGTTAATAAATGATTCCATACCGTTTATTCGTTACATGAGAATAATTATTACCTATTCTATTAATAATTTTAAACTCTCATTGATTTCTGTTGTAATAACTTCAATTTGCTTTCATCAATTTGCCATAAATTACTTAACTTAAATATATAAGATGCATATAAAATACATCCATACTTATGTATTTGCAGATATATATAAAAGACTTGCATCTTTAATATATTATGTACGATCATATTTATACACTTGTATAAAGTTTCTTTTTTTTTTTTTTGCTGTGCAAGTATTGTGGAGCATAAAATACATTTTACATAAATTGTTATTTTTAATGTAGTCTTTTGTGTGTATGTGTGTATATATGTGTGTGTGTGTGTGTTTGTTTGATGTTGTTCTTTTCAATTGTTATTTTATTCTTGTTTCTCTTCATTTATTTCTTATTATATAGAAATATATATTATTTATTGTATTTACTTTGCCAGGCATTTATCTTTTGTTTTTATTTGTGGTTTACCGCATTTCACTAGAGTTTTTTGTTGTATGTATGTAATTTATTTTTTTATGGAACTTTTTGCTTTTGTTGTATTTTGTACTCAAGTTTTTCAAGTCTCTAACGTGACCAAAATCAACTGAAAACAAAAAAAAAAAACTAAACAAGAAACAGAAACTATGCCAGGGGTATGTACTACTAAATCTTATTTTGTGCAAATTTTTTTCCCTCATACATTTTCTGTTACAGTTTCTGTGTTGAAGGTAAACATTTTATAAAATTAAAAAAAAACATCGTATAGCAAATAGATGAAATGGTTATGAGAATTGAACAGAAAGAAATTGGTTCTATAGAAGTAAAAGAAGGGACGTTTGAAAAGCATTTGCAGTCAAGTCCGCTTTAGCGCAACACGCTTTACTGAAAAAAAAGTCGAATTAGTGAAAGCGATACAAATTTTAAACACAGCTAGTCTTATTCACTTCACTTTAGCGAAACATCGCTTTACTGAAAATATCGTATTATTGAAAGCCAAAAGCAAGCCCACAACTATGTATTGTATGAAACTTACTTCGCTTTAGTGAAAAAATAAACAATGACAAATTTATTTATTAGAAATCGATTGCATAACTTAAGGCTGAAAAAATTGTGCATGTTTTGTCCGTTAAAAAATTAAATGGCAAAATGTATTTGTCCTTTTCGCTCTTACGTACTTTAATGTATTTTTCTATTATATTGTCAGTGCAAGTGGCTAGACATTTTCGAGGAATTCGTGAAAAATTTATTTTTATTAATATTAATTCTAAGCAGTACGCTTAATTGCAACAAATTTCAGTAAACCGAATTACATTTTAGAGAAAAAATCGGATATTTGAAAAAAATGGCATTTGGATATTTCAAGTAAAGCAAAGTCGACTGTAAGCATAAATGTTTTCTTATTTAAAAAGAAAACATTGATTTTGCTAAGAACGTGTCCTTGCAGGCAAATCATTGTCTCTTCTAGAAAAAAAACAACCAATTTAATTTAGCTCCTTTTGTCTTCTTAAGGAAAGCTCAATCTAGGCAAACAATGACCCAAAAAGCGTAACCACTAAATACTAGTGAAAAAACTCTTGATGCAGACTCTTGCTTATTTTGTTGTATATTGTTCAGTAACTACATATCGTCACCTAAAATCCAAAAGGCTGTAAGTACACTTTTTACTATTTTACAGGAGAAGCAAAAAACTTCATAAATTTAATACTATTTATAAGTTAGGTGCCAAATTGAATAATGAATAAGATAGGTATTTTTTAACATATGTGAGCAAAATCTTAGGAAAGTATGTATTTTGGTTAATAACATCACAATCAATCAAAAAGTCTATTTTGAATTTTTTGGTTGTTACGGCCTTTTAGATTTTAGGTGACGATATGTAGAAAAGTAAATATTTTTGTGAGACATATTAACTCTCTAAATCTCTAATTATAGTGAAAATGTTTTTCGGCAAAGTTCTCTAAACCGAGTCGATTTGAAATCGTGCGATTTCCAAAATTAATCATGGTCCTACAGATGTGTTTAATCAACATATACGATCATTTTCTTGCAGATGTTTTATTTGAGGCACCATATAATAGAAAAAATAAAAAAAAAAACTTTACAAAAAGCATTTTTATGCAATTTTTGTTTTAGGCTTTTCAACTTATTATGTTTGTATATTATCAATAAAAGACTTACTATTAACATACGAAATTTATTAACTAAATTCAAAGTCTTTCGGATTGAAATCTGCTGATGAGTTCCATAAGCGAGCACGAAATGCAGATGGACATTGCTTAACCAAAAAGATAAGCAAACAATTCAAATAAAAAAGACTTTATTTTAAATAAATAACAAAGGATATTTCTATCAGGATATTTTTATGTTGCATGTCTTGCATGAACAATTCTTAATGAAAAACAAAAAAAATAATATAAAGACAAGAATATAGTTTATCACTATCAAAAATTAAAGAAAAATATCTCCCAGATTCGTTTTTGAAAAAATAGATTAACTAAAAAATATACACTTCTTCTCGATAAACTTGAGCCTACCTTTAATTTATAGTTAATAACTTTACTTAGGCCCAATAATCGACTTCTCAATTAAGTGTCATTTAGCTAATAGTCACTTAATTATAAGTTGCACTTAATTGCAGTTTCATTTTTTCAGTCGTAAAATTAAATGATCACTTAAATACTATGAAAGTATGGTAGCACTGTGAAATGTTGATAGTTCTAAAAGAAAACAGATGTTTAATGTAAATAAGAAAGTTAGGTTATCAACATGTAGAAAATTAAAATTGCATAAGAACACATTTTATGAAACCAAAACAGCATCAGAACGCATTTTTCTATTTATTTATTCCATGATATGATACTATGCATTGTATATGTTATATATTTATGAAAATTAAACGAAATTCTTTTTAATACGACCACATGATGTTCATGTACATGTTTTCTTCAATAAACACACACAAGCACAATAACATATGGCATGCTCGTAAGACTTAAGTGTGATTTAAAATTTAAATAGACAAGTTTGGGCATTTAAATGGCTCTCAACTTTATACTGAAAAAATGAATTCGGTACTTAAGAGGCACTTAAAGATAAATGACACATATTTAAGAAGTCAATTGTTGGGCCTTAGAGTAGCGCTAAATATTTAAGCTATTAAATTCTTTAAGAGTTATGTTTTTTCAGCCTGATGCTCAAAATTTATTGAACAACCTTCCAATAGTGCGTTTTATTGCCATTTTATTTGTAAACCAAAGCCTCAGTTTGCTATTTTAAATTTTTTTTTGCATTTTATTTTATTCTTTAGTTGGCAGTGACACACATTTTAAATGCAGAACAGAACAGAACAAAAAAAAAAAAAAAAAAACAACAACAACAAAAAACCAAAGTACGGGTGGCATTTAAGTGGTTACAATTAAGTTAAAGAAAGTAAGTGATTTTTGTTTAGCAGATAAAAAGCAGTTTCATACAGAAAAATTTTGAAAAAAAAATTTCTTGTTTGTATTTGTTGTATGTTTATATATACTTAAGCTTGAGACTTTTTTACAATATTTTTACAAGTCTTTTAAAAGTGAAAATAGAACTAGAGCTTAAATGTCTTATTCCTAAAAAATTTTTTTGACTTGTAAGAAGTTTATAAACGAGATCTTCACACAAAATTTGTTTTATAAGGCCTTTATAAGACAGCATTATTTGTTTTTTATGAATGAGGCAGTAAGTATAAAGACAATTTTTATGTATTGTGAATTTTGCAATTGATATGCAATTGATTACAACTGCTTGTAACATCTAAGAACATTCATAGTAATTTAATATATTTTTTTATGAATAATTTAGTTTATATGGACTTGTTTTATAAATATAAATTTGCCCCAGTTTCAATACAAATCAATTTAAATAAGTGCAAATTTATTTACAGTCAGTCAGTCAGTCTGTCATTTCACTCAAGTGGCAGCAGATGTTTAATATACATTTAATGATTTGCAATGGGAACATAATGATTGAATGTGAAAGCAAAAAATTATTTAGTGTAGTTTCATAAGCTTGAATACATATATAAACACACGCACACGCATACTCATACAAACACACACACACACACACACACACACACACCACGTTGCAAACAATATATACATACATATGCAAATATGCAGAACAAACAATTTAGACTTAAACAAACACTTTTACAATCAATACAATACCAAACATACAGTTATACACACACAAACACACACATTTACACACAATTGTTCGACAATCATTCGTTTGAATTTGGGTACACGCGTAAACATTTTTTTTACACAAAATTTTTTTTATTTTAATTTTTTTTTATTTCTGCTCTTCTCTATTGTCAAATATTTACAAATCATATTTCAAGTGTACGTACATATATAAAAAAAATATAAAATAAATAAAAACAAAATAAATAGTTTGCAAAAGTAAAGATTTTGCAATATTCCATTGTTGTTTTCATTTTGCAATATTTCTAAGTGTTCCGAGTTACCCAAAAATTAAATAGAAAAAATAAAACCAAACGTAGCAAAAATATATATTTGTATTTTATTTAAACATACTATGTAGAATTAAATACACCGAGAGAAAATATATTGGACCATAAATATTTGAAATAACAATTCTATGACAGGGTAAAAAAAAATATTGCACGGGTTTGATCGTTGGTTTGTGTCAAAAACGAGCTACTGAAAGAGTTCGATACAAGTCTAAAATATGTGTGCAGTCAAAACAGTGGTTTTCTCATGCCGGTTCGGTGCCATAGAATGTCAATGTGAATTTGTCGGACAATAAAATCTGGGCGGCTGTTTTTTTTTGGGCAGCACGTGGTAAAACCCACATTGACTCCCTTCAAAAGAGTAAAATAATCAATGGAAAATATTATAACAATTTCTTTGGTCGATTTAATGGGGATTTGATAATGAAACGACCGCATGGGGACAAGAAAAAAGTTATTTTCGATCATCATTAATTGCACACATTTTATGCACCCTATTCACATGATTTAGCCCTGAGTGACTATTTATTGTTACAAAACCTGTGGAAATAGCTTTTTATCTCCAATAATTAAATATTCTCACAGAAAAATACAAATCGAAGGAATAAAATATTAGAGCAACCTTGTACGAGGGGAACTGAGCTCAAAGAACAGACAACGTTCAAAATTAAAATTATTTTATTTTCAAAAACCTGCTTAAATTTAAAGAGTCATATACATATTGAACCACCCTCAATGAGGGATCAAGTTTTCCTGATGATCTGCATTCAATGCATTTGTAAATAACAACTAATATTTTATTGAACAAGTAATATATTAATTTTTGATAAAATTACAATAATAAATTGAACTTAAAACAAAAGTAGCATCAAAATGAAAATCATTTTTTCGTTTTAAGGCCGACTCCAAGCGGCTCTATTAAAATTTAAAAATTCTCTGGAACAGCCGTTTTTCTGAAAAGAGACTTGCAACTGAATATTTTGAAATCTTTGAAGTGAAATAAACATTAAGTGAAAGCTCAAATTGGCTACTTTTAGGCGTGATAAATATACGCTTGCTTGTCGAATTTGGTGCCTAAAGATTTGCTATTTGAAATGAAGCTCGAAGATTACAAAGTTTTTGTGCAAGAATGTAGAACATAATTTGCTATTGTTTTTTTTTTAATAGAAGTGAAGTAAAAGTGCTATAAATAAAAATCTAGCAATAATATTGCTCGCAAAAGTGAAGCACTAACGTAAAGTCAACTTAAAAAACATATTTAAGCTAACAATTATTTTCTCTCTGTGCATTTAGTTCATATTTAAATATATGAAATATTTATTGATTGATTGCTTTAAATATTCACATTATTTATTTCCAGAGAATTGTGTGACTTGACATACCTTTTCAATTTTAAACCAAAATGTGTTATTTGATTTGATTTAATGTAGTTCTGGCTGTTGTTGTCTTATTAAATTTTTATTTCACTGCTGCTGCTTTTGACAGTCATGACGATGTGGTTTCTTTTTTTTTTTTTTTGCATTTAAATAAAAAGTTTTATGGTGGTAAGAACTCTATTAAATTTATAGTTTTTTGTTTGTTATTGATTGTGTTATTTCATTAGAAAAATTTCATTAAAACTTTTGTTGCACATTATTTTAGATATTTTTTCTAGGGTATATTAAAATTTATTGTTCATGGAGTTTTGTCTGTTAAAAAGTTAGTTATTGGCATTGTGTTTTATTTATCTAATGTAAATCGTTGCATTGCAAGGTAAATAATTTTAAAGCAAATTACTATGTTTAAATAAACTTTAAGTTTTGAGTAAATTTTCCCCTCCCTAATAATGCTTGGCTGCGTAGGAGTATTTTGAAATGATGAGTTTACTACTATCATCGTTTATAGCTCAATAGTGCATTGAAGTTTGAGCAAAATTCTTTATTCAAGAGATTTAGAACAAATTAAAGTAGATTTTACATCCAAAACAAAATCTACTTCGTCACAAGATTTTGTGGAAATGTACTGAAAATCTAGTAGAACTTAATGATGCAATTATGTTATTTTTTTTTTCAAAGTTGTACTAAAAACTAAACCAGCTACTTCAAAAGGTATGTGAATAAGCTACATTATAGCAGTTATGTGGTTGTTATTTGGGAAAAATGATCAGTTAATGGTTTTTGCTTTGGTTACGAAATCTTAACAAATATTTCATAAAGACTTTAAATAAAACTTGCTAGATTTCTTGCAGATATTTAAGTGTTGTAAAAAATGTCTTGAAGTAAATTGAAAATTATTTTCATGTGTATAGTTTTTAGGCTTTTCATTTTGACTTTCTGTTTTCAGATTATATTAGGCAGTCATTTCCTATCTCAGTGCTTGATTAAGTTTACAGATCTATGGCACAAAAGATCCATCACAAAAGCTACTCTATTTTTTTTTCGCTACGATGCCCGTCTATCCTTCCATCCATTCTTCCGTTTGTCTGTCTGTCGCAGGCAGTTTTTTTTTGAGAGCTACGGATACAAAATTTTCACATAATATATAAAATTGTAGCCGCTAGAGCAGCATATATATGACAGTTAAAAAGTATAGGTATATTATATTTCAGAAGCAGCAACGATTCAAGTTGAAGTCCTAATATAATATACAGACAATTATACATAGATACTTAAAATTTTCAAAGTTAGTGTATTTTAGTTAGTGCAATTTAAAAAAATCAAAATTAAAGGGTATTCTGTCAGTTAATGTAATTTTAACTATGTAATTTTTACAACTTGCTGTTTCTTGGAAACCGTAAAAGGCAAACTCTTGAAACTTTCAAAAACGCAAAAACCAAAAATGTACAAAATTCAAAAATAATGCGGAAACAAAAAGTCGCTAAAATAAAAGCGCTTAAATCTTCTCTATCAGCAAAAATAAAATAAATAGCTAAATTGCAAAAAAATTACTTAAAGTAACAAGGTTTCCAAAAAAAAACAAAAAAAATTAAAAAAAAACGCTGAAACAAAAAAAACGGCAAAACGAAAAAAGCTCCAAAACTAAAAAAACCTTGAAATCTATAAAAACGGTTGTAAAAATGGCAAAAACGAAAAAAAGAGCCAAAACTAAACAAATCGCTAATACTAAAAAGATGTATTGTAAAAAAATAAACCGCCAAAAAACAAAACGAAATCACCAAAACGAAAAAAAACGCCAAAATAGAAAATCGCTAAAGCTAAAGTAAATTGCCAAAAAAAATATATAATAAATAAATCGCCGAAAAACGCCCAAAACGAAAAAAAACACCAAGAACAAAAAAACCCAAGCAAACAAGAAAGCGGCAAAACTAAAAAATCGTCACAACGAAAAAAGAGTCAGATTAAAAACAATCGCTAAAATAAATCGCCAAAAATTAAAAAAAAACTTAAAAACCGAAAAAATTAAAAAAACAAAAAAAAGCCAAACCTAAAAAAAACGACAAAACTAAAAAAAAATGAAGTTTAAAACTTTTTAAACGCACTAATAATCCCAAATTAATATTTAACTTACACTCAAAAAAAAACTAACTAAAACTTTGGAAAATTTTCTAAATTTTAATAAAAAAAAGTTGTCGTATGGCGCCAAAGCTGTTTTTTACTTGAAACCAGTAAAATATTTACTAAATTTCTACTTCATGAATGAACTAGTTAATAGTAATTATATTTTTATATTTGAGTAAAATTTTTCTAAAATTAAGCAAAATTTTCCCATAAAATTCGGAGCTTTGCAAAAAATTTTTTTCATCTTTGATCTCAAATTTAGTAAATTTTTCAAAGTTTTTTTATGTCTTTAATTCTGGTACTTTTTTATTTTTTTAAAAATTCTATACCACATGGTATGTTTTTTTATTATACCTTCATATTCATATTATATTCTTAATTAATTAACCATACATACATAATAATTCCTTGAGAAGAGACAAGTATTGAACCAACAACCTTCTGAATGATAGGCAAGCACTCTAACCAATTGCCTAACAGGGCAGCCTGAATAAGCATTGAAATTTTTGAGTTTTAAAATTTTATTTTATTTTCAAAAAAATATATTTCAAGTTCCTCGGAAGAATGAAAAATTTACTTAAATTTTTTGCTTAATGCAAATAAAAAATATATTCTATAATTTAACGAAAAAATACTTAAAACTGGTAAATATTTTTCTAAAATTTAGAATACCTTTTTATATCTTTCGAGTAAGTCAAATTTGATGAACTACTCAGGAGTAAGTAATTTCCTGAAATTTATTTTTTAATTTAAGACGAGATTGACTAGTTTTCAGGATACATTTTCCCAAAACTTTTAAACCATTTTCTAATTTTTGGTACATATTTCCTTTAAGCAAGTAAACTTGTCCTTGAATGTGAGATTTTTTGTGTGTATTTTTGTGAACTATTTTTAAGGATATGAACGTTTAATTTTTTACTCATATTAAGTAATTTTTACTAGATTTTTGTAAAAATTAATTTAAACTTAGAAAAAATTACTTAAATTTGGAAATTTTTTTTACTTAAATTTAGAAACTTTTTTCCTTAATAATAGTATATGTATTTTTTTTTTTTTTGAGTGTATTAATAAGTGAAATATTTTTTTATTAAAAATACATTGAAATTGATTATTGAGGGGTTTAGCTGGATCCTATGCGCATTTCACCGTTGCTAATGCAGATCATCAGATCATCACCTTAAAAAAATCGCCTAAAACCGAAATAATCGCTTAGACTAAACGAAATCGCATAAAACCGAAAAAATCGTCAAAAAAAAAACTAAGAAGGCGCCACAACTAAAAAATATAGCCAAACCAAACGAAAAAACTTTACAGGGTAATTATTTTTTTTTTTCAAATGTCTTCATCAGGTAAAATATTAATAGGCTAAAGTTCATATAGTATTACATATGTAGTGTCCGTACGGAACCCGTCGCGCTTTACTGAATTTATTAACTTTAAACAAAAATTTATGTTAATACAATTGTTTGGTCGCGAAATTCTTAAGACTTTTTATCTTTCGCAAATTGCAATTAATTTTTTAGTATTTTTGTCTTGTAAATTAAAAAATAAATGAATTTGTATGAATTAAAACCTAGTTGTGTACAAATGCTACATGCTTATTTTTCCTTGCAGAAATATGTGTAAATTTACAAACGTCAAATTCCGTAAGAATTCCGTTCCCGGGGCTTTAAACATTTACCTTGACGTTTGATAGTAAGATAAAAGAAAAAAATAATTGCAATTGATTTGTGGGCCCACAGCCGATTTAATTTCTTAGAAGAAGTCTATTACAAACAACTCATTCGTGTGTGGACCGATATTTTTTAATATGTAGTGTTTTTTCTACATAAAAAATTTGACAAATAGTTTATAAAAATATTTTGATTTAACAAACATTTTATCTCAAATAAAGAGCTAAACTCAGGCGTAAACAAATTTTTAAATGAATATGATAAAATCGTTTTTACAAAAGTTATATGAAGATAAGAATTAATTGCACAGCCGACTTTTTGTTTTTAACATAAATTTTCGGACGGAAATGGATACTTTCGACATCAGAAGACGGATTGTAAAATATTTTCTTCTACAGCTTATTAGAACATATAATTTAAAGAGCAAAAAGTATTTTTATTAATTTTATAATACATTTGAAGCCACCAGTCCCATTAAATTAATACTATTTACTACATGCTTTTATTTCTTCTTAAGATAATCGTTCCGGGTTTTATTTAAGCAGGAAAATCTAGAGGAAATACCTAACTTTACTAGTGTAAATGCACAAAATATTTCCTGTTTCATTTAATACTCATACGCCACCGAGGAGCATAAGTAAGAAGTAAGGGATAAGCCTGTAATTATGCTTTTGATGTGTTTTTTTTCTTTCTTCTTTAGTTTCATTTATTAATTTTATACCAATATGATTTGCATGCTTCTTTTATACTTTTGCTTTCATTACTTTTTCTTCTATTTTTCTACATTTATTATTTCTTTTGTTAATCAAATGCTCGTAGATATAAACTTTATTTGTGGAATAAAAAGAAAAGTATACTTTTTTGTATATACATACTAGAGTAAATATGCACATTTATATGTTTATTTTTATATATGCATATACATATTAATATTTTCTGCTTTTATTTGCAAACAGAATCTCATTTCATTTTGACACTCACATACTACACTCATACATTTAGAGGAAAGAAAGCACAACTACACGAAAACTTTTACAGCATGTAGGATTTTTTTTTTTTGTTATTATATGCCCACTATTTTTTTTACTTTTATTGATTTTTAACCAAACAACCTGCAATTTATAACAAAAATTTCATTAATTTTTAATTGTAATAAAGAAATTTCGGGGCCAAATAACAAAAGGCATTTGACAGAAAGTTTATTTAACAAAGTATTCAGCAAGATATTTTATTTTTCACTTTCACTTTAAAAATTATTTACATGAGATTTCAGCTAATTATTTAAATTTAACTTTTTTAAGTTCTTCATTTTAGAAAAATATTTTTTTCCATTAATTTGTCTATAAAATTTATTTATAAAATATTGCATTTATTTAGCTATTCGAAGGTTATTTTATAGTAAAAAAATGTGTCTTCTTTTACGTTTCGTAGTAGTATTTTTGTTCTATTCTGCTTTATGCTTTAAATGAATCAAGGTTATTTAAACAGCAGTTAATATTATTTATAAAACAATAAACCTCAAAGGTGAAGCATTCATTTATGCATTTTTAGTATTTTGAGCGAAACACTTTCGTTTTGTTTAACTTCTTGGCATATGTTTTTCTTTTTTTTTTCTGATTTTACAGCAGAATTTTACTCATTCTTCTTTGCATTACACACAAATATTGCTTTTATAGCATTTCTTTTTATAATATTAATTTATATTTACAAATAAACCGTAAAATGTTTATATGCTCTTTGCAAGTTCATCGAAAACTAATTTAAACAGCTTCGATTTTGTAAAAACAAAAAAATTAACTCACACACACATACAAATATACACTTACATATATATGTACACGCGCTGAGAGCAAGCATGGTGGTAGTAGAAACAAAATTTGGCAGCCCATTATTCTCAGTGGAAAGTTTTAGGTACAATTTTCCATTTGCAGAGACCACAAAAGAAAACAGCTTTGAGAGAGGGAGAGAATACTTTCACAATACAGCGTTGCCATATGTGAAGATTTATCTTGTTTTTGAAGTTTTTCGCGATGTTAAAAAATAAGATTTAGGTTTTTACTTTGTTTTTTTTTAACATTCTCTATATGCATTTCGTTCTTGATTAAAAAAACTAAGAAAGAAGTAACAAAAAAATAAATAAAAATTAAAATACCTTAAAGACTGCGTTACTCATAAAAAATAAATTTTATTTTATAAAAGGTTCATAAAACCAATTTTGTATGAAAAACTCTTTTATTTATAAATCTCTCAAATATCAAAACCAATTTGTAAGAATAAAGTCTTTAAGTCAATCGTTGATAATCGCATCACTACACCGATATTGCTATTTTTTTTAAATGTTTCTAGGGAAAGAATACTTACACGCCCACTTTCAGACTGGTTTTTTTATTCGTAATAATTTAAACAAATAGTTTTAAATAGTGAAAAAGTGTTTAGCAACTCCCATATGTCTATAGCAAATATTTATTTTTAAATATCCTAGGAACTAATACTAATACAACTCCTAATATGATCTAGAAGTTACTGTATTAGTCTTATCAGTTGTTAGAAAAAATTTAAATAAAATAAGTAGGCTGGCATCTCCCTCATACAAATTTTTATTTTTGGAAGCATGTTTGCATCTAATGCCGCAAGAAACATGAAATTTTTTTAAAGTAACAGTTTTTATAATGTGCGTTATCTAACAAAAAAAAGCTCAAATTCAAATTGGACTTGAGCGTGTGAAACCTCCCATAAAAAGAAAATATTTACTTTAAGATATTTGAAAAATTAATATGGGGTTAACGTTGCAATTTTGTAAGGATAACTCTAATGCTACTCTCCCTTCTCGCTAGAGACAATTTAAAATTAAGCAAGTTGTCATATAGTGCACATGCCTCTCATATAATGTACATTTTTGTATGTCTTCAAAATAATAATAATAAATGGTCTAGAACGAACATTAGTTTGTAACTATTAATTTTTAAATGCCTTAAGTTGACGTAGCACTTCCCATTGATAAGTAAAATTTAAGACAGCTTGGTAGCCAAAACAGTCGAAATTTTTTAATGTTTACGTAGGTAGCAATGCCACTAACGAGTCAAAATTGGAGCAAAAATTGGGTCACCTCGCAAGTAAATCAAATATTAATTTTTTAATATCTTGGTAGCTGCTTCAAAGCTAAACTTACAATTCCGATGATTTTACCTTCAATAGAAAATCCCTGGCACTTGGCTTCTCTCAAATAGAGATAATGTTTACTTAAAAAATATCTTGGAAACTAGTGCTGTGGGATTTTTGAAATTCTTCATGACTATTTATAATAATAATTAAAATTTTATTCTACAGAATAATGAAGGTTGAAGCGAATTTATTACATTACTTGAGATTCGTCCTTTTGAGATAACTACGTGAATATTCTTTTCATTGCTTCACTGTCTATTTCATAACATTCATTTTCTGTAACCCAAAGTGTCGTCAATAAAGAAGCACGAGAAAAGATAAAAGTAAACAACAGTATTCATGAAAAAACTATATATATATATCTGCAAATCACTTAGTATTTTTTACTAATCAAGCCTCACATGTGCGTGTGTGAAAAGAAATAATAAGTTTTTATGAGAGCTTATCAATATTCTATGTAGTAGTTAAATATTTTGTGCCAGTTTACACAAAAAAAAAAAAAAATTATTCCCAAAAAATTGTCAAACAAATGTTTGTTTAAAAAGAAATTCGGTGTCATACAATATTTTTTACTGTTCCAGTAAATTTTTTGTTTCCAGAAAGCTGTATAGAGTAGAACGGGTAACGAAATTTATCGCTTACTTTTCGGCATTTATATGTAAACAACACAATCAATCAAAATAAACAACAACAAGAGCACAAAAGCACGTTGTATCTATGAACAAGCAAGCTAAACACCAACACACAGTGAAACTATTTTAAATTTACATTTTTACAGAACTGTTGTCAAAATTAACAAATTTATTTGTAGGATCGTATACATACAAAATATTTACTGATTCAATGATTTTGGTGACAAAAATAAAATTAAGTTTTTTTCTGTGTATTGAAGACAAGTTAAGATTTTTGTCTATTTATTTGTATTGAAAGCAAAAACAAATTTATGAGCTTTGTTTTTGTTTTCAATATAAATAGGCAGGCCAGACCTTTTTCTTTGTCTTCTATAAACTGGGAGTTAGCTTTATGTTTGTAAGCCCACTTGAAACAAACTCAAAGTATATTAATCTACATTGAGTATTATTGCTAAAAAAAAAGTTTTTTGATTAAACAAAAAATATATTTTTCGTCGACTTGAAGATTATTGAAAAAAATAGTGGCAATACTGCTACAATATTAAATGTATTCACGAACTGACAGCAGTTGTTTTCTCGACATGTAAAAACACAATCCTATAAAGCCAACGTAACTGAGAAGAGATAATTATCGAATATTTAGTAGCATAGGAAAAAGTCGTAGACCTTAAAGAGGATACGTAAACTGAAATAATTTTGTATATTCTAATAATATCGTACTAAAAATTTAAGTTCTTCTTTAAAATTGTTTATAATAATTTTAACGTCCTTGCAATAACACTAAGATATCCTGACGTACTCATCAGTGCGACTCTACTCGAATTGAAAGAAAATTTGATGTAAATTAATAATCCAGAAAGTATTTTAAAGTTTGCAGGGCCAATCGTGAGACACTAAGCGAATAAAACAAATGGTAAATGTCACTATATCTTTAAAACTAGAGCTGCTAGAGAAAAACTAAAAATACACAAGGATCGGCTATTTTGATTTAAACAACAGAACCTCTGTTCTGCTGTTTACATAAATTTAAATTTTTACATATAATGTATAAAATAAATAAATATATAAAAAATATATTTATTGTTACACTAGGCCTAACGGCAATAACTTTTAATTTTATTTTTTTTTAATTCAAAGAAAATTACGTAGAATTTCAGTTTGCTTTTTTAAACAAAAAGCAAAAACCATAAATACGCTATTGCTTTTGGAAAAAAACCAAAAGCAATAATTACAAACAAGCAGAGAAAACCTTCCAGTGACAATGAAATTTTTCTATTGTAATTCTTAAATTATTGTCTTGCAGATTTTGCAGTTTAATTTTCTTTCATTGTTGGTTGTATTTTCCTGTTCTTTTAGTTTTTGGCACAATTTTATGTTTCTTAATGTAGGGTAGTATTTTCACACACACATTCATATAATAATGTATCACGGTGTGTGTGTGTATGTGTGTGTGAATAAATGTGTAAACACATGTGTAAATTATTATAAAAGAAAAGTTAAAATAATAACTGTTATCTATAAAGAGTATAGAAAATCTTTACTGTTGCCCTTTCTGTCTCTCTCTCTCTCTCTCTCTCTCTCTCTCTATCTCTCAGAGAGTGTGTGCATTTAAATTACCAGCAAAAACTTTTTTTTAAATGCATGTAGAGAGAAAGATGGAGTAGATTTTTAGTTGTATATTCCTTTACATAGTTTTGTTATTATGCGTGGGTAATATTTTGTAATAAAATAGCATGCGCTAAGCAGTGTGTGTATTTCTATTCATATACTTTCACTTCTACTATTGTGAATTATTTTTATATGAACTACACCTTTTTACAACGTGTTTAAATCACAACTGTGTTCGATTTGGAAAACATATGTTTTCGTTAAGGTTAAGTATGTTTTTTTTTAAGGAAAGAAAAATAAAAGCTTTCACTTTCGTTTGACAGCTGTTTTCAGTTGAACTTTTTTTTTTTTTTTGGATTCGAATGTTTATGGTAGAAATATATTTCAGTTTTAATAGAATATGATTAAAGGTTATTTGCAATTAATTTTCCTTAAAAATCTTTAATGCTTGTAACATAAACAAAAGAAAAATTTATTATAGAGGAATTCGTTTTTTTTTTTGCTTGAGACAAAATTTGTAGGGAAGTATGTTCTAACATACACTTCAGGATCAAAAAATTGTTTTTAATGCCCCAAGTAATAATTTAAAATAAACAATTTTCCATGGAAAATGGCTTATTTAAAATAAATTCTTATTATCTGTAAGATGTAATAAGATGTTTAAGGTGTAATAAATAATCAAAATATCAATTAATTTTTTTAATGGTTTCAAATTTGTTTTACGTTATATCTTTGGTGGACTGTTTTTTTTTATGAATAAACTCATTATTGCTATAGGAAAAATTATTTTGCATTATTTATATAATTTGTTTGTTAACTCTCTGCTAATGTTATATAAATTTTTTATAGAAATTATGGTCTGCAAAGTAAGAGCCGATCCTACGATGTCGACAACGTTCGACTTGTCGCCCACTTACCTTCAAAACAAAAACCAATTTTAATATTTTGTTGTTTTTTTTTTCAAATGTAAGTGTGCGACAAGTCGACATCGTGGGATTGGCCCTAAATTTTTATGGTAGACGAAATTACAATATTACTATTTTTTCATATTTTAGAAAAGTTTTAAAAATTATAAAAAGCAAAGCACTACTGAATTTTTCTTGCGACACGTTTTTTTTTGAAAAAATAAGATATTTCAGAGTTTTTAAAGCAGAAATTGTAATTATTTTAGCTTTTATTACTAAACTTTTTTAATTTAATTGTGATATGATAAATTAAAAATATTCTCGTGTTCCATTTGAGGTGAAAATTTTTTATATTAGGCTAAGGCTTTAATAATAATTAAAAACTAAGAGAATATTTACCGATATGGTAACTATGTGTTCACTTGCATTTGAAGCAAATGAAATCTTAGCATACAATTATTAACAATGAGCATTTATACGAACAGTGGAGTAAAAATAGTAAGCGTTTTCATATTCAATATAAACCAGCTTCTTCGTAAAGATTATTAGTAGTACGAGCTTAAATCTCAAGATCAGTGACTTGCTATTTTACTATCGACTAGTAAAATTTACTTGTATAGAAGCCTTTTTTTTATTAAATTATTTATTCACGTTACCTAAAATTATTTTTTATCGTACGCAAGTGCCGTTAAAAAATATGTTAGGGCATTTCTATATTAAGAAAAGCTAAGTCGGATATTTTTACGGTAGAAAATAATAACTTGCTAATTGCAAGTATGTGAAGATGTGGTATATGTGAGTGATAGGGGCAGGAAGTGCTGTGAAAGATGACGGAATATAAAAATAACAAAACACCAAATATGTATGGTTTAAAATTTATTCAGCCTTATTATTAAAAATTATTAACAGCCTAAATCAAAAAAATATTTTACTTGAGCTTTAAAGTTCATAGTAGCTACCAAGCAATTTAAGGCTAACATTGCTTTGTTAAGAAATTGTATTCAAAAGACAACATTAATTATTTTGTGATTTAATAATAAATACTGGTAACACCACCATGTTCAACAACCATTTCACAGCTCATGATGTACAACATCGAATACAATTTCATTCGAGTATTCAAATAATTTTTTATTTTATAAAATAGATTTTTATTATCTTGAAGTTAAGCAACGTAATTTATAATATATAAACTTCTGACATGGAAGCAAAACAGATAAACATTTTTATGAAGTAAAAGTAAAAAAAAATATGATGAACATAGAAAAATTATCTCAATTTATTTTATTCGAACGTAATGGGTATTTAAATATCCAGCTTTTTTCGATTTGTTTTGTTTCAATGTACATCACTAAAACATTTTTGTATAATTGTATTTATTTTAATATTTTTTTTTATGGATTAGTAGTTGTGAACTGCCAATTCGGCCCCAATTAAAATTGTTAAATTGTTGCTGAAATTGTTAAATTTGGGTAATTAAAATTTGAAAATTGTTAAATTCTTGGAAATTTGTGTTTTTTTGTTTACATAAGGAGTTTTTTGTTTACATTAGGAGTTTTTTGTTTACATTAGGAGTTTTTGTTTACATTAAGTGTATGTCTGTCTGTCGGTCTGTCTGTCTGCCTGCCTGACCGTGGGAAGTTTGTGTGTGGAATATTTTGTGTGAATGTATTAAGGCGGTTCATAGTATGGCGGTTTTTATGTGTGTATGTGACGACGGGGAAAATCATGAAAATGGTTTTTCCTCATGCTGACGGAAAATCATCTAATGATTTTTCGTAATTCCGAAGGCAATGCATGATAATTTTTTCAAATGCCGACGGCAATACATGATTATTTTTTTTCCTAATGCCGACGGCAATACATACTTATTTTTCCTAATGCCTACGGCAATACATAATTATTTTCAAATGCCGACGGCAAAACATGATTATTATATTCTCCTAATGCCTACGGCAATACATAATTATTTTCAAATGCCTACGGCAATACATGATTATTTTTTTTTTCAAATGCCGACGGCAAAACATGATTATTATTTTTTTCAAATGCCGACGGCAAAACATGATTATTTTTTTCAAATGCCGACGGCAAAACATGATTATTATTTTTTTCAAATGCCGACGGCAAAAAATGAATATAATTTTTTCAAATGCCGACGGGAAAATGATTTTTCCTAATGACGACGGGAAAACGTGAAAGTTATTTTTTCTAATGCTAATGTAGGTGTTGCTAGACTGTGGGAATTTAAGGCTGACCGTGATTTGAGTGGGCGGCGTTGTTGCCGTAATATGTAACCATAGGAATTTGTGGATGTGTCTGTCTGTCTGTGAGAATTTAGGTGAAGGTTTGATTGGCAGGGGGCGGGGTGTAGTTGAGGTAGATCGATTGCGTGTGTATGTGTGTGTGTGTATGTGTGTGTGTGTGTGTGTATGTGTGTGTGTGTGTGTGTGTGTGTGTGTGTGTATGTTTGTAGGAATTTCAATGTGTGTATTTCTGTAGGAGCTTAGGGCTGATTGTGATTTATGAGGGGTGAGGTGTTCTAGTAATATGCAACCGGGGGAATCTGTGTGTTTGTATGTCTGTAGGAGTTTAAGGCTGACCATGATTTGGGTGGGCAGGGTTGTTGACGTAATATGTATCCATGGGGATTTGTGGATGTGTCTGTCTATAGTAGTTTAAGGCTGATCGTGATTTGAGGTGGGTGAGAATGTTGTTGAGGTAAATTGGTTATGTGTATGTATGTATATATGTATTTTTGTAAGAATTTAAGATGATTGTGAGTTATTAGGGCCGAGGTGTTCTTGTAATATGTAGCCGTGAGAATCTATGTGTATAGACGTCTGTAGAAGTTTAAGACTATCTGTAATTTCAGGTAGGTGAGAGTGTTGTGTTGTTGAGATTAATCTTATATATTGTATATGTATGTATGATCATGGGAATTTGTGTATGTATATCTGAGGGAGAATTTAAGGCTCGTCATGATTTGCAAAAGGTGGGGTGTTGTTGAAATTTTCTTGGATATTTCTTATATGAATTCTGCTATGTGTGTGTATTTGAGCTGGTATTTATGTGTAGGTAGAAATAAATTGTTTTCAATATCGACATTTGGTACTATAAAATACTATCATATATCTGGACTTCCCTAATCCTAGTATGCTTTTATACTTACGATTGCTTTATATTTTCTCATGCTTAAATTTGTCTCGCGTTGAAGTCAGTCTGTGTGAAATTTGTTTATATTACAGATTTTGTTTATTTAACTACATTCGTCTTCTTTGACTGAAAGAGTTATCTACACACAGAGAAAAACCAACTTGAAATCAGTAAGAACCATGCTGAGTTAATAAGAACCATTAGCGAAGGTTTAGTCATATTGAAATTTCTTATTTCAATATGGACAAAATATTAATTTACAGTATTCATTTATTAAACTCATTAGTTTGTAGATATCTCAATATACATTTTCTATTATATTAAAAATTATTGAATTAATGTGATGAATTCTTATTTTTAAGCTGCAGATTTTCCCTGAGTGTATGGATTGTTTATATTTGCATTGTGCTTTAACTAAACGACGCTTCATATATTTTCATGATGTAGGTCTAATAAATACTTAAGCATTGATAAGAAATTTGATATGTATACATACATATCTACAAATTGATTTTATGTATGTATGTATGTATGTATGTATGTACATATATATGTACATACAAATAAGTGTTCAATTCAATCTTTGAATACATTTTTTATTTTATTTTTTGTCATGTGATGTCTGTTGTTGGTGAAATTAAAAACATTTTAATTTTTATCTGCGTTTACTTAAAAGTTTGTGAGGATTTTCTGTTGTAAGTAAAACTGAATTCTTGAAGATATGTGCTTACATACTCTATAGTAATAGTAACTATAATAGAAATATTTCTTATACTTAATTTACAGTTTTTTAAAGTATAGGGTATAAAATTTTTTCTAGCTATAGCCTTCTACATTTATTTTGGAAAGCATGCTTTGCTTTTTGAAAATGTATAAACATTTTTAAATGAAACTGATCCGGCACTCCAGCTTAGGTACTGATAGTTTTTTTTTGTTGTTAGTTAACTTACTTATTTTTTATTTTTTATTGATAAACATTGGAAATCAAAAGGGAGTTTTATATTGTAATTATTATTTTCATAATTGTTGAAAACAATCGCTGCTTTTTGTTTGTTTTTTGCGATGAAATCATTTGAATTACTTTTGCAACTTTACGCGTTTATAAAAATTATGTTATTTTCTATATTTCTTAATTTATAAGACTTTTAGACTTTGTCCTTTAGGGGTTATATATTCTATTATACGATTATGAATAAGAATGCAGTAAGCTGATGTATTTGCTTACTGCTTCAAATTAAAATTTTATTAAATTGAATAAAAGGAGTTTTTTTTTCTTAAACTCTGATGCAGTTAGAAGCGCTGGAGATTCTTTCATATAACAGCTTTTTTGAAATTTTTGATACATAGTATAATATAGAATTGGATAACATTTATTTTTAATTTTTATGTTAAGAAGTACGGGTATGAGACTGAATTTAAATGTACTTTTAAATTAGTTAAATCATAATGAACAAACATATTTTCTTCTTTAATAGCGATCAACAGAAAACGAACTCGTTTTCATATAATTTAGGTATACCCTATCGACGGCTCCTCTAGGATACAAGATGACTTTGTATGACGAAATTTCTGTTGCTTTATACTGATAATATGTTTACATTAATAAGATACATATACATATGTTTATTTTATGAACGGTGAGCACCTATGGCTTTTATTTAATGTTCTATATGACTTTTTTTTTCATTTTCTTTAATAATTTTCTCCCCATAATAGCATTCTAAATATTTCAAGGGCTCAAATGCTGTGTAGTCTTCTTCTGCAAACTTAACTAAACGTCTAACTTCTTCCAATGCTTCTTTATAAGAAGATATTTTGTTATGGTCTTCTTCTACGATACGTGCCCATCGGGCAGAGTGTACGTATTAGTTGGTCAGTCAGTCTCTATTTTTATCTATTTTTTTTTTCTTCTAATGTGCCACTCCTTTTTTTAGATTTTACTACTTGGAATAGAGAATTTTTGTCTAATTTTTTGGTGGGTATATACATTAGGTATGTAGAAATTAGTTTAGATACAAAGAAATGCATGTTTAATATACAACTATTGTATCAAATCGATCTCAAATAACTCAGTTACCTCTACCAGCAATTCACCGTCGGTGTATTCATAAAGTGTTAGAAACAATGAAATATCTATGTTTTGAGAGAATTTTTCCCCTCAAGTATTTCTACATGAGGTTTGAGGGGTCAATCACTGTCGCATTCATATGTAATGATTATTCACTTAAAAAACGTCATCATCACCATCAATCATCTCCGTATACAATACATTCATGAGTTGGGTTGATCCAGATACAATTGCTGTCTCATCACCTTCTAACAGCTTTATATATTTTGCTAGTATGCATGCCTTAGCATGCTTCTATCGATAGTGACGTAAGAGTCCGAGATGTAGAGTGTTACAATTAAAAATCTTTACTATTAGAATATACCAGTTTGCTCTTTTGAATTTTTACAAAGTAGATACATATGTATGTATTTCATTGACCACAAAATCATAAAATTTCTTTGCTTACAAAATTGTATGACGTGAGGATTTTTTTTTTTTTTTCTTTTTTTAAATTATACATGCTTCGGCATGCTTTCATTTTTTTTTTTCTATAAATTTATGTAATACTCATACAGATACAGATATAAAGTAAGATCTGTTTACTGTACATTTTAAAATTTATGCATGCTTCAGCATGATTCTAGTTGAAGCGTATATTCATTCACTAAGTTTGTTTGATACTTATTCATACACATGTACATTCTTAAAGATTGGATATCAAAGTCCAATTTCCGTAGTTTATCTATATTTTCTAAAGATCTGATAGCTAAAGAAATAAATAGAGTGAAGATCTTCTATAATAATCCCATTTTCATATTGTAAAATTTTGCGTGCTAGCGCTTTCGATGGGAAAATATACATACAACTTTATAAAAAGTGATAATATGATGTGCTGCTGAATATTGCACTATGTTATAGTTCATTTTAAACACTGAAGTTTTAGCAATATTTCATTCCGACCAGAATTCCACTACATTTAGTTAATTATCTTTCTTAAGACTCATCATTCCTAATCAATCCTGCAAAAACAACACAAACTAGATTTTTCGTTTTAATTTTATTTTTTTTAAATTCAACATTCATTCTTCAAATTACTTTATACTATATTAAGTAGCTTTTCCTCATTTGTTGAGTTGACTTTAATAGGAGACATTTTAATGGTACGATGAACTTTTCTATTGCATGCATTGAGTAAATCTTTATACATACCAATCCACTTATATGAACCATTAAAGCTAATTCTTTTCACATCATACCTTTCAATGATCTATTAAATCATTCTAATATTGATGCTTTCATATTAAGTAATCTTTAATCTTCTATTTATGTATGAGTTTTCCCAAGTATTTATTAAAAAATTCTTTAGAATCATCTGTTTGTAAGTTTTTTGGTACCCGTACCACTTCAAAAATATTTTCCATTGCCTTGGTTCTTAGAGTGCAGCTTTTATTTTCAGCTGTACTTTGAGAATGTGTCAATTACAGTCTTCAAAAATCAACAATTTCTATTTTCTGTAGAATAGTTCTACATTTCACCTAACTTAGCTCCATAAAACATCATATATTCCTGTCATTACATCTCTACAAGCACAAACAGTTGTTGAAATTTAATATGGACTTCGTTAACTAAATTCCTTTTTAAAGACATTGAATTGTTTCACAGATTTTTTCGAAAGTGTTGTGATCTACATCTTGCACTTTTAGCTATTTATACTAACATGTAGTTAATTTTCTAATCTATATATTTAACCGTAAACTGTTCAATTTGTTTTTAATTATTTACTTTTTAGAATTGCTTTTTCAATTTTATAACTGTCTTCTTTCTCTAATTTTATTTCACGTTGTTGTTCCTCAATTTGCATTTAAATATATTCTTGAATATTAATGCTTTAAGCTATATTATTAATTTGTCTTGTATTTTATCTTCATTCAGTTTAATGTAACTATCAACAATAGTTTGTATCTAATTCATTTATGCCTTCCAATACTGATAAGTCAGTATAAATGTCTTCAGAATTGGAAGTCTATGAATAAAATCATCGTCATCATCATTCTCAGTATTAGCATCATTAAATATGATGGTATTATCAAATATTGTTCCTTCTACTAGTTTCTTTTGGGGTACTTGTCTATATCTTGAGTGAAGGTTTCTCAGGCTTTAAACTTGTATATTTTGAACTTCTGTCTTGATTTTACTTTCTTCTTTCATAAGAATTCTTTTAATATTTTTAGAACTATTTATGAATTCTTCTGCTATAGGTTTAAATGTATCTTTTAGTTGTTCACTTGTATCTATTTCACCAGTTTTTATACTACGAAGCTTTTTCTTCAACACATTTCTTGTCAACACCAACTGTTTTAAAATTTTCTCATCCAGGGCAAATAACAGGTATCAGCAATCATATCAGCTTTTCAGGAGCTGGTCTGGTTTTCAGATCAGCTTTTCAAGACCTGGTCTGGTTTTCAGATCAGCTTATCAGGACCTGGTCTGGTTTTCAGATCAGCTTTTCAGGACCTGGTCTGGTTTTCAGATCAGCTTTTCAGGACCTGGTCTGGTTTTCAGATCAGCTTATCAGGACCTGGTCTGGTTTTCAGATCAGCTTATCAGGAGCTGGTCTGGTTTTCAGATCAGCTTATCAGGAGCTGGTCTGGTTATCAGATCAGCTTATCAGGAGCTGGTCTGGTTTTCAGATCAGCTTATCAGGAGCTGATCTGATTTTTAGATCAGCTTATCAGGTAACAGATCAGGCTATCAGGAGCTATTCAGATTTTCATTTCAAGATATCTGAGTTAGATTTAGTTATCAGTGTACAAGTAGCTAGCCATTTATAACATTTATATACATGAAGTTTAAAGTCAGATGAAATACGAAAAAGTAAAGTTTTATCTAGTAAAATTATTTTCTATAACGATCATCGTTTAATTCACTATCTTTGCTTATAATCAAAAATCCATATTTATCCTTTCAACATGTTTTTTATTTTTCTCACCTAACTTAAACATTAAATATACATTATGATGATCTCTTATTAAATGTTTGGTGATTCTGGTGTAAGTTTTACATAAGTAGAATGAATCAACATTCTTATCTCTCCCCATACAAAAATATGCTTCCCATACGCATCATCGTTAAATATCATATTGGAATTACTTTGGACTGAAATAACAGATTCACTATCGGTAAATTTTGTAATATATTATTGTTTTAATTGATGTAATTAATTTCTTCAGATATTTATATCTGGGGTGATATAAAGATTTTGAGTATAAATAAATGTTCTCAAAATTTAAGTCCATTAGGACTTTCTAGCAAGCCAATCATAGCGTTTTTTTTTTCGTAATTTGACAGGTCAACTATTGTTGCACGAATAGAATTTGATATAAGGGAACTATGATTTATTTTTGAACTATCGTTCGATGAATCATCAATATTTCGTACCAAGAATTATTTATGTTGTTTTGACTAAGGGTATGAGTCAATATTTATAAAATCCATTTCATAAATATCAGCTGATGCTCATAGTCAAAACAAAGTATGCTTTAAGTGTTTAAAACCGGTATTACCATAAAAATGGTGGTTTTAAACACTTAAAATATACTTTGTTTTACTAACCGCATTTTATAACTAAATGCATTTCATAAATATTGACGCATACTCATAATCAAAACAGCATATAAACATCCTTTGTTTTGACTATGAGTATGAGTCATTATCTCTTATTATAGAAAAATAAAATAGTATGATTATATGATATCAGAAATCATGTTTTCTAATATCATATAACCATACTATTTGATTCTTTCTATAATAATAGATAATATTTATGAAATGCATTTATTTACAAAATGCGATTAGTAAAACAACATAAATATAGGATGGTATGAAATTTTGATGATTCATCAATATTTCGTACCAAGGTATTTTTAGGTTGTTTTTACTATGAGTATGCGCCAATATTTATGAAATGTATTTCATAAATATTATCTCTTATTATAGAAAAATTAAAAATGTAGCTATACGATATCAGAAAATATTTTCTGAAATCGTATAGCTATATTATTTTATTTGTCCTATAATAAGAGATAATGGCCCCTACTCATAGTCAAAACAAAGAATATTTTAAGAGTTTCAAATCAGTATTATCATAAAAAATACTGATTTTAAACTCTTACAGTCTTATTTATAATACTTATTAAGGCTTTGGAAAGGCTTTTTAAAACAAATTTTTTATAAAAATTTTTTCTTAAAAAGTCTTTATAAAGCCCTAATAAGTGTTATAAATAAGGCTGTTAAAATATACTTTGTTTTACTAACCACATTTTTGTAACTAAACGCATTTCATAAATATTGATGCATACTCATAGTCAAAAAAAGGATATTTTTATGCTGTTTTGATTATGAGTGTGGATCATTATCTCTTATTATAGAAAAAATAAACTAATGCAGCTATACGATTTCAGAAAATATTTTCTGATATGGTATAGCTGTATTAGTTTATTTTTTTATAATAAGAGATAATATTTATAAAATGTATTTAGCTACATAAATGCGGTTACTAAAACAACCTAAAATACCTTGGTACGAAATATTGATGATTCATCGAACGATAGTTCAAAAATAAATCATAGTTCCCTTATATCAAATTCTATTCGTGCAACAATAGTTGACCTGTCAAATTACGAAAAAAAAAACGCTATGATTGGCTTGCTAGAAAGTCCTAATGGACTTAAATTTTGAGAACATTTATTTATACTCAAAATCTTTATATCACCCCAGATATAAATATCTGAAGAAATTAATTACATCAATTAAAACAATAATATATTACAAAATTTACCGATAGTGAATCTGTTATTTCAGTCCAAAGTAATTCCAATATGATATTTAACGATGATGCGTATGGGAAGCATATTTTTGTATGGGGAGAGATAAGAATGTTGATTCATTCTACTTATGTAAAACTTACACCAGAATCACCAAACATTTAATAAGAGATCATCATAATGTATATTTAATGTTTAAGTTAGGTGAGAAAAATAAAAAACATGTTGAAAGGATAAATATGGATTTTTGATTATAAGCAAAGATAGTGAATTAAACGATGATCGTTATAGAAAATAATTTTACTAGATAAAACTTTACTTTTTCGTATTTCATCTGACTTTAAACTTCATGTATATAAATGTTATAAATGGCTAGCTACTTGTACACTGATAACTAAATCTAACTCAGATATCTTGAAATGAAAATCTGAATAGCTCCTGATAGCCTGATCTGTTACCTGATAAGCTGATCTAAAAATCAGATCAGCTCCTGATAAGCTGATCTGAAAACCAGACCAGCTCCTGATAAGCTGATCTGATAACCAGACCAGCTCCTGATAAGCTGATCTGAAAACCAGACCAGCTCCTGATAAGCTGATCTGAAAACCAGACCAGGTCCTGATAAGCTGATCTGAAAACCAGACCAGGTCCTGAAAAGCTGATCTGAAAACCAGACCAGGTCCTGAAAAGCTGATCTGAAAACCAGACCAGGTCCTGATAAGCTGATCTGAAAACCAGACCAGGTCTTGAAAAGCTGATCTGAAAACCAGACCAGCTCCTGAAAAGCTGATATGATTGCTGATACCTGTTATTTGCCCTGGATGAGAAAATTTTAAAACAGTTGGTGTTGACAAGAAATGTGTTGAAGAAAAAGCTTCGTAGTATAAAAACTGGTGAAATAGATACAAGTGAACAACTAAAAGATACATTTAAACCTATAGCAGAAGAATTCATAAATAGTTCTAAAAATATTAAAAGAATTCTTATGAAAGAAGAAAGTAAAATCAAGACAGAAGTTCAAAATATACAAGTTTAAAGCCTGAGAAACCTTCACTCAAGATATAGACAAGTACCCCAAAAGAAACTAGTAGAAGGAACAATATTTGATAATACCATCATATTTAATGATGCTAATACTGAGAATGATGATGACGATGATTTTATTCATAGACTTCCAATTCTGAAGACATTTATACTGACTTATCAGTATTGGAAGGCATAAATGAATTAGATACAAACTATTGTTGATAGTTACATTAAACTGAATGAAGATAAAATACAAGACAAATTAATAATATAGCTTAAAGCATTAATATTCAAGAATATATTTAAATGCAAATTGAGGAACAACAACGTGAAATAAAATTAGAGAAAGAAGACAGTTATAAAATTGAAAAAGCAATTCTAAAAAGTAAATAATTAAAAACAAATTGAACAGTTTACGGTTAAATATATAGATTAGAAAATTAACTACATGTTAGTATAAATAGCTAAAAGTGCAAGATGTAGATCACAACACTTTCGAAAAAATCTGTGAAACAATTCAATGTCTTTAAAAAGGAATTTAGTTAACGAAGTCCATATTAAATTTCAACAACTGTTTGTGCTTGTAGAGATGTAATGACAGGAATATATGATGTTTTATGGAGCTAAGTTAGGTGAAATGTAGAACTATTCTACAGAAAATAGAAATTGTTGATTTTTGAAGACTGTAATTGACACATTCTCAAAGTACAGCTGAAAATAAAAGCTGCACTCTAAGAACCAAGGCAATGGAAAATATTTTTGAAGTGGTACGGGTACCAAAAAACTTACAAACAGATGATTCTAAAGAATTTTTTAATAAATACTTGGGAAAACTCATACATAAATAGAAGATTAAAGATTACTTAATATGAAAGCATCAATATTAGAATGATTTAATAGATCATTGAAAGGTATGATGTGAAAAGAATTAGCTTTAATGGTTCATATAAGTGGATTGGTATGTATAAAGATTTACTCAATGCATGCAATAGAAAAGTTCATCGTACCATTAAAATGTCTCCTATTAAAGTCAACTCAACAAATGAGGAAAAGCTACTTAATATAGTATAAAGTAATTTGAAGAATGAATGTTGAATTTAAAAAAAATAAAATTAAAACGAAAAATCTAGTTTGTGTTGTTTTTGCAGGATTGATTAGGAATGATGAGTCTTAAGAAAGATAATTAACTAAATGTAGTGGAATTCTGGTCGGAATGAAATATTGCTAAAACTTCAGTGTTTAAAATGAACTATAACATAGTGCAATATTCAGCAGCACATCATATTATCACTTTTTATAAAGTTGTATGTATATTTTCCCATCGAAAGCGCTAGCACGCAAAATTTTACAATATGAAAATGGGATTATTATAGAAGATCTTCACTCTATTTATTTCTTTAGCTATCAGATCTTTAGAAAATATAGATAAACTACGGAAATTGGACTTTGATATCCAATCTTTAAGAATGTACATGTGTATGAATAAGTATCAAACAAACTTAGTGAATGAATATACGCTTCAACTAGAATCATGCTGAAGCATGCATAAATTTTAAAATGTACAGTAAACAGATCTTACTTTATATCTGTATCTGTATGAGTATTACATAAATTTATAGAAAAAAAAAATGAAAGCATGCCGAAGCATGTATAATTTAAAAAAAGAAAAAAAAAAAAAAATCCTCACGTCATACAATTTTGTAAGCAAAGAAATTTTATGATTTTGTGGTCAATGAAATACATACATATGTATCTACTTTGTAAAAATTCAAAAGAGCAAACTGGTATATTCTAATAGTAAAGATTTTTAATTGTAACACTCTACATCTCGGACTCTTACGTCACTATCGATAGAAGCATGCTAAGGCATGCATACTAGCAAAATATATAAAGCTGTTAGAAGGTGATGAGACAGCAATTGTATCTGGATCAACCCAACTCATGAATGTATTGTATACGGAGATGATTGATGGTGATGATGACGTTTTTTAAGTGAATAATCATTACATATGAATGCGACAGTGATTGACCCCTCAAACCTCATGTAGAAATACTTGAGGGGAAAAATTCTCTCAAAACATAGATATTTCATTGTTTCTAACACTTTATGAATACACCGACGGTGAATTGCTGGTAGAGGTAATTGAGTTATTTGAGATCGATTTGATACAATAGTTGTATATTAAACATGCATTTCTTTGTATCTAAACTAATTTCTACATACCTAATGTATATACCCACCAAAAAATTAGACAAAAATTCTCTATTCCAAGTAGTAAAATCTAAAAAAAGGAGTGGCACATTAGAAGAAAAAAAAAATAGATAAAAATAGAGACTGACTGACCAACTAATACGTACACTCTGCCCGATGGGCACGTATCGTAGAAGAAGACCATAACAAAATATCTTCTTATAAAGAAGCATTGGAAGAAGTTAGACGTTTAGTTAAGTTTGCAGAAGAAGACTACACAGCATTTGAGCCCTTGAAATATTTAGAATGCTATTATGGGGAGAAAATTATTAAAGAAAATGAAAAAAAAAGTCATATAGAACATTAAATAAAAGCCATAGGTGCTCACCGTTCATAAAATAAACATATGTATATGTATCTTATTAATGTAAACATATTATCAGTATAAAGCAACAGAAATTTCGTCATACAAAGTCATCTTGTATCCTAGAGGAGCCGTCGATAGGGTATACCTAAATTATATGAAAACGAGTTCGTTTTCTGTTGATCGCTATTAAAGAAGAAAATATGTTTGTTCATTATGATTTAACTAATTTAAAAGTACATTTAAATTCAGTCTCATACCCGTACTTCTTAACATAAAAATTAAAAATAAATGTTATCCAATTCTATATTATACTATGTATCAAAAATTTCAAAAAAGCTGTTATATGAAAGAATCTCCAGCGCTTCTAACTGCATCAGAGTTTAAGAAAAAAAAAACTCCTTTTATTCAATTTAATAAAATTTTAATTTGAAGCAGTAAGCAAATACATCAGCTTACTGCATTCTTATTCATAATCGTATAATAGAATATATAACCCCTAAAGGACAAAGTCTAAAAGTCTTATAAATTAAGAAATATAGAAAATAACATAATTTTTATAAACGCGTAAAGTTGCAAAAGTAATTCAAATGATTTCATCGCAAAAAACAAACAAAAAGCAGCGATTGTTTTCAACAATTATGAAAATAATAATTACAATATAAAACTCCCTTTTGATTTCCAATGTTTATCAATAAAAAATAAAAAATAAGTAAGTTAACTAACAACAAAAAAAACTATCAGTACCTAAGCTGGAGTGCCGGATCAGTTTCATTTAAAAATGTTTATACATTTTCAAAAAGCAAAGCAAGCTTTCCAAAATAAATGTAGAAGGCTATAGCTAGAAAAAATTTTATACCCTATACTTTAAAAAACTGTAAATTAAGTATAAGAAATATTTCTATTATAGTTACTATTACTATAGAGTATGTAAGCACATATCTTCAAGAATTCAGTTTTACTTACAACAGAAAATCCTCACAAACTTTTAAGTAAACGCAGATAAAAATTAAAATGTTTTTAATTTCACCAACAACAGACATCACATGACAAAAAATAAAATAAAAAATGTATTCAAAGATTGAATTGAACACTTATTTGTATGTACATATATATGTACATACATACATACATACATACATACATAAAATCAATTTGTAGATATGTATGTATACATATCAAATTTCTTATCAATGCTTAAGTATTTATTAGACCTACATCATGAAAATATATGAAGCGTCGTTTAGTTAAAGCACAATGCAAATATAAACAATCCATACACTCAGGGAAAATCTGCAGCTTAAAAATAAGAATTCGTCACATTAATTCAATAATTTTTAATATAATAGAAAATGTATATTGAGATATCTACAAACTAATGAGTTTAATAAATGAATACTGTAAATTAATATTTTGTCCATATTGAAATAAGAAATTTCAATATGACTAAACCTTCGCTAATGGTTCTTATTAATTCAGCATGGTTCTTACTGATTTCAAGTTGGTTTTTCTCTGTGTGTAGATAACTCTTTCAGTCAAAGAAGACGAATGTAGTTAAATAAACAAAATCTGTAATATAAACAAATTTCACACAGACTGACTTCAACGCGAGACAAATTTAAGCATGAGAAAATATAAAGCAATCGTAAGTATAAAAGCATACTAGGATTAGGGAAGTCCAGATATATGATAGTATTTTATAGTACCAAATGTCGATATTGAAAACAATTTATTTCTACCTACACATAAATACCAGCTCAAATACACACACATAGCAGAATTCATATAAGAAATATCCAAGAAAATTTCAACAACACCCCACCTTTTGCAAATCATGACGAGCCTTAAATTCTCCCTCAGATATACATACACAAATTCCCATGATCATACATACATATACAATATATAAGATTAATCTCAACAACACAACACTCTCACCTACCTGAAATTACAGATAGTCTTAAACTTCTACAGACGTCTATACACATAGATTCTCACGGCTACATATTACAAGAACACCTCGGCCCTAATAACTCACAATCATCTTAAATTCTTACAAAAATACATATATACATACATACACATAACCAATTTACCTCAACAACATTCTCACCCACCTCAAATCACGATCAGCCTTAAACTACTATAGACAGACACATCCACAAATCCCCATGGATACATATTACGTCAACAACCCTGCCCACCCAAATCATGGTCAGCCTTAAACTCCTACAGACATACAAACACACAGATTCCCCCGGTTGCATATTACTAGAACACCTCACCCCTCATAAATCACAATCAGCCCTAAGCTCCTACAGAAATACACACATTGAAATTCCTACAAACATACACACACACACACACACACACACACACACACATACACACACACACACACACACATACACACACACACATACACACGCAATCGATCTACCTCAACTACACCCCGCCCCCTGCCAATCAAACCTTCACCTAAATTCTCACAGACAGACAGACACATCCACAAATTCCTATGGTTACATATTACGGCAACAACGCCGCCCACTCAAATCACGGTCAGCCTTAAATTCCCACAGTCTAGCAACACCTACATTAGCATTAGAAAAAATAACTTTCACGTTTTCCCGTCGTCATTAGGAAAAATCATTTTCCCGTCGGCATTTGAAAAAATTATATTCATTTTTTGCCGTCGGCATTTGAAAAAAATAATAATCATGTTTTGCCGTCGGCATTTGAAAAAAATAATCATGTTTTGCCGTCGGCATTTGAAAAAAATAATAATCATGTTTTGCCGTCGGCATTTGAAAAAAAAAATAATCATGTATTGCCGTAGGCATTTGAAAATAATTATGTATTGCCGTAGGCATTAGGAGAATATAATAATCATGTTTTGCCGTCGGCATTTGAAAATAATTATGTATTGCCGTAGGCATTAGGAAAAATAAGTATGTATTGCCGTCGGCATTAGGAAAAAAAATAATCATGTATTGCCGTCGGCATTTGAAAAAATTATCATGCATTGCCTTCGGAATTACGAAAAATCATTAGATGATTTTCCGTCAGCATGAGGAAAAACCATTTTCATGATTTTCCCCGTCGTCACATACACACATAAAAACCGCCATACTATGAACCGCCTTAATACATTCACACAAAATATTCCACACACAAACTTCCCACGGTCAGGCAGGCAGACAGACAGACCGACAGACAGACATACACTTAATGTAAACAAAAACTCCTAATGTAAACAAAAAACTCCTAATGTAAACAAAAAACTCCTTATGTAAACAAAAAAACACAAATTTCCAAGAATTTAACAATTTTCAAATTTTAATTACCCAAATTTAACAATTTCAGCAACAATTTAACAATTTTAATTGGGGCCGAATTGGCAGTTCACAACTACTTGGATTTTGCCATGTATTTCGAAACAGTTGGATAATTTAGTGATATTTTCCATTACATGACAGAAATAATAAATTTAAGATAAGAGCTAGTCACTTCTAGCTTCATTTTCAGATCTAACATGAATCAATATGTGCCATATTAACAAAAATATTTGAGGTACAAAACACACATTTTGGAAATATCAACTTAAAGTAGCTTTAACAAAGGTAGGTGCCTACTTTAGAATTTTGATAGAATAATTTTTTTTTTTTTTGAATACAACTTTACTTAACATTGCTTTTCAAAGCGTTGTTAAGTTTTTTTGAATACGACCCTAAGGCTTTATAATGGGTTTTTAAAATAGATTTTCATACAAAATTTTTCTTATTAAGCCTTTATGAAGCCTTAATAGTTTTTTAAAATAAGGCTGTTTTAATTTATACTTATATTGATTGTTTCCAAATTAACTCATACCAAACTTGAAGACTCTTGCTATTATAGCTTTGAAAATTTTTATAATGACTTTATATGAGGGATGTCACTTCCCCTGCTCCTATTCTACTAATATTTTGAATTACTTCACCACACCTCGCTCTCAAAAGAGCTAAGACCAAGATATAAGATTATTATTAATTACTTTGTATAAATGGCACTTTTGCTACGGTTCTATTCTAACAATATTTTAAATTACTTTGCACCTTGCTCTCAAAAAATTCCATACAAAATTTTTTGTATTCTGACTTCTATAGCTTTTAAGATATAAGATGTTTAGGAGTATGAGAGAGGTTCAATTACAAACACTGTGACAGGAGAAATTTATTATATGTGTATATACCCAGTCAGCATGTGGAAGATTGTTTCACCAAACTGAGTCTCTTTCGACTGCCTTAAATGATCAAAAACTGATTAATCAGTTCTGCGCTTAAAATATGATTCGAAAATGAATCCCAGAAACACTTAGAAAGTGATTTGTTTAAAAAACAAAAACAAACAACAAGCTCGTGCAGTAAAATCAAGAAAATATAAAATATAAAAATTTAAAACAAAAAAAAACTGAATGAAATGCGAGTCATAAAAGACTCTTTTAGAAGACTCGCGGCTAGGGTACCAATTTCTCTCGAATGAACAGTCATTTTCGACTCGAAAACGAGCGCATAAATGCTTATTTTAATCGTGCGGAGGAGTCAAAGAAGACTCGAATATGATCATTAATCTCATAAAATGCTGACTGGGTATTATGTAGATAACGATATGTATGTATATATTTGTATATAAAAATATAGCCTTAAAGTATGCAAATTATTATGCTGTAACAACATCTAAATATAACTAATAAAATTGTTAAATTTACATCAAAGCCTTCGAGTAACTAAAAGCCTTTGATATAATTTTTTTTCCTATCCCTACGGCTACCTCAAATGTATTCATTCATTTATTTAACAACTTGTAATTATTTAATTTTTAATCTGACTTATGTGTTGCAAACTAAAAACTAAGTTTTTTATCAAAGTTTTTGCGCAAAAACACACTCATTTCTGCTCAAAAGTTTTTTTCGAGATAAAAAAAAAGTTTGAAAACAAACTACATATGTACATGGAAAAGACAACAAACAAACAAAAAAAAAAAAAAGAAAAAACAGCAATTAAAATCAATATGTAACATTTCGCTGTATGTATCTAAAATATACACAAAATTACAAGTGTTTCATAAATTTCTCTCGTTTAATAGTTAAGATTCTACCGACAGAAAAGTATTATGAAAAAATAGCACAAACATATGCTAAGTTTCCTTTTTTGTATTCTTTTTTTTCTTCGCTCTACATTTTTGTACTACTCAACAATGGTGGCAGGAATAACAACAACAGCAACAAAAAAAAAATAAAAACATGTAGCATAAATAATTGAAGTTTGTTTCAGCTAACTGTTGTTGTTGTTGGTGGTGGTAGGAAAGCACATTGCACAGTGGGACTTAGGTAATAAAAAACTGATTTTCTAAGCACTCAATTTCATTTATCGAATGATACAGTTTTATAGAAAATTTTTAACTGCCAGTTTATATAAGCCATGTAAAAATTCTCGGCTGTCTATTTATAATAAAAACGAAAACAAATTTTGAGTGCTTTGTTTTTGTTTTCAATACGAATTGGCAGACGAGAATTTTCACATGACTTCTATGAACTGGCAGTAAATGTGAAATTTGCATTTATGGTTTTTTAGAATAACTCTATTGAAGTGAAATCAATGCAAGTAGTGTGCTAATGACTAAACTAGTTTTATTTTCACACAATTCACTGGGCCATATATGTATTATTTTTTTAATAATACCATTTAATTTGTATTTGAAAAAGTAAAAATTTTTCTATAAATTTAAAAGAAAATTATGGGGATAAGCTTTTACAGATTAGCTTATTTTTGATTTTTCTATGGAAAAAAATTTTATAGCCGCCCATTCCTTTCAAACTATTTCTTTAAGGAAATAAAAGTTGGGAATAAATATTGTTTTCGGAAACTTCCAGAACAGGAAAAACTATTAATTTCTAGTAAAAGTTACGAAGCGGGTTATACATTTTTGTTAAAAAGTGTCGCACACTTTTAGGCAAACTATTTATGGAAATGTAAACGTATTGCGTAGTGATGCCAACTTGGTGCTTTAGGCACTATTGTTTTAGTGCTTTTTAAAGACTCAAAACGCCAAATTTTGAGCGCTAGTGTCAAAATAAGTAAAATCACTAAAACAAATTGTGTATTTCTTAAAATTACTTTAATAAAAACTTGGTGTATTTATTTTTTCAGTCTGCTATACTTCATTACATAGAGAATAGCTTAAACTTCAATCTTTTGGATCTTCACTCGTTTTTCTTGTTAGTGCTTTTAACGCTTTTTAAATCTCAAAATTACGCTTTTTAGTGCTTTTTTTAATTTTAATGTGCTCTTAGAGCCAAAAAAAAAAGTTGGCATCACTGTTGGTGCGTATGTCGAGTCGTACATTCATCTACAAGAATTTTGTGTTAGATTAAAGGAAACGTGTACCAGCTTTCTTTAATTAAGGACAAAATTTTCGCAGACGAATATTCGAGTGAATACAAGCAATGCGGGAAGGCAATTAAATATAAAAACTTTTTATTAACAATTGGGGCGAAAAAGGGCAAACAGAAAGTTATATAATGTGTTTTTATATTTATTAAGCTTGAGATCTTATTTTTATTATTATTTCTTATAAAAGAATTAACAAATTTTATTTATATTCCAATATTTCGTTGCCACAATGGGTAACTTCTTCAGGGAAATATGTTTGTATAATAATTGACAATGAAAATATATATATATATATTTTTTTTTTTTATAAAAAGGCGGTAAATCAAAAACTCAAAAAATTATAATATGAAGTTTGTTATACATTGAAAAAATAGTATTTTAACTCAAATAAACACATAACAAAAATCATTTTAAATGTTGGTGTCTGTCACAGTTTGAAAAATGTTTTACATTCTGTTATCTATTAACTAAATGTCTATAACATTGTGCAACATGTTGCACAAAAAAAAAATATATTTTTTCATTGTCAATTATTATACAAACATATTTCCCTGAAGAAGTTACCCATTGTGGCAACGAAATATTGGAATATAAATAAAATTTGTTAATTCTTTTATAAGAAATAATAATAAAAATAAGATCTCAAGCTTAATAAATATAAAAACGCATTAAAAACAAAAAGATCGAAGAAATTTAAGCAAATATAGAAAGTTATATATTACAATAATCATACACCCAGAGAAAAACAGCTTAAAATCAATAAAAACCTTATTGAATTAATAAGAACGTGTTGAAATTTCTTAATTAATTAACTCATTAATTTTATTTATATTTAAGTATCTCAATATACATTTTCTATTATATTGAAACTTATTGAATTAATGTGACGCGATCTTATTTTTATGTTACAGTTTTCCCTGAGTGTAATTCTACAAAAAATAACTTGTAACTAGCAAATATGGTTGATAAAACACGGAATGGATTTCCAATATCCAGCAGTTATTCGTTTTGGTATACTTAGTAAGGAAGCGGAAGAGGTAAGAAATAAGAACCGCAGAAGGCATACGTGAATTTTTTCTAAGAAATGGAAGAGAGTTGTGACAAACATTGACATTTTTCGTTGCTTAGTGGCTTGCGAATTCCTTCTACAACCAACTTAAGACATGAGTTAATTCTCACAGAATTTGGAACGTGACGATGTAGCCAAAGAAATGAAAACTGCAGAATAAATAATTTTCTGATTTTTAATATTAATTTCTAATATGTTTAATTAACAAAGAAAAAAAATTGTTGTTGCTATTTTATTATATTTGAAATTTATTTGCTGTTGGTTCAGCGTTATCTATATGCATTTTATTGTTGCTGTAACAAATCATCAGCAGACTGCAATCACCATAAAATAAATTTAAAATTAAATTAAATAACTATTTGATGTGACAAAAAAAGTTTAAATTTTCCAACTCTGGCTTTTTATACTAAACAATTTTTTTTTAACACAAAACATACTTTATAAAAAAAAACAGAAAAAATTTATTTTAGTACTTTTACATTTCAATAAAAGTTAAAAATTTCTAACATTGAAATCGTCTTTTTAATTTTATTTTTCAAAATTTAATACTGATTTGGGTTTTGGTGAAATACAGAATAGGTGGAATTAACGAAAAATACCCAAAAATCAGTTTCAGCTAGAATTCTTTGCAAAAAAAAGTTTAAATTTTCCAGCTCTGAAACCATCTCATAGTGGAGGATTTTGTTAACAGAAATGGATATAACTAGCGTTTTTATGGGAATTGTTAAAATTAAAGTTAAATTTAAATTTTAACAATTCCCATAAAAAAACACTAATTATTAAATTGACTGCACCGGGTCAAAAAAAAAAAAAAAAAAAAAAAAATACTTGTGTGGCAACACTCTATACTTAAATAGCTGTTGTTGTTGTTATTTACATTTATTTTCTTTTTACATACTCTTACATATACAATTTGAAGCTGAAAAAAAGTCAGCCAATGTATTAATGGTAAAGTAAGAAAATAAAAAAAGCAATGTGAGTCCGATCACAGAGGAGATGTGTAAACATCTAGTAATGAATTTTTTTTTAAGTTGGAAGAACTTATGCTTTTAGTATCTTTTTTTAAATTAATTAATTAAAAGTATCAAAACTTTCAATATTGTAAATACATATGAATTTGTTGGTTTTTGTTTGTTTTTAACCCCCGACTAAAAAAAGGGGTGTTATAAGTTTGTAGTGTGTGTCTGTGTGTCTATGTATCTGTGTAACTGTGTGTCTGTCCGTGTCCACGTACAGGTCAAACGGCTGGACCGATTTGCATTTCAAGATGACTTGATCAAGAGGGTTCTTTGCTATGTTTGAAGAAAATCGGCCCAGCCGTTTAGAAGATATAACATCTTTACTGAAAAAAGTCGGGGTTTTTAAAATTTTTGATTTTTGTTATATTAAACTTATTTGGTTGGTAAATGGGCACACTGCAGTATATGTATATGTACTGCATTCAAAATTGCAGTAAGCAGTAAATTTACTGATTACTAAAAAAATTCACTAAATTTTTACTGCTAATGAAATTTAATTTGCATTACCAGTAAAATCGTAGGGCCGTAATCATAATAAAATTGTAGCAAGTGGCAAAGTTTTTTCATTCAAATTTTGAAACTTTTGTATGAAAACCATTTAGCCACTTGGTAGAATTTCATTATGAATACGGGCATTACTGATTACTGAAAATTCAATGCACTTCATCATATAACAAATCATTTAGGCAATTTATAAAAATTGTAGAAAAAAATTTTAGTAATCAGTAAAAATTTACTTTTAAACATTTTTTATTGTTTTTACTGAAACTTTAGTGGTACTGCAGTGCTCATCTATGGTAAATGTCTTTACTTTTACTTTTATTTTTAATTTTTAATTCCTGTTGTTCATCGTTTAGTTGTTGCTGTTCTTGCTGTTGTGTACGCATTGCAATTAAAATAAATTCAGTAAAGTGCGACTTTGACTCGCGCACATTCGGTTTTGATAATTTTTTTTGATTTAGCTTTCTTCCTTTTTTAAGTTTTTTCAGTTTAAACGATTTTTTTCAGTTTTATCGCTTTTTTCTCGTTTTGGCGTTTTTCCCCTTTTTGAGTTTCTTTAATTTCCGCAATTTTTTTCATTTTGGCGATTTTTTCATTTTGGCGATTTTTTTCCGTTTTTTTTTTGGGTTTTTTTCATTTTGGTGATTTTTTTTTCTCTTTTTGGGGTTTTTTTATTTAGGCGATTTTTTCATTTTGGCGATTTTTTCATATTGGCAATTTTTTTGTTTAAGGATTTTTTTCATTTTGGCGATTTTCCGGTTTTTTGCGATTTATTTTAGTCCTAGAGATTTTTTTTTTAATTTGGCACTTTTTTTGTTTTGGCAATTTTTTTTTTTGTTTTTGGCGATATTTTTATATTTGGCGATTTTATGTTTTTTTTTTGATTTTTTAGTTTTACCCTTTTTGAAAATTTCAAGAGTTTTGCTCTTACTTACGGTTTCCAAGATACAGCAAGTTGTCAAAATTACAAAGTCAAAATTGCATTAACTGATGGAACACCCATTGATTTAAATTTTTTAAATTTAGTGTTAATTGTTGTAGTCTGTATAAAAATACACTAACTTTTAAAATTTGAAGTGTATATATGTACATACAATTGTATGTATATTGCATGGGATTTTAACATTATTCGTTGCTCGCTGTGGAACACCCTTTAGTTTTTAACTCTCATGTATTTGTTGTTGTAGTGGCATGATCCCCTTTTTTTTTTGGTTTCAGCTTTGGAATTTGAGAAAAAAAGTTCTTAAATTCGACATTTATAACAAAACTAGGTATATTGCGAAACGATCTGGTTCCTTTAATAACAAAAATGTTAAAAAATTATATATATTTGAAATATTTTTTTATAGCATTACCTTTTGAATTAGTAAAAACATGATGTTGGTATTTTTGCAAAATACTTTTAATAATAGCGAAATGCTAAGTTTCCTTTTCTAAATCGAACAAGATTTGACACCTCCATTAGCAGCACAATGAACTAATTTAAATTTAATTTTTTTTCTCGAATATTTACTAAACTGTTAGGCGAAAACACATAAATGTAGCAGTCTTTTTTAAGCTCTTGGATAGAAAAAATCCACTTGCAAAAAATGGTTTTGATCATACCAAAAATATCGGCTTTGCTTCAGTTTAAGTTTTTCATTGACCTGAGCTTGTCCAGTTTAGGGGTTTGGCATTTTAATTTCATAACAATCGGGAGGTTCGTTTAAAAAAAGCAGAGTTATTTCCATTTTTAGGTTTAAAATTTTTTAAACGCACTAATAATCCCAAATTAATATCTTACTTATTAAGTAAAATATTTTTTTTTATTAAAAATACATTGAAATTGATTATTGAGGGGTTTGGCTGGATCCTATGCGCATTTCACTGTTGCTAATGCAGATAGATCATCAGGGAACCTTTACCCAAAGCTTCTTAGAACAACTAGAGTTATTATGTTATAAACTTTCATTTAAATAAATGAAAAGCTCAACAACAAATATAAAAGTTGAAACAAGAACTCAATAATCAACATGTTCTTTGATATGTAAACATCTACGCTAGGGGGTAAAAATCGTTTGACTTTGATTTCTTTGCTGAGATTTCATTGCTGAGATTTCTTTGCCTTGTCAAATCGGTATGAGCTATGTATGAGTGTATTAGTGTTTGAAAGAAGCAATACCAAGCAGAGAAACAAGTCGACCGGCTCGAAGCCGACGGTGAAAATTGGACACAATGTGTGATATGTTTTTAAAAATTGATATGTTTTTTAAAATTTCCAAAAATATAATCCTTTTCCGGCTAAAAATAAGAAAACTACAACAATAATAATGGAAAATTAAACTTTTTGGGATTAAGCGAAAATTCTTTTGGAATTGCTGGGAATACAAAAGCAAGTCCAATTTTAATACTTTGTTTGCATTACTTATGTCATTTTCTAAAGTATTTTTAGTATTAATTTATGTTAAGAGCAAAACTCTTGTTATATTATAAGCAGATGCGGATAATTAAAAAATATTAATATAATTAGCAAATATTAATATTCATTTCATTTAAAAGTAGTAAAAAATATATAAAGCCATACCATTATGCAACGCACCAACTGAATTCTTAATGTTGTCACAACAATTTCATTTTTTTTGTTGTATTTTGTAGACTAATTTATAATAAAAAATATATGAAGAAATCCCACTGTGTAACGTTCCGAGTTTATTCTTAATTTTGTTAATAAAACACTAAAGTAGCTAGAAAAAAATTAATTTTTTTTTTTGTATGGTAAAAATAGTATCAAGCCATTCCACTGTGCAACGAACCAAGTGAATTCTTAATTTTATTACAACAGCACTGAAGTAGCTAAAAAAAAGTTTCAGTGTTTTTTTTTTTTGATTGTATTTTGAAAAATAATTCACGTATGGTTTTGTTTCCTTAGTCAAGTGCAGTTACAGTTTGCTAAATATTAAAGCATAATTTTAGGCAAAGTATTAACAGTGAGTGCAAATTATGGATGGCTGCTTATAATAATAATAACAATAAAGTTTTAGTTAAAAGAAAATAAACAAGAAAGAAAGCAAGAAATACTTTAACTTTTCTGTCCAATTTTTATTTAATGTTTTTTTTTTGTATGTATATTATTCCTTTTAGTCTTAAGTAATTTAATAGAAATCATAAATTCTTAAGAAGAACACTTGAAATTGAAGTTAAATCCGCGAAACTAAGCTAACAGCAGGCGTGCCAACGAATAAAAATAAAATGAAAAAATAAAATACTCTTAACTTTCAACATTGCATGTGGTATGGATAGTAGAGTCCTGCACAAGACTATTTATAAGACCTTTCAAGACATGAGAGATTTTTTCAAATGCTTTACTACAGCGAAATATTCTAAAAGAATCGCTAAGCAACACTGTTGGCAAGTAATTTTTTTCGGTGGTTTGTCTTGCCAACAGTGTTGTTTAGCGATTCTTTTAGAATATTTCGCTGTAGTAAAGCATTGGAAAAAATCTCTCATGTCTTGAAAAGTCTTATAAATACTCTTGTGCAGGACACTAATGGATAGTAAATAATCCTGCCAATAACAACAAAAACAAAAATAATTGTTTTAATATAATTTAAAGTTTTGCCAAAAAAGTAATGTAGCATGTAAATTGCCTAAAATTGGTAGTTCTAATGTACGTGAGGCATAAGCTTAAAATAAATTAAAAAAACATTTGCATATAACTCAAACAAATATTTAGAGAAACTAATTTTAGCTCAAGAATTTTCCATATAACAAAAGTCTTTGGGCATGTTAAAGCATAAATGAAAAATAGCCGCTGGGTCGAATTTCTTATTTGCAAGTTTTTTGGTTCAATAAAATTATGAGCACTTCAAAGCATATCTGCCAATATGTTTATGTGCTGCAGTTTTGGCCATTACTACTTGTGCTTTATCTTGCATTTTCTTTTGTTATTTGTTGTGTGTGTTTGTTCTCTTTATTATTTTTTTTGTGACTTCTTGTCTTGTTTCTTAAAATATGTTTTCAGGTCAGAGGCAGTACGGAAAAGACACACATACACACACAAGTGTGCTTACATACACTCACACACACGTCACACTTTCGCATTTCGAATGAAATCTACCGTTGTCTCATTCGTACATATACCCAGCACACGTTTTCATAACACTATCAGTACACAGAAAAAAATTATTATGAAATTTGAATACGAAAATCACCGATGCAATAAAAAAAATTGTTGAATTGTCTGTGAAGACGGTTTTTGAATATTTAATAAACTACACAGAAAAAAATGTTCACCAATTAATATCTACAATAAGGAATTTAATTGGTTTAATTAAACTTTGAATTGCTTCAATTAATTTGGGTGGAAGAACTAAACAGATATTATAAGATTTTTACAAGTGAAAATCTAACTAATTTTTTAATTGATATTCCAAAATTTTATTTGATATTACAAAATTTTTCGCATTAACTTTTTCTGTGCAAATTAAATGTATGTTTATTGAAAATACATATTTATATATGTTTTTTCATTCAATAAATAAATTAAAAGATTCACAGATAAAAGTTGTTGATTAATAGGGCATTTAAATTACCTCGAAATCTAGTACTTACAAGCTTTCGAGCTAAATCTTGCTGTTTTTACTAGATTTCACACACAAAACAAAATCTATTTTGTCAGTAGATTTGTAGGAAATCTAATAAAAATCTAATAATTTTATTTATTTTTTTACCACCCTGTGCAACATATTTGTAAAAAAAGATGAGTGAATTAGCTACGGTCTGCTTAAAAAGGTGTGTGACTTAGCTACACTGCAGTTATTTGGTTGTAGTTTTGGAAACTTTTTAGTTAATGGGTTTTGTTTTGGATAAAAAATCTTGATAAATGTCAAAAAAAGTTGGTCTAAACGGTATAGATTTTCATAAAGATTTCGATTAGAATCTGCTAGATTTTGTGCTGGTGTAAATGGCCTATAAAATATTATTTTCAATGATAATTGTTATTGTATGTGTGAATTTAATGTGTTTGAATTAAATATAGAATTTTGTTGTCTTCTTTTGCTATATTCAGTAACACAGGCTTTTAAATTTTTTTTTCCAAATTTTTTTTTTCTGCGTATGGTGAGAGTTCATTCAAGTTACTTAAAAAAACATATAAAAGAAATAATAGGACAGCAAACACACATATGCGCCATTTGGCAGACCACGCAGCTAAGTCTTTCATTATTATCTTAAGAGTCTCATTTAGTTTACAACCAAATATCATTATTTATTATACAATAAATTTTCTCCTAAGATAACTTATTTCTTAAAAATATCTTATATTAATAACTTAATTGACATGATATCAAAAGAAAATCTACGAAAATTAAAATCCTACAAAATCTTAAGTTTACCTTAGGGCTTCTTTTTGAAAGTCTTTCAATTATACTTAAAAGAAACTTTAATAAAAAAATTACTTTTTATAAAATTCCCAACAAAATATCAAAAGGAACACGATAAGTTACATACAATTGATTATGGAAAAGGTTTAGAAAAATATTATTGTAAAATTTTCGGGAAATAACAAATTTATAATTTTATTTTTGTAAAACACAAAAAAAGCAAACTTTTTTTTTGCAAGTGTATAATTGGGATCAAGTGATTTGGTGACATGTCTTCATTGTTAAAGAGAGTATGCATACACAAATATTACAAGAGAGACAAAGAGTAGAGATATAGTGTGTGTGTGTGATAGATAGGAGAGCGAGATTGATTTTTGAAAAAGTACAGACACAAACAAACTTGGTAAAACGATCGAACTTACCTTCATACTCGTATGGCTGATGATGCTGTTGAGAGTGTTGGCCGGCTGCTGAGGCAGGCGATGTCTGGTGATCGTCGTAGGTGTTAAAACTTCTTTGTTGTTGGATGGGATATTGAGTGGTGGTGGACAAGTGGCGGCGAGCATTGTAGGTTGTGGGATCCATGGCATGACCACCGCTGATGGTCAAATTTCGCTGAACAGGCGGAGGCTTTTGATAGTTCTGAGATGGACTGGCGGACGAGACTGAAGCCGACATTGCACCAGCTGTGGGCGGCATTGGCAATTGAGTGCTTAAGGCAGCCGAGCTGTGCGCATGCTGTGCTTGTGAGGGATGTAAGGCGGATGAGGATTGCACATGTTGCTGGTGCTGCTGTTGCTGATGGTGCTGCATATGATGTGGCTGCTGATGTGATGATTGTTGTGATGCTGGAAGTCTTTGTGGCTGATGTTGTTGTTGTTGTTGTTGATGTTTCTGCTGTGCTGACATGTGTTGTTGAGAGCGCATAGCATGCTGCTGGTTGCTGGAAAACTGTTGATGATGTTGCTGTTGTTGATAATGAAGTTGTTGTTGTTGCTGTTGTTGCTGCTGCTGCTGCTGTTGTTGTTGTTGTTGTTGTTGTTGCTGCTGTCTTTGACTGGGATGAGCCAAATGGGGATGTTGCTTCATTAAGCCATCAATTTCGCCCTAAAGAAAAATCACCATAAACAATCGAAAAAAAAACATAAGCATTGTGAATTTTGAGTTATTGGATTATTGAAAATTTTCCGCCACGTCTGAAAATTCTTACCTGATATAATCTTGGATCTTCATCAGTGCGATAGTTAGAGCTTGTGCCGCCGCCAACACTTTGTCCTCTATATTGTGCTTGCTGGTGCTGCTGGTGCTGCATTTGTTGCGGTGTCATTGGCTGCATACGTTGCCGTTGCCCCGGACTTATCATATCCATGCCGCTATCGCTGCCCATCATTCGTTGATTCGTTGAGTGTTCTTGCTGTGAATATTGTCTTTTCAGCATGCTGCCGGAACGCTGTAGTGGCAAATTTTCTTTTTCGGCCGCACTACGCGTTCTTTCGAGTTTTGGTCGTTTATCCAGCGTATCGTGAGGATCTATCACAGTCTGTTGGGAAATATCCTGAAAGAGTTAATTGGAGAATATTCATTTTTATAACGGTCGTAGTTTAAAATAAAAATTAAATTTAAAGCGAATAGTCAACATGATAAATAATTATTTTCAATGAGTTAAAAATGAATATTCATCCCTGTTCAGATTTTTTTTAATTCTTTTATTAAGTATAGTCTTAAATATCATATCTAAAAGCAGATTACATGATTTGAAAAACGTCTGCAGGATCATTATTAATTTTGAAAGTCGTTTAATTTCAAATCTACTGTATTTACAGAATAGAGACGTTTTTGTTCTTTAATATTTTAGAACTTAATTTTTATCATAATAAAGCTGTAAGAACAAGTTACATGGCAAGATATCTTTGTTTTTTTATTACATTTATATAAATCGTTGATGAAAATTTAAACTCAATTGAACATATCGATGTCTTAATGAAAATAAATTCAGTAAAATGCGACTTTGACTCGCACAAGAAGGGTACCGTATGGCGCTTGCTTTTTTCTAACGATTTTTTCCCCTATTTTGGGAAATTTTTTTTAGATTTGACGATTTTTATTAATTTTGGCGTTTTTCCCTTTTGGAATTTTTTTTCGGTTAAGACGATTTTTTGTTTGTTTTGTCGCTTTTTTATTCTTGCGATATTTTTTGTTTGGGCGCTTTTTTATTTTTGGGGATTTTTTTCGGTTTTTGGCGATTTTAGTTTTTTTTTATCGGACTTTTACTTTTGGTGATTTTTTTTCATTTTGGCGATTTATTTAATTTTTGGTGATACTTTTTATTTAAGCGTTTTTTTAATTTTGACGATTTTTTATTTCGAAAAATTTTCAAGATACAGCAAGCTGTCAAAATAACATAATCAAAATTACATTAACTGATAGAATACCCTTTAATTTAAATTTTTTTATTTTCAATGGCAATTGGTGTGGTCTGCATAGAAATTCACTAACTTTAATGAAAAATATCACCAAAAATAAAATGAATCTCTAAAATGCAAAAAAAAAATCATCAAAAGTAAATAAAGTCGACAAAAACTAAAAAATAGCCAAGACGGAAAAACGTTTCAAAACAAAAAAATCGATAAAACTAAAAAACAATAGAAAAAAATTGCTTAAAATCGTAACAAATCGACAAAACAAAAAAAGCACCCAAAATAAAAAAAAAAACGCTAAAACTGAAAAATCACCGAAAACCCAAAAAAATTGGCAAAACGAAAAAGGCGCTTAGATTTTTTTTAATCTCTACATCAGTTATATTTGCGCTCAATTATGAAAGTGGTCTAAGTCATACGCATTTTTGCTTCGAAATACGAAATAAATCTTAAAAAACTTCAATAAATATTTAATAAATTTGTATAAGTTGAGACTAATACAACTCGAAATTAAAATGTTACATAATATAAAAATGTATTTTAATTTGTTCGAATGTAATCGACTATATATATCTCAATCAAAGAAATGTATGACTTAGACCACTTTCATAATTAAAGCCACATATATTCGATTATATAGACTATCATTCGTATAGTATTACATATCGCTGATTTCGTCAAAGAATGTCATAACTCCAAAATATAGTTTCCTAAAAAACGAGTTTAATGTTTTCAATTTACACACAACTCAATGGAAAAAGAAAGTTTAATTTTGTTTTCAGGCGTTGAGTAAAGAAGATATTTATATGAAATTTTTACATTATGTGAAGAACGATATGAGCATTAATTCTGCATCATTAACTCAACAATTCCATTTTTTAAGTTATGACGTTGTTTGAGTAAATGAGCGATATTTAGTGTCTAAACAGAATCAGAGTCCCACTTTACTGAATTTATTTTATTTTGCTTTCTGAAGATTTGCATTTTTTTTCGAGTTGTAACCGTTTTCAAATTAGTGTGCAGTATGTACACTTTGTATAATCAGTTATAGTATATACTTACACTACTGCCATCCGGTTCATTACGCCTTATGAAACCGTCAGGCTGTACCGCTCCTTTATTCATCCATTGACCAGTCTTTGATAATAGTTCTTGTTTTTTACGACACAATATGCACACCCAGATGACCTGTAAATAAAAAAAATTAAAATTAATCAAGAAAAAGAAAATTTATTTAAAAAAAAAAAACACAAATGAAATAATTTATACGCTTTAATTGGCAAAAGTTCAACGAAACCAATTGTGGAATGGGTATTAAAATATTGAATAGGTTTTTTTTATACGAGTAAATGTATAAGCATGAGTCTTATACTTGTATTTAGTTTACTTTAATAAAAAATAAAATGAAATCTATTACATTTCATTTAACTACAAAAACATTGAACAGGAAATGTTTGCCAACTATAACTGACCTGATAAAAGACAATTGATTTTAAAAACCTGCACTTGTGTTTTAAGGGTCTAATTTCATCAAATGCAAATTGCTGACACTTTGCCAAAAACAAAGGAAATATTTGCAACAACAACAAAAACAAATTCGTATAGTAAAGTATTCGTTATTATTTAGGGTGACAGTGAATAATGAATGAATGAATGAATGAATAAAGGAATGAATGAATAAAAATTGTAGACAAGCAAGGAAATAAAATTCATGTGCAAATAAAATAAAGGGAACAAATGGCAAATTATTCATGACAACAAAGAATATAATGGAATTCATGTGAACATTCAAAATTCAACGGAAATTATTATTACCACTTTTAAATTTTTAATAATTCTCCCAGTAAATAATCATTTATTCCAACTTAATCATTTATTCCAATTGCTGGGAATATTAACAATTATGAATGTTTCTTGCATTGAAGGTTAATTGTGGTATAAAATTACATTCACTTTTCTACATTTCCACAACTGCTGCCAAGAAAACAAACAAAATATGGGTTTTTATCTCATTTCCTTTAAGATGAAGCAAAACAAAAAAAATAAAAAATATTGCACAAAAAAAAAGAATCGAATATTAAAATATAATGAATCCATGGATTCTTTTCATAGCAAATGACCTAATTTTCCTTTATTTTTTTTTCTCATTCAAGACACCCACTCGAACAACTGTTGGCTAATTTTGAATGTACAATAAGGAAAAGCACTAACAGTATAAAGGCAATAACAAGAGCAATGCAAACAAATCACAACGTTTTTGTAGTAACATAATTATCTACAGGGTGTCTCAAAAGTAGGTTTGTATTTAACGTAATTAAATTTAAATATCATATTGAATGTATTTCAGGCAAATTCTAGAAAATTTGGGACTATTTATAATTCAGGAAAATATTCGAATAAAAATTGTTTATTAAAATAAAATTCGAGGGTATAATTGAATAAAATTTAAAATTTATGAAGCAACTTAAATTACTTTGTTTTTAAATTTTTGTTTGTATGATTCTAAAGGGTGTTTTTTTCAGAGGTATAGAACTTCGAATTGAAATAAAACACAAGAAAATCGTTTTAATGTCCATCAATTTGGCTTTATTGGAAGGATAATTTTATGCCATTAATGTTTAAATATGATTTCGGGCATGTGGCCGCCGCGGCTGGCTTGAATAAAGCCAATTCTACAGGTCCAATTTTCAACCACTTTTTCGAGCATATGGGGCCGTATGTTGGCAATAACGCCACGAATGTTGGCTTCCAAGCCCCCTAACGTTTCTGGTTTGTTGGCGTAGACGAGCGACTTCACATATCCCCAAAGAAAATAATCCAATGGTGTCAAATCACACGATCTTGGTGGCCAATTGACAGGTCCATTCCGCGAAATTATGCGCTCATCGAATGTTTCCTTCAATAAATCGATTGTGACGTACGCTGCGTGGCATGTAGCGCCGTCTTGTTGGAACCACAACTCATCCACATTCATGCCATCCAATTCGGGAACAAAATAGTCGGTTAGTCGGCTCCAATTGCTGTGCACGGTGGCGAATCGATTCATTCGGGTCCTCTTCAACACTTTGCTCTACAGCGGCAATTGTTTCTTCGGTGCGCACTGTTCGACGTCTCTGCGGATGCATATTATCACATAGAGTAAACGTAGTGCGAAAACGATCCATGGTTAACCGAATTAATTGCTCTGATGGACGATTATGTCGACCATAAAATGGACGGAGCTTGCGGTAAACTTCGCGAACTGAACCATTATTTTCGAAATAAATTTGCAAGCGTTGTTCTTTTGTCAACCTGTTCATGATAAAATGGCAAACCAAACTAAATATTAATCACTTGAGAGCTGACAGAATGGCCGCCAGTTAAAAAAGTGATGCCAACTTAAAGTTCTATACCTCAATAAAAAAACACCCTATATTTATTAATCGAATAAAATTTTCAGTTTGTTTTATTTTAACATTTGGCTGAACCAACGAATTAAAAATTATTTCAAACTTCAAATGCTCCAAAAAAATTTAGGAAAAAATTTTATTAGTTATTCATTCGAATAATCGAATAAATATTTTTATTTTTAAATTTACTTAAATCAGTAAAATTCGAGAAAATAGTTCAATTAAATGAAATATATTCCGGAAATTAATTTAATTTGTTCTTAAACTCTCATACGTTTGATTCTCTTAATTATACGAATAAAATTTCAAATTTGTTTTTATTTAACATAAACGAATTAAACATTTTTTCTAACTTCAAGGACTAACTTCAGAAAATCTAGGATTATTCATAATTTAAAAAACAATTGTATTCGTTGTTTATTCGAATAATCAAATAAAAGTTTTAATTTAAAAATTATTAATTAAAATAAAATGCAAAGTCTAACTCCAGAAAATGTAGGATTATTAATAATTAAAAAAAAAATTGTATTCGTTGTTTAATCGAATAATCGAATAAAATTTTTAATTTAAAAATTAGAGATTCGAGAGAAAAATTTATTACGTAACTTAAATAATTTTTGTTTTTAAATTTTTATTCGAATAATTTTACTTATTATTCGAATAGTTTTATTGATTTTTTTTTTTTTGAAATTTATTCAAACCAATGCACTTAACTTTTTTAAGCTCTAACTCCAGAAAATTTAAGTTTTTTCATTATTTGGAAAATAATTTTATTATTTGTTTATTTGAATAATCGAATTTTAAAATTAAAAATTATAATCAAATTCTTTTAATTGATTCCATATCTTAAATTATTTTTGTTCTTAAATTTTCATTCAATTGATTTTATTTTTTATTCGAATAAAATTTTTAATTTGTTTTAAGGATTTTTCTTTTCAAACTTCAAGCTCTAACTTCAGATAATTTATAACCATTCATTAAACGGAAAAAAATTTTATTCGTTGTTTATTCGAATAATCGCATAAAAATTTTATTATATAAAACTGATTTCAGGCCAACTCAAGAAAATTTGGGATTATTTATTATTATACAGGAAAACTTTTTTGCATTATTTACTCGAATATTCGAATAAAAATTTTATATACAATTTTTTTATTAAAATAAAATTTGAGGGTATAATTGAATAAAATTTAAAATTTGTGGCGCAACTTAAATTATTTCGTTCTTAAATTATTATTTGCATAATTCTATTTATTAATCGAATAAAATTTTCAATTTGTTATTTAGCCGAACCAACAAATTAAAAATTGTTTCACACTTCAAACACTGTCTTTAAAAAATTTAGGAAAATGCTTTATTCGTTGTTCATTCGAATAATCGAAGAAAAATTTGTATTTTGAAATTACTTGAAAAAATGTATTACAAAAATTTTTATTCGTTGTTTCTTCGAATAATCGAATAAAAATTTTAATTTATAATTTTAATTGAAACAATAAAACTCAAGATAATAAATGAATACTTTTTTTAATTTGTTCCGTAATTTAAATTAATTTTGTTCTTTAATTTTCATTCGATTGATTTTATTTATTATTCGAATAAAATTTTAAATTTCTTTTTATTTAAAATTTAGTTGAACAAATGAATTACAAACTTTTCAAACTTCAAGCTATAATTACAGAAAATGTAGGATTATTCATAATTTAAAAAATTTTTATTCAATGTTTATTCGAATAATCGAATAAAAATTTTAATTTCAGAATAACTAATTACCTTGAAATAAGAGGATACTTAAACATAATTTTAAATTTACTCCGTAACTTAAAAATTTTTGTTCTTTAATTTTCATTTGTTTGATTTTATTTATTATTCGAATAAAATAATTAGCTTCTTTTTATTTACCATTAAGTTGAAAAAATTTTTTAAATTTTTTTTTCAAACTTCAAGATCTACCTCCAGAAAATTAAGGATTATTCATTATTCAAGGAAAAAATTTTTTTTCGTTTTTTAATCGAATTAAATTCAAGAGAATAGTTAAATTAAATTTAAATTTTTTTTTTTGTAACTCAAATTATTTTTATTTTTATATTTTTATTCGCTTGATTTAACTTATTAATCGAATAAAAATTTTTACTTGGTCTATTAATAATTTATTCAAGCAGACGTACTAAACAATATTTCAGATAATGCACTGTTCGAAAAAAATTAATCTGCAATTATTCGAATAACCTAATAAATATTTTACCTTATTAGATTTCAAACAACAGTAAAACTCAATAGAATAATTGAAAAAATTTTAAGAACTATTACGCATCTTATATATAGTATTTGTTCGTTTGGTTTCACTTAGTATTCGAAGCAATTTTGTTTATTTGTTTTTATTTAAAATTTGTTGAAGGAGACGTACTAAGCTTATAAGAAAATTTATGAGTTTTCATTATTCGGAACAACATTTTAAACGTTTATTTATTCGAATAACAATTTTAATTTATAAAATAAAATTCGAGAAAATAATTGAATACAATTTTAAATTTATTCCGTAACTTAAATTATTTTTTTTATTTATTCTTACTCGATTAATTTTATTTATTATTCGAATAAAATTTTTGATATACCTTTATTTAACATTTAGTTCAAAAAACGTATTAAAAGTTTTCTAACTCCTATTCCCAAATATTTATAATTATTCATTATTCAAAATATATTCTATATTCGTAGTTTATTCGAATTAAAATAAATACTAGTTTTCTTTGCTCTATTGTATGCGTGAATGGTAGATACATTATATTAGAGCTTCGAATAAAGAAGTCCAGGGGCCAAATTACGATACTCGATATGGAGCAAAATAGAATTATATTTTGATGGAGTTATATGGGAGGGACTATTTTTGTAAATCCCCGATCGATACCCACAAGAAAATTTAATTTTTATATTGCCTTATATATTATGCTCATTTGCAACTCATCTCCTTTTTAAATTTTAAACAACTGAGTGCCGACTCTGTAATTCAAAACGAAAGAAAACACTTTCGAATTAATATCTTAATGCTTCTTCTTTCGCTTTGAATTACAGAGTAGACGCTCTGTTTGCTTCAAGACGCCCAACTCAAAACAATATCGTTTTTTTTTTGTGTTATCAACTGGAATACCAGTGAATGTTTGTTTATTTTTAATTCGGTATTGCATGAAACTCATAATTTAATTCAAAAATTTTTCAACTTTTGTCGATTAATATTGCACTAACAAGGCCACTACTTTAATCTTTAAAAAGTCTCTAAATACTTTAAAAGTAAAATTTAAATAGATGTAGGGACTTATTTTTAATGTTTTAGTAGATGCTAATGCATACAATTTTAAATATAACAAACGCCTTTATTTTGATATCAAATTCTCAATCAAGAAAAAAACTGCCCTACATTTAGCTTAATATTTATTGGCGCACTCATTCCTCTTATCTTGGCAGAATAATGCATCTTTCGTGAGGATATTTTTTTTACATACAACATTTTAACAAATAACCTTCAATATATTGTTGTCATAAATTATACAAAAACCAAAAATTAAGTAAGAATTTAAACAGCAAACTCTGCTATCCAACCAGATAATTGAAAAGATAAACAATTTTTCATAGAAAAGTCAACTAAAAAAAAAATAACTAAATAAAAATTGTGAATATACGAAAAACTGTTTTAAACAATGATCTGCGTAATCTATTTTTAGGATATTTGGCGTCACCATCATTCAAGTATGTTGAGGCAAACAACATGAGAGCAACTAAAGTTGCAACAACAAATCCCTAATTTTTTATTTTTATTTTTTGTTTGCCACACTTAACTTTTAAGCTTTACAGCAGCGACCTAAATTTGAAGAAAATTTACTAAAATAAAAGCAAATCAATTTGTTTGCTTAAAACCCTTAAAACCAAGTGACTTTGTAAATAATTAGTTGTTGGAAAAATAGAGAAGAAATCAGAAAAGCAAATACCAAATCGGTAAAACTTAAAAGTTCTTATTGCCTGTCACTCAAAGTCATTTTAAAATGGCTGCTTTTCTTAAGTTTGCTTGCTGACTGGCAAAACTGTCAGCAGTAAATTTTAGTTACACTAAAAGCATTTGCAAAATTTTAATGCTTTCATTTACTTTTGCCTGCCTCTCCTCACACCCTCGCATCAGTGCATCACGTATGATTCTTACCTTATTGCTACGTAGTGTTACTTTGCCACCGCAGCGTGCACAGCAACGCGTATTACAGTAATGACAAATATGTCCAACACCATCGGCGAACTTTGTTTTAAGGCATATGTGACAGGTTGCTTCCAGCTCAACGCCGGCTTTCTTCTGCTGCTCTGAACGTTGTCGTATTTGCATTTCCAATGATATAACCTCATCTTGTTTGCGTCTGCAAAAAAAACAAGAAAGGAAAGAGAAAAAATTTAAATAAATATTGGTAAATCTTAGACAAGTTGACTGTGTGATATTAAAATCATCACTTGAAGATAATTTAAGTAGTTATACATTTTTCTATGATAAAAAAACATAAAAAGAAATAGAAAAAGCAAGTTATATAATTTTGTAACGAAAGCATATCTTTACAACTTCCCATCAAACAAAATGCTACGAATTCGTAAAGAATTCATAACGACTGGTCGACAAAATCTTCTAATGTCGTAACCGAAATATTACCGAAATCGTTAAGACTTTTGTATGAAATAGTTGACACGACTTCGCAACGATATTTAGTTACGAAATCGATACGATATTTCGGTACGAATTCGTAACAAGGTGTAGGTACGATTTCTTCTTCTAACTATGTACAGCAGAGTACCGCTTCACCGTTATGTTGCTGCTTTTGTCAACATATTTTGCACATACTTACAAAGACTTTCACAGAGTTTTACTTTTGTACTTAAGAACTAAAGTTTTACCCCCATATTTATAAAAATAAAATAAAATGAATTTGAAATTCATTTCAGGAAAATTTTGTATGGAAAATTTGAAATAAAATACATTTCAAATTCGTTCCAAATTTAATGAATATGGGGTTTATAGTACGCTTCCATATTAGACTCCTGCACAGGACCATTTATAAGACCTTTCAAGACATGAGAGATTTTTCAAATGCTTTACTACACCGAAATATTCTAAAACAAACGCTAAACAACACTGTTGGCAAGACAATCAACGGCAAAAAATGTCTTGCCAACAGTGTTGTTTTTTAGCGTTTGTTTTAGAATATTTCACTGTAGTAAAGCATTTGAAAAATCTCTCATTTCTTGAAAGTTCTTACAAATGGTCTTGTGCAGGACTTTATTCCATATACGTGTTTTGGAGCAGAAAACTTGTTTTGTTCAAAAACCAATGTTTTGCTACATAATTTCCCATAAATTTATCACATCACCAAAACACTTCAAATAAGTTGTATAATAGCCCATTCAGGCTGACGCCAAATTAAGCAATTTCGTGATTTCGGTCTAAATCAAGTCAAAATTGAGTAATTTCCCATATATTTTGCCATTTTCCAAATTAAGTTATTTTATTATTTGCTGGTGGTTCAGCGTTGTCTATATATTTCATTGTTGCTGCAACAAATCATCAGTAGACTTCAACCACACATTCTTAACAGTCACAAACCTTTTATCTCTTCTCTTGTGAATTCTCAAATAGTTCTTGAAAGTCTGTGCATGAGATAAGAGCCCTACAAGAACACTACCAGTTAAATGACCGGTCATTTAACCGGTTGGGCTTACTGATATGTCTGTTAAAGTTTCTATTAGTTTCTTAAGAGCAAAATGAAAAAAACTAACCGAAACTCTTGTGTACATGTGATTTTGCATCTCTCTCTATCTTATTAATTCCACCCGACTATGTAACATATGTCTGTGCTGCTCACTCTTATTCCTTTTATAAGGTTATGACTACGAAAATACGGGTTAGCTCCAACCAGTTAGGCAAACGTAAATACTGGTAAGCTCTAACCAGTCAGGCAAACGAAAATATTGGTTAGCTCTAACTATTAAGTCCTAACATAAATATTTGTCAATTAAAATTTACATTTTAAATCGAAGTTTTTATTTAACATAAAACAATAAATATTAATGTTCTTAAAACTAATTTAAGCAACATGCTCTTCATCTTACTAGCCAAAGATGGATGCATGCTTTCGGTCATTGGGTGTAAACGTCCGCCCAGAATTTGCTCTTATGGTATTACATTTTCCAACAAAGAGCTTTATGAACTTCCGTCATGCACGAGTTTGGATATTTTTATTCCAACATGCCCGTGGTCTTAGATGGATCCATACGTTCTATCATTTGGTATGAACGTTCGCCCAGCTGCTGATCTTGTGGTATTGCATTTACCAACAGCGAGACAAAATATTTTAAGGTCCTTAAATAAATGGCGAGAACAATTAAAACTTCTAAAACAAAATTATTTAAAAAATATATTACCGTTTTGATGCATTTGCGGAATAGCCAGAGTTGCTTGAATCTGTTGAGTGTTGTGGGCACTTTGGACATAGAAACGTTGGCCGGGTCCCATTCTAGGCAAAGAAACCACAAGCGGCATTTAGTGGGAACATTTGGCCAAGTTGTGGCATGTAACATGCCTTAATGACGGAAATTATTAAGAACATATAGTACGAATCAAAATTGATTATATTTAAAGCGCATTAAACGTAAAAAATATTTAAAATTCATTTATTTTGTCAATGCAAATTCTTGAACATGATTCCACAAATATTTCATCACTTTCCCATTATTTAGGCGTTATTTCACAGTCAGAATTTGAGGAACACCATTGGCCTTTGATTAAGGAATTTAAAACACAAAAATTACAGCCATATTGCACAATTATTTAAATTTTATTCCAAATACATGTAAAAATTGACTTTTAGAAAATTTTATTTTGTGGTTTTTCACAATCATGTGTTCACAAATGCTATGTATAGCTAGTGCTTTTTATACATGCAAAAAGTATTAGCAAGAATTATTGCATGTACGCATATAAAATATATGTTAGAGTGAAACAACTGATGCAATATATGCCTGAACTGCCACTAGCATAAATTTTTGTTCAATACGTTTTTTTCCTAAAAACCCCCAAAATTTCGAAAACCCATTTGTATGCTAATTATATTTTTTTTGACAATAAATAATCAAATAATTATAATTTATGGAAGCACTATCAATATAGTTTAATAATACTTTAATTAAAATAAAACATATATAAATATGTACAAAAATTACTATACAAAAATATGCAATAAATATTGTAAAAACAATCCTTCAAGTTTTATTGAAAAAACGAAACAATGGCAGCTCCAGTAGCAAAAATTCAACATAAAATTGTTGCATGTGTGTTAGTAAAAAAGTTTTGTTTGTGTTAGTTTCGGTCATTCATTTCTTGTAGGGAGGTTTGTGACTGTTCAGAATGTGTGGTCGAAGTCTACTGATGATTTGTTACAGCAACAATGAAATATATAGACAACGCTGAACCACCAGCAAATAAATTTCAAATTAAAATAAACTTCTGACAATATGTCGAATAATAAATTTCTTAAATGTTAAATTTAGATTTTATTTTTCATTTTGCCTTATAATTACTTTTATTGTTATCCAATGGATTTCTAATTGTATAAAGGTGTAGAAAAATAAAATAGATTCAAATCGAATATAAATTATTTGCTGGGTTTTTTGTATTAGTTTCAAAGCCTACTACGCTTATTTTTCTTTTGTGATTTTCAAAAATATTATTATTTGTAAATTCTCAAATAGTTCTTGGAAGTCTGTCCATAAGATAAGAGGTTTGTGACTGTTCAGAATGTGTGGTTGAAGTCTACTGATGATTTGTTACAGCAACAATGAAATATATAGACAACGCTGAACCACCAGCGAATAAATTTTAAGTTATTTTACTTAATTTCGATGAAATTAACAAGAAATTACAATAAACAACTCTGTTTTTGTACTGAAACTACTTTTTTTTCAAACATTAGTAAATTTACAACTATGAGAAACAACAATTAAAAGAAATAACAATTTTGACATTCAACAGTAAATTAAAAAAAGATTGAAAATTATTAAATTTATGAAAATTTTTTAAAGAAAAATGTGCTTAAGTGTAACAAAGAATTTATTCAACTGAAAAAAGTACTTCAATGTCTGCCGCAGTAAATACGATGTTTGCGAAATCAACTCAAATGTCATTCAGTACCTGCATAAACACCTTTCATTTCGTAATTTGAACTTGAAATTATTTAATTTCGTGCCAGTCTGAATGGGCTATAAGTTTTATTTAAGCTTTAGGTCCTTTTGTAAAAAATTTATAGGAATTTTATTAGTTTATCGATATTTCGCTGCAACGTTGTGTAGCTTCTTCAGAGAAATATCGATAAACTAATAAAATTGCTATAAATTTTTTACAAAAGGACCGAAAACTTAAATAAAACTTATACATATTAAATTCAAACATTGAATAAATTATTATAATATTCAAATAAGTTGTTTTCCTCCAAAACATGAACAAATTTGTTAGTGTAACACTGCGTTTCTAGCTGAAATTTCAAAAAAAAAAAGAAGCAGCAATATGCTGATAAAAAAGATGTCACTTAAACAGAATATTAAATTTTTTAAACAATTGCACAAACCACATCAGTTGTATTTATATGTTGTTTATATGCAAATGAGTGCAAAATTTACAAATCGAAATAATAATGTTTACGCCCTTGATAATAACATAAAATTGATTTCAAAAATTCGCATAACCAAAACACGCAAAAGCATAATGGAAACACTTAGAAGTGTTCCGAGAAAGACAACTAGTTTTGCTCATAGTGGGAACGTACTATTATTTTTTTTTTACAAATTCTATTAAAAAAATTGTTCAGAGAAACTAACGAAATGTCTTAACGAATTTGGTACAAAAAGTCTGACTTCATTGTAAATTATAACTTTCAACTAAAATATAATGGGCCTAATTATGAGTGTCGTATTTCGACTAAGACGACGACGATTTTATACTAGATCAAAGAAAATTTAAAAAGTCAAAATTAAAGGGTGTTCTATCAGCTAATGTAATTTTGACTATATAATTTTTGACTATGTAATTTGGCAATTCAATGTATCTTGGAATCCGTAAGAGGCAAATTCTTGAAGTTTTCAAAAACGGTAAAACAAAAAAATCCCAAAATTATATAATCACCAAACCGAAAAAATTCCAAAATTTACACAAATCGCCAAAAACGGGAAAAATCGTCAAAATTAACAAAAAATCGCCAAAAATTAAAAAAAATCGTCATAACAGAATAAAATCACCAAAATAAAAAAAAAACGCCAAAAACCGAAAAAGTTGCCAAACCGAGAAAAAAGCGCCAAAACTGAAATAAATCGCCAAACCTGAAAAAACGCAAAAAAACTATATAATATATGGGGTCAAAGTCCGTATAGTATTACATATATGGTGTCTTTACGGAATCCTTCGTGCGCGAGTCAAAGTTTCACTTTACTCAATTTATTCTATCTCTAATGTTAAGAATATATCGAGCCTTATTTTCGATTTTATCGCAGGCGACAAAAGTTTAATTTTTCAGGAGAAGGTTTTTTTTTAATTTTCAAATTGATTTTTGTACGATACGATAAAATTTTATAGGCCGTATCTTAAAAGTTATCAATAATTTTGGCATTCTGATAATTTTAAACTATGGATAGGCCCATAAAATTTTAATTTCAATAAAAAAAGTAAATTTTCGATAACATGTCGCTTACGATAAAATCGAAAATAAGGCTCGATATCATTACCTTTATATAGAAAGGCATCAACTCATTATTTCATTGAAATCGAGTTTTTTATATATAAATTCATATATCGATAGGAAAACAAAATTAAAAAAAATTTAAAAATTTCTCAGCTTCTGTTGCAAAGGATATTTATCAAAAAAGTGTTGGGAAAGTGGGAGCTGGCAAATAATTATTTTGTGGTACCAATCTTAAATTCGAAAGTCACTATTCTGAAAAAGATAGGAAAAAACTGGGAAATGGCCAAAAACATATTACTTGGCAGAGGAAAACTGTAAATGAAAGAGGTTTTCATAGCAATGTTAGACCAACTCTTTAACATACTTAATTGCAAGTGTGAGATTAAGCTATATTCAGAGTTTGAGGGTGGATGTCCAGGTGGATCTGGCTTTAAACATGAAGTTCATATCTCGTGCTCTTGTTACAGGGGTATGAAAATTCCTGTCAAAGGTCTGATGTTTATGAAGAGAGAAGGTTGAATCTATAGGACAGCATCCATCAAACTGGATTTCTAGATATACATACGTGAGCAGAGAAGTCAAACTTAATAGCAGAAGCGGCAAGAAGATAATTTAAGAATACTCGTATCGGCAAAAAAAAAGAAGGCAAAGATAGCATTAAACGTAAGTGAAGATGAACAGCCAACTACTGAATCTGCAAAAAGTTTGCACATTTCATGCAAATGATTTTGATGCCCCTTCAACTGAAAAACCAAATCTTTACAATACATTAGAATTGTGTAATGTTGCATTGCAAAGTATTAGGTATGGTTTGGGTCTACGTGCAACAGCTGCTTTTTTGGATGCTGGTTTAATTACAGAAGGAGATAGGAGACTTATAAAAAGCAGATAACTCAAATCATCAGCTTCGAAGTATTGTAAAAGAAGAGCATTACACTGTTTGTAGTCAGCCAGGTAGAAGGTTTCTTTGCCGTTTTACTCCAAAGAATGACTTAACGAAAAGAAGACCTGCTGAAGTTATTGGTAACAATCTTGTCGATTTCTTAAAGAAGAACAGCATTGATAAAAGTTTGCAGGTTATTGGTGGTGATTCAACCAATGTAAACACTGGTTGGCAAGGAGGAGTCATGCATTCATTGGCTTGAGGCAAAACTGAATCGTAAATTTATTTAGCTGAATTTTAGAATCAAGGGGGTCGGCCCTACACTTTACTCCTATAAGAGTGATGCTAGGAACACAACTGGGACGAACGACGAATTTCGTCCACGTGGACGAATTCGTCGATAAGACTTCGCTGCGTAAATTCGTCGTGTGAATACTCAGCGAATTCCTCTCTAATATTTTATAAAGTTGGTTATTGTCAGTGTGACCACATTAGCTAATTTTGGGCTAAATTTAGCTTATTTCTTCCAGATTTAGCTTTAAAATTTTTATTAGGCTATTAGCTTCTTTTTTTAGCTTTTTTAAAAACGGATTTAGCTTTTTTTAGCCTTCTTTAATCCAAATTCCGTATTCTCTAAAAATATATTAAAGACATACGTGATTTAGCTTAATTTTATTTTAAATTCTGGTCACACTGTTTATTGTATAAGTAAAGAGAATGAGAGAAAATTGGTTTTTTTCGTCGTTCGTCGGCGTACAAAATAGAAATAAATCAATCTCAGAGTTCGTCACGCACGACGAATTTCGTTCTACGTTCTACATTCATTTTCATATGAACACACCGAAAAATTCGTCGTTCGTCCCAATTGTGTTCCTAGCATAGCTCTGTGGCAGTTATGGTGTTTTTTTTTTTAAATAAATTTTTGCCTTTTTATCCCTACTTTGAGCTTTATGAGCGTTCACTTCCAATCGTCCTTATGAATATTTTTTTACGAATCTCATCAAACTAGGGTCTAGCGCATCATAATCCTGTTACTAAGAAACTCCATACATTTCTATCCCATAAACAAACAAAAAGACATATACTATTATTAAGGAAAAAAAGTTCCTAAATTTAAGTAAAAAAAAATTTCTAAGTTTAAGCAATTTTTTCTAAGTTTAAGTAAATTTTTACAAGAATCTAGTAAAAATTATTTAATATGAGTAAAAATAAAAAATTCGTATCCTTAAAAATAGTTTATAAAAATACACACAAAAATTCTCACATTCAAGGACAAGTTTACTGACTTAAAGGAAATATTTACCAAAAGTTGGAAAATGGTTTAAAAGTTTAGGGAAAATGTATCCTAAGAACGAGATTGACTCGTCTTAAATCAAAAACTAAATTTTAGGAAATGACTTACTCCTGATTAGTTCATCAAATTTGACTTACTTGAAAGATATAAAAAGTTATTCTAAATTTTAGAAAAATATTTACCAGTTTTAAGTATTTTTTCTTTAAATTATAGAATATCCCCCGTGTTCAAAAAAAAAAATATTTTAGGTTTATTAAAGGTTTATTTGACAAATTTCCCATAGAAATATGTCAAATAACCACTTAATAAACCTTAAATAGTTTTTATGAATACGGCCGTATAATCTTTTGTTTGCATTAAGCAAAAAATCTAAGTAAGTTTTTCATATTTTCGAGGAATATTTGAACTTGAAATATATTTTTTGAAAATAAAAAAAAATTTTAAAACTCAAAAATTTCAATGCTCATTCAGGCTGCGCTGTTAGGCAATTGATTAGAGTGCTTGCCTATCAGTCAGAATGTTGCTGGTTCAATACTTGTCTCCTCCCGAGGAATTTAATACGTATGTATGGTGAATTAGTTTAGAATATAATATGAAGATATAATAAAAAACATACAATGTGTGTAAGAATTGAATTAAAAATAAATATAAGCAGCAGAATTAAAGACAAAAAAAACTTTGAAAATTTTATTCAATTTGAGATCAAAGGTGAAATTTTTTTTTTTGCAAAGCTCTGAGTTTTATCGGAAAATTTTACTTAATTTAAGAAAAATTTTACTTTAATATAAAAATATAATTATTATAAACTAGTCTATTAATGAGCTAGAAATTTAATAAATATTTTATTGGTTTCAAGTAAAAAACACCTTTAACGCCATACGACAACTTTTTTTTACTCAAATTTAGAGAATTTTCCAAACTTCTAGTTAGTTTTTTTGTGTGTAGGTAATGCATATAAAGGGTGTTTTTTATTGAGGTATAGAACTTTAAGTTGGCATCACTTTTTTAACTGGCGGCCATTTTGTCAGCTGTCAAGTGATTAATATTTAGTTTGGTTTGCCATTTCATCATGAACAGGTTGACAAAAGAACAACGCTTGCAAATCGTGCAAATTTATTTCGAAAATAATGGTTTAGTTCGCGAAGTTTACCGCAAGCTCCGTCCATTTTATGGTCGACATAATCGTCCATCAGAGCAATTAATTCGGTTAACCATGGATCGTTTTCGCACTACGTTTACTCTATGTGATAATACGCATCCGCAGAGACGTCGAACAGTGCGCACCGAAGAAACAATTGCCGCTGTAGAGCAAAGTGTTGAAGAGGACCCGAATGAATCGATTCGCCACCGTGCACAGCAATTGGAGCCGACTAACCGACTATTTTGTTCCCGAATTGGATGGCATGAATGTGGATGAGTTGTGGTTCCAACAAGACGGCGCTACATGCCACACAGCGCACGTCACAATCGATTTATTGAAGGAAACATTCGATGAGCGCATAATTTCGCGGAATGGACCTGTCAATTGGCCACCAAGATCGTGTGATTTGACACCATTGGATTATTTTCTTTGGGGATATGTGAAGTCGCTCGTCTACGCCAACAAACCAGAAACGTTAGGGGACTTGGAAGCCAACATTCGTGGCGTTATTGCCAACATACGGCCCCATATGCTCGAAAAAGTGGTTGAAAATTGGACCTGTAGAATTGGCTTTATTCGAGCCAGTGGCGGCGGCCATATGCCCGAAATCATATTTAAACATTAATGGCATAAAATTATCCTTCCAATAAAGCCAAATTGATGGACATTAAAACGATTTTCTTGTGTTTTATTTCAATTCAAAGTTTTATACCTCAATAAAAAACACCCTATACATAAATATCGCTCATTTATTCAAACAACGTCATAACTCAAAAAATAGAAATTTTGAGTTAATGACGCAGAATTAATCTTCATATCGTTTTCCGTATTATGTACAAATTTTATACAAATATTTATTTTAGTCAACTCATATTTATGTGCATTATTTACTTACCGCATTATTTCATTTTGTTGCTCCTCCTCTTGCTTCTGACGACGCAGCACATTCTCAATTTGCATACGCTCGTGGGGTGTCAAGTGCGATAAATCCGGCAGTTCATCCATTCTGTCCACAAAAAAACTAATTTCTTTGTGGAATTAATATTTTTGTTTTGTTTTTAAGTTCTTTGGTTTTGTTTTGTTTTTTTTTTTTTTTTTTGTTTAAATATTATTTCTATGAATGCAGTGGACAATAAACTAGTCTTATAACGTTATCTTCTGCCACTCTCTCTCTCTATCTCTCTCTTTATGTTAATGGCTGCGTGATTGGGTGTATTTGTGCAGTGTTTTTGACTTCAAAGTAATGCCGTTTAACGTTGTTGTTGTTGTTGTTGTTTTTTTTTTGTTGTAGTTGTAATATATTTCTTTTTTTTTATTAAATTGCGTATAGTTGCAGTTTAATGTTATAATGTTAAAAAAAAATTATGTATTTTTTTTAAGTTGTTTTGACGGAAACGGAAATTTCAAACGCTTGCTGTTATTTTTGGTATGAATTTATTTCTTTATGTTAATTGTTCTTTTTTTAAGGGTTTTCTAGTTAATAAAATTTTTTTTTACAATTAATTGCAAATATGTTTTAATAGTTTCTATTTAAGTTCGTTGCTTCTTCATTTTTGTTTTTATTTTTTATTATTTTTTCTGTTTGTTTGCAGGATTTTTTTTTTTTTTTGGTTGTAATTTATTTGTTTAATTAAGTTTAATGGAAGATTTTTCTTTTTTGGTTTTATATTTTATATTAAATAGCAATGAATTTTTTGTTTAATAATAATTTGTTTTAAAGCTTTTTATTTCTTTTAAATTTGTATATAATATTATTAGTTTAGTTAGTTTTGTTTATACATTTTCCTTTTTATTTATATATTGAGTTGTAGTTAAGATTAATTCATATATATTTTATTAATAAGTAAATTTACTTGTTAGAGTTTTTTTTTATTTAATTCGAATTCAGTTTAATCACAGACTAAATTTTATGGAATTTGGTTTAATTAATTTTAATTTGTTTATAAATAAAATTTGAATAGTATGTTGAAATAAAATATTGTAATTAGTACTCGTATAATTTTATCTATTTTTTTATTTTGTTTAAGTTTATTCGTTGAAATTATTTATTTTTCTTATGTTGATATTTACAATTAAACTCTTGTTGTGTTGCTTTTTTGGGAAAGGAAAATTAAATGAATTTGTTGTATTAATTATTTTGTTTAACATGAATATTTAAGTCATCAAGGCGTATACGGTTACATTTGAATATTTTTAACTAATTTTTGTGGTTGTTTCAAAGCCAAGAAAGAAATAGCATTTCCATGTTGGTGATTTTTTTTGTTGTTGTAATTTTTAATCACTTTATTTTTATTAACATCAGTGGCCTGTTTTAATATGGAATCTGCAAGGAAAAGACCAAAAATATGTTTTAGAAATTAAAAAAAAAAAATAATGTTTCTGGTTATAGAAAGTATTTTGTAGAAAAAATCATTTAGTTTGCCATTGCATAAAAAAGTTTTATATACGAGTACTTCGCACATAAATGATTATATTAGTATATACTGAAAAACATACGCCTACGAGGGCAGACTCAAAGCTATTCAACCTGACGTTTGAAAAAATTTACTTTAGTGAAAATTGGTAACCTTGTAAACACGTGTTTTTGGTTTAGATTGGTTTTGTATTTTTTGTTTATACATAAGCAATCTCAGTGAATTTGTGAATATTTAAAAAAATCAGTCACCGTTTTGTAATTGAATATTTTCATTTACAAAACGGTGGAAAATTCTCAGCAAAACTCATGTTAAATCGTAAAGAATGAATTTAAAATTTAAGACAAGAGCACAAAAAAAATTAATTTTATATAAAAATTGTTTATGCGAAAGATTTTTAGACGTCACTAACATTTAGCAAATGTTAAAATACCCCAAAAACAAATTCATGAAAATGTTTCAATAGAACATTTGTCAATGTTTCACCGCAATAAAGTGAAGTTTTTTTTTTGTCGATTAGTAAACGTGGATAAGACATGGGTCCACCAATTTATACCAAAAATAAAGAGGGAACAGCCAAAGTAGTGTATTGGAATGATATAATTCTTTTATCTTTTAAAGGCAAAATCAAGGCGTTTTTTTTTTGATGCGGATTATTTACGCGCAGAAAAAAATATTCCTGCAATCAACAACTTTAATTGAAAATAAGACCAAAAATCAATTAAAAATGCATTTAAATCAATTAAACATTTGTTTTGAAATTTATTTAATTACAAAATTAAATTGACTCAATTACAATTTTAATTGATTTATGGTTTTAGTTTCAATTAAAGTTGCTGGTTGCGGAAATATTTTTCTCTGTTTATTGCTTATCTTTAAAGAGAATAAACATTTAACAGCTAAATTATAGCAACCAAAATTAAGGAACTATTGTGGCATTTGGCGAAAAATTAAGTGTTAGTTTCATTCAGATAATGTATCAGTTCAAAAGCGAAATTAATGAAAAAAAGATTTGCCCAGAAGGAAGAGGTCGAGATTGCGGTTAATGGCTATTTTAAGAAACAAGGCAGTTCTTACTATAGAAAAGTATAAAAGGAAGCTATTGAAAATCAGTATAAAAAATTAGATAGAAGTAAAAGCAGATTATAATAACAAATTAAGAATAACTTTTAACTTTTGTCTGCTTTCCTTCTTAAGTTGGCTAATTTTAGGACCTCCCTCGTATATGCATATAGATAATATGTATATCTACATATGAAAAGCAAAAAAATATCAGCAGCTCAGAATTTGTCGCCACAATGTTGCATTGCAGTTTATTTATTATTCATGCATGGAAAAAATATTAAACTCATCATACAAATTTTACTCTTTTAATAAGGATAAAATACAATCATACAGAAGGTCAGTTACCCAGTTATGCTATTTTTGAAAGGGAATACAGCCAAATACATTGTATTAGGACCACTCAGCTGAAGGAAAAGGACAAAATAGTATTTTGAATATGTACTATAAACCTACAAAAATAATTTTTAACAAAATTATGGATTTAACTGTAAAAAAATGAATTTTGAAAAATATAAAATCTTCCGAACGAGTAATCAAAAAAAAAACTCCAAATTTATCAGGGAAACAATTTTGAGAGGCACTAAAAAACAACAAATTGGGGAAGTCAAAACAAACAAAAAATACAAATTGTCGGACTTGGCGTGAAATGTCCCATCTATACTTCTGAATTATTTTGCAGAGCAGCTTCCCCCCCTCTCGCAAATATGTATTAAGGTAAAAGGAGGGCAGTGGAAGGCAAGCTTAAAAAAAATATAATGACTTATAATGCTTAACAAAAGTATTTACTCTACAATTCTTTTATAAATCTTTGAATACTTCAAAGCTTGAAATTTAATCTTAACGCCTGATATATGAAAGTCTACATTTACAGTTTTGATTCATTTCTTGTTGTGCTTACCAATTACTTCAGGGTGCGGTGTCGTATGAGCAATATTATTTCATTGGTATAAGGTAATTTATTATAGCATATTTTTAAGGATTCCTTACACCAAAGGTTAAAAGAAACCCTATTATTTTCAAATGATGTTTTCTCGAAAATCCTAAGAGCTACAAACTTGAAATTTTCACAGAATATATAAAATTATGTATTATGTATGTTAAAAATTAAAGGGTATTCTAAGGCGAGCAATGAAAAATGTTAAAATCCCAATTTATTATACAGACATATATATATATATATATATATATATATAAACTTTTTAAAGTTATAGGCCATTTACACCAGCACAAAATCTTAGCAGATTTTAATTAAAATCTTTATTAAAATCTATACCGTTTAGACCAACTTTTTTTGACATTTATTAAGATTTTTTATCCAAAACAAAACCCATTAACTAAAAAGTTTCCAAGACTACAACCTAATAACTGCAATGTAGCTAAGTCACACACCTTTTTAAGCAGAACGTATCTAATTCACTCATCTTTTTTATAAATATATTGTACAGGGTAGTACAAAATAAATAAAATTATTAGATTTTTATTAGATTTCCTACAAAACTACTGACAACATAGATTTTGTTTTGTATGGGAAATCTAGTAAAAAGCAGCAAGATATAGCTCGAAATCTTGCAAGTACTAGATTTCGCGGTAATGTAAATACCCTATTAGTATATTTTTAAGCAGATTACAGCAATTAACACTGAAATTTGAAAAAATAAAATTAAAGGGTAATTTCGTAACTAAATGTGTAATTTCGACACCTAAATGTGTCTTGAAAATTTTCAAAAACACTAAGACTAAAGAATCCCAAAAGATAAAAATCGCAAAAACCAAAAAAAATAATTCCAAAACGACCAAATCGCCAAGAAACGAAAAAATCGACAAAACGAACAAACACCGAAACGAAACCAGCGCCGAAATTAAAAGACATCACCAAAACTTCAAAAAACACAAAATAAAGCAATGCCAAAAATTAAAAAAAATCAAAAACGAAAAAATTGCAAAAAAAAAAAAAGGAAAAAACCTCCAAAATTCAAAAACTAAAAAAGTGCCAAAACTAAAAAAAAATTACGTTAGATATAGAATAAATCAAACAAATAAAACAAAAAATTGTTAAAAACTGAAAAAAGCGCCATTCGTTTCTAGCATATCCCAGAATAATGTGCATTTATTTCGAGCGCCAAGTTCGTTTAGAAATTTAACTCAGTCCATGACAACACCCAACCTTATCTTATTACAGTTAAATACCTTGTGTGCTATCTGGCGATTTCCCACCATAATAATTACGTGTTCCTTTTTTTCTTTGCAAAATATGAAAAAATAATAAATTATATATGATTAAAATATCTAACAAGCCATCTCATCACTACAGAAAAACTCAAATCGAAAAGATAACATTATATTTTTTTGGTGAATTAACCTGTGACATAGATAGATTAGCTGTTTATATTCGCTTAGATAATGAGCAGCTGCAGATTGCAGCTTTTTTAGTCCCAAGGCGAATTTATAGCAAGTAATATCGTATTAGGAGCTAATGATTAGCTGCTAATTTATCTGGTGTCAAATCAAGCGAAACGTTAGGAAATTTTTTAACAGCAGCAAATTTTAGACTAACCCATATGTCGACACCTAAAATCCAAAAAGCCGTAACAACCAAACAATTCAAAATAGATTTTTTGATTTATTATAATGTGATTAACCAAAGTTAAATCATAATCAATCAAAAATTCTATTTTGAATTTTTTGGTTGTTACGGCCTTTTGAATTTTAGGTAACGATATGTACATATATACGTGTTGGTTTTAATATATATCAGCATAATGACCGTAATTTCTACGAACAGATAAAGTGTCTAAGGTTTTTACCTACGATTTAGGCTTTACATTTTATTTATATCGGTACACTAATAGATTAGATTGGGTAGAAATAACGGGCAATAAGTATAGAAATATTGACCTTTCAACAGGAACAATTTTCACAGAAAAAGTTGTGACAGAATTTTGTTATCAAACTTATATTTAAACTGTTTTTATGATCTCTTATTGTCTAATTTTAATTTGATGAGTTTTAGTTCTCATTTTAAGAAATAAAAAATTTGGTGTTTTATGTATTAAATTATTAAGAATTTCGGTATTTGATCTTGCGAATTCAGTAAAATATTATTTGACTTTTTGAATTTAGTAATTGAGCACAGGATAATTTATTTTCAGTATATATTCTCTACTCTAATACCTCTACAGATACATGTACGTGTATTCCCTTTTGCAATGCTCTAGAGAATTCTTTCAGTGTATCATAAATATCGATTGGCCTGTTATAACAAAGACGCTTGCATAAGATTACAAGATGCTTATACATAAATGATAAAACAAGGCAGAAGAAGAAGAAGATTAAGAAGAATAAGAAGCATATGTACGTGTGTTTAGGGAATTGCCTCTATGCAAAGCAAGTGTTGTAATTTAAATTTAAATGGCATAAATTATGCGTAAAATTTTTTGAAACGAGCAGAAGAGATAAAATCACAAAATAATGGAAATATTTTTAAAGCAGTAAATTATGAAAATGACACAAATAAGAGATGACACAAACAAGCGTAAAAATATAGTTCTACTGCCGTATATACGATATATAATCTTGGCTTACAAAACGTTTACAAAACGAATTTTGTGTGAAAATTTGTTTAATAAACATTTTGTGAATCTTAATTATTTTTTTTTACGAATACGGCAGCTAATCTCCGTGGAAAAATAATCTTAATTTATTTTTTAATCTTTTTTTTATTTAACGACATTTAATAAATGTGAAAAAGAAATTAAATAGGTCTTAGTCGGTTAAGGTAAATGAGGAACCATAAATTTTTTTATTTTTTTTTAAGAACTTATACCTGATTTACATTAAGCATTTTTTTCATGAAATTAGTTGCATGGAAATTCTTTATTTTCCAATAGGAGACCTGGGGGAACAACTTATATTAAAAAAGTTGCCAAAAATGCATCCGAGATTCATTCTACGTAATTTTTTATATAAAATTCTCTTTTATAGCGATGCAATTAGCAAATATAGAAAGTTTCGTGTAACAAAATTCATGAAAAAATGCTTAATGTAAATCAGCTACTACTTAAAAATTTAAATTGAAAATGTTTTACTTCAAGAAAAATTATAAATAATTTAGCTAAATGTGATTAAAAATTTTTAAGCTCAAATATATATATAAACATACATTGTATATATATACAGACATTTGTATAATAAACCTTTTTTCTAATGTATTCAAAGAAAAACCTTAAAATCACATGTTTGATATGTGTCAAATAGGCAATGAGCCCAATGTTAGAGAGATTATTTCCCTTTTAACGGCATTTTATTTATAGATGCTCTCTTTAATAAAACTCACCACTAATACTACTTTCTTTTGAAATCATTAAGAAAAAACAGTTAATAATAAGTGAAAGAACAACAATTGCACTCTCTCTCTCTCTCTCTCTCTCTGCCCGTCTCTCTCAGTAGCTCTTTAGAACAAATGGAATTAAAACAGTTTTTTATAACAGTTATCTAAAGAAATTTTGTGCAATACTTAATTACATGTATGTATGTAAGTGGTGAGTTAATTGTATTTATGTATTCATTGTAACAGCTGTAAACATACAAATGAATTACAGAGAAATACTTACATAGACAAGCTCTAGCACCTGATAAAAGTTTGAATGTAAGCTTGTGTGTACATATATATGTATGTTTTTAGGTTTATCAAGGATAATCGAAAAGAACAATAAATGATAGACAACAAATGATGACAGTGAAGTTAAAATTATCTATGGCAAATGGTAGAAATAAAATAAACAGCTTTAACAGAAAAAAAATCACAAAACCAAAAGAACAATTAAAAAATAACTAATAGAAAAAAACCACACATACATTCAAGTCATTTATATGCATTTGGCCTGTTTTATTTGTAACAAATGGTTTTTTTTTTGTTTGTATGTATTTTTCTTCATTGCCACTCAAATGTTTCAAAAGGAAATAGGAAAAAGACAAATGAAAGTTTTACTTTAAATGTAATTACAAAAGTAAAAATGAAGCGTGATATGTATACGAGTAAAACTTGTGGGTGATGTTTTCATTGACCTTTTAGATAGTAAAAGCTACAGCAACAATAATATACATATATAAAATCGTACTGTTTTTGAAATTTTGTATGCAAGCAGTGATATTTTTTAACTGGCTATTTGTAAGCAAATGTTGGCGATTATATGAAAGACGATAAACAAATAATGCTACTTTATTCCCACATAGTCACAACTAAAGATATGGCAATAACTCACTCACTCATCATTCGAAAAAAAAATTATAAGGATTTATTACTTGTTTTTTTTTATTATTAAGAAACGTCTATATGCAATTCATTCAAATAAATATGCTTCGGTATTGTTTTTTTGTATTTTTATTAGCTTCCAGTTAAATAAAACAATTTAAATAAGTATTGTGCAAACATAGAAAACTAACTTTATAATAATCTGCACTCAGAAAATATACAAAAAATTTCTTTTGGTCAGCAAATTGCAAGAAACAATCAAATATTTGTGAAACCTTGCAACTCATCAGAATTTACAAAAATTTAATAGCGTTATTTTGTTTTTAAGTTAATGTTTATTTTGAATTAAAAACCTATAGAAAATCAATTGAAAATAAATAAGTAGTAAATCAAAAATATCGAAGCATTATTATTTTAAGCTAAATGATCAAACAGAAGAAATCTGCAACTTCAGGAAAAATCGCTGTCAAATTAACAAAGCCCATAATAAAATCTACGGCAGTAACTTCAAATGAGCTCAAATTGTTGTTATTTTCTTTGTAGTTTTACTTTAAAAATGTATGAAATTAATTGAAATTATGGTGGGATATTTGAGAGAATATTTATTTTTATGTGAGAGCATAAGAAAAAACGCTGTCATTCTATCTCTCGACTGCTTTCAACAGAGGTTTTTATGTTTAAATAAAAATACCCGATCCTCATGTATTTTTATCTCCTAATTACGATGGCGTCACTAATTTTTCCCCTATAAGCTTTAGTTTTAAGGATATAATGATATTTAGCCTTTGCATAATTTAAAAAAACACAATCTGGATTATTAATCTACACACAAAATTTCTTTCATTTATATATGGTCGTATTGATGCGTACATCATGATATCTTATTGTTATTATAAGGATATTAAAAATCGTGTGATTTTAGTTAAGTCCTTAAAAATTTTTGATTATAATTTTGTTGAGCCTTTTTTAAATAATCCTTTTGTATTTTTTTTACTCTAGTTTTAGAGATACTGTGCATTATAACAGAAATCAATACTTTCAATTTTTCCTTTCTCACGCCACGTTTACGTTTTAACACACACTTCAAGCTCAAATTAGATAAATGCGTAAGACTCCAAGTACATTAAAAAAAATTACTTAATAACTAAACATGAGAAACAAAAAAGCTTTAACAGAGCATTTACACTTGCATGCAATTTAGTAAATTTCAATTGGAATCTTTATGGAAATCTATACCGTTTGCAAAAAGTTTCCCTTGACATTTAGCATGATTTATTAAACCACAACCACACAACTGGAATTTAGCCAATTCACAAATCTTTTTATGCACACAGGCTGCCTTTGTAATAGAAATGTGAAAAAAATACCTGCATCACGGATACTGCATTTACTTTGTCTCGAAATCAAGTATATTTGATTTGAAATATTTGTCGAAATCTATATTGTTTACACTAAGATTTTTTAACATTTTTCATCCAAGATAAAATCCTTTATATAAAATTTTTTCTGTAACCAAAAAAATGCCGATTTAGCCTATTCGCACACCTTCAATAGAAAATTTTGTAGAGGATAGCTAATTCACTTATCCATTATATAAATATGTTATAGGGCATTTACACCTGCACAAAATCTAGCAGATTTTAACTTAAATCTTTAAAACTTTTTTCGAAATTTATCAAGATTTTTTTATTGAAAACAAAACCCAGTTTAAAACCCCTTTTTAAGCAGACCATAGCTAATTCACTCATCCGTTTTTATAAATATATTGCACAGGATAGTAAAAAATAAATAAAAAGATTAGATTTGGATTAGATTTCCTACTGAAATATTAGACTTCGTTTTGTTTGGGGAAAAGCAACTTGATTTAGCTCAAAGTCTCGTAAGTACTAAATTTCGAGTGAATGTAAATGCCCTAATAGTTTTACTAGATTTTAAGTAGATTTTTGACAAAAGCTAGTGGCGAAGTAAATTTTCTTTTATATGAGAAATCTACTAGATCTCCCCTGAAATCTCGTAGGTAGTAGATTTTGCATAAATGTATACGCACTGTTAGATAAAATATCCAACAACAGCATAAATGGCAATGAAATTGACGATATTTTTTTTGCGTAATAGTGCGTTTAGATCTTCAAAAATTTTGGGCAAGATCTAGTACATTTCCCATTCAAAAAAAAAAAAAAAAAAAAAAAAAAAAAAAAAAATATTAGAAAATTGCTCCAAAATTTAAAAGTTTATTTGATAATAAATTTTTGGGGTCAGCCACTTCCGGTTTCCCTCCACCAATTTTTTTATTAGTGAACCTTTTCCATAAGTACAAAGAATTTAAAAAGATTTGATAATAAATTTTTAGAGTGGGCCGGCCAATACAGTGAATTTTATTACTATAATTCATTCTACGATTTCGAGAAGGTTAGATAATAGGTTTATTATATCAGAAAAAGTCAAAAAATTACTAAGAATAAAATACAATTGGGGCAAAAAGACCTTAAGCGATTATTTTTATCAAACTTTAGACAGAAGAAATCCTGATTATATACGCATTTCAAAACAAATTGAATTAATCCAAATTATTATTAAAGAACAAATAGAGTTGGGAAAAGCAAAAATTTTTGGAGATAAGCTTAAAAATATAATTCCTGGTTCATTTGCTTATAAAGAAATTTTTAAAGTTATTGGAAAGAAAAACAGATCAGTTGCTAAAGATATTTCAGTAAACGGTTCAATCATTAAAAATACAGATGAAAAATTAAATGCTTTATTGGATAATTTCTCTTCTATTTACCAATTTTCTGCTCTCAGTCGAGATACATTTAATATTGAAAGAACAATAATTGATACTTTTTCTCAAATACCGAATAATATTGTTGCTTTTAATGCAGATCTTTCTTCGTTAAATATTCTAGGAAATGTAAATCTTATTTCACTTATTGATGTAGTTGAAATTTCCAATTTAATTAACAACAAAAAAATCGTGTGGGTTAGATAATATATCAAATTATTTAATTAAAAAATTTCCGAAAAATGCATTTAAGTATCTTACTATAATTTTTAACACATGCACTTCTAAAATTTCAAAATGATGTAATTCAACATCTTAGAATGCGTCAATGCACGGTTGCGATTTCTCTTGATATAGAAAAAGCTTTTGATAGAGCATATCATTACGGAATCTTATATAAAATGGTTTGATTAGCTTTTACGAAACCTATTATAAAAGTTTTTGGAAGCTTTTTTGAAAATAGAAAATTTTGTATCGAAATAATAATAATGCTCTTTCACATCAGGGAATTGTATCTTGTAGAGTTCCACAAGGTTCAATTCTGGCTCCACATCTATATAATATATTTATATCAGATTTCCCGCATGAATTTAATAGTTCTTTAGGCATTCTTTATGCAGACGATTCCCTTTTATATGCTCATGATGAATCTCCTCAAATTACACTTCAGCGTGTATCTTCACATCTACGTCATGTAAATGATTTTTATTTATTTTTTTATTTTTAAAAATAAATGTATCAAAAAGTCATGCAATGTACTTAAGGAACGCATCAGGAAAATGCAATTACAAAGTTGTTCCCGAAAGCAAACTTTTAAAATTATTTTTGAATGGTAGGGAAATTTTCATTTCAATTTCAATAAGCTTCTTAAATTCAACAAGCATGTTTTATAATGGGTGTTTTTTATTGAGGTATAGAACTTTAAGTTGGCATCACTTTTTTAACTGGCGGCCATTTTGTCAGCTGTCAAGTGATTAATATTTAGTTTGGTTTGCCATTTCATCATGAACAGGTTGACAAAAGAACAACGCTTGCAAATCGTGCAAATTTATTTCGAAAATAATGGTTCAGTTCGCGAAGTTTACCGCAAGCTCCGTCCATTTTATGGTCGACATAATCGTCCATCAGAGCAATTAATTCGGTTAACCATGGATCGTTTTCGCACTACGTTTACTCTATGTGATAATACGCATCCGCAGAGACGTCGAACAGTGCGCACCGAAGAAACAATTGCCGCTGTAGAGCAAAGTGTTGAAGAGGACCCGAATGAATCGATTCGCCACCGTGCACAGCAATTGGAGCCGACTAACCGACTATTTTGTTCCCGAGTTGGATGGCATGAATGTGGATGAGTTGTGGTTCCAACAAGACGGCGCTACATGCTACACAGCGCACGTCACAATTGATTTATTGAAGGAAACATTCGATGAGCGCATAATTTCGCGGAATGGACCTGTCAATTGGCCACCAAGATCGTGTGATTTGACACCATTGGATTATTTTCTTTGGGGATATGTGAAGTCGCTCGTCTACGCCAACAAACCAGAAACGTTAGGGGACTTGGAAGCCAACATTCGTGGCGTTATTGCCAACATACGGCCCCATATGCTCGAAAAAGTGGTTGAAAATTGGACCTGTAGAATTGGCTTTATTCGAGCCAGCCGCGGCGGCCACATGCCCGAAATCATATTTAAACATTAATGGCATAAAATTATCCTTCCAATAAAGCCAAATTGAAGGACATTAAAACGATTTTCTTGTGTTTTATTTCAATTCGAAGTTCTATACCTCTAAAAAAACACCCTGTACAATTTAGGAAGATCAAATTAAGTAAAAGGTGCTTTATCAAAATTATTCAATAATAAATATTTGGCTGAAAAATCTAAATTACTATTACACAAAGTTAGTATAAGACCTATATTATTATATGCGTTTCCAATTTGGTTCAGTATTTCACCATCTTTTATGAAAAAAATGGAGGTATTTGAAAGACATATTTTACGAAAGTGTGTAGAAAGAAATTATAAAATACGTTTAAAAAGATATTCAAATAATTATATTTATAATAAGGCTTCTATTTCACCAATTTCCGAATATGCTTTAAATTTACTAAAACGATTTATTGAAAAATTATTCTATTTTGAGGGCGATATAATGCAAGTTATGATTTCTAACGAATCTGAATTTAGTTGGTCAAATACAAATTATCTTTCTGCAATAGGTATTTTACGGGAGCCCCTAGAAAATATTTCTGGACAAAACTTTTACAAGGTAGTTACTACTGGTACCCACAGAGGTTAACATATAGTTTTTTTTTTTTTTTTAATTTAGTTTTAAGTTTAGTTATAAGTTTATATGTTTTTATTTTTTTAGTTCTAAATTTATTCTGAATAAATCACTTTATTAGAAGTTGTGGATGTGGGGAGCAAGCATTGTAAATTCTTTTTGTAAAACTTTATTTTAATTTAATAATATTTTCTTTTGATGTTTATGCTGTAATGATTTTTTTAAGTCTCAATAAAATTCATCATCATCATCATCAGAGAGGGCCAATTAAAAAAAAACAAATTTTAGTGAACCTTTTCCATAAGCAAATAAAATTTTTAAAATTTTTCACAAATGACAAAGTTATTTGATACTAACCTTTTTGGACGGGTATTTTGCCCCCGCCCCCTCCCTCTCCTCCACCAATTTCAAAAAAAAAACAGAATTAACGGACCTTTTCCTTATGCACAAAGAGTTTTGAGAATTGTTCCACAAACGACACAATAAGTGAAAAATAATTTGACAAGACATAAATATTTTAGGTGGAAGGGAGGTAGATTTAGCTTCTCCTCCTATTTGAAAAAAAAAAAGAATTGTAAACCTCTTCTATGTGCAAAAAGCATTTTAAAAACTGACCCACAGCAGACGAACTAATTTGATAATAAATTATTATTTGATAATCCAATTAAAATGTTTATTTAAGGTACCAACAGACGACATGTTTTCTACATGTGTTTTTTAAGTTTTCAACTCGTATGCTTTTCTTTATGCTTGTCAATATTGGTTAATTTACATAAGGTTTATAATTTTTGGTCACAAACGTACATGTAGTATCACTTCTTCTTTTTGATTATATAAATATCCAAGTAGTTTGTTTTATAAATGGCTTGCAGCCGTCGAAATATTTTTGGTTCCGTCGCTGTAGTACTGGCGACACAAATTTGCTTTTTTAATTTTTTCTTTTTTAAACAAGACGTTGAGGTTGTATCTAAAAATCTATACATTTTTGGACTTATTTTAATAAAACGACAACGTTAAATTAAAAAAAAATATATAATTAATTTGTTATGAAAAATACTTCATTCAGACGGCTAATCATAAAGCACATAATCAACCGCCGACGAATTTGTTCACATGACATAGACATTTGGAGCTGTATGTTTAACATAAGAAAATAGGGCACACTCTATTTCAAATATGGCCTTATGTCTTTTGTCATGTTTTTTACACAAGCAATGTTTTAAAGGTAACACACGACATGTTTCCGTTTACATATGTAAATTCTGGCACATACAATGTCGTCTGTTGGTACCTTTAGTTGTTTTTTTTTTACATTTATCATGATTTATTATCCAAGACAAAAACCACTAGCTGAAAACTTACCAAACAACTGTTATATAACTAATTCACGCACCTTTCTAAGTACAAATACTTTTTATCAACGTCCTGTACCAAGATGTCACCAGAAATCGTTCGATCGACAACTTATATTGCAAACAACAATAAAATTAGAAAATTTTTTGTTGTTGTCAATATAAGTATTCGATCGAACGATAGTTAGTATTATTTAAAGCAATTTGGCAAACAAAATATGATTTGTAAGCCAACAAATTCTTAATAAAATTTTTTTCTATACAAAAAATATTTTATTTTTATCATTCTTTATATAACTTAAAACAGCTTGTGACTTTAATTTTATGATTTAAGTTCTCGCCACTAAGGGCCAATTTCACCAACTCTATTTAAATATCAATTCATATTTAAATGTCTATTTTCATTAATTTTTGTATGGAAAAAACGACATTTAAATATGAATCGATATTTAAATAAGTTGGTGAAATTGGCCCTAAGTATATAAATACAAATTTAAATCAGTAAATAATATTTCATCTTATTATTATTTGCAACAATCATACGCCCAAATGAGCGAAGACTCTTGGGGAATAAAATTTTCTCTGCTGCCAAATTACGAACAGAAATAAGTTACTAAAATGTTGCCGCAGTTACTAAAGGAATTAAATTAAACAAGAAGTATAAATAGAAAAACAAAATGTCTACATTACTAGCTACTAAGAAACGTAAGTAGCTTTAAAATGAAAGTTTTGCTACATTATTTCATTTTCGAACTAACGAACTTGCACATCCATTTAATATAATAAATGAAGCTGATTTTTTTAATATATTCTTTAAAAATAAAATCAAACAATAACCTTTTAATACAAAAAAAAAAAAAAAAAAAAAAAAAAAAAAAAAAAACGCAGACCACATCACCACCAACAATCAGCATTAGCCAACCTTCAACTTTGTTGGAGTTAGAAAACAACAACTACAAGCAAAGCAAGATAAAATAATTTTTTATTTGGTGTTGTTGTTAACTTACACCCACATTAGCTTGATACTAGAATTTATGGCTCTTTGTTGTCATCTTTTGAAAAATTACAAGCCAGAAAAAAAAAGAATTGATAATTCTTTAGAGAAAGTTGTGATGCGAATGATGTCATGATTGTATTTAATTTTTATTCATTTTGGATATGACACCCACATGTTGTTTGTTGTAGGGGACCAAACAACGTCAATTTGTGTATGAAAGAGTATTTTTACATTTACTCTTTTCAAAGTTTGATAAAAATGTGTGGAAATACCATAATTATTGTGTCTTTAATTCAAAGGACATACATGCATACGTAATTGTACGTAATATGAGTATGTAAGAAGTTGTGGGCATGCATTTAGATATTTAATTGCGAGCAGATTTCCCACACATTTACAGGATTTTTCAATATTTCATTTTTTTCTTTAAAAATAAGGATTTATTTGTTGTATATTTTTGAAATATTCCATGCCAATTAAGGTATTTACATTGATTCAGCTCATTCAACTCATCCATATAGTACAACTACAATTACAGTTACATTTGTAACCTCGTAATGAGCAAACACATAACCACATAATGAGTATTTTAATGTTCGTATATGAAGTTGGCTTTGCAATACAATACTTTTTTGCATCGTCTATAAACATTGACTTTAAGAGAGTCGAAATCAACAACGTCATAAATCTTGCTAAGTAAGTATGAATTCGATGCGCACTTCAAACTTTCGAGTGAATATAATTCATAGACAACATTGCAATAAGTATGAGTGCGCATAAGTACAAGCAATTATAAATCATGATTAAACTCTACTCACTTTTTTACTCCTCATTGCACTTCTCTGCACTGCATTACCGTACAGTATTAATTTTTACAGGTACATAAATAATATGCAGGGCGTTTCAAGCTTTTTAAATCAATAGATCATAAAAAAAACTAGTAATACTGCATTTAAGTTGTCTCGAAATCCATAAGATTTGATTTGAAATCTTCATTGAAATTTCTATCGTTTACGCGTAGCCAAGACAAAATCTTTGGTCTAAAATTTTGTCTTAAACTAAAATCCAAAAAGTATCGACTTAACTCATTTACACACCTTCAATGGAAAATTTTATAGATCATATCTAATTCACTCACCTTATAAATAAATATCTTGTAGAGGGTAGTAGAAATAAAATAAAAGTATTAAATTTTGACAAGATTCCGTACAAATCTACTTAAAAAGTATATTTAGTTTTGTATGGGGAATTTATTGAAAAGCAACTAGATTTACCTCGAAATCTTGTAAGTACTAGATTTTGAGATAATGTTAATGCCCTATAAGATTTTTATTACTTATTTGAGGCCCTATGCTCCTTGTAGGAACGACGAGAACCTATATATTTGAATGCACACTTTGGACATTTATTTCTTTAAAAAAAATCTGTGTGGGCCTATGGTAAGAAATCGCATTCACGCAATACACGTGAGATGCTGTTAAGCTACATGAACAAAAATTGAGTAAAAAGTGTTGCAGAAATAATAATAATACTCTGTTCAATTAAGGAACAACCTATGAAATGTACTCATTCTTAAAAATTTTAATGCCCTAATTCAATAATAGGACATTTACATTACCTCAAAATCTAGTACTTATGAGATTTTGAACTAAATCTAGCTGCTTTTGACTAGATTTCCCACACAAAACAAAATATAATTTTCCAGTAGATTTGTGGGAAAACTATTGAAAATATAATATTTTTATTTTATTTTTACTACCCTGTGCAACATATTTATAAAAAAGATGATTGAATTAGCTACGGCTTGCTTAAAAAGGTGCGTGAATTGGCTACATTGCAGTTGTTTGGCTGTAGTTTTGGAAATTTTTCAGTTAATGGGCTTTGTTTTGGATTAAAAAAGTATTATTAATGTCAAAAAAAAACTAAGTGTAAATGGTATAGATTTTCATATAGATTTTAATTAAAATCTGCTTAATTTTGTGCAGGTGTAAATGCCATACAAGAAGATTTAGAACGTGTTTGTTTCTAAATCTAAAGTCCAAATAATTTTTTTTAAAAAATGTTGTTGTCTTTGATAATGAAAAATAAAAATATTATTGCCATGTTTTTAAAACATAAATATTAAATTAAAGTATTATACAATAGTTTGAAAAATAAATGAAAAATTATGTGTGTTGGATATAATGTTTGGAACAAAATTATAAAGCAAATACACGAATCTTCTGGCATAGACAATAAATAATAATTGTTTTAAAGAATCACAACTGCGGCTTTTTTTCATCCATAGAGAAGGCGATACAATCGTCTAACAGAATTAGTGCATGAATTTTCATGTGAAATAATATGAGTATTAAATTCTGGTTTGTGTCTCTGCTAGTTAAATTTGAATATATCATCGCGCATAATTTAAACCCTCATAAAGGGCGGCCCGGCCCGGGTTCTTTCGCATTAAAAAAAATTACCGATAATTTTACGTGCCGGCATCACAACCCATGTGGGCATTTTAGGCAAATAAAGCCACTCCTGGTGTTTCCGTTTTGTATTAAAAATTTTTTCAGTAGCGGTAGTATAGCTTAACTGTGTATCGATTCACATGAAAATCGGGGGCAAATAAACATTTTTGTTACGCACTCGCATGCTCGAGGCGCCGTCTCCCCATTGGACTTTTTAGGGATAAGAAAAGTAACCTCAACGAATTATTGTCACATACATGAAATTAAAAACAGAGACCAGCACACACGTAGGTAATTTATGTTAAACAAATTCTTTGGTCATAAGTCAATCCATCAAATTATAGTTATATACAAGTTGCTTACAAAAATATTGTAAATAACTAAATATAGATTCTAGTTCCCCCCTTTCATTATAAAAAGTAAAAAAAGTTTCCATTCATAAACTGTTATTTGATTTGTTTTGCTTATGCAAATGGTGCCATCGATAATGATTTTTATTGATGGTAACGATAATAAATCCAATGTTTTTATTTATACGCACACAAGATTGCGTCATAATTTTAGTTAACAGAAAAATGAAAAAGATAGAAAATACACAATGAATATAAAAGTAAAGTACATACATATGTAAATATTTTTTTAAGCATTTCATTGTGTGGATTTGGTATTTGGAGAAAACAGAAATAAAATAAAAAGAAATTAATCATGTACAAGGAGACATTGAGAAACATAAGTTATTGAAAGTATATAATTTAATATAAAAAAAACTAAAAACTTACCCATACACAATCACACTTACTTTTCAACTATTGTATATGAAAAAAAAGTGAAAGGCTTTTTATTTTTTAAGCAAAAACTATTAACATAAAAAATGGTGCCATTGGCTTTACTTACAACGGCGAAAAGGAATTAATATATCTAAGCAAATTCAATGAAGAGTTAAATAGAAACAAAGAAGAGTATTCAAACGAAAAGTGCGACCTTAGTGCGTAGCCGTGGCAAGACGCAACAAACGTATGTATATACAAACGAATGTAAAAAATGTTCAATAAATCCTCTATGCAGTTATTTACTTGCTAATTACAATATGTACTACGAGCAAAATGACTCAAATAACAAATAAATTCAATAAAGTGCGACTCTGACTCGCGCACGAAGGTTTCCGTACGAACACTAGATATGTAATTTAATACAAACTTCATCCTATATAATACATAGTTTTGGCATTTTTTTTTTCGTTTTTGGGGTCTTTTCGGTTTTTTTGTTTTGGCGTTTTTGCGTTTTTCGGTTTAGGCGATTTTTTAAGTTTTGGCTCTTTTTTTAGTTTTGACACTTTATTTTCTTGTTTTGGCGATTTCATTCGGTTTTGGGCGTTTTTTCATTTTGGTGATTTTTTTTTATTTTTGGCGATTTTTTTAATTTTTGCGATTTTTTTTTTTGTAAAAATTTGTTTTAGTTTTGGTGACATTTTGGCGTTTTTTCATTTTGGCGTTTTTTTCATTTTGGCGATTTTTTCGAATTTGGCGATTTATTTTAGTGTTAGAATTTATTTTTTAATTTTGGCGATTTTTTTCGTTTTGGCGATTTCTTTTAATTTTTGGCGATTTTTTTTTTGGTTTGGCGATTTTATAATTTTCGGTTTTTTTAGTTTTACCGTTTTTGAAACTTTCAAGTGTTTGCCTCTTACGGTTTCCAAGATATAGCAAATTGTCAAAATTACATAGTCAAAATTGCATTAACTGATGGACCACCCTTTAATTTTAATTTTTTTAAATTTTAGTGTTAATTGTTGTAGTCTGTATAAAAATACATTAATTTTACAAATTTCAAGTTTACATATGTTCATACAATTGTATGTATATTACATGGGATTTTAATATTTTTCGTTGCTCGTTTTGGAACACCCTTTAATTTTTAATTCTCATATATTTGTTGTTGTAGCGGCCAAGGTTCTACATACTGTGTCCAAATTTCAGGTCCGTAGCTCTTACGGTTCCTGAGAAAATACCGTGTGACGGACAGACGGACAGCGTAGAGAAAACAATAGTGTTCCTTTTCACCTTTGGGGTACGGAACCCTTAAAAAGAAGAAATTTAATTAACTTGCTTACCAACACATTGATGTTTGCCTCAGCACACTCACACTCATACTCACACTCTCTCGCACCACCATACTCTCTTCTACTGACATTTTTTCTTTGCAATTTACATAGAATAATTTTAATTAAACGAAGAGACTGAAGCAAAATTAAAAGAAATAAAGAAAAACAAATGTTATTGAAGGTGTTGGGAAGGCAGAATAAATTAAAATTATATTTTATAAACAACAGGTTTCCATAATCGATTTTAATTTATTGATTTTAACAGAATTTAAACCAGCCATAGAGCTTTAAATTGCCATTACTCTAACAGCAGTAGGCACAGAATTAGACTAAACGGCATCAACTGTGGGATACCAATCATTGTAACTAGAACGAACATTAAACTGTTGCAATTTATTTGAAAAATAAATTTTAATAATATACATATGTATATATTAAGAAAAAACGTCATCAATTTTATTTGGAAGGAAAAAAATTATTTTTAAAAAAAGAATTCATTTCATTAAAAAACACCAGGCTACAACTTTGTGAATATATTATTGGTAAAGACAACCAAAGTTTTTATTAATTTTTAGGGAATGTAAATAACATTAAATCTGCAGCAATAAGGAAAAAGTGCTTAAGTCATATTTGACTGTTTTGCAGGAGAGAGCACTTTTAAGCGTTAAAGTCGGTTTTTAGAAATTTATTTCTTTTACAGTTAAATTGGGAAATTCTCTATTGACCTTAACTTTTTGAGCAAACATCATTCGAAACTCTATAATTAATACATTTAAATTAAAATAAACCAATTATATATAAACTAAATTAAGCTAATTTTCCAAATGAGATTAAAAGTCTAATGCCCTAATTCAGTAAGACGCAATTTACACTATGCCTTTTCTGCTTGCCTGTGCAGGCAGGCTTTTTTAGTTTATTTGTGAGAGGGGGTGAAAAGCTTGCGGTATAGAACAAAAGGCACGAAATGAAAATTCGAGGGTATTTATGACATTTCTCTTTGCCTCTTTTGTATTCTCAGCATTAAACGTGTATATAAATGCCAAAAAGGCATGAATAAAAAAGGCTTAATGTAAATGTGTGTGACTTTTCGTAGGGGTTTCAAAAGAAAATTGTTAATACAAGGCAGGCTAAAAAGGCATAGTGTGAATTAGTGATGAGCGATAGCGTGATTTTTTAATAATGTTGCTCCTTGTTAACGTGATTTATAATTTTTTAAACTGTGACTGTGATCACAGTTTAGCAGCATTTTGTTTGTAGCAGTTCGGTTATTTTGAGAAAATCTAATAAGAAGAACAGCAGTGAAATTAAACAGTGACTGTGATCACGGTTTAACACATTTCAGCTTTTCTGATTTAAAAGTATTTATTAGTATTGGTGTTTTGATAAATACTAATAAGAAGAGCAGCAAGAACAAGCAATTAGCAATCAACCCCGTTCAAATATTGAGAATAAAAAAAAATATATAAGAGGCAGAGAGACAATAAAATTGCAAATATAAAAATTTGAGTTGTACATAGTTGCCAGAAAAGATGATTTGACGCGATTTGACGATTTTTTTCATGACAAAAGCTGAAGGTATAAAAAAAATTAATGTGGTAGCTTTATTTATTATAAAGTAAGCATGCAAGAACAATCACAGTTTGTATGAAAGAACTATATTTTCAAAACCTGTTACTTGATAAATTCAGTCACAGTTGTGATTTGTGATTTTTCAATCGCTGTGAAAAAGTAGCAGGTTTCTAAATATCGCTCAACTCTAGTGTGAATAGCGACTAAGAAGATTTAGGATGTGTTTGTTTGAAAATACTTTTGAGTTTTTGTTTTTGAATTTACTAAATTATTTTCTTCAAAAATGGTTATCTTTGATAATGAAAAATAAATTTATTATTACCATGTTTTTAAAATATAAAAATTTAATAGGGCATTTACACCTGCCCAAACTCTAGCAGATTTTAATTAAAATTTTTATGAAAATCTATGTCGTTTAGACCAATTTTTTTTTGACATTTATCAAGGTTTTTTATCCAAAACAAAACCCAATAACTAAAAAATTTCCAAAACTACAACCAAATAACTGCACTGTAGCTAAGTCACACACCTTTTTAAGCAGGACGTAGCTAATTCACGTATCTTTTTTATAAATATATTGTACAGGGTAGTACAAAATAAATCAAAATATTGGATTTTAAGTAGATTTCCTACAAATTTACTCACAAAATAGATTTTATTTTGTATGGGAAATGAAATAAAAAGCAGCAAGATTTAGTTCGAAATCTCGTAAATATTAGATTTCGAGGTAATGTAACGCTTTATAATGAAAGTAAATATTATACAATAGTTTGAAAAAGGTATAAAAAAATATGTGTTGAATATACTGTTTGGAACAAAATTATAAAGCAAATATACGAACCTTCTAGCATAGACAATAAATATTAATTGTTTAGAGCATAAAAAGGATAATGCAGGACATAGTGCAAATCGTGTGCAAAAAATCACACGAATGAATTTTGATTTTCACCAAGTTTACTTTCAGATATGCAGATTGCAAAAGTATCATTAACTTAAAATGAGGTTATCTCGGCTTAGGCACTTTTTCCTTTTTTTTTTTTGCCACAGAAATACATTGTTCAACAGTCATAACTACAAAATAAATTAAAGAACATCTTTTATTTCATTTACCTGAAACTGTTCTTTTCTGCCAAGTTAAATTTAAAATTTCGTTGAAATAAAATGAATCTGCAATTTTGGCAATGGCAATGAATTTAGGCATTAAAAATATTTTCATACAAAATTTTATTAAATACCAGAAAATATGAAAAAAGTTAGCTTATTTGGTATACACCACATACGTGATCGTGGTTGTATTTATGTATAATAACAGTCCAATTGAGTGTCTTGTGCAAATGGTCTTGCATCGTAGCAAAATGGTATAGTATGTGAATACTCACCACTATGAATTGTTAAGTGGTGAGTATCAATATAATATACCATTTTGCACATGATACAAGACAAAACTATTTGCACAAGATTGTCAATTGGGCTTATATTAAAAACTCATGTTTATTAATTTATTAATAATCAATTTCTATGGGAGGTACTCGTCTTCAACCTCTTACACTCGCCAAATTTTGGTGGAACATGCAGCTTGTTTTAAGAGCTATCCACGTCTAATTAAGTGTGCCTAGCTATTGTAGCTCTGAAAAAAAAATAATTATTTTATTAGGGGGGGATAAACGCCTCACCCTCGTCCTATACCGCCAATGCCTTGTTTGAACTTGTAATGTGTTCTAAAAGCTAAGCATCTGAAATTTAGTGACCCTCACTATGTTAAATTGTGGAGATATTTATTGCTGCCTTTGGTCCCACTGTGCAGCGTTACAAAAAGCCAAGAGTTGTTAACGTAGCGTTAAAACAAGTGACAACATGTGTTGTTATATTTATCTAAGGCCTTGTTTATGTATGTACATACATATGTACTTATGTATGTATGCATGTATGTCCATACCGCTCATTTACTCATAGAACGTCATAGCTCAAAAAATTAAATTTTTTAAGTTAATGATGCAGAATTGATCCTCATGCCGTTTTTCATATTGAGTAAAAATTTCATACAAATATCTTGTTTACTCGATTCTTGAAAGCAAAATAAAATTTTGTTTTGCTAATAAAAAGTGTGTAAATTGAAAACTTCAAAGTTGTTTTCTGGCAAACTAAATAAGCGATATATACTGCATATGTATGTATGTTAGTGAAGGGTATATAAGATTCGGCACAAACCAATATAATACTCTGAGTTATTTAAAATATATTTTTTTTCATATCGCTTGTAAAATTTCTCATAATATTTTTTTTTGTTTTTTGCAATAAATTTATAAAATTTAAAAAAAGTCTCTACAAAATACTACCAAATGAAAAAAAACCACACGCGAAGAAAAGATATGGTTGTAGAATGGTTGAGAAAACAATATTATGTTCTCTGAAACAAATGTGTGGTCGTCGAAAACTAGTTATTGTTATTTTAAACATTTATTTCGTTACGATAAACAGAGTAATGTTTGAATTTAATAATTACATTATCACATCCATATAAAAGTCTGTTATGGTTAGAGTTTAACAATATAGTCTTGTTAAAAATTTATGACTACAACATAATTTGTATTATTATTTAAAAATAATATAATGCAAATAACAATGTAATGTTATCCAAAACCATACTATGTTAAGTTTTTAAAAAATTCTTTTTCAGAAACATCTGTCAGTTCAGTATTTCGTTTGTAATCTATCGGTATTGCACGGGTGGTGTTAAATAAATAAATAAATAAAGAATAAACAAAAGGGTAGACCAATAAAAATATATAAACATTTGTGTATCTCTTTATACAGACATGTCAGTATGTCGTGTAAGTATAAATTTCTATATATACATTTTATTTCAACAATATTAAATTATTTTTATTTAGATTTTGACGCACAGCTGTTTCTACAATAAATATATGATTAAAAAATAAAATAGTGATATTCTATTAAATAATAGTGTGGTCGTATGTAACAATATTAATATAATATTAGAACATGGTATGGTGAGTCTCAATTATATTTTAGTCACATCTAACAATAATTTTGTCATATTTACAATACTAGGATTATAATATAATTAACTCAGATAATAATATTGTTAAAGTTTTTTTTCTATTAACAATAATATGATTTGACTGCAACCATATAATTCAATCATAGTATGTTGCTGTTTACCTCAACCATATTTTTTCTTTACGTGCAGTCACCAAAAGAAAGTAAACTTTCATATTTCTTTACTTACAATTATATTCGGTTGTTGGTTTGTTTGTTGTACAAACGGCGTTGTGTTATTATTCGTTGTTATTTTAAATAATCCTTAATGTTGTTGCACTTGTTGATGTTTGCTGGCTTAAGTTTGCTGATTAGATTAGTTGTTTTGGGGGAAATTTCTCTATATATAATCGTGTATTATGCTCTTATATTAAAATGTAAATATTTCTTTTAAGCTTATGTTTAAAAAGCAAATAATTTTAAGGAAATATCTTGCATATAAATTGTTAGTGGCTATCTTTAAAGGTTTGTTTAATTTAATATTTTATATGTATATACGAGTTCTTTCATGTCAAACGTGGTTGCCTTGACTCTTGCAGTTTTAACGATGATAATTTATTGTTAATAACAAATGACCAGAAGGAACGATTATATCAAGCGAATGGGAATTCACCTTTTCAGTTAAGTATAAAATTTCTTAGACAGTTAGAGAGAGCGAAAGATAGAGAGATTTGAGAGAGCTAGAGCAAAAACATATTTTGTTGTTGTTTATAATTCAACTGAGGGAGGAACTTTTGAAGATTTTCCTTGGGGACTGCTGGTTTTAAATAATTTATGAAAACAGAATTTCTTTGGTACATAAAATTTTCTTTTAAGTTAAATTCATAGAGGCACATTTATATGTTAATTTTAAATTTAATTATTTACACTTTTTACACATGAACATTTTTGTCTAATATGATGTTTAGTAATTTATAGTTTTTGTTTTTTGCCACTTTGACTATTGAAAATAAAAATGATTTTATTATGTGTCAGCTAAATATATCCCTTAGCCCCGTTTTCTTAAAGTTCTTTTCTGAGACCACGAGAGAGATTGAGGCAGGAATACAGAAAAAGCAAAATAAATAGAGTAAAAAGTTAAAGCAAAAACAAAGAAGTAAAATTATGGAGCAAGCGTTTTGAATGAAATTGAAATACTTCAGTGTACAATTTTTTCTTTTTAACACTTTTATTTTACTTTTATTTAATGAGAGTCATTTGTGTGGGTGTGTGTGTGTGTGTTTGTTTGCAATTGTTTCAATGCTCAAGTCGGTAGTGGTGAGTTTATGTTGAGAGCAAACATTCCATAGTTAGTTGAACTTTGAATTCGCTTTATCAGCACACTTGTCAAATCTCTTCAAAATTGTTCCTTGTTAAAGTTGCTTTTGTGGTTAATGCTTTTCATATTCATTTTTCCTTTCATTATTTCTTTTTTAATTTTTATCTATATGTACTTTGGGTGGTGGTGCATTTCAAAGAGTTTCAGTTATACTTTTTTTACGCTTTCCTCTGATTAATTGCCCTTTTACTGTCTCGTTACATATATTTTTCTTGAACTGCTTATTCTTCTTTTTGTTCATGGTTATACACAACTATTTACATAGAGTTTTTTTTTCATTTTTCCTTAAAATGTTCATATGTTTAATATATTACATATTTTTTTAATAAAGAAATTGCTTTGAATATTGAAAGAAAAAATTTTAAATTTTAGTCTAAGAAAACTCTTTAAAAAGTAATTTATGTTCTTTTTACCTTCAAACATAAGCCAACAGCCTTTTAACTTAAAAGAAGTCGAGTAACAGCTTAGAAAAGTAAAACAAAAATGTAATTTTAACCTTTTTTCACATTATTGTATACAGAAATTTTCATTTCCTTTGCTCAGAGTAATTGAATATTTTTTTTCTTTTCATTTTTCTGGCATATCAAAAAATTATTTAATATATGTTTTCCAACTTGATTTTAAAACTTTATGTTTAATAAATTTCTTTTATAAGCTTAAAGGTTTCTTGGTTTATTTTTTATATGTATATTTAAATTTTTTTGTGAAAAAAAATGTTTATCTAATTTATATGATTTTTTTTTTGTACACATTGTTCCTTGAAGTTTCTTTCTTTTTCATATAATGAAGGGTTCTTTTTTTTATCTAAAAATGCATGTATGTATATATATATGTATATATATATATATATTTTTTTTTTGCTTTTAGCTTTAAATTGTTTCTATTTTACGCGCTATACGACGACGACGACGGCGACACCACTACACGACGACTACTAGTCCGGCTGTAGAGAAGCTGTTAACTTTAAATATCAACTACTAAACGTATAACATTATGAAAAAACTTACCACGCTGCCAGTGGTGGTGAGTTTCCTATATGACAACAATTTTGTTCCCTTTTTTCTTCTTCTTTTGTTATTCTTATTTTCTATTATTTTTATTCTATTAATGTGCGTTGAACTGTTGCTAATGCTGCGATTTTCGAAATTTCTACAGCGATTTTAACTCTAAGTGTTCACAGACAAAAAAAAAATATTAAAGCTTTTTTTATTTTTTGAAATATGTATGTTTCGAGGCTGATTTTATGTTTTATTATTTTCTTTTTTTTCTGTTTTATGAATTTATACCCCCATATTTATAAAAAAAAATAAAATGAATTTAAAACTCATTTTGGGAAAAGTTTGTATGGAAAATTTTAAATAAAATACATTTCAAATTCGTTTAAAATTTTATGAAATTATTTCAATAAACAAACTAGGGTTTTCATGAGAACTCTTAAAATTCCCATTTGTGCAATTGGGCAAATTTGCGAGACTTGTTTCATGAAGCCCCTTTTCAACTTTTGCGCAAACAAATAAATGAAATGTCAAAAAAATTAATATATTAAAAATAAAAAATTTAATTTCAAGCAGTTTTTAAATTAAATATATATGTGACGTGCAAAATAGAAAGGGACCTGAGGGTAAAAACCGGTTTTGTTCAGGAGAGCCATTTTAAAGATTTAAATACGTGTATCTTTGGTGTACCATCATCTCTGGGAGGGAAGACTGTTTGGGCATGGGAAAATTGATTTTTTTTTTTGAAAATTGATTTTGTTTACCCTTAGGTCCTTTCCTCTATGCGCTGTCACATATTTATATATTTCTATAAAAATAAAAAGTGTGTGTGTGTATCTAAAAAAAACCAAAAAGTTGTAGTTTAATAAATGCACAATTGCACAGCTTAAGTTTACGAGTTAAAATTGTTGGGCAAAGTAATCAGGTTTGTTTAAATAAATTTCCATAAAATTGCACAGTATGCGAGACTTTTGAACATTCTCATGAAAACCCTTAATAATAATTTTTTTACGAATTTTCCTACTTCAGTTAAAATATTATTTGATTTTTTTTTTAATTTAATAATTGAATACAAAAAAGTGTTTTCTGTCTTTGTTAATTATTTCTACCAGATAGATCTTTTTTACATATATTTTGTTTTTCATTTTTTTCCGCATTCCTAAAGAAACTAGTGAATTTTATTATTTTGTGTTTTTCATAAATTATGTATTAAAATTTCTTATTTATATTTGACGAGCATCAATGTTAGTTATTTTTAGGGTTCCGTACACCAAAGGTGAAAAGGGACCCTATTGTTTTCGCTACGCTGTCCGTCTGTCCGTCACACAGTATTTTCTCAGGAACCGTAAGAGCTACGGACCTGAAATTTGGACACAGTATTTAGAACCTTGCCCGCTACAACAACAAATACATGAGAATTAAAAATTAAAGGGTGTTCCAAAACGAGCAAAGAAAAATGTTAAAATCCCATGTAATATACATACAATTGTATGAACATATGTGTATTGAAACTTGAAATTTGTAAAATTAGTGTATTTTTATACAGACTACAACAGTTAACACTAAAATTTAAAAAAAATTAAATTAAAGGGTGGTCCATCAGTTAATGCAATTTTGACTATGTAATTTTGACAATTTGCTATATCTTGGAAACCGTAAGAGGCAAACACTTGAAATTTTCAAAAACGGTAAAACTAAAAAAAAAACGATAATTATAAAATCGCCAAAATTAAAAAAAAAAAATCTAACACTAAAATAAATCGCCAAATTCGAAAAAATCGCCAAAATGAAAAAAACGCCAAAAATCGAAAAAAATCGCCAAAACGCGAAAATGTCACCAAAACTAAAAAAAAAATTTAAATAAAAAAAAATCGCAAAAATGAAGAAAATCGCCAAAAAAAAAATAAAAAAAAATCGCCAAAATGAAAAAACGCCAAAAGCCGAAAAAAATCGCCAAAACAAGAAAATAAAGTGTCAAAACTAAAAAAAGAGCCAAAACTTAAAAAAATCGCCAAAACCGAAAAAACGCAAAAACCGCCAAAACAAAAAAATCGAAAAGACCCCAAAAACGAAAAAAATGCCAAAAGTATATATTATATAGGATGAAGTTTGTATTAAATTACATATCTAGTGTTAGTGTGGAACCCTTCGTGCGCGAGTTAGAGTCGTACTTTACTGAATTTATTAATTAATTTTAAAACAAAAACGTCCTAAATATTTTTACTAAATTAGAGCATCAGTCTGGCATAAGTATTACGAACTTTGAATACTTAATATATATATTTTTTTTTTTTTTTTTTTTTTTTTTTTTTTTTGTAAAAACCTCAACATTTGCATTATTTTGTTTTTAATACACATTAAGCTTTTCTCTTTTTATTACCACAACATAGCAAATCCTCTAAGTGCGTTAACGTGTGACTTGTTGGTGTTTTTTCTTTTCTTTTTTATTTTTACCCATCATCCTTTTATTTCAAAGTTCAACTGAGTGGTGATTTTTCTTGTGTTCTATTGACATTTGTTAACCATTAACAATTGTTTTCGTTCCCATTTTTTAAGTATTCTATTTATTTTTTAATTAATGTTGTGCCTGTTGTGGTTTTTTCTATTTCAGAATTGTGATTTATTAAAACAACTGGGGAAATGAAACTGCAGCCTTAAAGTTCACATTGCTATAATTTAAAACATTATGGCAATAGGATCTGCATGACTACCGGTTGAATGTTTAAAATAATTTTTGTTCTTTAACGCTATAAGTTGACTTAAGTTTTTGATCATAAGCATTTGTGTGCACAAAAAAAACTAGCTTTTTGAAAGAAAATAAGTTTTAAGTTTCTAATTTATATACACCGCAATGAAGATATAAGTATTATTTCTTTTCTCAAAAGGAGCGTGTATAAGCGTTTTACATGGATTTTTACCTCAAGATGAAATGTGATATAATGTGTTTTTCAGCATTATTCAGTTCGAAAACACATTTGTGAGATATGTCTGTATTCCAATAAAGCAGCGATGTAAAAGTATGTATTATGCATTTTTTTTTATAAAATTATCTTCTATTAAGTGAGAAGATTTAGGACGTTTTTGTTTGAAAGTACTAAATTATTTTCTTCAAAAATGGTTGTTGTCTTTGATAATGAAAAATAAAAATAATATTGCCATATTTTTAAAACATAAAAATTAAATTAAAGTATTATATCTACAATAGTTTGAAAAATATATAAAAAAATTTGTGTTGGAGATAATGTTTGGAACAAAATCATAATGCAAACTTAATACTAAAAATCCTCAGAACTCAAAATTTATTCAAACTAGTTTGTTTTTATAGAAGAGAGTTTTACTCCTATCAAAGGAAAAGTTTTTTATACCCTTTACCAAAAAATGGTAAAAGGGTATATATAGGTTTGTCATTCCGTTGTATTGAAAATCAGCAAAATCGAGCAGACGGTTTCAGAGCTGGGAAACTTAAACTTCATTTTGCCATACAAAATAACTACCGAAAACTACTTATTATTATTTTATTATTAAATAAACTCATTTTATACTTCAGTATGAATAAAATTAGTATTTCTAATTAAAAAAAAATTAAAAAGACGTTTCCAGGGTTTGAAAGCTTTAACTTTTTTTCTTATACAAAAGTAACTTACTAAAACAAATTTTTCCTTTTTTTCTATAAATTAGACATATCTTATGTTCTTAAAAAAAGAGATTGATGTCAGAAATCAGAAAAACAAACAGGATGATTCCAGGGTTGGAAAACCTAAAATTTTTGTGAAGTTTAAAATTAACTACCGTAAACTAATTTTTTATTTATTTTTATTTTATATTTATTATTATTTTTTTTTATACTTCACCACGAATAAAGTTAGGTTTTCAAACAAAAAAAAAATTAAAAAATTTAAAAATACGTTTCCAGGGTTGGAAAACTTTGACTTTTTTTCTTATACAAAAGCAACTTACTAAAACAAAATTTTCCTTTGTTTCTATATCTTATATTCTTAAAAGAAAAAGATTGGTGTAAGAAATCAGAAAAATTAAAAATGATGATTCCAGGGTTGGGAAACTGAAACTTTTTGTGATATAAAAAATTAAATACCGAAAATTAATTTCTATTTTTTTTAAATAAATAAACTTATTTTATGTTTCAGTACGAATTAAATTGGTATTTCAAATTAAAAATTGAACTTCGAAAAATTAAAAAGATGATTCCAGGGTTAGAAAACCTGAACTTTTTTTATACTAAAACAAATTTTTCCTTTTTTTCTATAAATTAAACATATCTTACATTCTTAAAAAAAGAGATTGGTGTAAGAAATCAGAAAATTCAAAAAGGATAATTTCAGGGTTGGAAAACCCACACTTTTTGTAATATAAAAAATTAGCTACCGAAAACTAATTTATATTTTTTTTTATAAAATAAACTTATTTTATACTTCAGTACGAAAGAATTTGGTATTTCAAATTAAAACGAAATTTAAACACTTAAAACGACATTTCCAGGGTTGGAAAATCTTATTTTTATATACAAAAGTAACTTACTAAAACAAATTTTTCCTTTTTTAATATAAATTAAACCCATCTTACATTCTTAAAAAAAGATTGATATAAGAAATCAGAAAAATCAATAAGGAGGATTCCAGGGTTGGGAAACTTACACTCTTTGTGATATAAAAAATTAATTACCGAAAACTAATTTTTATTTTTTTTACTAAATAAAATTATTTTATGATTGAGTACGAATAAAATTAGTATTTCAAAAAAAAAAAAACAATTAAAAAAATAAAAACTTGATTCCAGGGTTGGAAAACTTTAATTTTTTTTTTGGACAAAAGTACCTTAGTAAAACAAATTTTTCTATTTCTTTATAAACTAAACATATCTTATATTTCTAAAAGAAAAATATTGGTTCAAGAAATCGGAAAAATCAAGAAGGATGATTTCAGGGTTGGAAAAGTTACACTTTTTGTGATATATAAAGGTAACTATGTCTAATTAATTTTTATCTTTGCCTTTATAAATTATACATATTTTACGTTTTGGAAATAAAAGTTTTTTGTAGAAAACTATAAAAATAAAAACCACAGCTCCAGAGCTGGAAACTTTGAACTTTTTTTTCTGGATATTAAAGTAAATAAATAAAGCATTTTTTTTTTGAATTTTCTTTTTTCACTTAACACACTTTCTATATTTTTTAAGAACTACTAGATTGGTATAAGGAATCGGAAAAATCTAAAATGATGATTTTAGGGTTTGAAAATTAATTTTTTTTGTACATAAAAGTAACTAGGTCAAATGATTTTTTTCTTTTTGTTTATATTTTATGTATGTGCTTATGTATGTATCTCTATTTTACATTAAAGCACTTTGGTAAAGGGTATATAAGATTCGGCACAGCCGAATATAGTACTCTGACATGTTTTAATCTCAGTTTTACTGAAAAAAAAAATACCTTTATTGTGCGATAATAATAAAATTACTTTTGCTGTGTAAACCTTTTTTACACATTTTTTCTATTTTCGAAATATATTATACCCGTTTAGGTTTTAACGGGTAACATAGGTTTATGTTTTGTCCGATAATGTCAAACGTGACCGGGAAACAAATTTAAAGTGAAAATGTCAAACTAAAACGGATTTTTTTTTTTTTTTTTGACAATAGACACAACAATTAAATTTAAATTATCCCTATAATTGGTGCTTAATTTGATTTTGAGCAATTTTTCGTTTTTAAAATAATTGCAAAATACCAAGATATTTGCATATGACAAAAAAAAAAGTAATTTTTGTGTCTAACGATATAAGCGCTGGTTTCAGCGAAGCTTGAAGCAAATATTTTAAAGTGACTAATTTTGGGATATAGTGTACTGATGTCTTTTTGAAATGGTTTTAATTTTCCCACAAAAAAGTTAACGACATTTTTAAAATTCAATTTAAGGCACAGTCTTATGTGGCATGTCGCATGTGACATTTTGCGCGTGACATGTAGCATGTGAAATGTCGCACGTGACATTTTTCCCTCCTGATATTTATATTGTTATTGTTACTTCTTTTACGCTTTTATAAATAAACAACCTAAGTAAAATTATTTTAAAATTAACAGAAGTATTTACATTTAATTTAGCATAGTAACAAGATATTTAACAAAAATATGTATCATGAATTAAGTAGTATTTGTAGTTATATAAAACAAATTTAAATGGAAACAGTATTAGGAAGCACATTTTTTTTTTTTTTTTTTTTTTTTTTTTGTAGTAGTCAATTCTATCTAATCAAAAAAGCTATACCACTCAAAGATTTATGTGGATGCTTCTTTAACTGCTTCTTCTTTTAACTGGCTCTGATTCAAAATCGACTGATTTTTGTCACATATAAGATTAGTTATAGTTGAAAATACGATGAAAAAAAGTGTTTTCAAAAACTTTTCGGTGGAATTGACCATTTGCTTTAGGAGTATTAAAAACTGTTTATTGATTTTTTATCACAAGCACATATAAATACTTACAGATAGTTAGAATACAAACCACTATGTTATTTTCGTTTGTTTTTTAATTACAAAAAAAAATAGTAATGATAATTCAGAAATTTAAAATTTTGATGGGCGTGCCTGTGCCTATTTTTTAAATGCAAGATTTTGTATTTTTCAGAGCTCAAGGTGCGTGTTAAATCTTGTAAAAATCGATAACGTGGATTTACTTAAATTAAAATATTAAATTTTAATGGGCTTGACACCACCCATATTTTTGAATGGGAAATTGTGTCTATTTTAGAGCTCAAGGCGTAACCCTGCCCATTTTTTCAACTTTCAAATTGTGTAATTTTTACCATCGGGCTATGAAGTAACACTTCCAAAAATAAAAAATATAAAATAGAGACATATAAGAGACCTCTGCTTTTTTTTAGAAATCGTTTAAAAAGAATCGTGAAAACGCGCGTATGAGTGATATTCAATTAACTTAACAATTAAATATTAGTCATACGCCCTTATGAGATCACTGACAATGAAATAAAATAGTAAAGCATGTTTTTAGGATCAATAATTATTTCTAGCAGCTACGTTCAAACACAAATACGGTGATATATGCATTTGGGGTAAACAGCTTTGAAAGCTCTTAAATTTCCCAGCAAAAAATTAGACATTATTAATGAGTTACTTTTTTGAGTGCCAAATTGAAGTAGTCGCTTACAAATCACATTGCATAAAATTTTAAAATTAAGAAGCAGGAGTTGAACATATTCTTTGGGGTTTAAAGGATGACGTGAAAATATTGCAAAAATATGTAGTTATTTTAAATAAACTATATACTTATTTCTAAATTGCCTACACAGAAAAGATTATTCCCAAAAAATTTTCAAACAAACGTGTGTTTTGAAATATAATTTAGTTTCAGTAAATATTTCTTACTGTTCCAGTAAATTATTTGTTCCAATTTTATTTTATGTAAAAAAAACTGTATAGAATGAAAATTAACTACATAAAGTAAAATTTGTAAACAAATTTTTTAGATTTATTTTTTTTTATATTTAAATTTGTTACACCTAATTCACACGAAGACTTTTATGAAGTCTATTTTTCGACGTCACTTTTTGTTTGTTAGCGAACGGGGTAGAGAAGAAAGAGGGGTAGAAAAAATGACTCGATTTCTGTTTTCCATGGTTTTTTCATATTTCTCTTTACATTGCTCTTGTTGTTATTGTTGTTACGTTTAATGATACTCTTCCATCTTATTGTTATTTTTTATTGTTACTCTTCTAGCTTATTGGCTATATGAGTGGAGAGAAGTAAAATTAGACGTCCAAAAAAAAAACATCGTATGAATGCAACGAATTTTTGGTAGCAACTTCAAAAGAGAATTAAGAAAAATAGACGTCATAAATTTCACCGTGTGAATTAGCACTTAGTTTCAGTTAAATTTATTTGTATATAATGTAAAAAAATTTGTCTGATTTTCTTTAATTTTTTCTACAAACTATTTTATAGATATAAAAAACATTTTATTTTATTTTTTAAGATTTTGGTTTGCGATTTTCAAACTTATTATATTTGTATATTGTGATTCTCAATATAGTATTAAGAGTCTTACTATAAACATACGGAGTTTGTTAGCTAAATTTAAAAATTTTTTGGGTTGAAGTCTACTGACGAGTTCCAAAAGCGGGAACGAAATGCTTAACCATAAAAACAAGCCAATTTTTTAAAGTTATTTTTTTCAAATAAAACTTTTAATAATTTAAAAAAAAAAATTGGTAAGAATTGTTATTTATTCAGTTAATTTATTTTCTGATAGTACAAAAAAATTTAGTGAATGTGTTTGTAAATTATAAAAAAAAAATCCTGAATAATACAAAAAAAATCTGCAAAAATGTTTTTCTGTTCCTATTAATACATTCGACTGAAAATATTTTGAGTTTCAGTTAACTTTTTTCTCTAATGCCATAATAAGTTAACTAAAAATAAACTTTCTACCAGTTAAATTTTTACAAAGTTGTTATCAGAATCTACAGATTTCTTTCTAGGTCCGCATTCACACAAAATATTTACTGATTCAATGAATTTGGTTACTGAAAACGCAATTAAGTTTTTTCTGTGTACTTTTTTTACGTTTATTTATTCAGAATTTTTAAATTGTATAAAATAGTATGGAATATAATTTATAAATACAATGTCCCCTAACGGACTCTCAAGTAAACTATTTAAAAATTATTATTTACATTTTGGAAAATTGTTATTTATATATAATTAGTTCCAAATAATTTATTTAATTTTTGTTTTTCATAAAAGTTCATCAATCAAAACACTTGAATTTTTTTAATTTTTGTTTTTCATAAAAGCTCATCAATCAAAACACTTGAACATTCTCTAAATATAGTACTCATAAGTATTAATACAGACACGGATACGAATAAAATATAATCCACTTCAGTTAAGTTTATAAAATAAGTATTATAAAATATTGTATTTCATAGTAAAACAATACTTTTTTTTTTAACTTATACCTGATTTACATTAAGCATTTTTTCATGAAATTTCATGAATTTTGTTGCACGCAACTTTTTCTATTTGCTAATTGCAGCGCTATAAAAGAGAATTTTGTATAAAAAAAGGGCGTAAAATGAATCCCTGATACATTTTTAACAACTGCTTTAATACGAGTTGGTCCTCCAGGCCTCCTATTGACAAATAAAAAATTTTCATGCAACTAATTTCATGAAAAAAATGCTTAATGTAAATTAGCTTTAGAAAAGTGAGAATCTGACTCGCGCACGAAGGATTCCGTACGAACACTAGATATGTAATTTAATACAAACTTCATCCTATATAATATATAGTTTTGGCATTTTTTTCGTTTTCGGGGTCTTTTCGGTTTTTTTGTTTTGGCGTTTTTTGCGTTTTTTTCGGTTTTGGCGATTTTTTTATGTTTTGGCTCTTTTTTTTGTTTTGACACTTTATTTTCTTGTTTTGGCGATTTTTTTCTGTTTTTGGCGTTTTTTCATTTTGGCGATTTTTTTCATTTTTGCGATTTTTTTTATACAAAATTTTTTTTTATTTTTGTCGACATTTTCGCGTAATGGCGATTTTTTCGATTTTTGGCGTTTTTTTTTCATTTTGGCGTTTTTTTTTCATTTTGGCGATTTTTTCGAATATTGCTATTTATTTTAGTGTTAGAAATTTTTTTTAAATTTTTGGCGATTTTTTTCGTTTTGGCGATTTTTTTTTAATTTTTGGCGATTTTTTTTTTTTTTTTTGGTTTGGCGATTTTATAATTTTCGTTTTTTTTAGTCCTACCGTTTTTGAAAATTTCAAGTGTTTGCCTCTTACGGTTTCCCAGATATAGCAAATTGTCAAAATTACATAGTCAAAATTGTATTAACTGATGGACCACCCTTTAATTTAATTTTTTTTTAAATTTTAGTGTTAATTGTTGCAGTCTGTATAAAAATACACTAATTTTACAAATTTCAAGTTTCAATATACATATGTTCATACAATTGTATGTATATTACATGGGATTTTAACATTTTTCGTTGCTCGTTTTGGAACACCCTTTAATTTTTAACTCTCATGTATTTCTTGTTGTAGCGGCCTAGGTTCTACATACTCTGTCCAAATTAGTATAATAAAATCTGTTAAGCCGAATTAAATGAACGCGAGGGTTCAAACTTGGTGGGCGTTGTTTCGCCCTGTTCTTAAAAACGATGGCATAAAAGTAATGTCTGTATAAATTTGTATTAGAATCGCTTGTGTTTAATCTCTAATTTAAAACTTTTAATTGTGAAGATTTAAGGGCGTGGCCCCGTCTCCCTAGTTAAAAATTCCAAATTTTTTAGTTTTTTTTTTTTTTTGGTATAAGCTCACTTAGAACTACTTATGTGACAAGTTTCAGTTTATATTGTTATGGTCGTAACCCCGATCACTTTATGAACTTAAGATTTCTCTGTACCTATAGCTGATGATTCATGTAATGTTTCGTATAAATAAGCTTATGAGAAATACATAAATAGCAGCATAAAATCCGATAAGCTGAAGCAGAAAGTCAAAATTTTATGGGCGCGATCAATTTTAACTTTTTAATAAAATTGGCTTTAGGCTTCATCATTGCTTTAGAACTCAAGCTATAAACGTTTACGCTTGATATGCTCGCACGCTTTAAAATAGACAGTAAATCTACTTTTTTTAATTCTTAGAGTGAAAACATTTTATAATTTTTACTCTGCATTTTGCATTACACAAGTAAAGGGATTCTATTTACTTTGTCTTTGTTTCTTGGCACACGCTTAGCAGGCAAGAAAGCGTAGAATGCTTTCAATTTTTTTTTAAATTAAAGTCACTCTAACAGCTATTTTTCTAAGTTTTTAGTCCTAAAATACCGCCTAGGCCTTAAATTAAAAAAAATTTTAATTTGTGTGTGTCTAACAGAAATTATCCTTGTAGTTGCCTGTTTGTTCGTTTGTTTGTACTCGTATGTGTATGTGTGTGCGTGTGTGTGTGTGTTTTTTTTGTCTTTTTTTTCTTAAACGGTTTTCATTTATACGTCAAATCTCTAATATATAATTTATAAGCTTAACAATGCGTGCTCTTTCTACTATTTTGCCTTCATAAGCTTTTTTTCTTCTTACTTATTATTGTTGTTGTTGTTGGCTTTTGTGGAGGGAGAAAAGACTTGAAACCAAAAGTGAGTAAAATTATATTTTATGCTTGTGGCAATAGAAGTGATTGTAATGTTATGTTTAGCTTCACTTTAATCTGTATTTGTGTATTTTGTTTTACTATCATAGCTACTATGACAGACAGACGACCATTCTCTCAACCAAATAAAATTCATAAAAAAATAATAGAATAGAAAACCAACTCAGCGCTCATAAAAAAGTTATTGTTACGCACACTTTCTACTATGTTAAGACTGACGTCATTGAGCTTTTTATTGATTTTCTCTTCACTGTGTATTGACTCCTGTTGCCCCTGTGTAGTCTTTTGCATCATTTTTGTTGATATACATATTTATACACACTCATACATACGCGTACATATATAAGTGTAAATGCATGTATACATATATTTTCCTCTTATTCTTTCATATCCCGATTGTTTTTGTTGTTGTTACTCCTGCCGCTATTCCAGCGGTTGTTTTTTTGTTTAAAAATTTCATAGTGCAGGTATTTTTGTTATTTTTTAAGCCAAAATAATTATGTTTTTGTTAAGCTACTGATTTGTTGTAAGATTATATTTTTATATTCTTCCCAAAAATAAAAATACTCGTAAAACAGCAAATGTCATTCCTTTATTAAAAAAAGTTTTTAGACTAAAAATTGTAAAAGCTACTACATTTCTCTCACCACTCTTACCGGCAGCCTTGTCGGCTATTTATAAATAAAATTGGTCTGCTCAATTTCTCAAAATTAGTCAAAATATCATAAATTATGTACAACTAGTGTACAGAAATAGATTTATGTGCCATAATACCAAGTATTTATCAGACACAAATAAACATTTCTACAGATATCTATTTTATTAGAGTTTTTAACACTCATAGCAAAATTAGTAAAAGATTTTAAAGAGTCAATAAGTTCAGAAAATTTATATTAAAAGCATTAAATTTTTTAGAAATTTCCATAAAAAATTTTCTGAGCGAGTCTTTTAGTGATTGCTATATGAATATCATATATTTATATTTCTACGAAATCTAGTTAATTTTAATTGAAATCTTTATTGAAATCAATAACATTTACACAAAGTTTTCTTTTAGAAATTTTTCAAAATTTTTTTATCCAGAACAAAACCGATTAACTGAAAATTTTCCAAAACTATAATTAAACAACTGCCATTTAGCAAATTCACACACCTTTTCAAAAACAGGGGTCTAACCGTTGCTTTCGCTATCCAGCTGATTGGACCATGTTTATTTTCAGTTTAAGATTATAGCATTTGCTATAGAACAGTTTTATACGATTAATATGGTACGATATCGTATGCCATAATCTCGATCTAAAAAAAAAACATGACCAAATCAGCTCATTAGCGAAAGCGAAGATTATAACCCAAATTTTAATTTTTTGCCTCACAAATTTTCTACTGATTGTAAAAAGAGTTTGTTTTGTATGGAAAATGTACTAAATTTTGTCTGAAATCTTGTACGTACTAGATTTTGCTTAAATTTAAACGCACTATTCTTCTTTTCTGTTTTTAAAAGGAATGAAATAAATTTACAATAATTTTTATTTTAAAAATGTATGCTTACATTTTATTCAAAGAAAGTTTTCTGAACTCCGCCCTCTCATTGAATTTTTAGTACATGAAGTGTTCAGCTTTTGAATGTAGAATCTTAGGAGGAGCATTAAAATTTTTTGTGTGGCAATCTTTTTATATTTAACAGAAAAACTGCCAAAAAGTGCCTTACAAGAGATATATCACGAGTTAAATTGTTTTACAGAAGAACATATGCCATGTAATTCTACTATAAGTCTCAGAATATTTGATATATTAGCCAAAAATTTTAATTTTAAAATCAGAAATTAGTAAAAAAAAACCTTAAGCCCGTTTAAGGGTAAATGTCACAGCATCTTATATTACTTAAAGTATTTTTAATATAACATATTTTGTAATTTTCTTACAAAAATATCGCTGTAAGCGTATGTAATTAAATATGCACATATATCGCACTTATTTCTCTAAAGGGATCAACATAAAATTTACAAATTCTCAATAGAGACATAAATATATATATTTTTTTTAAAGGAAATCTTGCAGCACAAAGTATTTTTATTTTTACTTTTTTTTTGGCGGAAATAAAAGAATATAATGTAAAATTTTTACAGTGGGTAGATACTCGTATGATCGTTTTATTGCAAAATGAAAATATTTAAAAATCTTGATATAATCTCCTTTAGGCGAACAAGAGCGATATACTAGTATTAAAACAACATGCATGATTATTTTACAACTGACTTGTCTTTCCAGCTATTCTGCCTTTGTCTTGACCCCTGCATTCATTTCATTTAAATAATAAAATTCTTTGTTGTTTACTATGAATTTCTATAAAACAACATTGCTGCACAAGTTTAGTCATCCCAAAAGTGTGCTTTATATAAAATTAATTTAATCTCTTCATAGCTTAAGCGACATATATTTCGAAATTAATTAAAGTTTTTTTTTAACGAAAATCGATTATTTACGTTCATAAATAAGAGATTTTCGTCAAAAAAAAAAACGAATTTCAAAATCAATGTCGCTTAAGCTTTTTTGGCGGTTATGTCTCGATATTATTGTGACGCATCGTGCCATAACCGCCAAAAAAGCTTGAGCGACATAATTTTCAAACTTAATTTTTTCACGAAAAAGCGAATTTAAAAAAAATATGTCTCATGAGCTTTTTTGACGGTTATGGCTCGGTATGATTGATTGCATTGCAAGCAATTCATTAAAATTTCCTAGCAAAAAAAAAGGTTGTTCCTTTATTTGTTAATTTGACAGAGCTTAAACATAAGAGCAGAAGGCGTTGCTATATATTTTTATATTTACAAATACCAAACTATGATTTAATTAAAAATTATCTAATACCTGATTTACATTAAGCATTTTTTCATTAAACTTCATGTATTTTGTTGCACGCAACTTTTTCTATTTGCTAAAAGCAGCGCTATAGAAGTGAATGTTATATAGAAAATGACGTATAATGAATCTCTGATGCATTTTTGGCAACTTTTTTGATATGAGCTGCTTCTCTAGGCCTCCTATTGCAAAATAAAAAATTTTCATGCAACTAAATTCATGAAAAAAATGGTTAATGTAAATTGAGTATAATTTAATATAATATAATCAGACATCAGATTCATATGAATATATACGTACATTCCCTGCTTAAGCTTGTTTAAATTATGCCTAACAGGCTGAAACACACATTTATTTTGCTACTAATGTAGTACGTATCCATTAGGGTTAAACAGTTTTTTTTGGTCGTCATTTTTCCAAGAAAAAAATTGATTGGATAATAAAAAATATTTCTTAGTTCAATTACTAAAATGCATTTAGAATTTTATTTTAATTTTTTATTTATTTTATTAATTTTTTTTAAATATGGTAAATATATGTATATATGTGTGTACTACACATGTAAAGTTTTCAATGCATTCCTGCAGTCTTAACAAATAACTCTTTTCATATCGTGCCATAACCGCCAAAATAGCTTAAGCGACATAATATTCGAACTTCAATTTTTGACCAAAATTGATTACTTGCAATCTTAAATAGTCGATTTTGGTAAAAAAAAAAAGAAAAAGTGCGAAAAATGTGTCGCTTAAGCTATTTTAGCGGTTATGGCTCGATATAGTTAATTCATTTTTACAGCTTAGGAGCCACAGCGTATATATATAATTTATAATTATAGACAAGGTTAAGGGTAAGGTAAGGTTAAAGACTTTGCTAACTGAAATAAAAAGTTTTAGATGCATCTCAGCAAGTGATTATAACCAGGGTGACCGATGACATATTTCAAAAAGCTGCACCAAATAGGGGATTTATCAAAAAAAAAGGGGCAAAATTAAAAGAAAACGAGAAAACTACACTAAAATTTTTATTTTTAAGGTATTTTCATATAACTCACCCTAAAAAAAAGAGAGACGAAAATTGGCAAGGCAGCAGCATTGCCACTTTCTGTGTAATAGTGCAAAATTTGTACTACTTCAAATTCTTTGCACTATTTTTGCACCATAAATTTTTTGTGTAATTTTGCACTATTTGAGTTTAAAAGCATTTATATTTCTGTGTTTAAAAGCGATAACAGCATAATATGACCTACAAAATTCTGCAAACGAAACATCGTACTTGCGTGAAACCCCAATGTCTCTAACAAAGTTTATTATAAAGATACATATAAACAATTCAATATTGACTTACATAAGTTTAAAATCAATAAAGTCTGTAATAAGGGCCAAATTATTCTAAAAAGATTTATAAGATTTGCTATTATATATTGGGTTCCATTTCATCCTCATTTGTTTTAAGGCAATGTAAACTTCAGGATTTTCAACGATATTTCCCAATGGGGCGCCATAATATTTTATCACCTATTATAGCGCAATAGTAATTGAGTATTAATATCATTGGATGTAAAATCTACAGTGTCATTTGGTGCTCCTTTCATATTCGCTTGGACTTTTAACTAATTTTAATTAAAGTATAGTTACATAAAAGCTGATTTTTTAAACAAAATTAATTATTTTTATTTAAAAATAAAAACGAGAAACTTTTTCTACTGAAAAATTAAATTTGTTGTAGTAGACCCAAAATTTGCACAGTCATTGAGCTAGATTATCAAAAATTAGGCAATGAGTTAGGTTGAAAGACGGATAGTAAAAATTTGCCGAATCTGTTCCGGACTATACCTTACTATGCTATTATAGCGTGTTGAGCGCACTTGATAACAAATATTGAGGAGATACCAAATTAAAACTACACTGTGTATAATATTTTAAGTCATGAAAATATGTATAACCATATACGGCCACCACTACGTGATAAAAGGCAAAAAAAAGGCCTGTGTCTCCCAGTTTTGCTCCTAGACATGCTCTTTTTTATGTGCCCCAAAGATTTGGGGTTTCGGTGTCATTTTTGCATTTTGTCAAGCTCATATCTTGCAAACCGGTCGGAATTTTGATTTACTCTGAGGCAAAAATGTAGCTTTTGCCATAAAAAACAACAATTGTGAACATATAAAATCAAGAAAACTTCATCGTCAAGATCAAAATCGAAAAAAAATTAAAAAAGTTTGATTTTTTGTACTTTTTTCCCTCTGTTAAGGTCCATAGGTAGCCAACCGTTCAAAATTCAAGGAAAGAATCCGTTACAAAATTGTACCTAAGATCTCAATAAGCAACTTTCTAGAACATATGAACTTCCTAGAAATGATTCCTAACACCGTTTAGGTAGCGCTTAGGTAGCCGCAAAAGTGAAAAATTTTCAAGCAAATGAAATTAAAAAAATTTCGTGAAATTTTGGGTTTGAGGACTTTCTTCTCAAACGCCTGGTTTAAATAAATATTTTATGCAATTTTTACACAATTTAAAGAGGAAGGTGGCAATGATTTTGTGTTGAAGTAAATAAGCGATATAAATATGTACATATGTAGGTATATATTTACCTAACTATTTTTGAATTAGTAAAAAATTATCTCCTTTAATATTTCAACTTAAAATGTAAAGCTTACCAAAAAATAATAAAAATACATTTGTACATATGTATGTATACACTTAAATTTTTTGCATTTTTTCATTCGGTTTTGCACTGTTTTAGACTTGCACCTGTGTTACTTCTTGTTCCACTGGTGGCAACGCTGCAAGGCAGTCGAAAAAGTGGAAAGCAAGTCGAACAAGTGGCAATTCGCCACTTTAGTCGGTCAAACGGTCACGCTGATTATAACATATATCCAGGTTTTAGATGTACTCCAGCAGGTGCTCAGTGAATACTTCCCAAACTATGCTTTTAATTTGCAGTTTTAGAGCCACAGCTTAATCATTCACAAATCATAGACATATACCTCCTGAATAAGTATTATTTAGTGTAGGGACAAAAACTTTGCTAACTTTAATATTTAAATTGTAATAGAATTCGCCTTTACTGGAGCATGCGCTTCAGAAACCCCAAAACAAACTGTCAAAATTGTCAAATTCATGAATAATGGGAGAAACACAAACAAAAATAAAGCAAAATAAAACGAAAAAAGTAATACATTTTACCCCTATTAAATTATTAATGTTGACATTAAACTACCCTCATACCATCAAAGAATATACACGAGATATATTAATAAGAAATTAGTCATTTCATTTACATATAAAAATATATTAATACATAATAAGAGTGAGCAGAAAGGTTTTGAAAACAAGTGTTTTTTTAATATTCTTTTGTAAAAGGCTAAAGTGAAATGCACTAATCATTTAACAACAATTAAAGGCGAGTCATACACATAATTGATAAACTTCCCTTATATGTCGTGCAATTGAATGGAAATAACAAATTGAAAAGAAATCTCTATAGGGAGATTTTGATGTATCTTCATCTACTCTTGTTGGCTGGTATGAAAGATTCATTTAAATTCACTTCAACGCTGCGGACCAGTTAAATAAACATTGAGTAAATGTTAAACATTGAACTTTGCAATATAAGAATAAATTAAATAAACAAATCGTTAAAATTTTGCCGAAAACCTAAAACAAGTGAAAAATAATATTTATATTGATTACATGCAGCAATTACAATTATTTCAATAGAAATAAATATATTAAAACAAGAAATAAAGCATAGTTTTAGACAAAAAATTTTCTGGCTTAAATTAGCCAATGAACTTTGACATTTTAAATGGCTTAAAAGCAGATAAAAATAAAACTAAATAAACTTTAGATTTCAACAAATCGTAAACTATACATATCATTAAATAACGCCTTAGTGTAAGAAGAATTTTTATGTGTTCTTTTGCTTATGAAATAAAAAACGTCGTAATAAGTGAATGAATCAATACATTATTACTGGGAAAACAAATAATTTATTTAATAAAAATATACATATTTAAAAAGAGAATATGAAATATATATTTTTAGCTAAACCGCCAACAAACATTGAAAAAAGAAATAAATAGAGGTATTAACTAAATTAGTTTTCCTAAGCCGTAAAGTATACATCATTAAAAATTTCATTGTTGTTGGTGTAGCCTTACCGTCTTTTTACTTTGTTTAAATATCTTTTTTGTTATCCTTTTTATGCTGTCAAAAGACTTCTGTGTGAAGTGTAAGGGAAACAGGCATTTAAAGAGCAAGTGTTAATAAAAATATCGAAGGATAGAAATTGAAGAAATCCATAACAACATATACAAAAGAGAGAGAGAGAGAGAGAGAGTGTGTGTTTCTAGATGTAAAGAGAGACTAACAATTCTGCAGAAGGAAAGCAGAGCAGAGATAAAATACAAGCAAATAATAAAATTTGTTTTTAAATACACTGAAAGAAAATCATTAATATTAAAAGAATAACATAGATAAAATCAAAATTTCATTAGGCTCGACAAATAAATAGCTCAAAATAACATTGAATTAAAAATACTTAAAATTTTTAAGTGAAACAAAAAGTTTTGAAATAATTCACTAAAAGGTATAACATTATAAAGAGAATATTTTGTGTTTATAAAAAAAAGGGCAAACAAACATTGCAAAAAGTACGAGAAAATATTGAACATTAAAAAAGCATGAACTCTAGGAAAAGAGATTACAATTAATGTAAGAGCTTATTTCATGGCACCAAAGCCAAAAGTAAAGTAAGAGAAAAATTAATGGAAATCAAAAAGTAACACCAAGGCAAATTCATATATGGCAGGTTCGCCCCAATTCACTGTAAAAAGTTTATACTTGGGATGTCAAAAAAGTAATGAAAAATTTATACTGACATCTTAGGGATATTCAGATAGTTACGAATAGCAGCGGAAATAGTCATCTGATATGAATTCACCCTGAATACAAAAAATTTCGAAGATTTTGTTAAAAAAATTTAAAACATTTTCAAAATATTTTATGAATTAAAATAAATAAAATTTAGTCAAGACAACAGACCCTTGAAGTGTTAATCTCTCAAAAAAAAAAAAAAAGATAGAGAGAGAAAGAGAGAAAGAAAGAGAGAGGAGATTACTGCTACACAAAGTGCAAAAACAAATACAAATTCGGCGAAAAATTAAACCCAAGTAAAAAATAATAAAATTGTGTTACTAAAGAGAGCGACACTATAAAAGCATGTAAGAAAAATAAAGTTGATGTAAAAGGAATAACATTAAAGAGAGTTAATCTACAACAACTATTAAGACAGCTTCAGAAAATTTAATTAAACTAAATGACAGCAACACAAAAGACAGCTACGCTAAAAACTCTTTAAAAGAGCTAAAGCAAATTAAAACAAATTAAATAACAGCACACTAAGAAAAGCTGCACTGCAAAAGCTATTAAGAGAAATTTAGTAAACTAAGACCAATTAAATTAAAACAATAGTAAAGAGAGTGAAAAGAAAAGGAGTTCTAAGAGATTAAACAAATTAAATAAGAGAACGATATAAAAAAAATTAAATTAAGAGAAAACAATTACAAAAGAAAAAAAAACCTAAAAATGGATTAATGGAAAATAATTAAAATATTTAAAATACTTAAAAAAAAGAAGAGAAGTGGCGAAGAGTATTAAATAAATTCAAAGTTATATAAAGGGCTAAGATTGCTTAGTCCTTGGCAAAAGATCATTAAAATTTAAGATGATTTTTAAACTCAAAATTTTAAGAGAAATTATTTCAAGCTTAATATCAACGAATAAGAAATATTTTTAAATAAATAAACACATACATAGGTAATTAAAAATATATTAAGAAAAATAAAGGAATAAATATAAGTAAATAAAGTAACAACTTGGCCGCATGTGTGTGAAAAATTACTTATGAAAAATATTTCCACCTTTCTGTCGAACCAAATTTAAGAGAATACTTTCTAAATCCTTTCGCAAGAAGAATCATTATGAGGAAAAACATTTTGTTTATATTTATGGTAAAATGTTTGCAGCAAATGAACATTTCAAACAATTGGAAATAAATTAAAGTAAATTTAAATTGAAGTGAATTAACTGCATTAGCAAAAGATTATCACGATCATATATTTAATCTAATGAATTCGCTTATTTATATCAGAAATTTAAATTTATCATAAGAAAAGAAGGAGAAAAATATAAAAAGAATATAAAAATAAAGAGTAAACTTCACTAAACAGCAATTTGAAGTAGACATATGTATGTAAAAACCAAGAAAACAAAATATTCATTTAAAAATATACTAATAATTGAAAAACTTCAGTGAAAAAAATTATTAAAATACTTGAAAAATTGTAAAGATCGAGTGAAACAATTAAAACATTCCGGGTGTTTATAAAAAAAACAAACTCAATTACAAGTGATCATTTAGTAGTAAAAATGTCGATGCTCAAAAAAAATTAAAGATAAAGAATATAGCTTTACTTTGCAATTGAAATATGCAAATAAGGCCTAAAGCATAAGACAGTCAGTCATAAATAAAAAAGCACAGCTATTAAAATAAGGGAATCACATACAAAAAACCCTTAAGGAATAATACATTCAAAATCTGAATAAATAGTACATTCAAAAGCTTTTAGAGCTTTTTTTTGGCTCTATATAAAAATTATTTTTATTATATAAAAAATCTATGAAATCAGCATTCAGGTTATATAAAGCTTTAAGAAATTAATAAAACAAAATTGAGGCAAGGCAAAGGGAATTAATTATTCATAAAAGCTTTTATAAAGAGAAGCTTATGAATTACAAAATAAATATCAGAATTGTTGAAAGTTTTTAAATATAAATGATTATTCATATATCGAAATAATTATTCAAAAGTGAAACAAAAATCTGTAACCAATACATATCAAAGCATAAAGAGAAAAAAATTAAAAAAAAACTCTACATACTATTTTATAAATAAAAAAAAAATTTAAATATTTAGTTATATGTATAAATAATATAATATAATTAAATATGAAATAACAAAATAATAAAAAATAAAAATTCAAAATAACAATATAATTAAATATTAAAGAATATGATAATAAAAAATAATAAATAATAAATTAAAAAAGTAATAAATAATAAATTAAAAAAATAATAATATTAATATATAATAAATAAATAATAATATTAATATAAAATAAATAAATATATATATAATATAAATAAATAAATAAATTTATATGTAATATTTAATAATATAATTAAATATTATATATTATAATAATAAAAAGTTTAAATTATTTAATCATTACATATCAAAAAAATTTTAATATAAAAAAAAATTTAAGGAAAAAGCTCTACAAATTATATAATAAATTAAAAAAAAACTAAAATAAAATATAACAATAATATAATTAAATATTGTAATAATAAAAAATAAAATATATACATACATATTGAAATTAAAATAACAATATAACAAAATATTAAATAATATAAAATAAAAAATAAATTAAAATTAAAATTACAATAATAAAAAATTCATATCAAAAAAATACAATGGTTTAATCAATACATATCAAAAAAATATATATATAAAAATAAAAATAAAAAAATAGACAAACTAAAAAATTAAATAAAAATATAAATTAATAATAATAATAATATAATTAAATATGAATACAGTTAAATAATGAATTAAAATTAAAATTAAAAAATTAAATTAGTTCAACAAAACATATCACAAAATAAAAATTAAGAGTTAAAATAAAAATTGAAAGAATAAGCTCCACAAAAAATAGCATAAATTGAAAGTCAATCTAAAGAGAAATATATAATAATAATAATATAATTAATATTAAATATAATAATAAAAAATTTAAATTTAATTAACAATAAAATATAAATGATATAATAATAAAAAATAAATACAAAGTATAACTAAATACTAAATCGTACAATAATAAAAAAATTAAAAAATAAATTAGTAATACAATTTAATATTAATTAATATAAAAATTAAAAACAAAAATTAGAAAATAAAATTATAATATAATTAAATATTAAATTAAAGTGTAATAAAAAATAAAAAAATATTAAAACTTAAAAATGATTAATAAGTATAAAAGAACCTTTTAAATTTATACAGAACTTTTAATTATATGTACTGTACAACAACAACAACCAATTACAAATAAAAAAATAAACAAAAAATATAAAAGCAGATAATATAATTAATACAAAAAATATGTTATTAATATAAAACATTGTATTTATAAATAAAATTTTATAAAAAAAAAAACTAACAATGACATATCACTTACAAGTAATTAATTTAAAAATAACAAATTAATTGTGCAAATAATTTTAAAAAAATATTAAACAAGCTTTAACTAAAACTAATAACACATATCATTAACAGTAAACATAAAAATATTAATCATGCTTTTATAGCAAAACCATATAAAAAATTAATTAAACTGCAATTAATTCCCCCCAAACTAAAACACTTATCAACTAAATGAGTTAGTTTTCTAAAGGTATAAATACTCTTATATCAAATACATATCAAGTTCTTTAAGAACACATCTTTTAAATTGAAAAATAAAAAAAAAATTAAATTTTTATATATGGAATTTAATTATACACATGTATATGTATATTCAAAATTTTATAAATCTAAATAAAAATATTTTATAAAATGATATAACTAATATAATAATATAAATAATAACAAAACATATCATAAATAATATTAAAAAATAAATAAAAATTAAACCAACAATTTGTAATGCTGTTAAGACTTGTCAATTAATCATTACAAAATAAGCTTCAATGCCCTAAATGAAAGGAAAAACATAATTGGGTAAGTTTAAAAAAAATATATTTATATGAAAATTCTTAAGTATATTTATTTAACGTTAAGTCTAAAGCAGTCATCTTTAAAACCGCGCACGCGTGCGAGTGCTCCCACAATAATGAAGAGAGCTAAAAGAGATAATTTCTATTTTTATTTAATGTGTACCAGAGAACGACAAAAATCACGTATTTCCTGATTTAATAATCATACTATAAATTTGTTATTCACTTTTAATCATGCAAAATAAATCAACATTGAGTATAATCATCATCGTAATGGTGAACGCTTCATTTAAGTAAAGGCCCAACTATAATATGAATAAGCTAGCTTAAGCAACTGTGCGGTTACATATAAAACGTATGTGCCAAACTATAATGTACTTAACAAACTTTTCGTCAAGTTTCGTCAAATGTCATTTGCTTAAGTAAAGTGCCAAACTGAACGCACATTCCGTAAGGAAACAACTGTTTGTGCATTTTTTAAACTCAAACAAGCAGCAGCAGAAAATATTCATTGATTTTAAATATTTTTTTATTGTTTCTTATTTTAAACTCGGAAAATACAGCAAAACTTTTATTTTCATTGTTTGTTTTACAATACACATATACACACATACACATGTATTTACTTATGTATATTCACTGTTGTACTTTTTAGTAGGCAAAACAAATAAAACAAGTAATAAGGTGACGGATATATTTATATGTGAATTTTTAATAGATTAGGACATTCTTTCAAGTTAGTTTGATTGAATTGCATTCATTTAGGAGTTATGAGAAGAAACAAAATTAATACAAAATTATTGACAATACCTAGATGTGCAGCTGTGGCTAAAGAATACTTAAGTGCATGTAAGTACATTGTGGCCACCTAAAAGTCACATCTGAATTGTTTAAGCATTTGACAGACTTATCGTTCAATTCTGACATTAGCTTAAGCCAGCTTATTCATATTATAGTTGGGCCTTAAATGTGAGTCCAGTGATCGAACATGTTTTATTCACATCATTCATCATACATTAAACTTTTGTTCACATTTAATCATGCAACAAAACTTAATGTTGAATAAAATCAGAATCATACTTACGAACGTATCGTTTGGTTAGTTGCAAGTAATTTCATATATGTTTTATTAAAATTTTTATATAATCAGGTTTTCATGTTGAATAAAATCAAAACAGAGGAGTTATGAAAAATATTATTGTTTTAATACAAATCAGTAAGCGAACACTTTAAAAAGAAAAAATGGAAAACGACCAGGATTTTGTGCTAGACCAAATTTCTAAAATTGTTTATACTTTATCACCGAGACGAAAAGCAAGAAGTGCAATTTGGAGCATATTACAAGTAAATATATATACAGGCAAATCTCGGTATAACGAATCTCGCTTTAACGAAAATCCGATATAACCAACGTCCAAATTTTTTACATTAACTGCCTTATATTACGAATATTATCCTAATTTTATACTGGATATAACGAATGATAAAGAAAAGATCGCAAAATATAACACAAAATCTTGCTAGGAACATATCTCTAACATTTAGTTCTAAAATAGGTACATATGTGGTTTATATAACGAACGGCAAAAAATATTAAACAAAATCGACAGCCGCAATGAAAATGCAAAAAAATGTGATACCGTTACTTTACATTTGGTAGATTATTTGAAAACAAATTACCCTTATTATTTTTATTGTATTGCATCTTGTTTACAATAATAATAATTAAAATAACACTTGAAAAAACTTTGCGATATAACGAATTTTTCGGTATAAGGAATGGGCCTGACATTATATCGGGATTTGCCTGCATTATATATATATATAAATATATAAGTAGAAGGTCCATTACAAGTAATTGCAACTTTACAGGAGAAGGTATAATAGAAACTGTAATATTCACAATGTAACTTTTTTTGTCCAATTGCTTGTTGTAAAAGCGTTATTTTTTACACTATTGCATTAAATTTTTGTGACGAGGTGTATTTGTGTGAAATGTGTTGGAATCACTGAAAAACTTAATTTCGTAAAAAATACGAAATATGGCTTTTCTAATTGATACCATCGGTATATAAATTGCTAAATAATACATAAGTACATAATATTCCCTTGTTTCTAAAAAATCATCATCACTTGATGCATACGCGCTAATATGCGCAAATTTTTGCTTTTTTTATTTTATTCATCATACAAATATTTGTTGATAATCAGAACGAACGCTTTTGCCTACTTATTTTATTTTTCATCACAATAATCATGAATGGGAAAAAGGAGCAAACACCCGAATTGATTGGTATGATGCGACACATGTTTAAAGTTGTAGAGCCAACAACAACCGTATGATTGGAATGATTAAAAAGCAGCAACGATTATAATTATATGTCGGAACCAGTTTGATTGTATGAACACAAAGGCATGCTTTTAGGATATTGATTACGTATGAATATTTTTTCAATCGGAGTTTGTCGTTCTCTGATGTGTACTCAATTGTCAGCGTTGTCAACTTGGTGCGTTTCACACCATTTTGGGTGCTTTTTGAAATTTTTTGTGCGAAAAATTCCTTAGTTGGTGCGTGGTGCGCTTTTTTTTAAATTTCGGTGCGTTTTTTAATTTTTGGTGGCACCAACGCAAATTTAACACAAGAATGAGTTTAAACCGGAAAATTCTTGTTGTGAAACTTGCCAACTTCCTGATAGTGTTAATTACCATATTAATAGTAATAATGTTTATGAAACATCACAATTTGAAATGAAATCTGTTTTATGGCCCGATGAGTACAATAATGATGAAAATATTAGCTTTAATAATTTGGAATAATTAATATTTGGTGTCTTTTTGAAAAGTTTTAAACCGAATTTATGAAATTAATGTACTAAAATGTATCATCTTGCAATCATATGTATTTGCCCTTAATTGTGAAAGTAGTATAAGTCATATTTTTCTTTGGCCGAGATATTTAGTAGATGACATTTGAACAAATCCAAAAATATTCTTTATTATACAACAGTTTAATTTAGAGTTGTACTAGTCTCGATTAATCTATCTATCTATATAATTAATAGGCGCACATGTTTTTTGTAATCCCTTTTACGCTGGTACCACCGCTCCGATTTTAAAAAGATTTATATGGTTTTAAAGGATTTTTTATACAGATGTGCAGAATCTATATTTTATTGAAATCGGTTTAGTATTTTGGGAGCTATAAGCGTTTAGAGTTGCTACTACTACATGCACACATATTGCACACGCATTTATTAGCTTACAAGTAAAAAGAGAAACAAAACATGAGTGTGTGTGTGTGTTTGTAGTATTTCTCTTGATCTAACAATTGTTTTTCTCTTATTTGTTGTTGTATCAAAGCCATAATACTTAAAGGAAGAGAGTTGAGTAAATTGAATTAGGTTGGTTGAAGGGATTTTGTTTATGCTTTTTTTAATTTCATGTATTATTTAATTATGCTTGCATATGTATGTAAGTTTGTGTGTGGCAGTGTTTTAATGAATTTTTTATGACGTTTAGATACATTTTCTTTGAATCTTAAATTATTTACATTTTGATTCTAGAATACGGACGAGTGTGTCGTCCGTTTGGTATATCTAGTATAAATTAATTTACGTTCAAATATAAATAAAAAAAATAATAAAAAATGCGTATTACTTAGACCACTTTCATAACTAAGGGCACATGTATGTATGTATGTACGAATTTGTTTAGTTTTTTTTTTTTTTTTTTTTTTTTGTTAAGTTTTCTTAATTATGTACACATTTATATTGTAAAAGGCTGTTTGTTTTTATTGTAATATTTTTAATACGGGTAAATGTATTAAACTTCTGTTAAATGTTTTTTTAAATATTTGAATAAAATAATAAATACTAAGCTTTTATTAGTTCTGAATCCTTAGTATTAATCATTGGTCTTTCTCGTTGTGAAATTAAAAAAAAATATTATCTATTTTTTATTTTTTTTTAACCCTGAAAAGCCGGTTTAAGTGTTAAATTTTTAACATGAAAAAATAATATCATACTTTTTATGCAAAATTAATTCAATAAGCATTTTAAAATAAAAAAAGAAATTCTAAGCTTGGTGCGTTTTTTTTTTTGTAAATGGCGCGTTTTTTTCTCCATTTTGGTGCGTTTTAAAATTTAAAAGTTGACAACGCTGTCAATTGTTACTACAATCAGGGCTACCACTTTAATCTGAGACTATTTATATGTATATGCCGGTTGTGTAGTCACTTTTTACCAGATAACAATGGATTCTTTTTAAATTAGTTTAAATTCAAGGTTTGCTATTTTTTAGAGCTTGAATAATCATATCTGAAAGTAATCCAGCAAAAAATTAGACATTGCCATCTGAACTACTTGCCATATAATGACTTACTTTTTAGATTGCCAAATTGAAGTACTCGCTTACAAAACACAATACGCAAATTTTTAAAAATAGGAAGCAGAAGTTGAAAATATTCTTTGGGTTTTAAAAGAAGACGTGAAAATATTGCCAAAATAAGTAGGTATTTTAAATAAATTATAAATACTAGATATACCAAACGGACGACACACTCGTCCGTATTCTAGAATCAAAATGTAAATAATTTAAGATTCAAAGAAAATGTATCTAAACTTCATAAAAAATTCATTAAAACACAGCCACACACAAACTTACATACATATGCAAGCATAATTAAATAATACATGAAATTAAAAAAACATAAACAAAATCCCTTTAACCTAGTTAATTCAATTTATTCAACTCTCTTCCTTTAAGTATTATGGCTTTCATACAACAACAAATAAGAGAAAAAAATTGTTAGATCAAGAGAAGTACTACAAACCCACACACACACTCATGTTTTGTTTCTTTTTTACTTGTAAGCTAATAAATGCGTGTGTAATATGTTTGCATGTAGTAGTAGCAACTTTAAACGCTTATAGCTTCCAAAATACTAAACCGATTTCAATAAAATATAACTAGATTCTGCACATCTGTATAAAAATCCTTTAAAACCATATAAATCTTTTTAAAATCGGTGCGGTGGTACCAGCGTAAAAGGGATTACAAAAAATATGTTTGCCTATTAATTATATAGATTTCTGAATTGCCTACTCATTTATTTTAAATTAAAAAATAAGTACTTACATTTTGGAAAAATAATTATTCAAATATAAGTAGTTCTAAATATTTTTTTTTTTCATTTACGGTTTTAATAAAACTTCATCAATGAAACCAATTAAAATTTTTCTAAATATAGTATTTATAAGTAACAATAGAGGCACTGATAAGAATAAAATATAACCCACTTCAATTGAGTTTATAAAAGAAATTGTACAAAATGGTGTATTTCGTAGTAAAGCAATAAGTTCTTTTAAATTATTTAAATTTTTCTTAAAAGTTATTATATGTATATTTAATCAAACTGAGTTTTTAACCAAGACCTTACATTTACTCAAACAACGGCATATTTAAATAAATTCAGTAAAGTGCGACTCTGACTCGCGCACGAAGGGTTCCGTACTAACACTAGATATGTAATTTAATACAAACTTCATCCTATATAATATATAGTTTTGGCATTTTTTTCGTTTCTGAGATCTTTTCGGTATTTGCGTTTTTTTTTTTTGGCGGTTTTTGCGTTTTTTCGGTTTTGGCGATTTTTTGAAGTTTTGGCTCTTTTTTTAGTTTTGACACTTTATTTTCTTGTTTTGGCGGTTTTTTTCGGTTTTTGGCGTTTTTTCATTTTGGCGATTTTCTTTTTATTTCTGGCGATTTTTTCATTTCTGCGATTTTTTTTTATTTAAATTTTTTTTTTAGTTTTGGCGACATTTTCGCGTTTTGGCGATTTTTTTCGATTTTTGCGTTTTTTTCATTTTGGCGATTTTTTTTTTTTTGGTTTGGCGATTTTATAATTTTCGGTTTTTTTAGTTTTACCGTTTTTGAAAATTGTCAAAATTACATAGTCAAAATTGCATTAACTTATGGACCACCCCTTAATTTTAATTTTTTTTTAAATTTTAGTGTTATTTGTTTTAGTCTGTATAAAAATACACTAATTTTACAAATTTCAAGTTTCAATATACAATTGTATGTATATTACATGGGATTTTAACATTTTTGTTGCTCGTTTTGGAACACCCTTTAATTTTTGATTCTCATGTATTTGTTGTTGTAGCGGCCAAGGTTCTACATGCTGTGTCCAAATTTCAGGTCCGTAGCTCTTACGGTTCCTGAGAAAATACCGTGTGACGGACAGACGGACAGACGGACAGCGTAGCGAAAACAATAGGGTTCCTTTTCACCTTTGGTGTACGGAACCCTAAAAAAGTAGTTCAGTCAAGATAAAAATAACTATTTCCCACAACGGAAAATATAATTAATTCCTACAATAAACAACATAACTACTTCTCAAGAATCTATTATTTTAGTCTCACACCTTGTCAAAATCATTAAGTTGGTAATCCATTAAGGAACAGCTTCGACCAAAAATGCTTAATTCCAAACTCGATTACCTTTTTTGAAATTTTTTGCTGGGAAGTTGTTATATACTATTTAAAATACATCATATGTTCATTAAACTGTTTTTGAACAACAGGAATTGACTGGAATTAGAGTTTTACAAATATATTACAAATATGCCTTGGCATCCCTGCCATTAGAAGAGCAAAATATATTACGCTCAAAAACGAAGCACCAACACAAACATAAGTTTGAATGTATATGTGTGGGGATCGCTGGCCTAAAGCTATGGTCGGTAAATTAAGGGCGCCGCGCCTTTTCTTATACTCTTCTATTACATGTGTGTACACACGCATTACTGAGAACAACTTGTGTGTATCGCATACTCTTAAGAATCAGCGTTGCCAACAGTAAGAAAATATGTGTGGTGAGAATTTACTAAATTTTTTATTTTCAGAAAATTATTGTGGCAAACCAGAAAATTTGGTTTATCAACGTACGTTGTCATGCATGAATAAATATGACATGCAAAGGCATTTTCAAGCATATATTTAAATTATTTTAAGAAATTTTTCTACAAAACTATCTTTTTACTCATCTTTACATTGGCGTAGCAACAAGAGAAGATGAATTTCTTCATAAACAAAACTTGAGTGTTTCTTCTGACCATAATAAAATCAAGTTTGGTTTTGGAGATTTAAAATTTCAAGTTAGCGAAATGAGACAAAAATTTCACTGGCAACACACACAATTGTGAAATGTAATGGTATGGGTTGCCGACCACGGGTCTAAAGTTGCTTTGTTTAAGCCACACACACAATGCACAACCTTTTACAAATGAGCTTTTTTGTGCTTTCACACCGACGAGAGCACAACTAATAATAAATAATGTTTGCTACCCAGTCGGATTTTTATTAGCTAGCTCAAAATATGGTTGACTTTTTGCTAACTCAATTACAACTAGCTGCTGAAGTAACTCATAAATTATACAGATGTGAGTCAGTTGTTTATTGTACAACTAACTTCTTCTCGATAAGTTTGGAACTAACTTTAAGGTAAATCAAAACTGATGCAGACAGCCCTATGTTTCTATTTACAAGGAATTAATGGATTAAATATATATATATATATATATATGTATATATAAAACTGATGCAGAGGTTAGTGAGTTCTTTTTGTACAATTAAATTCTTATCGATAAGTTTTAAGCTCACTCAAAGCTGATACAGAGATGAGTAAAATTTCAGTGAGAAGATGTCAGCATAAAATTCATGTTTATGTTATATTTGCGATGGCAAAGTGTTAAATATGATGGCTGACAAAAAAGTGCTAACGGTTCGATACCCGTTCTCGTTTCTCAAAAAAAAAATTGTTTAAAATTGTTTAAACTTTGAAGCTGACAAAAAAAAAACTACAATTTGAAGCTGAAAAAAAGTCAGCCAATGTAGTAATGGTAAAGAAAATAAAAAACATGTTGATTATTGAGTTCTTGTTTCAACATTGTTATTTGTTTTAAGCTTCTCATTTGTTTAAATGAAAGTTTATAACATAATAACTCTAGTTGTTCTTAGAAACTTTGGGTAAAGGTTCCCTGATGATCTGCATTAGCAACAGTGAAATGCGCATAGGATCCAGCTAAACCCCTCAATAATCAATTTCAATGTATTTTTAATTAAAAAAAATATTTTACTCAATAAGTAAAATATTAATTTGGGATTATTAGTGCGTTTAAAAAATTTTAAACTTAAATTTTAACAATTCCCATAAAAAAAATCACTAAAAAAATTTTAATCAATAGTAAGTTAAATCATAATTAACTAAAAAAAAACACTTTCTTTTATTTTTTTATTTGGCACAAGTTAACTCATAATGACCTTACTCATGGTTAGTTCTAAACTGATGCACTCGTCTTGCGACCACTCAATGCTAAATCTAATCACTTTTAACATGCAGAATGAGTTCGAATTTTAACCAGCTCTTACTAATTTTTGGCTGATAATTCAATAGTTTTGAGTTAACTCAAATTCCCACTGGGTACTTACTTTGGAAAGAAACAAGAATAAATTGTAAGAGCTTTCAAAGCTCTTTACCTCAAATGCAAATATCAGAGAATGTGTTCTGGGACTTAGCTGGTCTAAAGGTAAGAAGAATCACAAAACTGCACTGACACACAATAAATAAATTGTTAAAATAAAATGTTTTGCCATCACACAGACAAAATCATATCTTTAGCTAAAGAAAGTTGTGAAAATATCACTTAATGTATGTGATATAGTGTGTAGAGAGATATTTCTTTAAAAAAAAAAGTTAAGACCAAATTTAAGTGTAAAATAAATATATATTTTTGAAAATAGTACGTAAAGTTCAAAAGCTGCAAAATATGACTTTAGCACTTGTTCCTTATTGCCTGGGCTTTAGTTTTGTAAAGATTTGTGCTATTCCTTTTGCCCTTATTTATATTTTAACACCTTTTTTATGGCAATTTTAAAAACCATTCGCAGCATACCTGATATCTGAAAAGTGTTATTAATTAATTAATAATTTATATTTAATTATAATGAAATACATACGAGTATTAATTATACTATGGAGATGTGTTTTAAAATATTTTTGTTTTTTACATATATATAAAGGGTATTTCATTAAGCGTTTCTTAACCTTAAATTTAAATAAAACAAACAATAAAACATTGATTTCTTGTTTTGATATTTGCTAAACTTCTCATTTGTTTAAATGAAAGTTTAACATAATAGTGGTAATTCTGGAAAACGCATCGAATAGTGAATTTTTTACATTAAAACAAAAACAAGTATTCAGAAATTATTTTTGTTTGTGACAGGGATGGCAAAGTTGGTACAATTGCACCTTTTTTGGTACTCTTTAAACTTGTAAAGTATAATAGTACACCAATGACTAATTAAGTACATTTAAGGAATCTCCCCAGTTACACTTTTGAACCATGCAACTCATATTATTCTCACTGGAAAACAGTCCCTGTAAAAGCCAAACGCAGTGGGAAAATCAAAAAAAAAATGTAAAGTTGTCCTTTTCCAAATCATTGTTTTTTCAAAATTCGGATACTAGAGCAAAGCTTCAACTTAAACAGGCGTAACCACATGCTTTAACATCCCAACTTACAAGCAAACGATTCGGTAGTCAGAATTAAGCTGATTATTTCAATAAAAACAAATAAAATATGTGATTTGAACTAAAAAAAATCTTTTAGTACAATTAAGGTCAAAAAAGTACAATTTTTGAAAGTTTTTGGTACAATTTTAATTAATTGTTGGTACAATTTTAATTTTAATTTTAATTCTCAATGCCTTCCCTGCATTGTTGCCAGTTTAGCATTTTCACTGCTAGATCTAGCATTTTCATTAGTTAAAAAGCATTCAACTTTCAAAATATTCTGCTAAGTCGCTATTCCACTATGCCTTTTTAGCTTGCCTTGTATTGACAATTTTCTTTTGAAATCCCTACGAAAAGTGACACACATTTACATTAAGCCTTTTTTATTCATGCCTTTTTGGCATTTATATACACGTTTAATGCCGAAAATACGAAAGAGACAAAGAGAAATGTCATAAATACCCTCGAATTTTCATTTCGTGCCTTTTGTTCTACACCGCAAGCCTCTCACCCCTCTCACCATTAAACTAAAAAATCCTGCCTGCACAGGCAAGCAGAAAAGGCATAGTGTAAATTGCGTCTAAATGCTTTCTGGCAGAATTTGTGGAAAAATTTTTTTTTTAATTTTTTACACGAATTCTTCTCTATATAGGATTTTTCTCATAAATGAACATGTATTGCAGGGTAAAGTATCCCTAATGGTCTGCAGTAGTAACAGTGAAATGAGCATAGGATCCAGCTAACCCCTCCGTGATTAATTTCAATGTATTTTTAATAAAAAAATATTTTATTGAATAAGCAAAATAATAATTTGGGATTATTAGTGCGTTAAAAAAAAATTAAACGTAATTCTTACATTTCTAAAAACACCAATTATTAACAATTTTATGTTTGTAGTGCTATAAAAATACCTCTAAATATTAATGATTATTATTAAACATGAAATTCAAAGCTATTTCAATATATTTTTCTACATTTAAATCTGGCATTATACTTTTCTTCTGTAGAGCATTTTAGCAGAATTTTTTGACCGATTTAGCATTCTCTCATCATCATTTTCTGGCAACACTGCTTCCCTGGTTTGTGATCAGTGTTGCCAGAATTTCTAAGGATAAAATCTGCAAAACTTAAAAATTTTTCACGCAAAAATCTTCAAAATCTGCATTTTATATTTAAAATCTTCAAAAAATCTTGAAAGCAATTTTTAAAACAACTTTTTTTTCAAATTTCAAATATAGAAACTTTTTTTATATTTTATTCAAAAAATTTACATAAACATGTGTTATATAAATATTTTTTCACTAACCCATATTCATAAAATTTAAACTCAGCTTAAAATGTATTTTATTTAAATTTTGTAGAAAATTTTTTCGTAAAATAACTTTCAAGCACATTTTATATTTTATGAACATACGCCTTTAATGTATAAAGAATGGGTGTTTCGTTTCTGTCATCAGCAGACTTCAACCAAAAATGTTTGAAATAAGGTTAAAAGCTTCATATGTCTATAGAGCGAATATCAATATGTTATTAAGAATTACGGACAAAAACATAATAGGTAATGGGCCTTATAACGAGTGTCGTATTACGACTTTGACTACGACGATTTTTTAATAGACTAAAGAACATTGTAACATTTTTTCTTTATTCTAATTTAAAATCGTCTAGTCGAAGTCGTAATACGATACTCGTAATAAGAGCCATGAATCATAAAAATTATTTTGGAGTACAAAACGTTTCACACAAACTTCCATATAAAGTTAGTTTTGTAAACCAAAACTATTTTTTATGAATGCGGCAGTATAAGCTTAAAAGCTTCAAGCAGAAATCTTAACAAGCTAACATCTTCGATTTGAAACCCATTGTTATTTTCTCATTAGCATTTTACAATTAGCTGCCACATTGGCTGAAGTCTGCTGATAAGTTTGGCGCCTTTTCCACACGAAAAGGTTACTTTGTAAAGTCTTGAGATTGTTGAAGAAAAAATAATATAGAAAAATATCTCTGTTCTCTTCGCTCCTACAAACTCAAGACTTTGCAAAGTAAACTTTGCGTGTGGAAACCCCGTCTTTCTTTAGGAGAAACGAAATGCATATGACCAACACAAACATAAAAATTATTTATAGTTATGTGCAAATAATATAAAATGAATGAGAAAAGAAATAGGATATATAAAAAAATTATACAAAAAGTCATTGCATAAATATCCAAAGGACTTCGAAGTTTTGTTTTATTCAAGTTCAATTGACTGAAAATTCTTTCGATATTTGCAAATGAGTACATTACATTTTGAATAAAGTTTGGGCTGCAAAATCGTTATCAGAATTAGCTCGTTTTATATCAGATATTCGTTTTCAGAAACTTGGCAAAGTTACTTCTTCTTTTCTCCAGTGATGTCTTCTAAGTTCAAAAATTGTAACTCTCTAAACTATGAGTCGTTCACACATAAAAAAAAAACAAGAAGAAGTAGCAGTATTAGGAAAAATGTGACAAATTTGCACTATAATTGGAGTTGAAAAATCTGCGTTTTTAGGCCAAAAATCTTCAAATCTGCATTTCGTCTTTTTGGAGGGTAAAAATCTGCAATATCCAGATAAATCTGCATTTCTGGTAACCGTGTTTGTGAAACATTTCCAAAATTAAATAAACGTGAGAATTTCAAGGAGTTTCTCTCTCAGTTTCTCTTTCTCTCTCTCTCTCTCTCTCTTTTAAAAATTGTTAATTTTGTATGAGAAACAAAAACAAATTTTTTACATTGTTACAGTTTTTTTTCCACCATTTAATTGTTTGACACTATTATCTTTAGTTGTTCTTAGAATTTTTTGATCCACATTTGGAAGAGTGAAATTCGTATAGAATCCAGCTAAGTTCTCAACAATTAATTTCAATATATTTTTAACAAAAAAAAAATTTTACTGAATAAATAAAATAATAATTTGGAATTATAAGTGCATTAACATATGTTTATTAAACTTAATTGTAATTATTACCGCCCCCCTCCTCCGCCTCAAAAAAATAAAATAAAATGTTTAGGGGATATTTTGCAAAACAGACTGAATTCGACAGCTGAAGCTTCAACTATATGGCCACTAGAAACTGTCAAAGTTCGGAAGTCCCTATTACAAAACCCAGTTAACGTAATAATATCAACCACAAACTAATAATTAAATAATGGGGAGAAATGTCTTTCAATATACATAATGTTGGCAACATATTTAACTGTGATTGTAATTGACGTGTTTGTGTGTGTGTCTGTGTGTGTGTGTCTGTCTGTGTGTGTGTGTGTGTGTGTGTGTGTGTGTGTGTGTGTGTGTGTGTGTGTGTGTGTGTGTGTGTGTGTGTGTGTGTGTGTGTGTGTGTGTGTGTGTGTGTGTGTGCATACATGATACCAATTTTATGGGCTTTTATAAAAAATATCCTTTTTTATGTTTTCTCATTTTTTCCTCCTTTTTAATACATTTCAAATGAAGCGTGTAATTATATTGTCATGAAACATTTGTTTAAAGTCCCAAGTACGTGTTTTATTCCTATTAATCTTCAATGTACTGTGGGCCGCCTTTTAAAGAAACAGACAAACACAAGCAAATAGAAACAAATAAATTATACAAGTAAATAAATATTTAGAGCTATTCGTTAATAAATATTAAGCAGTTATTAGAATCTCTTGACATTTGTCAAATAGCATTAACTAAATTATGATGAGGAGCAATTTGAAAGCTGTAAAGGTAAAACCCTACAAACAATTACACATTACCATCAGAACTACTTGCCATATAATGACTTACTTTTCTGATTACCAAATTTCATTACTCGCTTACAAATCACATTCCCTAAAATTTAAAAGAAAATGATGCACAAGTTGCTAAAGGAGGAGAATGATTCTTTTAGATTCAATCGATTACGTGAACAAGTTGCCAAATACAAAAAGGAAGTACTTCTCAAGAATCGATTATTTTAGTCTCGCGCCTTGTTAAAATCATTAAGTTGGTAGTCCAGTAAGGAAGAGCTTCAGCCAAAAATGCTTCAATTCCAAACCCGACTACCTTTTTTGAAACTTTTAGCTTGAAAGAGCTCATGATTTTCCTAAGCAGAGGCAGAGAGAGAGAGAGAGAATGAGGAAGAGGAAATTTTAAATTGTGTGTGTGTGTTTCAGTGTTTGTATCTGTGTATGGGTATGTGTGTGTAAGTGCCTGTCTGTGCTTGTATTTGTGCATACGTGCTTGTGTGTTTGTGTGCGTCTGTGTGGACTGAAACTTCCCAGTTGGCCAAGGCAATTTGGCACGACATTTTCATCTATGATTCTTGTACGACTTATCCTCTGTTATTTAGCTTTCCAGTCCACATAATTGAAAAGAAACCGCCGTTCACGACAATCTGATCAGTAATGTTTTGCATGTTAAACACTGTGAATTTTGTTGATGACAATCTCAGCGCGGAAAGTCATGTGTTTTGTCTTAAATCAAACACATGAATTGTATTGAGTACTTGTTGCTAAAGTCTTAGGTGCTGCTGCAACCAGATGGTAAGCACATAAACTTATTAAAATATGCAGCCTCAGTTCCAATCCCAGCTAATTCAGTCAATAATATAAGTTAAACGAAAAAAACAAGTGAGCAAAAAATAAAAATAGAAAATAGTCTAGAAAAATTTCAACTTAAAATCTACGTAAACAAGATTAATTTAACTTTATTCGGACATGAGTTTACTTCATATGTGTTACATGTTAATCTAACATGATCTTAGTATATTAGTTAATCTTCAAAGAATATTTTTCTTTTTGAAATAACATTATTTAATGTTGATTTAATATTTCCGTACTGTTAAATTAAAATGAAGAATCATGTTCAATGTAAATTATTTCAAGTTAGAACAACATAAACTCGTTACTGAAATAATACAAAGTACCATGTTGAATCAAACTAATTTCAAGTTGAAACAACATGCATTTAATTAAATGCCAATGCTATTGTATTTTATTAATTGCTTAATTAACGTCTATATTTTAGAACAGTCTTTAGAAAAATGTTTGTATATTTATAATTGGCTTCCCTTGTCATGAATTGAACTTGGAATTCATCACGTGGTACAACAACCTTAAATATTCTTAAGGTACACTGTAATAAACTCAGTAAAGTGCGACTCTGACTCGCGCACGAAGGGTTCCGTACGAACACTAGATATTTAATTTAATACAAACTTCATCCTATATAATATATAGTTTTGGCATTTTTTTTCGTTTTTGGGGCCTTTTCGGTTTTTTTTCTTTTGGCGTTTTTTGTGTTTTTTCGGTTTTGAAGATTTTTTAAGTTTTGGCTCTATTTTTAGTTTTAACACTTTATTTTCTTGTTTTGGCGGTTTTTTTCGGTTTTTGGCGTTTTTTCATTTTGGCGATTTTTTTTATTTTTGGCGATTTTTTTCATTTTTGCGATTTTTTTTATATAAATTTTTTTTAGTTTTGGCGACATTTTCGCGTTTTGGCGATTTTTTTGCGTTTTTTCAGTTTGGCGATTTTTTCGAATTTGGCGATTTATTTAAGTGTTAGAAATTTTTTTTTAATTTTGGCGATTTTTTTTTTTAATTTTTGGCGATTTTCTTGGTTTGGCGATTTTATAATTTTCGGTTTTTTTAGTTTTACCGTTTTTGAAAATTTCAAGAGTTTGCCTCTTACGGTTTCCAAGATATAGCAAATTGTCAAAATTACATAGTCAAAATTGCATTAACTGATGGACCACCCTTTAATTTAATTTTTTTTTAAATTTTACTGTTAATTGTTGTAGTCTGTATAAAAATACACTAATTTTACAATTTTCAAGTTTCAATATACATATGTTCATACAATTGTATGTATATTACATGGGATTTTAAAATTTTTCGTTGCTCGTTTTGGAACACCCTTTAATTTTTAGTTCTCATGTATTTGTTGTTGTAGCGGCCAAGGTTCTACATACTCTGTCCAAATTTCAGGTCCGTAGCTCTTACGGTTCCTGAGCAAATACCGTGTGACGGACAGCGTAGCGAAAACAATAGGGTCCTTTTCACCTTTGGTGTACGGAACCCTAAAAATATATACCATCATGATTTAAACTTTAGTTTCAAATGATTTTATATGATTTCACCTAAAAATTTTTGCATGGTGATTTTACATTGGTATTTTTTTCTGTGTGTGAGTGACATTTTTGTTCAAGAGCTCACACTATTATTATTAGAACGACAAACGATATGGTGGTAGCAATTGTCGTTTGTGTGGTCTTGCACGATTTCGCGGCCATTTATTCGAAAATTGTTTGTCTACAATTTATTTGGGCTGTCATCAATATGTCTTCGACGATTTTTTATTGTCTTGTACCCATTGTTTAAGATAACTGACGAAATGGCCAACTGGGTTATACTACAGAATCAATTGTGTGTATGAGTGCCAGTTGCTTATGTGACTTGAGAAGCAGAGGTTGATTGTGTTGTATGTGTGGGTGTGTGTGAGATTCTTTTTTTCTTTTCCTTATTTAAAGTATTTTAATGAGTCTGAAAATTTTTTGCACGGGCAATAAAATTAAATTGAATTTTCAATTACTGCGGTTGTGTTTGACAAAACAATTTAAATACAATTTTCTCCCTTTTGCCTTCATTTGTTTTTGTTGATTATTTGTTTTTTTTTTTGTTGCCAAAAACAAGCAAAAAGTTAAAACAAATATTAAGTTTTTGATTGAGCTTCTGCTTTCATGTTTAAGGCATACTTAAACTTTTGCGAAACAAAAGTGTATTTTTTTTAAGTTTTAACCCCCTGTTTGTGTAAGACGTTGACGTTAGAAATCTTGGCGTTTTTGTAATAGATTAAAAGAAACTTGTACAACTTTTCTTTATGCTATTACAGAAACGTCAAGAATTCCATCATCAACGTCTTACACAAACAGGCTGTAATTTTTTTTTTTTTAATATTAGGAATTTTAAATTTGTTTTTTTAGTTTATTTCGCACAGAAAAAACTAAATTTCGTTTTCAGTAACCAAATTCATTGAATTAGTAAATTTTTTGTATGAATGCGGACCTACAAAGAAATTTGTAGATTCTGATAACAATTTTGTAAATATTTAACTGAAAAAAAAATTAATTTTTAGTTAACTTATTATGGCATTAGAGAAAAAAGTTAACTGAAACTCAAAATATTCTCAGTCAAATGTGTTAATAGGAACAGAAAAACATTTTTGCAGATTTTTTTTTTATTATTAAAAAAATTTTTTTTTTATAATTTACAAACACATTCACTAAATTTTTTGTACTATCAGAAAATAAATTAACTGAATCAATAACAATTCTTACCAATTTTTTTTTTTTTAAATTAGTAAAAGTTTTATTTGAAAAAAAAATAACTGAATCAAATAAAAGGTTCAACCATACTTTAAAAAATTGGCTTGTTTTTATGGTTCAGCATTTCGTTCCCGCTTTTGGAACTCGTCAGTAGACTTCAACCCAAAAAATTTTTGAATTTAGCTAACAGACTCCGTACTATATTGAGAATCACAATATATGTACAAACATAATAAGTTTGAAAACCGCAAACAAAAATCTTAAAAAAAAATTAAATGTTTTTTATATCTATAAAATAATTTGTAGAAAAAAATTAAAAAAAAAATCAGACAAATTTTTTTACAGTATATAAAAATAAATTTAACTCGAAATAACAAATTTATATATAAAAAAAAAATCTAAAAATTTTTTTTTACAAATTTTACTTTATATAGATAATTTTCATTCTATACAGTTTTTTTTTTACATAAAATAAAATTGGAACAAATAATTTACTGGAACAGTAAAAAATATTTACTGAAACTAATGGCCAAATTTTGTAACACAGAACGAAACGTTTTAAACAGAAAGTTTTGGTTTATTTTTAATTTTGAATTTCGTAAAAAATTTTAAAATGAAAATTCTATTTTACGTAAAATAAATGTATTTTATAAAACAGTACCAAACGTTTTCAAAGAACTTAAATGTCATATGAGAACGTTCATAAAATTGTATTCGTTTTAAAAGTTTTAACAACATTATTGCATTAGTTTTGCTGCAATGAAGAGTAAATTAGTATCTAGGTGAACGATAGAGCTCCAGGCACTTAGTGTCTATATTTACACATACATTCGTTTTAACACCCTCATAACTACTTTGTTCTCGCCAATATGCGAAGTTTGATAGTTTCTAATGAAAGTTTCCTGATAAATGGAGATGCAAATTGCATTTTTAAGACAAACTCACTGACACACTGACACAGTCATCAAATTGAGCTCCAGCTGTACAGCTCAAATTTGATACCTATGTAGACGTAGGTGAGTTACGAACAAGAATAATTCGAAAGCATCGATTGTCAAACCAAGGAGGCGGGGCCGTGCTCATAAAAATTTAAAATAATGTTATAACCCATTATATTATTGCATTCTGCCCTTTTAAACTGGCGGAGTGATCATTAATAGAAAAAAATGACAGATGAGAAACCTTAAATTTGCCAAAAACATACTATTAAAGAAGACAAAAAGTAGTTAGAACTTCACAAAAATATAAATGTCAAAAAAGGCCAAGTTCCTATTCAAAACTTTGGCCATGAAAAGTAGTGAGATAAAATTTTTGATCAAATTCTTGTTTGGCAGAATAGCTATCACAGTATTATATTAATTTGTAATCTTTAGGGTGTCATATTATTTCTATGCAACCTGCATACTTGGCAATATTTTTATCCTTTTAATACAGATGATAAAGCGGACATCTCCTTATTTCTTTATGTAAGAAAAAATGATGTGAAGTAAGCAGGCTGCCTAGAAATGATATGAGATTTTGACAAGCTACCTAAACTAAATCCATGTATGTTATGATGTTTTTCATCCATCCACAATAGCATTTTACTCCAACACTGAAATATTGAATTTTTCTAAGTTTCAGGAAGATCCACACAGAAAGAATTATTCTCAAAAAATTTTCAAACAAGCGTGTGTTTTGAAATATAATTTAGTTTCAGTAAATATTTTTTACTGTTCCAGTAAATTATTTGTTCCAATTTTACTTTATGTAAAAAAAAACTGTATATAATGAAAATTATCTATATAAAGTAAAATTTGTAAAAAAAAATGTTTAGATTTTTTTTTATATTTCAATTTGTTATTTTCAGTTAAATTTATTTTTATATACTGTAAAAAAATTTTTCTGATTTTTTTTTCATTTTTTCAGTTAAATTTATTTTTATATACTGCAAAAAAAAATTTGTCTGATTTTTTTAAATTATTTTATAGATATAAAAAAAATTTTATATTTTTTAAAGATTTTTGTTTGCAGTTTTCAAACTTATTATGTTTGTATATTGTGATTCTCAATATAGTACGGAGTCTGTTAGCTAAATTAAAAAATTTTTTGGGCTGAAGTCTACTAGCGAGTTCCAAAAGCGGGAACGAAATGCTTAACCATAAAAACAAGCCAATTTTTTAAAGTAACAAAAAAAATAGTTGAACCTTTCATTTGATTCAGTTATTTTTTTCAAATAAAACTGTTACTAATTTTTTAAAAATTTTTTTTTAGAATTGTTATTGATTCAGTTAATTTATTTTCTGATAGTACAAAAAAATTTAGTGAGTGTGTTTGTAAATTATAAAAAAAAAATTTGCTGAATAATACAAAAAAAAATCTGCAAAAATGTTTTTCTGTTCCTATTAATAAATTTGACTGAAAATATTTTGAGTTTCAGTTAGACTTTTTTCTCTAATGCCATAATAAGTTAACTAAAAATAAATTTTTTATTTTCAGTTAAATTTTTACAAAATTGTTATCAGAATCTATAAATTTCTTTGTAGGTCCGCATTCACACAAAAAATTTACTAATTCAATGAATTTGGTTACTGAAAACGAATGGCTCGATTACGGATGGCAACCGAACTTTGGCTGCGTTGCTAGTTGCCAAAATGGTATAACGGGTGGCAACTGGCAACTGGCAACTAACAGCTGGTAATTTCAGTTGCCATATTGGCAACCACAAATTTGTAGTTGCTGCATAGTTTAAAAGCAAAAAAAAATTAAACAGTAATTGCAATATTATTTTCATTTTTGAATTTCTTCTCTGCGTATTTAGGGAAAATATGCTTTACAGCTAAAACAGAGATTGTTCAAACTTATTTTAGGCAACAAGATTTACTAACAGCAGAGGCGGTAATTCTAAAGAGTCGTCTAATAGATTAAACTTTTGTTCTTCACCAATAATTAATTTCACTTCACTAATAATTTTTATGATCAGTAATGTTTTTAGGCACTTTTACTCAATAATTTGCTTTTTAGCACATGTATTTCTTATATTTGAAATATTTGTTTATATTATTTTCAGTTGCCAATCTGTCATAATCGTATTTTCGATAACCTTTTGAAAACTGGAGGAAGTTGCCATACATAATACAGTTGCGTTCCTGGTTAACTCGGCAACTAAAGTTCGGTTGCCATCCATAATCGAGCCAGAAATTTAGTTTTTTCTGTGCAATAAGTTATTAGGGGTCCTTAACTAACGCGGCCAATGAAATAAAATTTGATTTTGAAAACATATTTTTATTAATTTTTGTTATGAGGAATAATATATTTTTCAGTTATATTATTTTGACATGAAACGAAAACAACGTAGCGTTTTACAAAATTTAAAATATTTTTGTTTACGCTCCAACCAGAACGAAAACGAAAATTCGTTTTATTTTACAAAATTGTTTGTTTGAAAATTTTTGTGGGAATAATTTTTTCAGTGCGCTTAATATTTGAAATAATAAATTAAAAAAAAAAAAAAAATATGGAACACAAGCAATTAAATTTTTTTTTGTAATTCTTATAGGAGAGAGAAAAAAACTAAAAAAATATATTCAAGTGACGGAAGTAAAGTTCTTTTATTTAACTTTTTCATTCTACTGATTGTTATGGTAAAGTTTTGAAAATTTGAGATACCCAATAAATCTGTAGCAAAAAGGAAAAAGTGCTTAAGTCGAGATGAGCTGATTTTGAGTTAATGGCACCTCTGTAATTTTGATACCCAAAAGTACTCCTGGGCAAAATCTCAATTATTTTGTGTGATTTTTGAGAAAGTTAAAGCTCAATAACTTGCTGCTTATGTTTTTTTGACTTGTAATCTCATGAGGAATAACTGCTTAACTCAGCTTATATTTTGATTATCTATACTGTGTAGAACTATATTTTCTTTAAAATATTTCAATTTACGAGTTTTAAACTTTAAGTGCAAAAGAAATAAATTTCTTAAAATCCACTTGAGATTTTAAAAGTGCTCTCCTACAAAACAGTAAAATATGACTTATGAACTTGTTGCCACAGAAGTTATTAAAAATGCTATTTTTAATTTTTTTTGTTGGTTACGTTCTATTTCATTTCAGCTGACATTATAATATATGAAACATATTTATTATTTTGTTTAAGCTATTTAATGAGCGAATAAAGTTTTAATTTTTTCCCGTGATATAGCTTCTGCAAAATTTCTTTTCAAAACAGCTTTTGCTTTTAGGTTGCAAAAATTTTCTCTCAACTCTACACTTCATTTATTTGTGGTTTTTCCTTGTTTTTTTTTGCACCAAATGAAGAAAACAAGCGGGCAAAACCACAAAATTAAAAATTACCACATGCTGCATACCTTAGACCATTTTTTTCTATACATATTTAGTTATTTTTTTTTTGCTTTCCCTAGAACATTTTCTAAGTGCCAAATTTATTTGATTATATTGCACTTAATTTTTTACTGTTTTAGTTAAATTTTTGGTGATTATGGGGGCTGTTGGCACATATTTTGTGGTAAATGTTTCTCCTATAAATTGTTTAAATTACAAAATAAAAATTGCATATTATGAGGAGTTAAAAATTTTAATATTTGACAAAGCATAGTTTTAGGAGTTGCCTACCTAAAGTGAATGAAACAATGTTTAAGTTCTTTTAAAGCTGAGATGAAGTTTCAGGCATGACATTCACGCATGAAAAAAAAAATTATTATTTCCAAAGAAGATAAGAAAATTCTAGTTAAAATTTTTCTTTTCTTCTTTGGAAACTCACATTAATTAATAAAAAATATTTCGTTCAATAAGAATTGAATATGCTGATTTTAAGCCCGATTAAGAAAATCATTCCTGATTAAAATTCATTATAGTTCAATTAAATTTAAATAGTCTCTCTCACTTATTAAATTTTGCTATTTTGTTTGGAAATTATTAACGATCTGTGCCAGGATGGCGACAAAAAACGTTCGATCGATAACTGGAATTTTATTGGTGTTTTCCATAAAATTTGTCTACCGAACATTTGGTGTTGGCATCGTGACACAGGCCGTAATTCAGCCTATGGTGGGTATGAATGTAAATATTCATAAAAGTGTAATAACATTCAAGCTTTAATATAGTTCAAATGCTGTCATGACATTTTAATTAACAAATCAATCAATTAGTATTTAGTTATTAGACAAGCTTCAAAGCAAAAGATAACCTGACATTTTGTCTATGCATTTGGAGGCAAATTTGTGACAGAAAGCCTCGCTAACTTTTTATCAATCTTTGAAGTTTAAAAAATTATATTATGACAAAAAAAAATTAACTTTAACACTAGCACTAGTTATACAAAAAAATAATACGTCTTATTTTACACCAGAGGCGCTGCAACACTGCATTAATAAGAAAGTGCAAAAAGCAGAGTTGTAAAATAATGAAACTTTCCTCTCTCTCTTCCTTTGCCACCTGTCTTTTCTAGCACTCTCCCTTTCCTAAAGAAGGCAACACCTAGTAATAGTAGTAGGCATTCATTGCCAAAGTGTTACTTCTCTTTTAAGAAAAAAAAATTTATACTTTTATACTAAAATATATAATTTTTTAAAATATATTGAAATTGCAACAATAACAACAACGAAATGCCTATAGAGACTAGCTTATCTCTCAATAATCAATTTTAATGTATTTAAAAAAATAAAACAATGTTTTGCTGAATGAGCAAAATTTTTAATTTTAAATATTGATTGCCAAAAAATAAAACTAAATAATAAATATATAAACAATTTATCGCAAACATACTGTGAACTGAACTAATAAAAATGTTTTCCATAAAATTATTTGTCAACAATAAGAATGATCAAAAAATTATTAGAAAAAGAACAAAAATACAAAACGATGTTATACTCGTAGTTACCTTCAGTTTATTAAGAAATATACAATCACACAAACACATGAACCAATGCAGATGCCAGACACAAATAACAGCAACTTTAATGAGTCTACCTACATGCTCTATTGGCAACGTACAAATACAGAAAGCAACAGAAAACATTGTAAAACGCACTAAGGACGTGAAAGAGCGACAGCTACAAAATGTGCTGTGACTTTTTTTGTATTGCTAAGATTTTTCTGGAAGTTTCATTTTATGCGTAAACAAGTAAGAGTGCTATATTTGGCTGTGTCGAATTTTATATACCATTCATTGAAATTCGTATGATCCCGACATTGAAAACTGAATTAAATAACTATTCATAATGTTACTTAAACAAATTTCTATTTTACGATATCTGCAAGCAACCTTAACTAATTACACGTCTGCATTTGTGTATAATACGCCATATGTCACAAAACTTCGCCAGACTAATGAGTGCCAGTGTTTATGACTAAAATATATTTTCATATAAAAATTTAGTAAAGGTCTTTCTAATATATAAATGCCTTTATTTAAAAATAAAAAATAGTTTAATTTAGTTCCTTTTATAAACCAAAAAAAATTAAATTTTCCAACACTGATAAAATATCTTTTTTTTTTTTAATTTTTCCCTTCTTTAATACTAATACCTAAGGAACTTTAATATAGAAAATATGCATTTAATTAACTAAGAAAAAACTAAGTTTTATTTAATTACATTTATGCTCCAAAAAAAGTTTAAGTCTTCCAGCTCTGGAGCTGTGCTTTTTATTTTTCTGATTTTGTATGCGGAACTATACTTTCTAAAACATCAATTTAATTCCTTTTATGAACCAAAAAAATTCAATTTTCCAACCCTGACAAAATATCTTTTTTTTAATTTTTCCCTTTTTTAATACTAATACCTAAAGAAAGAACTTTAATATAGAAAATATGTATTTAATTAACAGAGAAAAAATAAGTTTTATTTAGTTACATTTATGCACCAAAAAAAAGTGGAAGACTTTACAGCTCTGGAGCTGTGCTTTTTATTTTTCTAAATTTGTATACTGAAATTTCGCTTCTAAAACATTAATTGTTTTTAATTTCTAAAGAAAAAGCAAAAAAAAAATTATATTTTCCAACCCTGATATCATGCTCTTAGTTTTTCTCTGATTTCTTTTAGCAAAATATTTCTTTCTTAATATTTCTCATAATAATGGTTAATTTATAGAGAAAAAGAAAAAAATATTTTTGTAGGTTATTTTATATACCAAAAAAAATTAATTTTCCAACCCTGGATCATCTTTCTAATTTATTTTGATTTCCAATACCAATTTAATGCTAACTGAAATATAAAATAAATTTATTCAACAAAATAGAATAAAACTAAGTTTTCTTTTATATGGGGAAAAAATTAAGTTTTCCAGCTCTGAAACCGTTTTTTTTTTATTTTGCTTATTTCCAATACCAATTTATTTCGGACCATTTCTAATACACCAGTTTAAGACTGAAGTCTCTAGCAGGGTGACCGATGACATATATCAAAAAGTAGCAAAAAATAGGGGATTTGTCAAAAGAAAAAAGGGCAACATTAAAAAAACGAGACAACTACACTAAAATTTCTTATTTTCAATGTATTATTACATAATTCTCTTTAAAAAAGGCGGACAAAAAGTAGCAAGGCAGTCGAAAAATTGGCAAATTGCCACTTTAGTCGGTCAAACGGTCACGCTGGTCTCTAGTCTGTTCTGGGAGCTTCTGAAAACCAATTTCACGCATAGACAGACGGACGGACTCACAAGCGAACAGAAGAACATCTCTTATTCGTCTTCCCTATTCATAAGGACCCAGAATATATTTCTTCTATCTGTCACATATGAATACTGTGGAAATTACACTTGGCATGTCAGACCTATACAAGCTTTTTACCAATTTTGGTGTCTGCCTTACAGACGGTATTATGTTAATAACAGCGAAGTTAACATCGTGGTATACTAGCACTGAATAATTTAACATTGTGTGTTCAAAAGGTATTCTTATCAATTTTCAGTAAGTATAAAGTTCTGAATTGATAATAATTAAACACAAATATTCAAACTTACAAAAATTATATTTTTTAAAGGAAAGAACTTAACAATATGTTCGTATAATATAACAACAAAAAGAATCCTCATAAGTTTGTATATATTTTAATTTACCATAATAACAAAAGTTAAAATCCTTGTAAAAACTTTTATTAATAGAAATTATTAAGGCTTTACAAAGGCTTTTTAAGAAAAAAATTTTATGAAAATTAGTTTTAAAACACCTTTATAAAGCCTTAGTAAATTTTATAAAAATTATTAAGGCTTAATAAGAAGAATTTTCTTTTAAAATCTGTTTTATAAACCCTTTATTATTAAGCTTTAATAATTTTTATAAATTAAATTGATAGTATATATTCTGTCTGTTTGCCAAAGAGGTGTACAAAACTTTCATTTAACAAAATTCCTTTAACAACAGATAATGTACATTAACTTCCAAGTTATCGAAGACATAGAAAAATTGTATGTATGTCTGTCTAGTTATACAAAAAATATAACTAAATTTAATTGTTTTTAATTTCAAGATAAAAAATATACGACAGTTTTTAATTGCCTTTTAAAATTAATCTGCCTGGCTCACGATGTGGACAAAAATTTTTATTTCTCTTTTTTATATTGAAAACAAAAACAAATTTACTTATTTTGTTTTTGTTTTCAATAGAAGTAAGTGAAAGAAAATTTCTTGTCGACATCGTAAGCCAGGCAGAATATCTTTTTTCAAATTTAATACGAAAATGATTTTTGATTCAAAACCAGCTTTAACCTTAATATCCGTAATTATTTTTCTCTATTTCAATAGTAGTTTTTATTTTCATTATGTCCATTAATTTATTCATAAAAGCTTTAACGCCAGCACTAGTAGCTTGAGCTTGATATAAAAATTAATGTTCTATTCCATATACATATACATATTTTTTTCCATTTAACTTTACCATTATCGTTAGAAGTCCATAAATTTGTCATTTAGTATTAATTCACTATCTTTGAAAAAAAATTCTATCTAGCGCTTTACTGCAGTGTTTTTTTCTATACCACCCACTGCAATTTCTTCCTTGAAATAAAAAAAAACATAAAAGTTTAATAGTTTTATTTTTTTACATCTTTCTTTTTGGCAATAACATTTTAATGTCATTAATGACAAAAAGACTTTATAACCGAGGGAAAAGCAAATGTGAAAAACGTACACAAATGTAAAACTAAGAAGACAGACAGCAAATATGCAGTAATTTAAAATTATACCAGTAGTAATAATTATTGAGGGTCATTTATTATTTTTACTGTAAATAAAATTTTTATTTTTTTATTTTTCAGTTCGAATTTGAATTGATTACACTAGAAAAGTCAAATAAATGGTGGGGATCACCATAAATTAAAAGTAGTAAATTACTAGTGATATACTATAAGTGATAAGTGATATATTAATGGTGATATTCAATAGTGTCACAATTAAAAATAAACTAGTTTTGAAGAACACCTATTAAAAGTTTTCAATTTAAATACATTAAAGTTTTTGCTTCTCCCAAAAAAAACATAAATATGCCGCCTTAGTATACTTGTTTCAGTTGTTTGTCTTGCCAACAGCGTTGTTTAGCGTTCCTTTTAGAATATTTCGCTGTAGTAAAGCATTTGAAAAATCTCCCATGTCGTGAAAGGTCTTAAAAATGGTCTTGTGCAGGACACTAGTGCACATTATTAACTAATAAATTCAGTAAAGTGCGACTCTGACTCGCGCACGAACACTAGACATGCAATTTAATACAAACTTCATCCTATATAATATATAGTTTTTTTCGTTTTTGGGGTCTCTTCGGTTTTTTTTGTTTTGGCGGTTTTTGCGTTTTTTCGGTTTCGGCGATTTTTTTTTAAGTTTTGGCTATTTTTTTAGTTTTGACACTTTATTTTCTTGTTTTGGCGATTTTTTTCGGTTTTTGGCGTTTTTTCATTTTGGCGATTTTTTTGGCGATTTTTTTAATATTTGAGATTTTTTTTATTTATTTTTTTTTTAGTTTTGGCGACATTTTCGCGTTTTGGGAATTTTTTTCGATTTTTGGCGTTTTTTTTTCATTTTGGCGTTTTTTTTTTCATTTTGCCGATTTTTTCGAATTTGGCGATTTATTTTAGTGTTAGAATTTTTTTTTTTAATTTTGGCGATTTTTTTCGTTTTGGCGATTTTTTTTAATTTTTGGCGATTTTTTTTTTTTTGGTTTGGCCATTTTATAATTTTCGGTTTTTTAGTTTTACCGTTTTTGAAAATTTCAAGTTTTTGGCGATTTTTTTAAGTTTTGGCTCCTTTTTTAGTTTTGACACTTTATTTTCTTGTTTTGGCGATTTTTTTTGGCGATTTTTTTAATTTCTGCGATTGTTTTTTATTTAAGTTTTTTTTAGTTTTGGCGACATTTTCGCGTTTTGGTGATTTTTTTCGATTTTTTGCGTTTTTTTTCATTTTGGCTTTTTTTTTATTTTGGCGATTTTTTCGAATTTGGCGATTTATTTTAGTGTTAGAAATTTTTTTTGATTTTGGCGATTTTTTTCGTTTTGGCGATTTTTTTTAATTTTTGGCGATTGTTTTTTTTGGTTTGGCGACTTTATAATTTTCGGTTTTTTTAGTTTTACCGTTTTTGAAAATTTCAAGTGTTTGCCTCTTACGGTTTCCAAGATATAGCAAATTGTCAAAATTACATAGTGAAATTGCATTAACTGATGGACCACCCTTTAATTTTATTTTTTTTTTAATTTTAGTGTTAATTGTTGCAGTCTGTATAAAAATACACTAATTTTACAAATTTCAAGTTTCAATATACGTACATATGTTCATACAATTGTATGTTTATTACACGGGATTTTAAAATTTTTCGTTGCTCGTTTTGGAACACCCTTTAATTTTTAATTCTCATGTATTTGTTGTTGTAGCGGCCAAGGTGTTACATACTGTGTCCAAATTTCAGGTCCGTAACTCTTACGGTTCCTGAGAAAATACCGTGTGACGGACAGAAGGACAGATGGACAGATGGACAGACGGACAGCGTAGCGAAAACAAACCTTTGGTGTACGGAACCCTACAAATGAGTTGTTGTAATTAAGACACTTCCTATTGAAGTAAATGGGCGATTTATGCGTGTATACAGTTGGAGTCAACTCCTATAAAGCCTTACTCAGAATTTCCTACGAAAGTTAAAATTTTCATAACATATAACTTTGTTTTGTCGCTTCAAAGAAATTGTGAGGAATATCTCAACAATATGCCATCTTTTGCTAAATATTTCTTTATCGCTCCTAAGAGTATGCAGCAAAAATTCTTAAAATTTTTTCTCCATTTCTATAGTTTAAAAGCAATTGTTTCCCACTTTGCGTTTAAAACATGAATTGAAACCAACAAATAAATCGGTGGCCATGTGGAATAGTAGTAGGTTAAGTCGACTTAAGCGAAGAGGTGTTTATCGGAAGTAATAACGCTACCGCTAAGAAGGTAATAATGCATAATTATACTTTCGTGTGATATTTGAAATTTTTTTTAAATTGCAAATTGCAACTGGAATACAATTTAGCATAATAATAAAAAAAAATATTTTTGTAAGTCTACTTAAGCTTCTATTCAATTTTTCACAGAAATAATGAGCTTAATAACCACAAAACGCTTTCAATTCCTTTCAGAATTTTGCACATTACCTCTAGAAACGTTCAGATTTTTTTTCGGTTTTTTTTTAATTTTTTTTTGTCGTTTTTAAGTTTTGGCGCTTTTTTTCGTTTTGGAGTTTTTTTTCGAGTTTTGAAGATATTTTGTGGTTTTTTTAGCGAAATTTTAAGTTTTGGCTTTATTTTAATTTTTTCGGTTTTTTGCAATCTTTTTAGGTTTTAGGTGACATTCCAACTTTTTTTATTTTATTTTTGATGATATTTTTCATTTAAAAGCTTTTTTTTGCTTTTTGGCGATTTTTTATTTTTTTCGTTTTTTTTGGCATTTTTTCGGTTTTTGTAAATTTTTCATTTTTTTTGCTGGACTTGTATTTGGTGATATTTTTTCATTTTGACGATTTATTTTATTTTTGGTGATATTTTTCATTTAAGCGTTTTTTTTTATTTGGCGATTTTTCATTTCGGCGATTTTATAATTTTGGGATTTTTTAGTTTTAGTGTTTTTGACAATCTCGAGAGTTTGCCTTTTACGTCTTCCGAGATATAGCAAGTTGTCAAAATTACATACTCAAAATACCATTAACTCATAGAACACCCTTTAATTTTGATTTTTTTTTTAATTTCAATGTTAATGGATATAGTCTGCATAAAAATGCACTAACGTTGAAAATTTCAAGAGTCTATATATCATATTCTGTATATTACATTAGGATTTCAACATGTTTCGTCGTGTGCTTTGGAACCCCCTTTAATTTTTTACTGTTATATATTTGCTGTTTTGAAAGCCTGAGCCAGAGGGACATACATACAGACGAACAAACGAAGATTGTAGCAAAAATAATGAGGTTCCTTTTCATCTTTGGTCTACGGAGCCCTAAAACGTTTTTTTAATTTCTAAGGTTTGTATACATAATTCTCAATAACATCTTGGGAGTTTTTTTTTAAGCTTTTCTTAAAGATATTTATGTGAACATTTTTTGAAGGGAGAGAGAGAGAGTTTTGATACAAACATACGAAGTTTTTTTTTAGCATTTTTCTAGAATTTTTTAGTTTTGATGTCCAGTGATGAGTTAAAAAAGTCGACGGCTTCTATGTCCCTCTTAATAAGAGTGTTAATGTGTTTTACCAAAAAAAATCCTGTTAGGATCTTACATAAAAGTACAGAAAACATTTAATATATTAAATAAGATTAACAAGACTTATATTTCTATTCACAGCTTGAGCAAAATCCGGAGTCATATTAGTTTGAAAAAATTTAAAATTTCCTACACAGTGTAATATTTCTGTTGTATGTAAAAAAGCTTAGCAAGTAAAAGAATTTGCAAAAATTGCTTTAAAATTTTGCTTTGATTTTTTTTTTTGCAAAAAAAAAAATACATATTCAAGTACTTGAGTAAAGATAAATCAATATATTAATTTTGGTTTAATTGCTCTGGTATTTTCCCACATCATTTCTATGCAAATGCAAATAAAAATTGTTGGTTTTCTTTATTTCCTTATATGCATAAATGCAGTAAAAAGGGTAAGGGGTTAAAACAAACACAAGATATTGAGAAATTCTTAACATTTAAAAAAATGGAACTTTTATTACAATTTTATGTACTTGCTTTCTTTTATTTGTTTTACGTTTAAATTTTTGTGTGAAGGACAAAATACGAATTGGTATTATTTCTTCCTTTCTACACAGTAAAAATCCTATTTAAAGCCAAGCACACAGGCTCTCTATTACTAATTGTAGCAGGATAAATAAAAAATTTCATGTCATTTCAAAGTGGGAATATCAGGCCTCTATAGTATATATTAGTGATGAGCGATAACGTGATTTTTTAATAATGTTGCTCCTTGTGAACGTGATTTCTAAATCGCTGTTCTTTTAAACTGTGACTGTGATCACAGTTTAGCAGTTTTTGTTTGTAGCAGTTCTGTTATTTTGAGAAAATCTAATAAGAAGAGCAGCAGTGAAATCAAACAGTGACTGTGATCACGATTTAACACATTTCAGCTCCTCTGCTTTAGAAGTATTAATTAGTATTGGTGTTTTGATAAATACTAATAAGAAGAGCGACAAGAATAAACAATTAGCAATCAACCCCATCCATACATTGAGAATTGTCGTATACCAGGTAGAGAGACAATAAAATTGCAAATATAAAAATGTGAGCTGTACATAGTTGCCAGAAAAGATGATTTGACACGATTTGACGATTTTTTTCTTGACAAAAGCTGAAGGTATAAAAAAATGAATGTGGTAGCTTTATTTACTGTAAAGTAAGCATGCAAGAACAATCACAGTTTGTATGAAAGAAATATATTTCCAAAACCTGTTACTTGATAAATTCAGTCACAGTTGTTATTTTGTGATTTTTCAATCGCTGTGAAAAAGTAACAGGTTTCTAAATATCGCTCAACTCTAGTATATATACTTTCTCCCTTCCCATATTTCTTATATGTATGTATATTTTTTAATTGCTTGGCTTTATACGTTTCTTCTTTGCATATTTTTTTTCGTTTTATGAGGGTTGCTTGTCATTTCATAAGTGCCAAAAAAAAAAATATACACACTTTTGTCTGCAGGTGAATTGGGGCTTTTTTTTAATGTCTTTACGTGTCATGTGTTGTATTTTCAATTGTTTTTTTTTTAGATTTTTACTTGACAAAAAAATCCCCCAAAATAGAAATATTCATTTGCTGAGAACGTGACTTCTTTTTGTTGCTTTGCAGTGTATAAGGGACGATTTTTTTGCAGCATATTTGTTTACTTTTATTGAACCAGCAAATAAATGTATTAAAGGGCATATTTTTATAAACTCGGTTTACGTGGCTCTAAAATGACCTGCAGTTTTTCCAGAATTCTTAGGAATTTTAAAGCAAATATATGTATATTAATTTTTGTCGTACGCATATGTATTAACACTCATTATAAATCTATTAAAATTTTTCATATATGCTACAGCTTCTGTTGGTTAAACACACGTAGGTCGCTTTAAATATTATTTAAGATTTTTTTTTTTTCAATAAAATGTGATCACGTTTTGCCAATAAGCACGCAGCGCAACAATACACACTACACCATTTAGCATGAAAAGCTTCACATTTTGGGAAGTCACAGAAGAGACTACTATGGTTATCTTAATATGGAAAGGTACTAACTTATTATTTTTTTTATCGAGTTTTTTTTTTTTTGCAAAGTTCTATTGAAAAACATCTAATGCATTGAATAATGCAAAAAATCTCGATTTCAAAAAAATAATAAGTTAGAGTCTTTTTATATTAAGGTAGCGATATACTTACATACATGTGTGTGTTTTGCTCATTTTATATATGCGTTTTACCTATTCTCAAGGTTGTCAATAAAAATTGGGTTTTTTGTATAATAAACTTTTTAAGCTAAAGCCGAATATTTAGGTCTTAAAAGTTTTACAGCTGCATTATTTAAAACAATTCAATTGCTTTAAGAATAAAATCCCCACGATAACACCCAGTTGCTTGACTTCCTTCAACACTTTTACCTCCAGAAGAGGTGACATAAACTGTCATCCAAGTAGTCCCGATTTAACCCCTATGGAAATTTTCCTGGATATAGTTGGAATTAGGTTTTTAGCTGAAATGCAAAATAACGTAACTTCCCTTTTCCAAATTTTATAGGAGAGACAAAAAAAAACTATACAAAATTATTCAAGGGACTGGAAAAAAGTTTTCGTATTTGAATTTTTAATACGGCAGATTGCTATGATAAAGGTTTGAAAATCTATAGAGTAATATCGTTAATTTACTCAAAGAATGCTATAACTCAAAATAAGAAACTTTTGAGTTAGTAATGCAGAATTAGTCATCATATCGTTCTTCATACAAATACCTTGTTTACTGTTGAGAAAAAAAATTAAATTTTATTTTTCCATTAAGTTGTGTGTAAATGGAAAACTTTATACTCGTTTTCTGTTAAAATTTTTGGTTTGAGTTATGACGTTGTTTAAGTAAATGATATGAGCGATATTTTTCGGTGTAATACACAAAAAATAATTAATTTAAAATGCGATTTTGAATTTTATGTTAGTTAAGTGGATTTGCATTTTAGCTAACGAAAGCTTAATTATTCGTCTAAATCGCTTTAATAGATAAAAATAATTAAATTGACATACATGATGGCAAAAACCATCGATTTAGAAAAATCGTCAAGATAGCCAAAAATCGTAAAAAACGAAAAATCTTCTGTGGCTGTGAATCTTTAAAATTAAAGCCCAAGTCCTTTGAGAAGCACTCAAATCTTTTTAATTTAAAAAATAAACCGGTTGGAAAGTTTCGGAGAAGCAAAAATCTCTTCCTTGCAGCCATCTTGGTCGTAGTTGCGTCTCGCCCATGTAGAGGTGTTGGTTCATTCCGAGCCAGTTGGTTCAAATTTAATCCATACTTTAAAAAGCTTTCTCGGTAGAACGATTTAAACGATCGTAAAATGGATGAATCACTCGGCACATTGTATGAACAGGCATCCAGCTTCACGATGTCAAGATATAAGTTCAGTAAAGTTCGACTTTGACTCGCACACGAAGTGTTCCGTGCGGACACTACATATGAACAACTCAAATATCTTACCTGATGTAGACTTAATTTTTTGTTTGTTTTGGCGGTTTTTTAGTTTTAGCGATTTTTTCGCCTTGGCGCGCGCTTTTTTTGGTTTCTGGATTTTTTTTAGCGATTTTCTTAGTTTTGGCGATTTGCTCACTTTTTAACGATTTTTTTAGTTTTAGCGTCTTCTTTTAGTTCTTGGCGATTTTTTCCGATTTGGGTGATTAAGTTTAGCGATATTTTTAGTTCTGGCACTTTTTTTAAATTCTGCGATTTTTTAAATTTTTTGGAGATTTTTTTTTTGGATGTTATTTTTTTGTTTCTTCACTTTTTCCAATTAAGATTTTTATCGGTTTTAGAAATTTTTTCTATTTTTAAGGTTTTTATAGTTTAAATCTTTTAGTTATTGGTAATATTTTTGATTATGGGGATTTTTTAAGTTTTAGTGATTTTTTTAAGTTTTGCCACTATTTTTTTGTTTTGGGACTTTTTTTTGGTTTTGACAATTTTTTTTTAGTTTTTGCGCTTTTTCTTGGTTTTGGCGCTTATTTTGGTTTTGGCGCTAATATTCGTTTTGAGGATTTTTTTCGGGTTTTTTGCTGTTTTTTACTTGCAGCGTTTTTTTTTTTTTTGGTTTTGGCAATTTAGTTGGATTTTGGCGATTTAGTTTGACGCTTTTTTTAATTTCCGCAATTTTTTCTGATTCTTTTTTTGGCAATTTTTTCCGATGTTTTTTTTTTTGTTTCTTCACTTTTCCCCTTAAGCAATTTTTTGGTTTTTGAAATTTTTTTCTGTTTGAGGTTTTTTAGTTTAAGTTTTTTAGTTATTAGCATTTTTTCGGTTATGACGATTTCTTTAAAGTTTTAGTGATTTTTTTAGTTTTAGTGCTTTTTTGGTTTTTTGAAAATTTTTTTAAGCTTAGCGTTTTTTTTTTTTTTGGTTTTGGCGCTTATTTTCGTTTTAACAATTTTTTTTTTTTGGTTTTTGGCGTTATTTTAGTTTTAACTTTTTTAGGTTTCGACGATTTTTTCTGATTTTGGCTATTTAGCTTAAGCGATATTTTTAGTTTTGGCCCTTTTTTCGTTTCTGCAAATTTTTCCTGCTTTTGGCGGTTTTCCTATGTTCTTTTTTGATTTTTTTTAATTTGGCGATTTTTTTCGATTTTGGAAATTTTTTCGGTTTTTGATGATTTTCAGTTTTTTTGGTTTTTAGCGATTTTTAAGTTTCAGCGATTTTTTAAGTTTTTGCGCTTTTTTTTGTTTCTGCGATTTGTTTCGGTTGCCTTGGCCTTTTTTCGTTTCGGCGTTTTTTCGGTTTTGGCGATTTTTTTTTTAATACAATACTTGTTTTTTTAATATTTAATTATTTTATTTATTATTATATAATATGAAATACATATACTATAGTTTCTTGTATTATTTACTATTTTTAACCCCCGACTAAAAAAAAGGGGTATTATAAGTTTGTAGTGTGTGTCTGTGTGTCTGTGTATCTGTGCATCTGTGTGTCTGTCCGTGTCCACGTACAGGCCAAACGGCTGGACCGATTTTCATTTAGTTTTTTCTATTTGAAAGATGACTTGATCGAGAGGGTTCTTAGCTATGAAGAAAATCGGTCCAGCCGTTTAGAAGATATAACATATTTTCTGAAAAAAGTTGGCAGTTTTTAAAATGTTTAATTTTTGTTATTTAATTTTGTTCTATTAACATTTCGTACATAAAAATCCATTTTCCATCCCTGATCAGATATGATAAGAAGTCCTCATTATTTGTAGTCCTTTGACCATAAATGTTTATTTATGTGGTTTAAACAAAGAAAAACTATACAGTTATACAATTTGCTTTCTTTTTGCATACATATCGCTCACTGAACCATAAACAGTCACAACTCAAAAAAAATATACCAGATGTTCAGGTGTGGCAAAAAAATAACTGTTGATACTGTACAAATGACAACATAACGGTATTTTGTATTCTTAAAGAGACAGTGTGCCACAAGAAATTTAAGCGAAAATTTACTTGCGAAATTTAGCAAGCTGAGTTTTATTTTTAAATATAATTTTTATGAGACCCAGAAACTTAGCCAAATTTTAGCATCAGCCTTGAAAAGATTCTACTTTGCTTTTTTTTTTTTTTGTTTGTCAAATTCGGCAAAATTAATGCCTACCATATCCAAGCGAAGCCGAGTAATCGGTTGGACACTTATAACGTGCGCTTCTGCTTATAGATTTTCCTTTAAAAATTGTTTTAATAACATTAAAATATGTTTGTTATGGATATAAGGCAGACAAGCAGACAGGCAGACAGGCAGACAGACAGACCCAGATAAAATGACCGGACAGCAAGTAACATTGTGGTGGGCAAAATTAAAATGTTAATAATAATTTAATGCAGCTCATTTCCAAATTATACTTATTTTTAACGGTTGAAATTATAAAGACAGTTCATTAGTCTGAATTGATGATAAATCGATATTTTTGAATCTTTATTATAAAAAGAATAATTTAAAAAAATTATTAAAGGACTATCCATGCCACAATGCTGAGAGAAAATGTTGATTTAATTATTTATATATATATATTCAAAATAGAAACAATTTTTCTTATTTTATTGATGATTTCAATACAACTTGTTCATCGAACGTTTTCTCTGGACTTCATGGAACAGGCCATAAATGTATGAAATAAGTAAATTATTCTACATAAATTTTATAAGAATTCTTGGTCTTCATATATATCAACTCATATTGTATATCTTATAATTATTACAGTCAGTAATTTATTTGTCATAATTAAAAACAATTATTAAAGTATAATAATAGTAAGTCGCTTATCTTTAGGTATTATAAGAGACTGAAATACTCAATCTCAATTTGTCAATGCATATTAAAATATTTTATATATGTACATATACATACATGCGCATATAATATACACATACTAACATTTTATTGCCAGGCAAATGAGAAAACAGCTGCAATAAGTTCACATACAAAATCATCTTAAACTTAAATATTTAATATGGGCAGAATAAATTATTTTCTATGGGAAATGTATTAAATCTCAGATCTAATTAAAAACTTGTTGCTCTACATTAATACTAATTCAGATTTTAAGTTATTACTGAGTAAACTTAAGCAGCAATAAATATTCAATGATGTTCAAGAAAGATTTTGGCAAAAATTACAACAAAAAAACAATTAAAAGAAGCAAATACCACACCTAGAAATTTATTTAATTGCATGTGCAATAAGGCGGCACTGCGGTTTTTTATCAGTAGTAGAAAATCATTTTAGTTTTATATCGTTTAATGGAAATGTAAATTAGGGCATTTAATTTCCTATAACAAATACAACCCAGCAAAAAAAACTATAAATGTCCTCGAGCCAGTATAACAAAAAATAATATTTTACTTGGCTACAAAATTAAATTAATATACAATTTATAAATATATTTCTAACAATGTTTTATTATACTTAAACATTCGACTATCATTAAGCCTTAAAATACTCGTTATTACACAAAACCAAATTCCTATAGTGAAAACTCTTTAATATTTGGTCTCTTTTTTTTTAATGTATCCATCATAGTAATTACAATGTTTATCGTGATACGATAATCATAATAATGAATGTAAGGTAATGATACCCAAGAGGTCTTAACTTTGTGGATGGAAGATTCGTGTCTAAAAAATTCATGTCATTGATATTAGATTATGTATGCCTGTATGCCTGTATGCAGGCATATTTTGTAGTGCGTATTAGAGGCCTGCGTAAACACTCTTGATATGTAAATACGTCTTGTTTTTTAAATGTATTCTCGTGGCATGTATTATACTAAACCAATAATAAATGCTGTCGTTTAATAAGCGAAGCACTATGGATGTATTGGTGTTCGTGTATATGAGTGTTTTTAAGCGATGTCGCGAAAACTTTTTGTCAGTAATAAACAATCAAAAGAAGTAGTTTTGATGCGTGTATGCTTGTTATTATGCATATTGTACCTTTGAGTGTGTGTGTTTAAGATGTCCATGGTAAGCTATTATGTGTTTTATGTGTTTTGAAGACAGCGCTCACAACACAATGTCAATGCATGAGTGCGTATGTATGTGCGCCCAAAAATAAAAGATCATATACACAACATGTGTGTGCATATGTACAGGGTGGCGCAGAATGAGCTATATCATTTGAATTCTTTATAACTTTTTTAATTTTTATTCTTTCTTTGTTTTTTTTCAGCATTTTGTGGAAAAGACTTGGGGAATTAATTATGAATCATTACACGATCGAACAATGTACAAAAATAATTGAATTTTATTTTTCAAACCAACAGTCTATTGTGTTGACATAGCGTGCATAATGTCTCCATTTTAATGTGCGCATTGCAGACACAGTTTTCTTTGGGGATATTTGAAAGAAAGAGTGTACGTTAACAAACCAAGAACCATATTCCAACTAAAACCAACATTCGAAATGAAATGATGGCCATTACAGCCGAAATTTATGGAAAATATGAGATGTATACTCTATCTCGCTAAAAAGAACACGTATGCGCGAATCAGAAAATAGACATCACAGGATATCATTTTTCAAAGCTAATTCCAAAAACTTCTCCAATAATATACTGTATTTAAAAAAAAATTATAATATTCGCATAAATAAATAAGTTATAAACCATTTAAACCATATCGATCATTTTGTGCCACCCTGTTCATGCATTACGTTTGTATACACGCCCATGCGTAGAAAGGAGCAAGCATTACAAATTCTTCCATCACAAAGTACTTTCTTCTTAATTATAACACATACAGTAACTGAAATAAATGTGTTGCCAACAGTGTTGTTCAGCATTTGTTTTTAAAAACTTCGCTGCAATAAAGCATTTGAATAATCCCTCATGTCTTAAAATTTCTTATAAGTGTTCTTGTGCAGGACTTTAGTGCGTTGGGCTGGGGTTTTGTGTGTTTTGCATTCATTTACTTTATAAACAATATATCAATAAAAAAAAATATTACTAACCCAATTTTATAGTTAAGAGAATTTAAAAATTACAGCAATCCTAAAAAACAAAATTAAACATTTTCCAGATCAGTATAAGTATTATTAGTAAGGCCGGGTTTCCATCTGTGTGCCAAATGCCACACAAGCGTAACCACTAATTACTAATGAAAACCAGTTCGATTCAGACATGTATTTATTTTTATATTTTATATTTCCCATTTAAAGAAAACCTACTTCGTCACTAGATTTTGTCGGAATCTATTTAAAATCTATTTTTTTAATTACACTAAAAAGCAAATATCTGTACTAAATAACAAAAATTAAAAATCTTAAAAACCCCCGAATATATCTAGAGAAGATGCGATATCTTCTAAACGGCTGGACCGATTTTCTTAAAACATGGCTAAGAACCCTTTCGATCAAATCACCTTTCAACAGAAAAAACCAAATCAAAATCGGTTCAGCCGTTTGGTCTGTACGTGGACACGGACAGACACACAGACACACAGACGTACACTACAAACTTATAACACCCCTTTGTTTAGTCGGGGGTTAAAAAAGGTGTGTGAATTAGCTGCATTGTAGCTATTGGCTGTAGTCTAGCAAAAATTACAACTAATGGTTTTTGTTTTGAATAAAAAATCTCGATAAATGTAAAATAAAACGTGGTGTAAACGGTATAGATTTTGATAAAGATTTTAGTTTAAATTAACTATATTTCATGATCTTCTAAAGGTCTTATCATGCTCTAAAATAATATTGTTTCCCTAAAAATTTTTTACAGAAAACAATAACTACATTTATTAGGATAATTCCTAATTCAAACAATTGCATATTAGGCGCGGGCAAATGAGAAAATAGACCCCAAAGCTGGATGAATATCGTTATGAAATATGGGAGCAGAAAGGTATCAGTTTCATAAGACTTTAAAAACTGCTTCGAACAAAATTGATAAGTTTTAATTAGATTTTTGAACAAAATACCATCTGCATCTACAACTTTTCGACAAAACATTTTTATGGCAGTTTTGATTGGATTAAATTAAGATTAAATTAAATATATATTTGTTTTATTTTTTTTAAGATTGCTTGGCTTCCCGAGCCAAGATTTAAACTCGAACTATTGCTATAGTCAATGCGCTTACTCGTAGCACTGCAGCCATGATTTAATTGAGAATTTAATATAAAATTTATTTGAAATTAAATTAAATTTAACTTAAGTTACAGCCATGTTGTTTTAACAGTGAAAAAATATTAATAATATATTTATTAAGGTCAGTTTAAGCATTTTTCGTTTAAAATTAATATCGTCAGCTTGGAGTGTAAACCTGCTAAATTCACTTGTTATAACATATCACATTTTAATGCCATTAAAAGAGAAAGAAACACCATATCGACTGGCTAAATATTTATTTTATTTTTTCAAAAAAACTTAATTTAATATATCCAGCCTTATTTTCGATTTTAAGTTACAATTGTATGGGCCTACCAGTAGTTTAGAATTATCCAAGTGTCAAAGTTTTTGATAACTTTTAACATACAGGCTGTAAGAATTTATCGTTAGCGACACTTCATGTACAGAAACATATTTCAATATTAAAAAAAACCATCTCCTGAAAACTGTAATTTTTGTCGCTTACGATAAAATCGAACATAAGGCTCGATATGTGGCCTTTATTATGAAAAAGGTCTAATTCATATGCATTGTTGCTTCGAAATATAAAATAAATCTTTAAAAAACTACAATAAATATTTAATATAATAAAAATATTTCATTCAATTAGAAATGAAATTACTGAACTTAAGCCCGAATAAGAAATTATTTCTGATTAAAATTCACTACAGTTCAACTAAATCTAAAAATGTCTCATATAAATATTTAATAAATATTAAATAAATCGATATTAGTCGAGACTAGAAAAACTCTTAATTAAAAAAAATTTTGATTTGTTCAAATATCTCGATCAAAAAAATATATGACTTATACCTTTTTCATAACAGTATTTTATATCTCTCGTAAAATTTTGGTTAAAGTGAGTTAGCTGCTTTACGCTCTAAGCCAACGATAAACGAAATTTTTCGTGTATTTACACAACACGAATATAAAAATTAACAACAACAATACAAGAGCAAGTCACACCCTTGCAGCTATAAAAAGAGGGGCAACTAAGCACTAACACACCTAAACAACGTATTATTTCCAACAAATTTAATATGACTTAAAATCAACTTTTTTCCATGTTAATTTCACATTTTTTTTTCTACTCGCCTATGTCGAGAAACAAATTAATTTAAATAGTTTTTTTAGTATAATTTTTAAAAAAATAAAATTCCCTTTAAAATTTAACTTGACAATGTTTTTTATTTTTTTCCAAGCAACAAAAACAAATTGAAATGTATGCTTTTTTTCAAGTTAAATTTTTGCCACATTTTTGCTTCATATTAAAATCAGAATCATTGTTGCCTTATTAAATATTTAAACAATTGTCAATTGTTACCTGTCATATATTCATAAGCCTGTATATATAAGTATAGAGCAGAGAATGCATTTATTATTTTTTTCATTTCATTTTAATTTCATAAATAATGAAATGACTCGAAAACCAAACAAAAGTCAAACATTTTGTGTCATAGATACAAAATAGGTTTTCTCTTGCGAGTGTTCATATGTGTATTTGACATTTATAAACTTTGTCATCTGTTATTTTAGCAATAAACTCATCAATGTTCTACGTCTGTATGCACAACTACACTGTACATGACTATTATTATACACTTTTACATATGCACATATTAAAATATGTACTCAATATATGCTAATACAACATGTGTACATACTTTATAAGTGTGTTTCTAGGAGTATAGTGCAATGAATACAATGTATGTAAATGTGTTTGTGTGTGTGTGTGTGTGTGTCATGCATTACTTTCAATGTTATGCTTAAAATCTGCAGCAGCACTGAAATGTTTAAATTTGAATTTAAATGATTTTTTATTTATAAACTTAACGAAGTACGGAAATTGCTGATGAAATTTCAATACCAAAAATTTATTGCTTTTGATTGATACAGTGAAAGCTTTTGTGGTATTTCTGCAAATATGTTTTTTTAACCCACATATTTTTATCTCTCCTTTTTTTTGCCAGTCAAGAAATAATTGGAATGACTTGAAAAAAAGTAAAAAGAAACGTCGCTTTAATAGCAACTAATCCCCAGTTCCACAACCCAGACGTGTCGACTTTGGTATTAAATTTATATAAAAAGCACACATTTTTTTAAGTGATTTCTTTTCCAATTTTCTGTAAGAGCCTATGGAAACAGGGAGTAAAGCATTAAACACATTCACCACAGCTAGCTGCCTACATCAATGTGTCAAGAATAGAATCCACATGTTTACAAGAGAACGATTATTTTGACGACAGCTACACAGCACGGCAGCAGGTTGTTGTCCATGATGATTCTATCGTTGAAACTAAATTATATTTTTATTGGCAACAATGAGCAAATGTAGTATTGCCAGTATTTAGAAAATGTTGCATGAATGATATCTTACAATTATTTCATATTATTTAACAGAGAGAAAAAACATTCCTAAATTCATTTAAGAGAAATAAATTTATTATTTTTTAGGGTTCCATTCACCAAAGTGAAAAGGCAAGCTCTTGAAATTTTCATAAACGCTAAAAATTCCAAAATTTAAAAATCGCCAAAGCCAAAAATTTGCCAAAAATTTAAAAAGTCGCTAAAACAAAAAAAAAAAGCTTGAACTAAACTAAATCGCTAAAACCTCAAAAACCGAAAAAATTGCCAAATACCCGAAAAAATCGCCAAAACGAAAAACAAAGCACCAAAATTAAAATATAATCGCTAAATCTTAAATAAATCTGCAAAAACCAAATAAATCGCCAAAACGAAAAAAATAGCTAAAATTAAAAAAAAAACGCTAAAAATTTAAATAACATTTTTGTAGTATTACATATGTAGTGTACGTACGGAATCCTTCGTGTGCAAGTCAAAGTCGCAATTTATTGAATTTAATATATTTTTAGGTTATATAAGTACATTCTTAAAGAGTAATTTTATTTTTATAAATGAAAAATATTTGAAGGTGGCATCACAGAAATATGTTGTTACACTAAAATAATTAAGTACCAGGCCACAAGCCGAAAAATGCAGCTAGCGGTATTAGAAGTAGTGTGTTTGTGTTGCCTGCTGTGGTGAATGATTAAACACATTCACATGCTTAAATACTTTATGTTTTTTTGCTAGCAACAATGAAAATAATTTGTAAAACTTTCTATAAAAAAAAAATTGTAAACCATTATATTTTTAAAATCGAGATTTATGAATTTTTCGATACATTAGATGTTCTGCTATCGAAATGTACAAAAAAATCGATGTCAAAAAATAACGAATATATTAAGCTACCAATATGCAGGTATGTAGTATGTAGTAGTATGCAGTATGTAGTATGTAGTATTAAGTATGTAGTATGTAATATGTAGTATGTATTATGTAATATGTAGTATGTAGTATGTAGTATGTATTATGTATTATGTAGTATGTAGTATATAGTATGTAGTATGTAGTATGTAGTATGTAGTATGTAGTATGTAGTATGTAGTATGTAGTATATAGTATGCAGTATGTAGTATGTATTATGTAATATGTAGTATGTAGTATGTAGTATGTAGTATGTAGTATGCAGGTATTTAGTGTGTAGTATGTAGTATGAAGTATGTAGCATGTATTATGCTGTATGTAGTATAAAGTACGTAGTATGTAGTATATAGTATGTAGTATGTATTATGTAGTATGGTGTATGTAGTATGTAGTACGTAGTATGTAGTATGTATTATGTAATATGTAGTATGTAGTATGCATTATGTAGTATGTAGTATATAGTATGTATTATATAGTATGCAGTATGTAGTATGTATTATGTAATATGTAGTATGTAGTATGCAGGTATTTAGTGTGTAGTATGTAGTATGAAGTATGTAGCATGTAGTATGCTGTATGTAGTATAAAGTACGTAGTATGTAGTATGTAGTATATAGTATGTAGTATGTATTATGTAGTATGTAGTATGTAGTATATAGTATGTAGTATGTAGTATGTATTATGCAGTATTTAGTATGTAGTATGTAGTACGTAGTATGTAGTATGTATTACGTAATATGTAGTATGTAATATGTAGTATGTATTATGTAGTATATAGTATGTAGTATAAAGTACGTAGTATGTAGTATATAGTATGTAGTATGTATTATGTAATATGTAGTATGTAGTATGTATTATGTAGTATGTAGTATATAGTATGTATTATATAGTATGAAGTATGTAGTATGTATTATGTAATCTGTAGTATGTAGTATATAGTATGCAGGTATTTAGTGTGTAGTATGTAATATGAAGTATGTAGCATGTAGTATGCTGTATGTAGTATAAAGTACGTAGTATGTAGTATGTAGTATATAGTATGTAGTATGTATTATGTAGTATGTATTATGTAGTATATAGTATGTAGTATGTAGTATGTAGTATATAGTATGCAGTATGTAGTATGTATTATGTAGTATGTAATATGCAGGTATTTAGTGTGTAGTATGAAGTTTGTAGCATGTAGTATGCTGTATGTAGTATAAAGTACGTAGTATGTAGTATATAGTATGTAGTATGTAGTATGTATTATGTAGCATGTAGTATGTAGTAGGTAGTGGTATATAGTATGTAGTATGTATTATGTAGTATGTAGTATATAGTATGCAGTATGTATTATGTAATATGTCGTATGTAGTATGCAGGTATTTAGTGTGTAGTATGTAGTATGTAGCATGTAGTATGCTGTATGTAGTATAAAGTACGTAGTATGTAGTATATAGTATGTAGTATGTAGTATGTAGTATATTGTATGTAGTAGTATGTAGTATGTAGTATGTGGTATGTAATATGTAGTATGTATTATGTAGTATGTAGTATGCAGTATGTAGTATCTAGTACGTAGTATGTATTATGTAATATGTAGTATGTAGTAGTATGCAGTATGTAGTATTTAGTATATAGTATGTAGTATGTAGTATGTAGTTTGTAGTATTATGTATGTATTATGTAGTATGTATTATGTAGCATGTAGTATGTAGTATCTAGTATGTAGTAGATGTGTAGTATATTACAAAAATATTTTAGGCAAAAAATTTACACAGCCTGGGCTCGCCAGCATAGGAAGTTGGTAGAATGGCCACCACCGGATAACATGGATATAATTGTGTTGAGCTTTAAACTGATAACTATTTTTTAAGAAATTTGACTTACTCCTAGTACATTCATCAAAATTAACACGTCAAAGTAAAGTCAAAAAAACCTATTATAAATAGCTGTCTTCATAAGCAATGCCCTATAGGGCATCTTTAAACATAATCATACATATCAATCAGTATATTGCTCTATACCTTAAATTAAATAAAAATGTTGCCATGGACAAGTATTTAAATTAATAACCTACCTACATACCATATGCATACATATTTATATATTTTATATATATTATTTCACTTTTCTTACAACAGATTTATTTGCACACAAAAAAAAGAAAATTGTAATTTTTCTTTGTAAAAAGTTTTATGCTATTGTTGACTTTCGTACTGTTTCATTTGGAAACTTGTCAAACGCATAATAAATCAGATCCGAAACCACTCATCAATTTCGAATTTATTAAAAATTAATATCTTACCAACACATTGCAACAGATTTACTTATACATACATACATACTTATTTTGTTAAAGTAAGCTGTAGGCACACAATGGAACACAAACATACACACACATGTGTATACATATACGCACAATACATAAGCATATCAATGGCAGTCAGTGTGCACACTTAATTTTTTTAAATTCGGAAGAATCGACAAAAAAATTGGTAGATTTGAATGAAATTCCGTAGAAATTTTTTTTTATTCAGAGAAACATAAAAAATAACAATTCAAAGAAGCAAAAAGTAACAAAATATATTTACAGTATAACCTCTCTAGTCCGGACTACAGTTAAAATAAAAATTTAATCGTAATACGTTTATGTACATCCATGTATATAATTTACTTTTATTACCGAAAAGAAGAAAAACTAAACCTAAGAATTCATTTGTATTTAACTTATTTACAGAAGACATAAACAAAAATACTTAAAGTGATCAAAAGTATTCATTTTGAAAAATAATAGTATGTCGCTTCCGTCGCTTTGGTTTGCTCAGTGCATAAAATAGCTTTTGAAAATAGTTCGCTTGCTTCTTTATTTGAGATTGTGTTTTGAGCATTCTCAGGCTCCTCCAAAGAGCTATCAAGCTCTCCAATATTTTCGTTGTTACTGATTGGTAATTACTGATTGGATTATATCTTCATCCGACAAATCGTAAGCAAATTCATTTTCACCCCTTGCCCAAATATCGAATGTAGAAGGGCAGAAATCAGCGGACGGGTTAAGAGTAGTTAATGTAGAATAAATGCTATTCATATCCTGGCACAGTGGATCTCTGGCTTTCAATTGAACAAGAGGTAGGTAGTCTTCATCTTCCCATTCATTTTCGACAGATAGCTTTGGCAAACTAAACAGGTTCCAAAAGCGCATTTAAAACTTCACATGTGATTGGAAATTAAACTGCCATAAATAATGAAGCATTTCCACTAAAAAAAGTGTCATCCGCAGTTATTTGCCCTTACCCTTTATATAGATATGCTATGCATACATAAAATAATGTACGTAAATAACAGGAATTCAGTGTTTGTATATAGGTTTTATAGAGCTACTAAAATAACTTTTATTTGACTGTTTGTAACTACAAAGATTATATGTAAGATCCATTTATGAATTTAAACTTTTGTGCAAAAATTATTAAATCATTGGGAGGAATAAATATTTCATCCCCAAGGCAAAATTTTTTTTGGTAAATATTAGGTTATTTAAAGTTTCAGTTTTTAACCGATTTCTTTGTTTTGTTTTAATGATTTTCATGACAGAAAATGACCGCTCTGAGGCCGCACTGCTATGTGGCAAAATAGGAAATTTACACATATATAGACTTAAATTACTAAATAACAATATTCGGTAGATTTCAGGCCTTGTTCGGCAGAATTGGTAGATTGTTAAATTCACAAACATATTCGGTAGAATATACCGAATATCGGTAGAAGTGTGCACACTGATGGCAGTTGAATATTTATGACATGTATGTGCCTGTCTTTTGTTGATTTTCATGAGAATGGTAGTAAATAAAGCCATGATGAAATGGCCATGTTATTTACAAAAACGAACAAAGACAAGCACGCCGTGTGAGTTACAGTGAAGAGAAAATATTTAGTTATGTAAGGGAATACGGTTCGATTAGAAATGAAAGCGTAATCTCAGAACGTAAAAATGGCATTCGGTGTGATATTAGTTTCATTCATACTCCAACATTGTTTAATTTTCAATTTCAACTTGCTGCTTTTTCCTAATTTTAAAAACCTAATATTGAAAAAACTTTAATTTTTAAAACATCGCACATTGGGGCCATCGGTATGGCCCCTTTTTGGTGACCGATTCATATCTCTACAATTACAATAGTGAGGGTAATTAAATTTTATATAGCTAACTCTAAAAACAAACACAGAAAAAAATAACCAAGATTTATTTTCAATAAAACCATGTTATTGAATAACATTTTTAATTTCAATAATATTTGCCATTAACTTGAATATTGTATTTATCAATTCCGCGCATTTTAAAATATCATTTAATGACATTTATTTGTGTTGGTGTTTTCCTTGCTTGTCGATTGACTCAACCTGGTCATGTGCTGATGTTGTTGTTTATTTTGATTGTTGTTGTTGTATTCGTGTGCATTCGGTAAAGAAGCCGAAAAACGTCGTGGCTTGTTTTTTTTTTACTCAACAAAGTTATTTTTAGATTAGAAGAAACAAACGAAATCATGTTTTGCGTGTATTCATTATTTGCTTATTCAAAAACGATTTGCTCTTTAGCTGAGTGGTAAGTACGTTAGTTTATTAGTCAAGGGATTGCCGGTTCGACTCATCCCAAACACATTTAGTTTTAATAGCAGCCAAGCAAAAGCAAACAAAAAGGGGTTGAAATGAAAAATGTAACATTCATCCACACACATTATCACTGAAAATAAAATTTCGGTCAACAACTTTTTTCTTTGATTCATTAAATTTCTTTGTTGACTGAAAAAAAATATATTCAATAAACGTGCATACAATTTTATTTATCAATAATGCAAAAATCGTCATCACAGCAAATTCGAAAGATTTTTTTATTGAATCAACAATTTTCGTATTCAAATATCATAATCATTTTTTTCTGTGAACTACATGTTCTTCCATCAAAATCTTGGGGCCTAGGGCATAGACTATGTTCACCTTTTATTTCAGGTGAGTTCCAATATAGTTTTTGTTTTGTGCTCAACATTACCAAACAGTTCAATTCATCAATTGATAAAATTTTATTTCAACTTTATTGACAAAAATTTTGGGTTTTTTCCTGTAATATGTAAAAACAGCACAAATGAATTTTTTCACATATGCATACACACATACAAGCGTTTATATACATACATAAACATTGATATAATCTTGGAATATATCCGCATGTAAAAAGTTATCGATTATGTGTTTTCTTGGAAAAGAGGCCTAAAGGTCTTGTCATACATATAATTATAAAATAAAATTATTTTTCACTTATTAAAAATATTTCATATAAGCATTTGATTAAATTAAATAAAATAATATGTATTGTTCGGGTAAAAAGGACACAAGAATATATGTAACAATACCACGCATTGTTATGAAGAATCCTTATGATTTTGTGTAAAACTTTAATTTAAGGTTTGGCATTTGTTGGGTACATTTATGCACACTCTTAAAGAGAACATTTTTTAGTAGAACATTTTAACCCTCTTACTCTTCTCTATGTGGGTCTTATTTGTCTCTTTCCTAAAAGGGAAATACAATTAAATGGAAATATTGCAAGTTGAAATAGTCTGCAAACAGAGAAACAAGTCGAGGCAAAATTATCGGCGGCGGCGGTGCAGTAGTTTTGTGACCGGCGGCGGCGTGCCGAGAGAATTTTCGGCGGCGCAAATAAGCATATGAAAATTTAAAGAGAAAACAAAAATTGAAACTGAAAATTGATTTTAAAAATTTTTTCTCGGAATTTTGTTTTTTTGAGCAGATAAAATTTCGGCTAATTTTGAGCCGATGCGAGCCGATACAATCGACGGCGGCTTGATATACAGAAAAATAACCGGCGGCGGCTTTGAGCCGGTCGACTTGTTTCTCTGTCTGCAAATGTATTGCAATGAAATTTGTGATTAGCAAAATAGTTCCATATTAAGCTTAAACATAAAAAATAAGTTAAGACCGAAAATACGTTTGAAGGTTGATATCAAAGATATTCATTAATATCATATAATGCTAACAACACACTTAGGACGAACGACGAATTTTGAACAACAAATTTTTAATTTTGAAGAATTAGCTGAAGCATAACCAGGACGAAAAACTAACGACTTTTACAATTGATAAGATCATTTACTGCAAGTGCAAAGAGAGAATAAATTGTTTCATCACACCGGAAAATTTCTTAATAAACTATACGAAAACAAGGTTAATTTAAAATTGTTCGGCAATTATTTTCCTTCACATGTGCTTCATGTTAATTCAATAAGATTTACAGTAATCTTAAAGGGAAGCTATTCCTTTCGAAATAAATTTACTTTCAAAATGATTTAACATTCTAGTAATGTTAAATAAAAATAAAGACTAATGTTGAATAAAACTAATTTCAAGTTGAAACAACGTGAATTTAATTAGTTCCATGTAGCCATTTTACTTTGTTTATTATTTAAATTTCACACATTTATTCTATATACTCCATTCAAAGCCATAAAAAACTTCGATAATATTTCACACACACTTTGTATTTTTTATTTTTCTAATTTAAGGAAAGCATGAGCTTAATTACTAAATACCAAATCTCTGGCGTAATTCAAAGCTAATTAACACTCTACTATAATTATTTTGGCTAATAACGTTTCAAGGCTATTTTTTTCTATGTATATATTTCCCCAGCGATTATATACAATAAGTAAAAATAAATCGTTAAACTTACAAAAGATTTCTGTGAGAGAATGAAAAAAATAAATAAATAAATAAAACACAACATTAACAATTTGACTTGTAGAGACTTCAATTTAAATTGAAAATTCAAATTATATCAATTAAATCGTTTAAAATATTTAAAAGCATTTTCATGCCATTTGGTAAAAATTACAATAAACAAAAAAAAAAGCTTATGCATAGTGACACAATAACGCTCTTTCAAGGCAGGACTAAAAACAAAACACAAATACATTCAGAGATAGAGAGAGGGAGATACGAGTAAAAGCATGGGCATGTTACAGTTATATTAATTTAAAATTTTATGATTGTATTTCGTACACACTCTCCCCCCACAAAAGCACACATAACCCACTTAACCATAAATGCGAACTTAAATTAATATTTGCTTAAGTGAAACATTTTAAAAGCAAATATAATTAGGTAATTTATAAAAAATACGTGTGTGTAATGTTATAAATATTTTAATAAATATATGTAATTTTACGAATGTAAAAATATTTTATTTAACTGAATCTAAATTATTTTTAACTTTTTATTGCTTTTTTGTAGTCGGTTTATTTATTTCTTTTTCAAAATTTTAGAGGCGAATTTTTCAAATAATAGTGTACGTACACTTTTCGAAATTTAACGTCGCGTCACTTTCAGAGCTCACAAAATTATATCATTCTAAGAGCCTTATCATTCTAAGAGCCTAAACTAATTGCCAAGTTTCGTGGAAATCGGATAAGCAGAAGTACATATTATTTAATACATACTAACCTTTCATGAGCGTAGCTCGGCCCACTTTTTTTAGCACAATATTTAGTATTTTTAAAGCTCAAGGTAAATGCGAAGTTTCGCAAACATCGATAAAATAGAAGCACGTGAAATATAATATTAAATTATAATATGCATGGACCCGCCCACTTAATTCAACATAAGATTAAGTTTTTTTCAAAGTTCATGGTATGTTCCAAGTTTCGTAATCATCGATCAAGTGGAAGCACGTGAAATAATATATTAAATTTTAATATGCGCGAACCGGCCCACTTTTTTGAATACAAAATTGTGTCCTTTTAAAAGTTCAAGGTGTGTGCCAAGTGTCGTAAGAATAGATTAAGTACAAGCGCATGACATATAATATTAAATTTTAATAGGCGTGGTCCCGTCCGATTTTTTTAAAGCAAAATTTTTTATTTTTTTGAACTCAGGATGTGTGTCAATTGTCGTAAATATAGCACAAATAGAAGCATATGAAATATAATTAAGTGTTATTAGGCGTGGCTACGCCCATTTTTTCAACCTCGAGATTATGTCGTTACGAGAGCCAATGTGTTGAGTAAGTTTCGTTGCAATCGATATCATTAAATCAATTCTAAAAAATATTATGCGTGTCCTGGCCTACTTTTTGTACAATGGGACCAATTTGAAGCTATATCCTTATAGACAAAAAAGAATTTTGACAATCGGTCTAAAATGCACCGAGTTATAAAAAAAACTTATAACGACGAAGACGAACTTATAACCTCCTCCTTTTTTAGGGTTCCGTACACCAAAGGTGAAAAGGAACCCCATTGGTTTCGCTACGCTGTCCGTCTGTCCGTCACACGGTATTTTCTCAGGAACCGTAAGAGCTACGGACCTGAAACACAGTATGTAGAACCTTGGCCGCTACAACAACAAATACATGAGAATTAAAAATTAAAGGGTGTTCCAAAACGAGCAACGAAATATGTTAACATCCCATGTAATATTTGTAAAATTAGTGTATTTTTATACAGACTACAACAATTGACATTAAAATTAAAAAAAATTAAAATTAAAGGGTGGTCCATCAGTTAATGCAATTTTGACTATGTAATTTTGACAATTTGCTATATCTTGGAAACCATGAGGAAAACACTTGAAATTTTCAAAAACGGTAAAACTAAAAACACCGAAAATTATAAAATCGCCAAACCAAAAAAAAAAAATCGCCAAAAATTAAAAAAAATCAACAAAACGAAAAAAATCACCAAAATTAAAAAAAAATTTTAACACTAAAATAAATCGCCAAATTCAAAAAAATCGCCAAAATGAAAAAAAAGGCCGAAATGAAAAAAAACGCCAAAGGTCGAAAAAAATCGCTAAAACACGAAAATGTCGCCAAAACAAAAAAAAAAATTTAAATAAAAAAATTGCAAAAATGAAAAAAATTGCCAAATATAAAAAAAGATCGCCAAAATGAAAAAACGCCAAAAACCGAAAAAAAATCGTCAAAACAAGAAAATAAAGTGTCAAAACTCAAACAGGAGCCAAAACTTAAAAAAATCGCCAAAAACTTGAAATTTTCAAAAACGGTAAAACTAAAAAAACCGAAACTTATAAAATCGCCAAACCAAAAAAAATCGCCAAAAACTAAAAAAAAAATTGCCAAAACGAAAACAATCGCCAAAATTAAAAAAAAAAATTTCTAACACTAAAATAAATCGCCAAATTCGAAAAAATCGCCAAAATGAAAAAAAACGCCAAAATGAAAAAAAAACGCCAAAAATCGAATAAAAAATCGCCAAAACGCGAAAATGTCGCCAAAACTAAAAAAAATTTAAATAAAAAAAAATCGCAAAAATGAAAAAGATCGCCAAAAATAAAAAACAAATCGCCAAAATGAAAAAACGCCAAGAACCGAAAAAAACGCCAAAACAAGAAAATAAAGTGTTAAAACTAAAACAAAGAGCCAAAACTTAAAAAAATCGCCAAAACTTAAAAAACGCAAAAACCGCCAAAACAAAAAAATCGAAAAGATCACAAAAACGAAAAAAAATGCCAAAACTATATATTATATAGGATGAAGTTTGTATTAAATTACATATCTAGTGTTCGTACGGAACCCTTCGTGCGCGAGTCAGAGTCGCACTTTACTGAATTTATTTTAAGTTGGTTCAAAAATATTAGTCAAATGGGTTACCATAAAAGCAGCGACGTTAGTGTTTTGTCTTTGTAATTGTATTTTGCTCTATATTAGCATTGAGTGTGGCACAGCAGAGCTATAGAACCTGTTAATCGAGCTAATTGGTTGAATAACAACACAGGATAATGATTTAAAACAATAATGACAAAAACATAAACAACGTCACAGCCGCTTTTTTTTTTTTTTTTTTTTTTTTTTGTTCGCTCAACAACAACAGCAACAACAACAATATGAATAACTGACAAGGACTACAAGGACTGCCACCATAAATATAATTGAAACAACGACAAATGGAAGGATAAAACAAAAGTTGCACAATAAATCCAACAATAATGAAAGGCAGACAATAATGAAAATTAACTGGGTAAAAGAAGCAAAAGTATCTCGAAATAAATAAAAATCGTGGACAACAAGTATAAAATTTTTCCAAAAAACAAAAAATTATTATCGTTAAATTAAAGAAATTACAGGAATCAATTGGGACAAAAAAAGATTTCAAATGCCTTAGTTTTTAATTAAAGTGTATAAGCACATTTAAAACTTGGTGGTTGCCAAAATTATTGCAATTTCGCCACTGGCAATTAACAGTTGTTAATTGCCAGCAGCCATACTAAATAACATTCCAGTGACTGGTAACGCAATTCAAGTTCAGTTGCCAACCATAACCGAACTATTAATTAATATTTTTAATTTCTCTCCTAATGCGCATTTGATTAGTTTTATTAATTTTACGCAATTTTTTATTTATTTTTTTTTTTTTTAAGATTTTGGATCAATATACTTTTTCTCCATATTAATAAAATTTAAAATGAGTTTGAAATTTATTTTATAATAAATTAAAAAAAAATGTTCTTTAAATGAACCACTAGCAAATAAATTTCAAATTAAAATGTTCTTTAAATATATTTCAAATAAATTTTCCTTTTTTATGAATATGGGGGGGGGGGGAGGATAGTATTTATTTTGTATTTGGTGTCCATTCATTATGATTTAACTCTTTTAAATTATCTACACAACTCCCGCAGCAATACATTTTTATAAAAAGAGCGATAGTCAGTTAATAAAATATATTTTGAACTATAAGCAAACGGCAGACACTTACAATTATCCTGAGGGCATTCAGCTACAAAAAAAAAACTTTAGTAACCAGGACAATATGATAATCAATGTGTAAGTACATTAAAAAGCAAATTACTTAAAAGAAAATAAAGACTAACAGAGAAAGAAAATGAAGAGTTTAATTCTAAAAGCGGCATTATTTTTTTATGAAATACATTTCATTTGAGAAATAATAAAATTGTTCTCATGCCCTTCTGAAGGACCATAAAGTTGTTTGTTTTTTTTATTAAAATTATAGTAATAAATCATATTGAATAGAAGTAAAAAAATATATAAAATATATCAGGTATGTTATTATTTAAATTATTTTTATTCATATTCCTTTTTTATGAATTTTAATGAGGAGTTTTTTGGTTGAATGCAGCGTGGGATGTCGTATGAAAAATTCAGTTGCTTGCTTCTATAGTTTTCTTTAGATTTGCATTTACGCAGAAATGCTTTTAAATAATTGAGTCGTACTATAATTATTTTCATTCCTTTTTCCCGAAATGCCTACAACCAGGTTAATCAATTCAATTATCCTTAAAATTAAATAGAGAGCTAGAGAGATGCAAAATTATTTAATATGTAAAGGGTGTCCCAAGAAGAATGCAAGATTTAAATTTTAAATAAAACACAGATATTTAAAACAAAAAATCGTGAAACTTTATTATATCGTAAAGTAGACAAAATGAGGTTATGTGTGGAACAACAAATCGGGCAGATGGCCACCGAGGCTTTGCTGGCACACACGCGATCTTTTTATGAAATTCTCAATGGCCGTTTTGCATAAATGCTGCGGTATTTCATTAATGCAGCGTCCAATGTCCTCTTTTAAGGCTTGAGTCGTCGTCGGCTTATTCGCGTAAACCATCGACTTCAAAAAACCCCAAAGAAAAAAGTCTAATTGTGTTAAATCGCACGATCTAGGCGGATAATTCTGGTCTCCAAAATGCGAAATAACACGACCGGGAAATGACTGATGTAGCAATTGAATTGTTTCTCTGGCTGTATGACATGTGGCGCCGTCTTGTTGAAACCACATGCCCTCCACATTCATTTCTTCAATTCTAGGCACGAAAAAACTGGTTATCATTTCACGATACCGAACACCATTGACTGTTTGCGCTTGACCTGCGTTTGAGCGACATCATCACGTACAGCTGCGACATTTTCGGTCGATCGACCTGGTCGAAGGCGCGTTGTTGTCTTTACATCACTAACAGACCCAGTTTCGGCAAATTTATCCATTAATCTCTATACAGTTGACTCTTTTGGAGTATTATTGTGACCCCGCAAAACTTTCACCATTTTGGTAAAACAATTTCACAATGAGAATGCGTTGTTCATTCGTGTAGCGCTCCATTTTTACTAACCTCGTACCTTCTACTAGCAAACAATAACAATTGTTCAAATGTCAAACAATGACACTTCGAATGGCGCCAAATTTAAATCTTGCGTTCTTGTTGGGACACCCTTTAAATGTTTTATTAAAAATAAATGTGGAAAACAAAATTAACTATGAACAAACAGAAAACATATGCAACTTAATTATGAAAACAAATTCTTTCTTAAAAAAAAAAATGCGGGAGAGAAAAATTTGATATATTCAAATGAAAGCTTAATAAAATGTCTCTATCTGTTCTAAGAAATTTTTAGGTAAAGATTCCCTGATGATCTGCATTAGCAACAGTGAAATGCATATAGGATCCAACCAACCTCTCACTAATCAATTTCATTGTATTTTTTTATTAAATGTGAGATAAAAATATAAAACCTTAATATAAAATAAAAAGTTCCCAAAAAGACTTTAGATATCTTCTGTCGTGGAAAATTAACTAGTAAGATTTAAAAACAAAATACGCTTCTTTCATCTGATCCTTACATTTCTTTTCTCTAAGGCCGACGAATCGAAATAAGGAACCATTGCATTATGAATCAATTATATTACTTTCCAATAATACATTTCTAAATGCGTAAAACTATTTAGAAAACAAAACGCATTCTTAAAACAAGCCCAGATAAATTAACCTTAACATATACCGAGGAATTATGAAAGCCATGGGAAAAAATAATTAAACTCATGTTGTTTCAACTTGAAATAACCTTGAATTTACATGGTACTTCGTACACGTTCTTTCATCTCGAAATAACTTGAAGCAACATGATTTTTCATTTTGTTTTAAAAGTACTGGAATATTGAAAACAACATGATAAGTTCCAAAGAAAAAAAAATTCTTTAAAGGTTACTGTAAATCATGTTGAATTAACATGAAATACATAAGAAGTAAAAACATTATCGAAAAAGTTTAAATTAACCCTAATTTTAATATGAAGTTTTTTCTAAGTGTGGAGAATTTTAAATATATACATATTTGTTCACAGTAATTATATGATAAAATTATACAAGTACTCCTTAATCCTTGACACAATCCCTGTCAGATATCTAGTAAATTTTTTTTTTTGCAATCTACTTTACTGTGTCTTCACTTGACTAAGTCAAGTGGACATTTAACAATTTAATACTAGCATAATAACTGTAATCATTTTGTTTCATTTAGGTGTTATACTTGTTTTTCAATTCTTGGAAATATTATTTCAAACAGAACACATAAAATATTTACGAAGACGTTAAGCTGTTAAGACTGCTGTATGTAAATGCTAACCAGTCACTTTCTGTAGAGATAATTTTTTTTTAAACAAAAAAAAAAACAAAAAAGAAGTACGTATGACAGGGCTTTCAAAGTTTTTAGTTGTTATTTTATTTAAAATAAAATTTATTGTCTCTTTAAGGTTTTAGGGCAAATAAATATGTATAAAGTTTTTTTAAGGAGGCTATGACTGTAGTAAGGTATTGGCAACTTTAAGTCTGTCAGTCTTATAGTCTTATATTAGGCCTGTCGTATTGTAAAACTAATGCTCAAAATATATTTTAACCTTGTATCATATCATATCCAAACAATACAATTCAAATAAGCCAGGCGATTTTTTTAGTTTTGACGATTTTTTTTTTAATTTTTTGCTTTAGCGAGTTTTTCCGTTTTTGGCGATTTTTTTTTTAATTTTTTTGCGACTTTTTACTTTTGGTGAATTTTTAAGTCTTATTTTCCATTTAAGCGTTTTTTAATTTTCTTGGCGTTTTTTTATTTTGACGATTTTTCGTTACGGTATTTTTTTAATTTTAAGATTTTTTTTTTAGTTTTAGCTTTATTGAAAATTTCAAGAGTTTGCCTCTTCCGGTTTTCAAAATACAGCAAGTTGACAAAAGTTACAGTAACAACTGATAGCAAACCCTTTAATTTTGATTTTTTTTTTCTTTTTAAATTGCAGTGTACATAAAAGCACTAACTTTTAAAATCTTAAGTGTCTATAAAAAATTTTCTGTGCGTTACATTAGGATTTTAATATATTTGGTTGCTCGCTTTTGAACAGCCTTTAATTTGTAGCTACCAAATATTGTTGGGGCCAAAGTTTTCCATATTCTTTGAAATTTTCAGGTCATTAGGTCTTACGCTTCTCAAGAAAGCAGGGTGTGACACACAGCCAATGCGGACACTGTAGCTAAACAATAAGCTTTCCTTTCATCGTTTACCAGAGACCATAATAGGCACAAAAATTAATAAGAATATGCAAGTTGTAAAATAACCAAGATTTCTCAACACTCCATCTGTATTTTTCTCTTCCCTCTCTCTCTCTCTCTCTCTCTTTCACTCTTCCTACTATAAAAGCTCAGTTAACCCACTGTAATGATATGTAACTGCAACGGTAGGAAACAAATGATCATTATTACCCCAACTCACAATCTTGCTTAAATAGTCTTGCATCGTATCATATGCATAATGGTAGTACATTGACACTCACCATTTAACAATTCTTAGTGGTGAGTATCAGTAGCCCATACCATTTTGCACATCCTACAACGCAGAGACCATTTGCACCAGACTGTGAATTGGGCTATTGTTATGTGAAAAGTAATGCACAGATTCTCTCTCTAAAGGCTCAGTTAAGGCAGAGTTAGTTTTTACTTTCTGTTCTGTTACGAATCAGCTGACTCTTTTTTGGTTATAGAAATCTAATACAAGTAATTAGTTTTTCTGTTCCGTTCTGTTCTGTTTCGGTTCATCCTATGAAAATCAGAAAAGTTGTTAAGTAATTGTAAGTGACAGCATATATTAAATAAAAAAATTTTGACATAAATTGTGATTGTTCTTCTGGAATAAAAAGTTAAATTTTAAAAGAACAATAAAAAATTATATTACAACTTAACAATGCATGATGCAAAATTCATCGCTTTAGCGGAAAACTGCCATCGTTCTGGTCAGAAACAGCTGATAAGTTACTACATAAAAAGTAAGTACTTAAATTTAGAAGCAGAACGGCACAGCACAGAACAGCAACAGAAAGTAAAGACTAATGAAGCCTTTAGCCGACTGTAATATAAAGTAACTGCAACAGTAGGAAACAGCTTATCGATATGTTTATGTGAAAAGTAATGAAAATGGTTATATATAAAAATCTCGATCAGCTGTTTCCTACGTTGCAGTTACTTTACACTACAGTCACCTAACTGAGCCTTAACCATTTTCATTATTTTTCACATAACAATATCGGTCAGCTGTTTTCTACCGTCTACAGTCGGCTAACTGAACCTTAACCCTATTTACAAAAAAGGTAACACTACTTATTGTTAGTTTGAGTTTTTCTTCTTCTAAAAAAACGCAGTCTGTATCAAAATTTAATTTTGTAACTTATTTATTTCAGCTTCTGCTATAAACATATTTTTTATTAAAAAAAAAATTCTCTAAAATAATATGAAATTTTGTAAATCGGTTTTTCCATTAACTAATTTGAATTATATACATATGCTCGTACATATGTACATAAAACGTGTTTGTTCAAAAGAAAATTTGCTTTACTCACTTTAACATTTACATGCAGCAACAATGTAACTTTTTTATAAACCCATAATTTAGTTAAACTTTTTTTCTTTTGCTTGAAGTTCCAAGAAACTACCTTGACGTTTATACACATTAGCTGTTGCCCACCTTCACAAACTTAAGTTTTTGTTTCTTGTCGTTGAGTTTCAGTCAGTGATGGAAAATGAGATTTGCATTTCGGTACCAAAAAATTTTTTTGAGTACTTTTTTGATGCCGAGAGTACCAAAAACTATTTTTTTATTTAAATTTTATTAACAAAAAATTATATAAAATTTATTACAAATAAATAAGAAAATGAACACAAAGCATATACATATGTACATAACCAGACAGAAATTGTGATTTTGCGCAAAAATTACGTGCCTCCACAACACTGTAAATATAAAATTACGACTCTTCCAAAAATTTTGTACCACCAAAGTACTACAAACACAAAAATATGACTTTGTGTTTACAAATACCGTGTTCTTAGTAATCCTATACCACTACAACACCGACTTAAGTTTGAAAATTTCCATTGTGACGACCTTATAAATTTGTATTGAGAGTATTGCACCAACATTAAAAACAAGAGTTGGAGGATGGTCATTCGGCGTTACAATTTTAATGTTATGAGTTCCTTAAAATTAAACATATGTTATACTGATATAGATAGATAGATGTTATACATCGTGCTGATTGTCTTTTTCTGTCTGGGTGGGTATAATATTAAAGTTATAACAAAAACAGTTTTTAGGCTTCAATAAATCTTTGGCCTGGATAAGACTATACTGTTGGAATATAAAGCCTGTTCCTTTGTTTTGTTTTCATGAGATTGTGGTAAGAGAAAATCCTTTCGATATTAACAGAGAAGTGAGGTATGGAAAAAATTCCGTAAGCTACTCTCGATTTACCAGGAAACATGTATTCGTCTAATGCGTTTTTAGTTATAGCAACGGAAGTCCAGAAACTGCATAAATATGTATATATTCTGTTGTTAATGGCCTTAGTTCTGCCATAGTATGACCTATATTGGTTGTTGATATTTTAAAAATTTAGCTTTTCGCTGGGAAACATTTTAATTAAAAGAAGTATAATTACCAAATAAAACATTTTCAAAGGGATACTTAATAAACCAAACTGTCAAAGTCCACTTTTGCTCTAACAACTTGACAGAATGTAATATAAACTTTTTACAATTTTTTTTTTAACTGAAACAGTTGTTTCAACATGATTTCTGTTTACATAGAGATCAACTTCTGTGCCACAGAAAATATCATTGAATCAAATATAGTTATCATTTATATTTAATTGTGATTGGTTTGGTACACTTTTCTAAAATGTCTTTACTAATAAAGTTTCGTGCCAGTTGTCGAAAAAGGAATTTAATTCTTCGCAAAAATATATGCATACGCGCGTCTTCCGACTATATTTCTAAGTAGGCCGTGAGAGTATCAAACGTGTTGCGGGAGTACTACGGTACTTTTTCATGTCAAATAGTATCAAAAAAGTACGATCGTACCAACTTTCCCATCACTGGTTTCAGTACATATTCTCTCTCTCTCTCTCTGTCTTTTATTTAAGTAGTTGTTTGCTCATCCTTTTAAAGGCAAAATGACGTTTTTGATGAAAATTATGGTGCTTTCGGTAACAATTATCGTTTGAAAAAAAAATTTAATGGTATCATATGCTGACGTATGGAGTTTATAACACTTGGGGCCAAACTTTTTCTAAAATAACAAAAATTAAACATTTTAAAAACCCCCGACTTTTTTCAAAAAAGATGTTATGTCTTCTAAACGGCTTAACCGATTTACTTCCAACATAGCTAAGAACCCTCTCGATCAAGTCATCTTTCAAACAGAAAAAAACTAAATGAAGATCGGTCCAGCCGTTTGGCCTGTACGTGGACACGGACAGACACACAGATGCACAGACACACACTACAAACTTATAACACCCCTTTTTTAGTCGGGGGTTAATAAAATTTTTGAAAATATTTTATAAATAAAATCGTAGTGTGTCTTTGTTTCTAACGCATGATCTCTGGAACTATAAGAGCTATGGAGCTGAAATTTTCAGCACAAGCTAGAGTCAATACCGGGTACGTTTTCGTTTTGTTTTTAACCCAACAAGTGACCACATTGTGGAGTAATTTGGTTAAAAAAAAAAAAAAAAAAAAAATTCCTGAGCGTACGACAATGTTCTCCGGGCTCAGCTAGTATTTTATAAATTATATGGCTTTTCCATTAATATTTAGCCTAACAACAGGCTGCAGCTGGCTGAAGCAGTTATTGCATTGACCGAGTTCAATCCCTGGCCATATCAACATCATACATTCTTCTGTTATGGGTTCGTGTCTATGCTAATACATATCACAGTGCTCTCTTTCATCCCTGTTTGTACCCTATCGGAAATTTGGCTAACTTTAAACTAACTTTAAGCTAACTATTTCGCAACTAGTACTGACTACACTTGGATTACTTTGCAATGTAATCAACTGACTATTTTAACATTGCGATGTCCTAGGCGGTAATCAATTGTCGCACTATGCACTACTTTAAGCTAACTTAAAGTTGACTTTTTTAAATCACTTGGTAGTCAGTAAATTAAAAAAATGTTCTGTAACATCACAGAAAAATGTTAATATAAAACTGAAATTAGTTTCAGAGTAGCTGAGAATAAATTTCTTGGCTCTCACCAAATTCGATTACGTACTCAACTTTAGAATTAATTTTGGGTTTATTCTGGATGACTTTGCAGCTAGCTTTTAGTCAGTCTAAGAAAAGTAACCTATAAGTTAACTATTTTTGTAGTCAACCACACATTCTCCGACAGGCTAGCTACATGTAGCTTAAAATAATTCTCCTACTTAACACAAAAGGCGCTGCAACAAAACTTTTAAAAAATTAACAAAAAAACCAATATTTGTAGGACATAAATTTGTGATTAAATTGGGAGGGGCCATGCCTATCAAAGATTAAAGCTCTGAAGCCCAAGTGATGTTGAATTTGTGACATCCTGCATAAATTAAAAGGTGTAAAGCGAGCAACGAAACAAGTAGAAATCCCAATGTAATATACAGCCAGAAATGCATATAGATACTTGAAATTTTCAAAGTTAGTAGATTTTTATGCAAACTGCACCAATTAACACCGCAATTGAAAAAATTCAAAATTAAAGGGTATGCTATCAATTAATGTAATTTTGACGACTTGGAAGCCGAAAGAGGCAAATTCTTGAAATTTTCCTAAATGCTAAAAAAAAATCCCATAATAAAAAAATCGCCAAAAAAAATGGCCAAATAAAATTGCCAAAATTAAAAAGGCACTTAAATTAAAAATATCAGCAAAAATAGAATAAATCGCTAAAATTCAAAAAATTCGTTAAAAGTAGAAAAGTTGCAAATAAAGCTAAAAAATCGTTAAAAACTAAAAAAGTCGCCAAATAAGAATCGCCAAAATTAAAAAAGGGATTAATGAGAAACACTAACAAAAATAAAATAAATCGCTAAAAGGCCAAGAAAAAAATTACCAAAAGTAAAAAGGTCCCAAAAAAACTAAAAAATCGCCAAAAAACCGGAAAAAATCGCCAAACCGAAAAAAGCGCCAAATCTAAAATAATCGTTCAACTTAAAAAAATTAAAGGAAAAAAATACGTAGAACCAAAAAAAAAACGCAAAATCTAAAAAACCCCAAAGCAAAAAAAAATGTTTTAAGTAAAAAAATTACAAAACCCGCAAAAACTCGCCAGATCGAAAAAAAACAATCCTAAACGAAAAAAGCCAAACCTAGAAAAAGTCCCTAACACTATACTATAGTAAAAACAAACAAAACCGAAAAAATTGCCGAGTATTAAAATTTAAAAAAAAAATATATACATCAGGTAAGATATTCCATTACCAAGGCTAAAGTTCGCATAATATTACGAGTAATTATGTAGTGTTCGTACGGAACCATTTGTGCGCGAGTCAAAGTTGCACTTTACTGAATTTATTTAAATTTCCCTTCAAACAACTAATGCAAGATATTTGAATGCCATAGAAATTAAATAATACAAATAAAGGGTATTAAAACTTCGTTGTTAACAATAAATTTAAGTGGAAATGTTCAAGCTTAAATATTTGAGTATAAAAAGTAGTAAAGTTTTTCTGTTGTTACCCGTGTGCTAGAAAATTGCAGTCATGACAACCAAATTAAAATGAAAAATCAAAAAAAAAAATTAAACAAACTTAAGGACAACCTAAATATAATAACACGAAATAGACAACTTTAAGGAGCAACGTTATATGATTTTTTTTCTCTCTTTATATATGCATGTTGATTAGCATTTGCGTTCTTAGTGCTGTAGTATATGTGTTTTATTGAGAAATCCATAAGCAAACATTAAAACAAACTTACTAGCAAACAGGACACGCAACGTTATAATCTTTACTTGCATTTTAGCCACATGCAAAAATAAAAGAAAAATTACTCATACATATTCCACATTTCTTGTTTGGAATGTTGGCACACGCTAGTTACAGCAAATACAACAAAATACAGTGGGAAGCAGCATATATTTGAATAACGTAATTGGTATCTGCTATTAGGCAGACGCAAGTGCTTTGACATTTAGTAAATGAGGAGTTTAAGAAGACTTTTAGAAACTTAAGCAAATAAGGCGTTTTCAAGCATAAGTATTGTACAAATTTTGACTAACTATTCTGTGCTTACGAAAATATATATCAAATCTTTTATATCAATGCTATGTTCAATTCGCAATTTATATTTACTAAGGCATGTCCTTGGATTATATCATTTATTGGAAATAAAATCCAACCATTCGCTTAGAAGGAGTTCTTCTAAAGCAACAACTAGACAGCCTGTAATATAGTAATAGTGTATTTTTTTACCCACTGTGCCGATACTATTAGTATGTGCGAGTAGAGTTTTTCTTGTTTTTTTTTTTTTTTTTTTTTTTGTAATAATTTCTATTGCACTAAATTGTTATTGCTGGCTCAGCAATATGAACATTAACTAAATATACTAGACCGATTGCTAGGATACGGCTTAAGGGACAACACCCAAAACAAAAGCAATCGCTGGCCACTAAATAGTCGTTCAGAGAACGTAAAAGACTCAGTTAGTGTATTATTGAACATTAAAATGTGACGAAATAGAAAATAATATTTTATTGTAGGAGTCTTTTTTTGTACCAGAAAGAAAAGAAACCCCTTTAAACCTATCGATCTAACAATAAATTGACAAGTTAAGAGTTAGAAAGAAGTGCTTAAGATAGAAAAAAACAAACAGTTAATTACAATTGAAATGGAAAAGGGGGCGTTTTCTATTTTTTACCTTCAAATGTTTAATCGATAATAAGTGTGCTGCAAAGCAAAAACTGGGAATGTAAAATATTATAAAACAAATAAAATAAAAAATAATTATTGGTTACCTGCAAACAATTTTGCCACAACAAACCGAACCATGTCCTTGAGTCAAAAATTTTACCAAATTAAAACATTTACCAAAAACTTTTACATAAGACTTAGCCTTAAAAATATTAAAAGAAAAAAACATTTAAATGAAAAGAAAGAGTAAAAAAAAAATTTTAACTCGGTGTTTATTTTTATGCTTTTTTTAATAGTAATTGCAATAGTTAAAAATATTTGTTAAAAAGGAAAAATAGTGCAAATAATAATAATAATAATTTCACATTTTCATACATACATACATATGTACAGACTCACATGCACAAGTATTGTAAAATTAAATGGTGATTATTAGTGTGGTGTAATACTTTGACTTTTTGTGAGAGTGAGTTTGTATTAAAAAGAGTGAGTAAACACTTACGCACACTACCGTTTCTGTTAAATACGTTCATGTGAGTATAGCACAAACACACCTCAAGTAACATTACATTTCGTATGTATGTCCTTCTCTTTCATTCTTACCTTTTAGTTTAATCGATACTTTAGTAAGATAAAATGTTAAAAGCATTTTTTCATTAAGCAAACGGTATTGTACTCATTAGTTTTAGTTTTATTTATTACAGTAAACTATAATTTAGTGAGCATAGAGTCAGTCGACTTATTACACATACATATACATATGTACATTAGAGCGGCCGTTAATGGTATGGAGAGTTTTTTTATTTCTTCTACTCTCACCCCCCAAATCGGTTCAGTTTTATATAACAAAAAATATCCACAGAAATTTCATACCGATAAGTTGCGTTTTAGGGGGTGCGTCCGGCCCTCAAAGTTGGCCTTCAAGCCCATTTTTCAATGTAATTTTTTGCATATGACTATCTTTTTAAAAAATCATTTTACAAGAATATGACATATGGCAATATTTTAGCTCTTCAAGTCAACAACATTAGTCTCAAAGAAAGTTTTTTGCTAAAATTAATATTTTAGAAAATAATGAGGAAAGTAGCCAACAAAATACCAAAAATTTTATGTAACAAAATTATATTTATTTGGAAATTTTTTATTTTAAGCATGTACAGTAAGAGCTTATATATATTAAATTATGTCATACATATACATATATTCAAAATAAAACTAAAAAAAAAAAATGCATTGAATATATGGGCTTGAAGGCCATGTTTGAGGGCTGGATGCACTCCCTAAAACACAACTTATCGGTATGAAATTTTTTTGGTATTTTTTTTACATAAAACCGAACCGATTTGAGGGGTAAGAGTAGAAGAAATAAAACAAATAACGCCCACCCTAATGTACATACATATCGAGCCTTACTTTCGATTTTATCGTCAACTACATGTTATAGAAGATAGACCTTTTTACTGAAATTAAAATTTTATGGGCCTACTTAGAGTTTAGAATTATCAAAAAGCCTAAATTGTTGATAACTTTTAAAATACAGGCTGTGAAATTTTATCGTAAGCGACAATTTACGTACAAAAACGTATTTGAATATTTCAAAAAACCTTCTCCTGAAAAAATTAACTTTTGTCGCTTACGATTAAATCGAAAATAAGGCTCGATATGTATATTAATTAAAACTTTTTTTACCTATAAGATAAATGCAGACTAGAGTGATGATGAAAAAATTAACAATAAAAAAATCTAATATTCAAATGAAGGAATAAGTGGAGCATTATTCGCAAAGCGAATAAACCCAAATTTTTTTTTTCAAAATAATAGTAATAATAGTAATAAGTATTATAAGTAGTATTATCTTTATTTTTTATGAGTTTAAGTTTAGATGGAAGTTGGGCGTAACTGATTTCCATGAAACGAGACATGCGTCTTGTTTTTATTCTATAAAGTGTGTGTAGACTAATGTTGAAGACTTCTGATTGAATAAAAAAAAATTGTATGCCAAAAAAAAAAAAATTATTTACATTGCATGTGCTATGGGTGAGCTGATTATGATGAATCTCCATGTTTTTTTTTTTTTTTTTTTTTTTTGTTTTTTTTTTTTTGAAAGAAGTCGATATAAAGTTTGGAATAATTGTTAAACTTTTTGCACAAATATTAAAGAAGCCATCCCATACACGTTTCAATTCAGTTCTGAATTGAGTCTTTCAATTGAATTGATTCTGGGCCACACACTTCATAAACTGAATTGAAAGATTCTCATTCAACTGTCAAATTTATATTTTTTTCATAAATAAAGATTTAAAAATCTAAAACTTCTATTGTATTTATTCATTTATTTTTATATTTTATATTTAGAATTCTATCAAATTAAATACAGTTTTAAAAATACATAACTTTTTCTATACAAAATAAAGCTACAAACATAACTTTTGACAGCTAATCAAGAGACTCGAGCACACACAGCACAATCGAATTGAAAGATTTGCTAGTCAACATGAAAAATCAAAATCTTTTGATTTTTCTTCAACCAACTCGACAACTGCCAAACTAATCAATTGACAAAGCCATACACGCTTTGATTTGGACAACAACCGACTCAATTGAAAATTGAATTGAATCGTGTATGGGCTGCTTATCACATTTCAATCAAATCAATGTTACGTATGATCAATATATATTTACTTTATACATCATACGCATTGGAATATTTAATTAATATAATTAAAAAAAGTTTATTATTATAATTATATTAAATTTTTTGTAATTAAATTTACAATAAACTAAAATAAGTCAAAGCAGTAACAACAATTGGCTATCCGGTTAAAAAAGATTTATGAGAACAAAATCTGCGCAAGAAAATCAAACTTTTTGCAATATTTTAACTAGGAGTACTATTCAAAAAGAAAAATGTGTATTAACGCTTTTGAATGTTTAAGCCTGCTACAAAGTTATACAAACGAGACTTCATATTTACTTGAAATCGCTGTGTCTCTAATGAAATGTACTACAAAGATATCTTAGCAAGGCAACATTGACTTAAGTTAAAAAGAAGACCAATAAAATTTTTAATAAAAGCTAAATTATACTCTATAAGCTTAATTTTTAGAACAGCTTGGGTACATTCGTTCAAATCGTAATCTTACGACAAATCTATATCAATCTGCCCATTTTCATTCTTTCGAGAAAAAAAAAACGTTGAAACGTTAAAACTGGTTTTTCTTGAAACTATTTTTTTTTCAAGTAACACAATTATCACTTGTGACTATATATATATTGGGATATTCATTGCATTTTTTTATAATAAAATTTATTTTAATTTTATTTATTGAGCTTGAGATCTTTTTTATGCAAAGAATTATTTTATATTAGAATTGAGGGTCTTAATAGCAAGTGCAAGTGCAAAAAAGAAATTTCTGAGTAATTAAACTTAAAAAAAAATTTAATAATTATATCTTGTAAATTCAATATGATTTACAATGAAAATATTTGCATGGTGATTTTACATTGTTTTTTTTTCAGTGTGTGTGTTACGTCTTAATTTTGTTTTTTCCATTTTATGAAAAGATCAAAAAATATTTACGTAAAGAGTTGGAGGAAGGAAAAAACTTCAAAAAGTTCCTTAAAAACTTCTTAGCTCAACTTAAATGTTGATGTCTTTTAAATAAAAAAAACTAAACTTTTTTAACAGCTTTAATTAGAGCAAAAAAAATGCAATAAGAATTTTTTTTCAAATATCTTTGTTTATTCATATATAGGCTTAGAAACGACGAAATGGTTCTATTTTCATATTGTTGAGGAATCTATTTTTTTTAAGATCACCAACATGCACAAATATGCAAACAACTTAAAACATACCTTTGAGTCATACTAAAACCAAAAACTAGAAAAAGAAACAAATGAAAAAAAGCGCACACAAGAGCAAAAGTTGATGAAATAAAACCACACACGAGCAAGAAATGGAAATACAAACAAATATGCACACATCCATACATGCATGAGCATGCATTTTTACACACACATGCACACCTATACAAATTCATTTCTGCTAAAATAAATAAACAGTGAGACGCATATATAAGAGTTGCTGGAAAGAAAGTCTGAGAATGACTTAAAATCCAGGCCCCAGCATTGCCAACGCACATATGGTTTTTTTTTTTTTGGGCTCACACATCAATGAGTTTTTATCGTCTTATAAGTTCACAAAACGCATAACGTACAAAATATTTAAGAAAATATGTACATCTACTTACCCAGAAAAAATTATTGCTTTCCAGAAGCATTTTTGTAAGGGAGAAAATATTGCAGAATCACTTGCTATAGCGCCTGAATAAGGCATTTTTTTTTTTTGTTCGAGATGAGCCAGCTAAAAGCAATACAAGTACATTTAGCGTACAAATTTTTTTTTTTGATGTGTAAACATCTATACGCTAGGGGGTAAAACTCTTTTGACTTTGATTTCTTTGCTGAGATTTCTTTGCCGAGATTTCTTTGCTTTTTGCTTTTGCTTTGCATTATCAGATCGGTGTGAGCTATGTATGAGTGTATTATTGTTTGAAAGAAGCAATACCAAGCAGAGAAACAAGTCGACCGGCTCGAAGCCGACGGTGCGCCGCCGCCGGTTATTTTTCTGTATATTTCCGTACACCAAAGTTGAAAATGAACCGTAAGAGCTACGGACTTGAAATTTGGACACAATGTGTAGACATTTGGCCACCACGACAAAAAATGCATGAGAGTTAAAAACTAAAGGGTGTTCCAAAACGAGCAACGAAAAATGTTAAAATCCCATGTAATATACATACAATTGTATGTACATATGTACACTTGAAATTTTGTTAGTTAGTGTATTTTTATACAGACTACAACAATTAACACTAAATTTAATAAATTTAAATCAATGGGTGTTCCATCAGTTAATGCAATTTTGACTTTGTAATTTTGACAACTTGCTGTATCTTGGAAACCGTAAATTTTCAAAAACGGTAAAACTAAGAAATTAAAAAAATATACAATAGCCAAATCTAAAAAAAATCGCCAAAAACAAAAAAACGCCAAAACGAAAAAAAGCACCAAATTAAAAAAAATTTCTAGGACTAAAATAAATCGGGAAAACCCGGAAAAATCGCCAAAATGAAAAAAATCCTTAAACAAAAAAAAAACGCTAATATGAAGAAATCGCCAAAATGAAAAAATCGCCTAAATAAAAAAAACCCCAAAACCAGAAAAAAATCGCGAAAATGAAAAAACCCCAAAAAAACAGAAAAAAATCGCCAAAATGAAAAAATCGCCAAAATGAAAAAAATTGCGCAAATTAAAAAAACCCCAAAAAACGCCAAAACGAGAAAAAAGCGATAAAACTGAAAAAAATATCGTTTTAACTGAAAAAACTTAAAAAAGGAAGAAAGCTAAATCAAAAAAAAAATTATCAAAACCGAATGTGCGCGCGTCAAAGTCGCACTTTACTGAATTTACTTTAATTGTAATGCGTACACAACAACAAGAACAGCAACAACTAAACGATGAACAACAGGAATTAAAAATTAAACAGTAAAAGTAAAGGCATTTACGGTAGATGAGCACTGCAGTACCACTAAAGTTTCAGTAAAAACAATAAAAAATGCTTAACAAGTAAATTTTTACTGATTACTAAAATTTTTTTCTACAATTTTTATAAATTGCCTAAATGATATGTTATATGATGAGGTGCATTGAATTTTCAGTAATCAGTAATGCCCGTATTCATATTGAAATTCTACCAAGTGGCTAAATGTTTTTCATACAAAAGTTTTAAAATTTGAATGAAAAAACTTTGCCACTTGCTACAATTGTATTATGATTACGGCCCTACGATTTTACTGGTAATGCAAATTAAATTTCATTAGCAGTAAAAATTTACTGAATTTTTTTAGTAATCAGTAAATTTACTGCTTACGCAATTTTTAATGCAGTACATATACATATACTGCAGTGTGCCCATTTACTAACCAAATAAGTTTAATAAAACAAACAAAAACCAACAAATTCATATGTATTTACAATATTGAAAGTTTTGATACTTTTAATTAATTAATTTAAAAAAAGATACTAAAAGCATAAGTACTTCCAACTTAAAAAAAAAATTCATTACTAGATGTTTACACATCTCCTCTGTGATCGGACTCACATTGCTTTTTTTTCAGGCAATTAATGCCTACTAATATTACTAGTTGTTACCTTCTTTCGGAAAGGGATAGTGATATAGAGAAAAGCCTCATTATTTTACAACTCTGGTTTTTGCACGGTTTTCTTATAATGCAGTTTTGCAGAGCCTTCTGGTGTCAAATGAGGCATATTAAATTTTGAAGCTGATGATTCTGCTACCGACGAAGAAGGAGGGCGCTCTGATGTTACATTAGAATTAGCATCTGCTGAAGTCGGTATAGTTCAGTGACCATTGACTATGGATTCATCACATGAACTTTCCTACAACAATTGATACAAAGGGACACTAATGCACATCAGAAAAATGCGCGGTGTTGTTATTTATTGACTGTCGGATACAGGGATTGAACCCAGGATCTTCGCTTTTGTAGTCAACGTGCTAACTACTTCAGCCAACGCCTTACTAAAGTTCTTAATTTTTGTGATAGCCTGCCTCACGTTAGCGCTATCAATACATTGCTTCCCTCAGTTATTAGTGCTTCCAAATCAGAATTTGTCTTGCTGGGTTATTACTGAATAAACTTCAGCTACAAAAGACACACAAACAAATATTGTTAAATTTAAAAAGATCTCAACCTAATTAAAATAGTTGTTATTTCGATAGCAAAATTTTTTTACCGAACTTTTTTCTAAAGCAACATTTTTTCTTTAAAAATGTATACAACAAAATTTATTTTATAGAAAAATTTTCTATAATAGAATTTATTTATAAAAAGCCTTTCTACAGAAAAATTTTCTACCGTAAAACTTTTTCTGTAGAAAAACTTTCTAACATAAAATTTTTTCTATAGAAAAATTTTCTATAATAACATTTTTTCGATAGAAAAATTTTCTGCATTAAAATTTTTCCTGAAGAGAAATTTTCTACAGTAAAATTTTTTATGAAGAAAAATTTTGTACAGTAAAATTTTTTTAAGAAAAATTTACTACATTAAAATTTTTTTATAAAAAAATTTTTTGCATTTAAATTTTTTCTATAGAAAAATTTTTTTCCACAAAATTTTTTCTACAGAAATATTTTTTGCATTAATATTTTTGTAGAAAAAAATTTTCTGCAACAAAATTTTTTCTGTAGACAAATTTTTTAAATTCAAATTCTTTCTATAGGAAATTTTTCTACATTAAAATTTTTGTATAGAAAATTGTTCTACAGTAAAATTTTTGTATAGAATTTTCTACATGAAAACTTTTTGTATAAAAATATTTTCTGGATTAAAATTTTTTCTATAGAAAATTTTTTTCTTTAGAAATACTTTTTACTAAATATATATATTTATGATTTTAACAGGCTAAAGTTTGTATCGCTTTTTAAGCCAAATTACATGTGATAATTATTAATGAACAAATAACACCAAAGTTAGTTGTAAATATTCTGACAACACATAGTTGAACGGAACAGCCAGCCGTTTTCGAAGGCCACTAAACCTTCATCGTCAGCGTTATTTTGTGTTTGGTCCACTGTGTGTGGTGTCAGTTGATGTAGATTTCTGCTTTATATACTTAGCATTATTGCAAAGGGAACATGTGAATTGTTTTGATTCATCGTATTTCAATTTGATGAAAGCTTTTTTGTATTGTATTGTATTGTAATTTTACCATCTCTATATTTACAACAGTCTTACCATTGTCGTTTTGTTCTTTTAAGGCTTCATTAGTCTTTACTTTCTGTTGCTGTTATGTGCCGTTGCTTTCTGTATAAAATATTTTGCAATTACTTTGTCTGTGAAAAAAAAAACAGCTGGCAACATGTGTAATTGATTTCACTTGTACACAAAATATCACAACACACTAATACATACACACTTTTGGCTGTCACTTAACGTTGAATTCTATTTTCTACAGATTCCTCCGCAACAGAACAGAACGAAAAAGTAAAAACTAACCAAACGTACAGATTTTCAACTCAACAGAAACAAAACAGCTGGCTCAGAAGAGAACAGCACGTACAAACTAATTCTGCCTTTACTAATTATACACATGTTAGTTAATTTGCTTATTTTTTGTTCTACTTAAGAAAAACTTTTTTGGTTTGTTACTATTAAGTAAATTTTTATTTTATATTTTATATTTTTATTTTATTTTTTATTTATTTACTTTTTACATTAAATTTATATAGAAAAATTTTCTACAATAAAATTTTTTCTATAGAAAATTTTTCGATAACACAAACGTTTCTATTGCAAATTTTTCGATGGCATAAATACTTCTGTAGAAAATCTTAGTTCTTATATAATAATAAAAGATTAAAGAAAATTTGCAAATATTATTAATTAATATATTTTCTTTAAGAAAATTTTCACACACTGCCCTCCTATTTTCCTCATATCCAAACATTCGTTAGCATGAATATTGTTGTTGAATAACCGGGCATTAGCTTTGAGAGTGAATTTGGTTGGGAAAAGAAAAATTATAAAAAAAAACTCTCTGCACACATTTTTAAATCTTAAAAACTGTGTATATTTTCACGAAAAAAGAAGAAAAAAAAAACGCAATTTTCTGGAGAAAAAACTCACTCACATTTAACTGAATGTGATTTCAAGCATGCCAGCATACATTCATATTTGTTTGAATTTTTACAAATGCAAAAAACAGTTTTACTGATGTATGTACATATGTGTAGACTTGTCTTTTATGCTGTGTGAAAATTATATTATATTTCCCAATAAAAGAACATACACAAATCCTGAAAAGTCCTACTGAATTTTTTTCTAACATTTTAAATAAATAGTTTTTTCTTTAAAAAAAATTACGTAATATTTTTTTATTCAGTAAACATACACAACTCGAAAATAATTCAGTTTTCTTAGTAACCAAAGCTAAAGAAACGTTTTCTTATATTTATTTTTGAAAATTAAATAAAGCTATAAAATAAAAGGAAAATTAAAAAATATAATACACAAGATTATAAGAAGATACTTGCCATGAAATATAAAGAAATATTTTGCCTTATGCTGCAGCCACACGCATTGAAAAAATCGCTTTCAATTTCATCACACATACTGTGTGTGTCAAAATTCTTGGAAATTGATAGCTGTGATACAAATTGATAATCAATTTAATTTTTTAAATGCCACCGACAAAGAAACATTTCAAATTAGTAGCTTCAATCAAAGTGTGCTGTGACCAGCAGCAATCTAGTTTTCAATTTAAAAATTTTGAGTTTAAAATATTTAACATTCAAGAGCCATCCTCATCCTCTAGCATTTTCATTTAACATAAAGCAATTATTTTGAGGAAGCAAACTATTTTTGCTTTCATTACTTAATCAATTTAAATAAATTACTTTCAAAAGTAATAGAAAATAGAAATAAAATTAATCTACAACTAATGGATTATATAGTCCCATGAAGCAATTAGCCAATGAAATTCAAAGATTATACAACAATTAGGATGCAACTAAGTTCAATACAATTGAATTTATCTGCAAGTCTTAATACAATGACATTGAGTGCTTAATTTTTAGCGAAACTATCATATCAGCCAGGTTTTCCTAAATAGAACTCTTAGCTATTTCTTATCCACCCAAATATGGAAATAATTTTCGACAACAACAAAAAAAAAAGTGGCCATGGAAATTTTTTTTTATAAAAAAAATTTTTGATGACAAAACTTTCAAAAAAAACAAATCTTTTTCAATAAAGAGTTTTTCTATAAAAAAAAAATGTTTGGTTAACAACACGTTTTGTAGAAAAGTTTTCAATAGCAAAACTTTTTCTATAGAAACCTTTTAGATAACAAAAATATTTTCATACAAAATTTTTCAAGTGCAGAAATATTTCTATAAAAAAATTTCGATAGCACAAGTATTTTCATATAAAACTTTTCGATAGCAACCTTTTCGATAGAAAAAATATTTTAATAGAAAATTTTTCAAGTGCAGAAATATTTCTATAAAAAAAAATCGATAGCAAAAGTATTTCCACATAAAACTTTTCAATAGCAAAGCTATGTCGAGAGTAAATTTTTTGATAGCAAAACTACTTATATAGAAAATAGCAAAATTATCTAGTTGGAAATTTGAAAATTTTTCCATAGCAAAAATGTTTCCATAGCAAAAAATTGTCTATAGAAAATTTTTCCATAGCAAAAAGTATTTAATTTTTCTATAGGAAAAATTTGTTAAAAACGAAATTTTTCTTTAACAAAAATTTTTCTTAATAAACTTTTCTCATAACAAAAATGTTTTAATAATTTTTTCTTTTAATTTTTCTCTAACAAAATTTTTTCTTTAAAAAATGTTTCAATAATTTCTTTCTTTTAATTCTTCTCTAACAAAATTTTTTCTTTAAAAAATTTTTTGATAACAAAATTTTTCGATACCAAATCTTTTTTAAATTTTCGATAACATTTTATTTATGGAATAAAATCTCGATAACAAAATTTTATTGTTTATTTAAAAGAATTGTCAATAGCAAAATTTTTCCTAAACAATTTTTACAAAATTTTTCGATACAGAAAAAAAAATTAATTTTTCCATTACAAAATTCATTCTAAAAAATATTTCTCAATTATACACATCAGTTTTTTTTTCTTGTTGGAAAAATGGAAAAATGTAATTTTTTACAGCAAACACAGGGAAAAAAATTTACCAAAAGTTGAATTTAAAAACTCAACTTTATAGCGTAGACAGACGACAGCGTTAATTTGCATTAAAATATCACTAATGTGAATTAAAAATTTACCCTGACAGACGACAGTATTTGCATTAAGTAAACAAAATCTGTACATACCTTTCGCGCCGCACACTTCCATAATTTTAAAATGGAAAAAATGTGTCTCGATTTTAATATTTCTTTGCTCTTTTTCTAAAAGCAATTAAAATAACTTATATTTTCTGACCGAATCGCATTTTAATTTTGAAAACCAAAACAATTTGTCAACATTTGATTGATTGTGACGGTGTTACCATATGAGGACGGTGTTATCATAGAGCTAAATTCAGTATTAATTCACTGTCATTTAGTGCATTTACAAATGAGGATAATTCACAAGTTAATTTGCATTAAGACAGTTAATGCAAATTAACGCTATCGTCTGTCTATGCTATTAGGTGGAATTTTTTTCCTGTGTTTGTTGTAACAAATTTACATTTTTCCATTTTTTTCAACAAGAAAAAAACTTTACTGTTTTATTTCTAATTGAGGAATTTTTCGATAAGATTATTTCGTTCGAATATACTTTATAGGGCATTTACATTACCTCGAAATCTAGTACTTACGAGATTTCGAGCAAAATCTTGCTGTTTTTTACTAGATTTCCCATGCAAAACAAAATCTATTTTGTCAGCAGATTTGTAGGAAATCTAATATTTTTATGGTGACTGAATTAGCTACAATTTGGTTAAAAAGGTGTGTGAATTAGCTACATTGAAGTTATTGGGTTGTAGTTTTGGAAATTTTTTAGTTATTGGGTTTCGTTTTGGATAAAAAATCTTGATAAATGTCAAAAAATTTGGTCTAAACGGTAAAAAGATTTTAATTAAAATCTGCTAGATTTTGTACTGGTGTAAATGGCCTATCAGTAAAAAAGTTTTATCTAAAATAAATTTCCAATACTAAATTAGTATTTTACAAAAAATTTTCGACTTGCTTTTATTTTGTACAAAAAATTGTTTGATACATTTTTTTAATTGTTTGATAGCATTGTTTTTTAATGTGTACCAATTCTTTTATAAAAAAAAAATTATTCGCAACTAAAATAATTTTAGTAAAAAATATTTGAAAAAACTATTTTTTATAAAAATTTTTTTATTTATCAATTTTATGTGACTAAACTTTTGTGATAAAAAATCTAATATTTTTCTGTAATAATAATCTAAAATATTTTTTTCCTCAAGAATTTTATTTAACAAATTTTTTTTTTAAAGAAAATTTTTTCATATTATTTTTTAATGAAAACTTTTTATAAAATTTTCTTTATGGTTTCCATATTATTATTACCTCGAAATCTAGTATTTACGAGAATTCTAGCTAAATCTTGCAGCTTTTTACTAGATTTCCCATATAAAACAAAATATATATTGTCAGTAGATTTGTAGGAAATCTAATAAAAATCTAATATTTTTATTTATTTTTTTCTACTCTGTACAAAATATTTATAAAAAAGAATAGTGAATTAGCTACGGTCTGCTTAAGAAATTGTTTGAGTAAGCTACATTGCAGTTATTTGGTTGTAGTTTTGGAAATTATTTAGTTAATGATAAAAAAATCTTGACAAATGTCAAAAAACGAAACGGTATAGATTTTCATAAAGATTTTAAGTAAAATCGGCTAGATTTTGTGCTGCTGTAAATGGCCTATGATCAAAATTTTCGATAAGAAAACTTGATAGAGAATTTTTTTTTTTGGAAATTTGTGTGGATTTTTTTTCTACAAATTTTTTGAAAAATTTTCGGTGCTTTTCTATAAAAAATTACGATTCACAAAGTAGTTTAGGGTAGTTTTGTGCTGGAATGTTCTTGCAATGTGGTCTTTCAATAGCATCAAGAAAAAAATATTTTAATATTTGATGAAATACTGTATCAATTAGCCAGAGAATATTGAAGATATATAAAAAAAAAATTTTTTGTCACCTGTGATATTTTCGAACACAAGCGTTTATAAAAAGATTTTGCAGTTATTTCCTCGAAGAAAAGAAGGAAATAAGAAAATAAAGAAACTAAATTCACTTTAAATAAAGTGCGAAATTTTCTAAACGATTTGCGAATATGTATGTACAAGTACAAGAAAATATTTCTTATTCTTTCTTATATAGGGTGTTTTTTAAGAGGTATAGAACTTTGAATTGAAATAAAACACAAGAAACTCGTTTTAATGTCCATCAATTTGGCTTTATTGGAAGGATAATTTTATGCCATTAATGTTTAAATATGATTTCGGGCATGTGGCCGCCGCGGCTGGCTCGAATAAAGCCAATTCTACAGGTCCAATTTTCAACCACTTTTTCGAGCATATGGGGCCGTATGTTGGCAATAACGCCACGAATCTTGGCTTCCAAGTCCCCTAACGTTTCTGGTTTGTTGGCGTAGACGAGCAACTTCACACATCCCCAAAGAAAATAATCCAATGGTATCAAATCACACGATCTTGGTGGCCAATTGACAGGTCCATTCCGCGAAATTATGCGCTCATCGAATGTTTCCTTCAATAAATCGATTGTGACGTGCGCTGTGTGGCATGTAGCGCCGTCTTGTTGGAACCACAACTCATCCACATTCATGCCATCCAATTCGGGAACGAAATAGTCGGTTAGTCGGCTCCAATTGCTGTGCACGGTGGCGAATCGATTCATTCGGGTCCTCTTCAACACTTTGCTCTACAGCGGCAATTGTTTCTTCGGTGCGCACTGTTCGACGTCTCTGCGGATGCGTATTATCACATAGAGTAAACGTAGTGCGAAAACGATCCATGGTTAGCCGAATTAATTGCTCTGATGGACGATTATGTCGACCATAAAATGGACGGAGCTTGCGGTAAACTTCGCGAACTGAACCATTATTTTCGAAATAAATTTGCACGATTTGCAAGCGTTGTTCTTTTGTCAACCTGTTCATGATGAAATGGCAAACCAAACTAAATATTAATCACTTGAAGTGATGCCAACTTAAAGTTCTATACCTCAATAAAAAACACCCTTTATAATAAAACCTCTATAAAAGCTTTACTTACAAAGAATTTATTTTAAGCTAAAACATAAATGTTAATATCCCACTTTAATTAAAAAGAATTGTTATAATATTGGCTTCATAACAATACAAAATTGTATAAAATCTGCCTAAATCTTACGTAAAGTTGGAAGAATAAGCAATTTCATAGTTGCATATTTTAAGTTTTAGCCACATATACACAAAATAGTACTCGTGCAATATTTAAAATTGTCTTCTTGTCTTCTTAATGTTGTTTTGTTGCTGTTGTTAATTCATATTCAGTCGAAGCCAGTAAATTGTGTTAGTTATTCTTTCTTGCTTTTTTTTCTATATGACTCGCGTTTGCTTTCAGATCCTTTTGAACTTTGCCCCAAATATAGAGAGCATACAAATTCATTCATACTAAAAACAAATATATATATATATATATATATATATATATATATATATATATATATATATATATATGCATGTGTGTGTGTACGTGTTAGGCATGTACGTGTGTTTTTTACAATAGTTAAAACAAACTCTGACTTATATTTTCAACCATTACAGTGAGCTACGAACTTCTGTTTTACTTGTATGAACATTTAAAAATACATTCATGATAACGACAACACAAAAATAGCAACAAAAGTGGAGCAAGAAATGCAGGAAGACATTAAGTCAGGATAAGGAAATGCAGTATTAAAAATAAAAAGTGTAATGGTTCAAGTACTCGTATAAGCAACAAAAATACAAACTAGCGACACCACTATTGCACCAAAAAGGGCATATTAGAGACCTGTAGGGGAATGCTTTATCAAGGGTTTTCCGCATAAGAAAAATATATTAAGGGAATTATTTAAAAAAAATAAATTTTTCCAGGAAAAGAAAACAAAAATGTTAACAAAAAATTTTATTAACAATTTTTATAAATAAATCGTAAAAATTTCAATGAATTTTTCTGTTTGAAAGATGACTTGATCGAGAGGGTTCTTAGCTATGTTTGAAAAAAATCGGCCCAGCCGTTTAGAAGATATAACATCTTTTCTGAAAAAAGTCGGGGTTTTTAAAATTTTTAATTTTTGTTATGTTATTTTAAAAAATATCAAACACATGCATTCATTTCAGAAAATAAACAAAAATTTAACAAAAATTAAAAAAAAAATTTTCGACTCAAAAAAAATTCTTTAAAAATTTTCTGTAATTTTTTTTTAATTATTTTTTTTTAACAAAAATTTTTCGATTCATAAAAAATGTTTTACATAAATATTTTTCTAATAGCATAGACAGACGACAGCGTTAATTTGCATTAACTGTCTTAATGCAAATTAACTTGTGAATTATCCTCATTTGTAAATGTACTAAATGACAGTGAATTAATAGTGAATTTAGCTATATGATAACACAGTCCTAATATGGTAGCACCGTCAACAATCAATTAATTGTTGGCAAATTGTTTTGGTTTTCAAAATTAAAATACGATTCAGTCAGAAAATATAAGTTATTTTAATTGATTTTAGAAAAAGAACAAAGAAATATTAAAAAATATTGAAATCGAGATACATTTTTTCCATTTTAATATTTCCAGGGAAAATTATCGAAGTGTGTGGCACGAAAGCGATGTACAGATTTAGTTTACTTAATGCAAATACTGTCGTCTGTCAGGGTAAATTTTTAATTCACATTAGTGAGATTTTAATGCAAATTAACGCTGTCGTCTGTCTACGCTATAAAAACCTTTTTCTTGATATTTTTCTTTAAATAGTTTCACAATTTCGTGCGAAATGCTGTCAAACTACATATCGTCACCTAAATTCCCAAAGACCGTAAGTACACTCTTTACTATTTTACAGGAAAAGCAAAATACTTCATAAATTTAATACTATTTATATGTTAGGTGCCAAATTGAATAATGAATCAAATCGCAAACATATGTGAGTAAAATTTTTGGGAAAATATGTATTTTGGTTAATCACATAATAATCAGTCAAAAAATCTATTTTGAATTTTTAGGATTTTAGGTGACGATATAAAAGTATTTGGTATCAAATATTTTCGAAATAAATTCGCAAAAGTAGTACTCTGTTCTTGTTGTGAAAAACACGTAAAATCATGTCTTTCCATGCAAAATTAGTCTGGTCAGTCATTTTAGTTTAGCTGCGAAACAACATGAGCAGTGCTTTTTTGGCACGAAATTTTGCATACTTTCAACCAATAAAAGCGCGAAATTTATAAAAAAAAACGCGAGTTGGGCTACATTTAGTACATGTCAAATTTTCACGCAAAATAATCAATGGTGCTGAAAATTTTTCACAACTTTGAACAGAGTACCAGGCTTTAGAAAAAAAAATGTTCCCTACAAATGTTACTCTAAAAATTTTTCTTTAAAAATTTTTTAAAAATTTTTCCTTAAAATTTGTTCTTTAAAATTTTTTAATTATTAATTTTTATTAATATTTTTCTAAAAATTTTTTTTGGAAATTTTTCTTTAAAAATGATTGTTCTAAAAATTTTTCTCTACCAAAAATTTTTCGATTCATACAAAATTTTCAACAAAAATATTTCTCTAAAAAATTTTTTCTTTAAAATTATCTATAAAAATTTTTCTCTTGAAATTTTTCTTTAAATTTTTTTTTAAATTTTTCTCTAAAATTTTTTTTTTAAAAAGTTTTCTACTGTAGAAAAAAAATTTCTCTAAAAATATTTCTTTAAAAGTTTTTTTCTAATTTAATTTTTCCTTAAAATTTTTTTTACTTTTTTTTGTAAAAATTTTTTTTGTAAATTTTTCTTTAAAAATGTTTCTTCTAAAAATTTTTCTCTAACAAAAACTTTTCAATTTTTCAATACAAAATTTTCTACAAAAATATTTCTCTTAAAATTTTCTTTGGAAATTCTCCAAAAATTTAAAAGAAATTTTTTTTAAACTTTTTTCTAAAATTTTTTCTCTAAAAATTTATCTACTGTAAAAACAACATTCAGGTCTATTCGGGAAGTCACCTTCAGCACAAATACGCAAATCTTTCAATTTTTGCTATTCTAAAATACTACGTTGGAGATGAGTGATAGAAAACATATGTTTTCTTTCACATTGGAGGTATTCAAAAATACTTCGTCACCATGATTCAATGTCATATTCGTTCGACGCCAATTTTAGCCCGTTAACTTTAAATAAATAAAGAAAAAAGAGATATGAAATGCTTATATTTTGGCTACCACTGTTAATTAAGCTTTAATGGCGTTCGGCCAGGCTGTACAAGACAATTATGTTTTCTTAAATTCGTCAAAGATGTAAACACGTTTTTAAAATATATAAAACAAGTAACTAATTTCACTTTCACTGTGTAGTGTTTCTTTTTATGTTATTTATTAATTATTTCTTTAAATCCCTTCTTAAATCCTTTTTTGCTTTCACCTTTTCCTGCACACAAGTCAGCTGTTTTCAATATTGCTGATGTTTTTATAAGAGATAACAAAATATCGATTACTGAAAACGATATTTCTTCACACGTATTTTAGAATCTGTCCATGTCGAACTGGCGAAAGTGAACGTTCGACGACGAAGAAGTGAAGCGCGTATTCTCGAATAGACCTAATTGTTTCTCTGAACATTTTTATTTAAAAACTTTTTTCTCTTTTTTCGAGAAAACATTTTTTTAATTATGATCATACTATTTTTTTAACCCCCGACTAAAAAAAGGGGTGTTATAAGTTTGTAGTGTGTGTGTGTGTCTGTGTATCTGTGTATCTGTGTGTCTGTCTGTGTCCACGTACAGGCCAAACGGCTGAACCGATTTTCATTTAGTTTTTTCTGTTTGAAAGATGACTTGATCGAGAGGGTTCTTAGCCATGTTTGAAAAAAAATCGGTCCAGCCGTTTAGAAGATATAACATCTTTTCTGAAAAAAGTCGGGGGTTTTTAAAATTTTTAATTTTTGTTATTATTGAAAAAAAAAATTTTAACTTATATTTTCGAATACAAATTTTTTTTTATTAAATATTTTTTGATATTACAATTATTTCTCAGAAAAACTTTTGGATAAAATTTCTTTTAAAAACTTCTGTAATGTGAATAACTTTCAAACTAGAAAATTATTTTTTTTAGAAATTCTCGATAACGGTTTCATTTAAAAAAATCAAAATTCTTAAAACCGCGTTTTGTGAGATGAATTGTCGGGGAAGCAATCGTAAGCCCTAGAATATTGCCAAGTCATTTGTACCGCTACTGCAAAACCATACAAATGATAGCCTTTGGCAGGTACTTGAAAAATTCAGGTTTTACTACGAACATGTTACGTATAAACGTTTATTCATACATACATAGATACATATGTGTGCATATCTAATTTTTACAAGGCACGTAAATAAAATTCTCTAGATATATTACATGAACATATAAATAAACTTTCTCTTACACCAACTAAAACATGCACAACACTATAGTCGACTTTTAGGTGATATGAAAACGGATAATACTCTTATAAAGGCACAACTTTTTATCGAAGTTAAGTATGTTTATTTATGTAGATGTGGCTTAAATACTTGCATATATTTTAACTTTTATAATAAGAAGGTTTTAAATATGTATCATTTTTTCCACCAAGCAAGAAGACAAAAGAATATAAGAAACAGACAATCAAGCTATAGAGAGATGTTTTTGCTAATAGCCTCTAGCGCCTAAAAGTATAGTTTGAGAAAAAAAAAACCTGCACCAACTAAACATTATAGTATTATAGTTTTATACGAAAACACACACGTATCGTTTATTAAGACAATGTTGCAATAATGCTTGTATCCGTAATATTTTTCAAATGAGGAACAGAAAAAATATTCAACACAAAAGTCTGTTAATAAAATAGATTGAAAAAAAAACAATTCTGCTTTCATTAGAAATGCTGGCACATAAAAAAAAACAAAGTAGTACATACAATAATTTTTTTTCCAAGAATGTAGCTTAAGTGGAAATTAATAATTTCTTCCACAATTTATTTCAATGAATTCATAATAGCAGAACATTCTCTAGACCATGAAATTCTATAGTAAGAGAAAATATAATAATAAAATAGAAATAAGCTTGAGAGAAAAAATCTGGTAACGAACAAATGTTTATATCGACCTCTTTCCGCTAGTAAGAACTGATGTTGTTAATTTTCGTTATTGCAAAACTTCATAGTGATTAATAAAATAACGTCTAAAAAAAATTTTTAAAAAATATTAAGTCATGTTTATAATTTAGAGGCCAAGAAAAATTTATAGTTTCACTGAAGTTGCAATCAATAAATATTGCAGCAGCTGGTGGCAATTTTTTTATTTTTTATTATTGCTAATCTCTAAAATCTTGCGAGGAAGATTTTAATCTTTTTATTCTTCGGCATACGAGTCTGGTTTTTTCTTTACAAAAAAAAAAAAAAAAAAAAAAAAAAAAAAAAAAAAAATTGACCAAAAAGTACCTACTTTTACAAAAGGATATAACCTGCTAAAATTTTCAACAAATATATTCGCCACAAAATTCTGTTATGAGTCTTAAAATATAACAGCTGTTTTGTGTAAAATTCTTTAAGTAAAATGTTAATTCAAAGAACTCAAAAATATTACATAGTTTTACAAATTATTAGAATTAAATTCAAAATGATACTACGATTATTTTTAAAACAGAATAACAAGTAGTTGTAAGAAAAATATGCACAGGTGGTTTCCCAAATATAAATTATATGAAATATTATTTCCAACAAAAAATGTTTCCCGATATTATAATTATTTTTTTAAAATTAATTTTCCGTAACATATCGAGCCTTATTTTCGATTTTATCGTAAGCGACATTTTATCGAAAATAGTCTCTTTTATTGGAATTAAAGTTTCACGGGCTACCCATAGTTTAGAACTATCAAAATGTCAAAATTGTTGATAACTTTTAAGATAGGGGCTGTAAAATTCTGTCGTAAGCGAAATTTGAAGTATAAAAACGCATTTGAAACTTTTAAAAAAACCTTCTCCTGAAAAATTAAATTTTTGTCGCTTACGATAAAATCGAAAATAAGACTCGATATATTTAAAAAAGAATATTTTGATAACAATTTTGTTTTTTTTTTCAATAACAAAATTTTTTTAGAAAAAGTTTTCGATAACAAATTTTTTTTTTTTTTGAAAACTTTTTAAAAGCGATATTTTTTTAACCCCCGACTAAAAAAAGGGGTGTTATAAGTTTGTAGTGTGTGTCTGTGTGTCTGTGTATCCCCTGTTGCTAACTTTTGGAGTAGTTACGTTTTGGAACAGTCCTATACTAGTTATAAAGAGACAGAACTAAGAAGCTTGATGAAATATCGGCTGCACTTCTCTACAAGCGACGCGCTGTCCCTTTCTCTCTCTTTTGTTTGTCATGTAAATAACATGAAAAAAAAATTTTTGCATGTGCAATATTTCCATTGTAAAATGGAATGCAGCAAGTGTTTGTATGTATGTATGTGGTAAAATTTTTTGTAAAGGAATTTGAATGTCTTCTGCGTCATTACAAATCGATCAGTGTTTTAATTCACAACAATATTTTATTTTGGCGACGGATAAGTTTCATTTAAATTTAAATACGCAGTAAGTGTTTTTAATTGTATATATGTATATATATATTTTTAAAAGAAAAACTATTTTATAAAATACTAGTACAAAACCTTCCATAACAGGCATTGATATAAACTAGTATAACAGCAAATAGTCCTTCAACTAGTATGCAACTCTACATAAAACAACTAGTTGTGCTCCTATGACAACCCAATGTAAAAGTCGATAGTTCGTTGTATGAAAAAAAACAGATGTGCAACCAGTCTGAATTCAAAAGCAACTAGTATGTTTCTGACCACATACTACTCCTTTTATCTGTAGGGTCTGTGTATCTGTGTGTCTGTCTGTGTTCACGTACAGGCCAAACGGCTGGACCGATTTTCATTTGGTTTTTTCTGTTTGAAAGATGACTTGATCTAGAGGTTCTTAGCTATGCTTGAAAAAAATCCGTCCAGCCGTTTAGAAGATATAACATCTTTTCTGAAAAAAGTCGGGGGTTTTTAAAATTTTTAATTTTTGTTATTAATTTAGATAACCAAATTTTTTCAGAAAAATTTTCTGCAATAAAGATCGTTCAGACTAAACTCTCGGTAAGAAAATATTTTTATAAAAAGTTTATGGTAAGAAATTTTTTGGAAAGAATTGTCGGTAACAAATTTTTTGAAAAATATTCGGTAACAAATTCTTTTGAAAAAATTTTCGGTTAAAGTTTTTTTTTTTTAATAACCAATTTAACAAATTTTTTTGGAAAAATTTTTCGGCAACAATTTTTTTTTTAATTTTCGGTAACAAAGTCTTTCGAAAAACTTTTCGGTACAAAATCCTTTACAAATACAATTTCGATAACAATTTTTTTTAGAAAGTTTTAGATTAGAAATATTTTTTAGGAAATGTATTCCGTAGGTAAGTTTTCGGAGAAAAAAAATTTCGGTAATTAAATTCTTTAAAAAAATTTTGATAATCTAATTTAATTTAGTAACAATTTTCGGTAAAAAATTTTTTTTAGAAAAACTAGTTTTTTTATGAAAAAATTTTCGGTAAAAATATTTTTTAGAAAAAATGTTCTTTGTGTAACCAATTTTTTAGAAAACTATATCATTCGGCAATAATTTTTTTTTTTTTTTTTTTTGAAAAAATTTTCGGTAAAAATATTTTTTTAGAAAAAAGTTTTTGTAACAAACTTTTTAGAAAAAAATTATTGTAGCAAAATTTTTTTGAAAAAATTTTCTGTAACCAATTTTTTGGAAAAAATTTTCAGTAACAATTTTTTTTTTTTAATTTTTGACACCAAATTTTTTTAAATGTTTTTCATAAAATTTGTTAGAAAAAATTTTCGGTAGCAAATTTTTTTTTTTTTTTTTTTTGATAAACCTTTCTTGGCAATCAAATTCGTTTAGAAAAAAATTTTCGTTGACCAGATATTTTAGAACCAAATTTGTAGAAAAAATTTTCAGTAAGAGAATATTTTAGAAAAAATTACCGGTAACAAAGTTTTTCAGAAAAACAAAATATTTAAAAAAAAAATTAAAACAAGCAACATTTCGAGACAACATGTTATATGTTTAGCTACTAACTTTTCGGTAGCAAAATTTTTTGTAAATATTTTCGGTAAGAAATTTTTTAGAAAACATTTTCGGTAACAATGTTTTAGAAAAATTCTTGATTTTTTTTTAAAGAAACTGTTAAAGTTTTGTTGAAAAATATACAACTTTTATAACAAAATGTGTTTGAAATAAAATTTTCCGACAAAGTCACAGAAAAATTGGTTATTATGAAAACATAAAAAACGAATAGAGTATATTTTAGAAACTTTGTTTTTGTCTTTTTTTTTTTTTTTTTTTTAATGCATGTATTTATTTATTGTATCTTCATATATGAACTAACAATAAGTATTCAAATCTTAAATCTATAAAAAAAAATTATTAGGCCCGACCAGTGTCGGACATAAACTTAGTGGTAGTTATAAATAATACATTAGTAGTGATAATCAAAAAAAAAGGGGGAGGGGGGAAGTTGTTTTTGTCTGTTGGAATATTTGCAATTAAATAAAAATTCACCAGTGTACAATTCTTATATATGATATTAAGAATTTTTAAGCACACAATGTTAAATTATTCACTGCTACGATACAACGATGTTAACTTCGGTGTTTTTACACAAGACTGACTCTTAGCTGATGCAAAATCCTTTTTGTACTTAACATAAGGCCCCCAGAAGAATGTAAGCAAGTTTAAGCATAGTTAACAACCATCCAATACTAGTTTTCGATCAGGAAAAATGAGTTAGTTTTACAATTTGTTCTGTTGGTGTGTGTGTGTGTGTATGTGTATGTTTTTTTTTTTTTCTTTTTTGTTATTTAAAAAACGATACAATCCTTAAATATAAGTCAGTTATGATTATTACAGAAATCTTAAATTAGTCATAACTTAAATTAATTTGTGCATACTAACATCTCCAAACCCATACAAAATCGAACACTAAACATGTATGAAGAAAAAACCAACAAAATCAGCAATATGTTTTTACCAAATGAAAATTTATCCAAATTTTATTAGGCCTTGTGCTAAAAGTTGTTAAAATTTTATATAGAGTTTTGGGTTTAGAGCGAATAATTGTTAAAAAATAAATAAAATAACATACATTTTATACATACTTTTTTTTTAATGAATAACCTTTTTTTCTATTACTTCATTTCAAAGTGAAAATTAAACTAGCAAAATAGAAACCTCATATGTATTGAATAATTAATATATGTATTTCTATTTTCATTTTGTTTTTATTCTGGGAAAAGCACATCTGTAAATGAAGTTTTTTTTCTCTGCATAGCAAATTGGCATAGGATCTTAACCAGAAACCATTACTTGAAGTATACAACTGGATTATTTTGCAGGCGATTTCAGTTTTTTATTTTGACAGAAAGACAGAAGCTTTATAGTATAAGAACTTTTGAATAAGACTATTTTAATCAGCTTGATAACTCATACTGAAATTATCTTTAAATAAGGTTAAAAAGTTCAACATATATATTCGCCTTAGAATTCTATTATGAGTCTTGAAATATAACAATCAATTTTGTGTAAAATTCTATAAGAAAATTTTTTCCTAACAAATGAAAATTAAACAAAAATTTTATAAAAATTAAAAAAAAAAATTCGATAATGAAATTGTGTATTTTTAACCCCCGACTAAAAAAGGGGTGTTATAAGTTTGTAGTGTGTGTGTGTGTGTGTGTGTGTCTGTGTATCTGTGTGTCTGTCTGTGTCCACGTACAAGCCAAACGGCTGGACCGATTTTCATTTAGTGTTTTCTGTTTGAAAGATGACTTGATCGAGAGAGTTCTTAGCTATGTTTGAAAAAAATCGGTCCAGCCGTTTAGAAGATATAACATCTTCTCTGGAAAAAGTCGGGGGTTTTTAAAATTTTCAATTTTTGTTATTTTAGAAAACACGCGTATTTTTTTTCGAAATATTTTCTGCAATAATTTTTTTTTATTTTTTTATTTTTGGTAACATATTTTTTTAGAAAAATTTTCGATAAAATTTTTTTTAAAATAGTTTTAGGCATGATACAATAATATAAAGGTACAACCACATTTGACGTACAAAATTAATTATGACTTTTTCCCCGATTATTTGATTACTGTTTTTTTTGTAAACAGAGAGGAGAACGTTGCCACACACATGTAATGGCAACTTTTATTTAGGAATGCTTTTTGAAATGTGTAATTTGAGTTTAGAAATTGTAGTTAAACAAAAATTTTTTTATGTTAATTGAACATGAGAATAATGAAATCTGTGTGTAATAAGACCTACAAAAGCAAATATTTGATTAATTATTTAATTCAATATATCAGAAAAAAAGCCTCACGACTTGGGTTGAAACTTCGTTCTTAAAAACATCGATATAAAGAAACGCCGTAAATAGAAGCGATACATCGATGTTTTGTTAACGGAATTCACGGTTGTTTCATACATATAATACACATTCGCATATACTTCGTGTGCAAATTTATTGCTGTTTCACATCAAACACAACACACATACTGCGACATTTGCATTTGAGGTAAACACCTTTCAAAGCTCTTAAATTTGTTCTTGTTTCTTTGCAAAGTAACAGCAAGCATTGTTGTCGCCGAGATCTGGTTGGCTGTTGTGCTGTCGTCGGTGTGAAAGTACAAAAAGCTCTTTATAAAAGTTTGCACATGGTGCATATGGCTTGGACGTAGCTAAATAAGAGTTAATGCTTTGTTGATATATACAACAAACACTGTTTTTCTTTTTTGTTTGCTAAGGACATGGCCTATGATTGGACTAGGAACATGTAATTATCACATTTCTCCTTAAAATGGACCACGTGGTCTAATAGTGTCCTTAAGAATGCTACAACCCGTTAACAATTTCATCCTAATAATGTAAGGCAGCTACGTCCAAACACACATACTCTAATATATGTATTTCAGATAAACAGCTTTGTTATTGCTTCTTTGCAAAGACCAAAGATGTCGCCGAGATCTGGAGGCAAATCGCGGCACTCGTTATCGAATTACGAAATATTTCCATATAAATTATATTGAAATATTTCGTAATTACGTTCGATAACGATTGCCGCAATTTGCCCCCTGATTGGATGTTCTGCTCTCATCAGTGTGAAAACATAAAAGGTCTTTTGTAAAACTTTGCACATAGTGCGTATAGCTTGGACGCAGTTGATGTAAGGCAATAGACCAGAGATTATAAAGACAAAGTTCCGCCTTGATTCAGTTGGAAATTTCCTTCCTGTTGTGTCTTGCTTGCTGCTGTTGTTGGTGCTGCTGTAAGAGTCTAAACACAATGTTTGCGGTGCGGTGCGATTTCTCGTTGCGGGAGAGAAAAATAAACATAATACAACGGAAGACGGCGACGGCAATATTTGTCATTGTTTGTTTAAATTTTTATTAATTTTTTTGTGCATACATTTTTATAAAAAATTTACTCTTTCTGTTAAATATTTTGTAATGGCAGTAACTAAAAACAAAAAATTATTAAAATTTTATACATTCGCAGATATATTTGATGAATTTTTTAAGCTTTTATATTTTATGACAAACATTTTTGAACTTCAAAATCATGTTTTCTGTTGTGAACGCCGCCAATTATTCAAAAACTATGGCAACATCAGAAAGAGAAAGAGAGTCAAAAATTGAGAGAATAAGAAAGTCCGCAATGAAAATAAAATAGATTTTAAATTTATTTCGTTCCGCACTGCGGGTTTTTACTTCAAAATCGTATGAAAAACCGGACCGCAATGAATTGTGTTCAGACTCTAACTTATTTGCTGTTTATTTTTTATAAATTTATGAAATAATTGAAATATTTTCTATTATTTTTAAGAACGTCAAAAAATTTATAAAAAAAAACTCGGATTTCATAAATTAATAAGGTAGCATTAATTTTGAGAGTAAACAATAATCAGGACAAACGTCAGAAGGTTAATATGGCGACGAAAAGAGAGAATGGTTTTACCTTTATATTATTGTATCATGGTTTTAGGCAATAAATTTTTTTTAGAAAAAGTTTTTTCGGTAACAAAATTTGTTTAGAAAAATTTTCGACAACAAATTTTTTTTTAGAAAAATTTTCGGTAACCAAATTTTGTGTAGAAATATTTTCGCTAACAAAAAATTTTTTTTTTAAATTTTTTTCAAGAAAAGTTATCGATGATAAAAAATATTTATTATTATTAATACTTAAAATTACCTTTTTTCATGAAATTCGTCAATCAAAAGCTTTGAGATAAAATTCAAAATTTTCATAAAGAAATAGCAACACATATCAAACCATGACCACCAAAGAAGTTCAACCGACACATATTTTGAACCTCGTTTTTTGAGAGTAATCGATTTTGGTTAAAAAAAAATTTAGTTCACTTGAACTGTTTTGATGCTTATGTAATAATTTTTTCCATAAAAAAATAATCGATCACGAAATTTATATGTATACTAGCTACACCCGGTGTGCTTCGCTACCCCCATTGTGTTATCGAATGATGTAAATATTTTGTAAATAAATCGAAAACTCGGATTTTTTAATGCAACTTCGAAAGTTTTAAAATTTTAATATTGGTTCATTATTAACATAGGTTTTTTGTAAATATCTTTGGAACTACATAACCGATTTAATAGATTGATATCTCGTTTTGAAAAACATGACAGCAGCTTTCAAAAAAATAAAATAAAATAAAATAAAATAAAAAAGCAAAAAAAAAAATTAATATGTATATATGACATTGGTGGTGCAATATGAGAACTGGATTTTGCCACGCCCCTCCGCCCGCAGACCGAAAATCAAAAATCACACTTACATACATACACACATCCTCTTTTATATATATAGATAAAATAAACATTATGAAATTTACCTTTCAATAGTTATCGATAACAATAGTTGATAGAAAATTTATCGTTAAAGGCCGCTTAAAAATATATATGTAGAGGAAAAAATGTTTCTAGAAAAATTTTCGATGCAAACTTTTTATATGGTAAATTTTTTAAAAACTTATTTGCAAAATTTTTATATAAAAAATTTTTAAATGAAACATTTTCTACATAATTTTTATATGAACATTTTTTTTACAAAATTCTTATATGAAACGATTTTTACAAAATTTTATATGAAAAATTTTTTGAAAAGGTTTTATATGAAAACTTTATTTTACAAAATTTTTATCATAAAATTTTTATAAGAGCAATTTCTTCTAAAAATTTTTATGTGAAACATTTTCCCAAAATGTTTCTACATTTTTATAAGAAAATTTTTTTTACAAAATTTTTATATGAATTTTTTTTTTACAATATTTTTATATGAAATTTTTTTTAATTTTTTTAAAAAATTTTTATAAGTTCTTTAAAAAAATTTTATAAAAAAATTATTATTTAAAAAAATTTTATATGAAAATTTTTTTACAATATTTTTATATGAAAATTTTTTTTGCAATATTTTTATATGAAATTTTATTTTTAATTTGTTTTTTTTAATTTTTATAGGAAGTTCTTTAAAAAAATTTAAAAGAAAAATTTTTTTTAATTCTTATATGAAAATTTTTTAAGAATTTTTTTTTTTTTTAATTTCTATATAAAACATTTTTCCCCAAAAATTCTTATGTGAAAAATTTTCTAAAAATTTTTTACAAAATTTTTATATCAACATTTTTTTACAAAATTTTTATATAATTTTTTTACAAAATTTTTATATCAACATTTTTTTACAAAATTTTTATATGAAAATTTTTTACAAAATTTTTATATGAAAATTTGTTACAAAATTTTTATATGAAAATTTGTTACAAAATTTTTATATGAAAATTTGTTACAAAATTTTTATACGAAAATTTTTTACAAAATTTTTATATTAACATTTTTTTACAAATTCTTAATATGAACATTTTTTTACAAGATTTTTATATTAAAATTTTTGTACAAAATTTTAATATGAAATTTTTTTTACTAAATTTTAATATGAAAAATTTTTTACTAAATTTTTATTTGAAAACTTTTTTACAAAAAAATTTTTTTTTGTATATGAAAATTTGTTTAAAAAATTTTATATGAAACTTTGGATGAACATTTTTTAAAAAAAATTTGTAATAACAATTTTTTATAAAATTTATACAAATTTTTATATTAAAGTCTTTATACAAATTTTTATATGAAAATCTTTTTACAAATTTTAATATGAAAATCTTTTTACAAATTTTTTATTAGAAAAATTTTTACAAAATTTGTATATGAAAAATTGTTTGCCATTCTTTTTTTAATTAAAGATTACAAAATGTTTCTTACGAACTATAATCGAACTATTTATTTAATTATCTATTTAACAATTCATTTTTAAATCGTTATTAAGTATATTTAGTTACTTAGATGACATTCTTTTAATGCTCTTGCTGCCATATTTTACTGCACCTTAACAAATCTGCTTAATCAATTTAAAAGTAAAACTTATAAAAAATAAAACAATAATAAAATATATAAAAAGTTTGCACATGCTGTAAATTTTACATAGGCCACTAGTAAATTTCATGTACATATTTTGTATTTTATACACTTTTCCTCCTGTTTCATTTACAATTTGCTCTTTAAATTGTGAGCATAAAAAAATTTTTAATTTGCACACAAAGTGTGTACGAATGAATAGTTTGTGTTGAAGGAGTTTTTATGTTTTTATTTCGTTTTGTTTTCTTTGGCTTAGTTTTCTTAAATTTCACAATTGAAAAGGACCAATTGATCTTTAAATTTCCTTGAAATGTACACTAGTGTTTTGGAAAACAGCCTTTCTAATTCTCAAACTACTCTCTAGATGAACACAAATTTTGAATTGAAGTTAATATTTTAAGGATTAAGGAAGGGCATGTTTGTTAAACGCAAGCTTAAGTGTGTTTTACTTGTTACACTAAAACCTTCCAATGAATCATTTAACAGAATACATATGTACTTAAGTATAAAATTTTATTGGAACAACAAAACTCTGGGGAAATTTCCTTAGCTAAAAAACAACAACAGTGACTTTAAATAGTGACACACAAACACTTAAAAAACCTGCTACAACTAGCTGAATTTAACCAAATTACTTATTTAACATTTATATACTTTGCAACCTAATACTGCATGAATTTTTCACTTATCTGCAACAATATACTACTTCTTTTCTTCTACTTGCAGTCAAAAATATCTCTACCTTTCTGCAATGCTAGCAAAGCCACTGCTTTAATCAAAGGTAAGTCAAATAACTTAAATATAAATAAAAAAAACAACTCTTGCTTTTCCATCATTGTCTTTGGCAATGTAACATTATTCAGTGAAAACGACGTCATTTAATCTTTTAGTTTTCATCACAATGAATTGTAGAGAGCGGGTTTTTCTTTACAACTATTTCATTTTTTTTGTTTTTGTTTACGAGTTCAACTACCCCACCCACTTTTACCACCCAAAATGCATTCATGCCAGTTAGGCTGTGTACTCGCTATCTAAAAAGCTTTACTTTATTATTTTACATTTCATGCCGTTCAGAATCGTTAAAATTTATCCTGTCCTTTTCTTCTTTTATTTTTGTGTTGTTTGTGCAGTGGTGGAATATGTATAAAAAAAACCTGAACATTTTTAAGATAAATAAAGCAAAAAGAATCTCAGAAATGCTGAAATTGGCCGCATTTATTTATGTATGTATATCAGGGCAATATTTTCACAACAAAACTACTCTGGCTCTTTTTGCAACAAAAAAAAGTATCCGAAAAATAAAAATCTTTAAAAGAAATCCGCAAATTTGTGTGCGTGTGTCTGTGTAAGTACTTCAAATTAAGAAAAATAACTGGATTCTTAAAAATAACACACAAATGACAGACACACAGAGAGAAAACAAACAAACATTTCAAAACTCAACAAATTCACAAAACCCCAATAATATCAACAACAAAAATCAAAAACTTGGAACAACACAAAAATATAGCAGCAAATAAAAAAGTGAAAATATTTGCATGTGGCTTATGGGTGAACAAAGTTGCCAGGTGCGGGTAAATATGACAAAACAAAGTGAAATTTGAAATTAATACTACATAATAGCCCAATTCACTTGTGCAAATGGTCTTGCATCGTTGCATTTGCTAAATGGTATAGTATATTCCACTCACCACTTAACAATTCTTAGTGGTGAGTATCAATCAATCAATGTTATAACGGGAAAAGCACTTTTTGCTTAATTCTATAAAAAACTATTTGGTATACTCGCTTACCCAAATATCGATTAAAAATTTTTTTCCAAAAAAAAAAAAAAAAAATACAATATTATCGACACACTACTACTACGTAAGAAAACATTATCGATAAAATACTTTTTTTCCAAAAAAATAAAAAAAACAAAATTTTTAATTGCAAAATTATTGATAACAAAAGTTTTAAAATATTATCGATAACTACAATGCCTATAGCTTAATTTTTAATAAGCAAATTATCGATAGCACAAATCTTCAAAAATAATCGATAACTGTTTCCAATGCACATATAAAAAAATTTTAGGATTACATAAATTGCCGGTGTCGAAATTGGATTGTAAAATTTTTCTTAAAAAATATCGATAGCAAAATTTTTTATAGAAAAGTTATTGATAACAAGTTTTTTAAAGATAATCGATAGCAAAATTGCTTATGAAAAATCTGCTAAAAAAAATTTTTTATGATATAAACATTTTTTCTAGAGAAAACCTAAGCACCAAAAATGTTTTGGTTGAAAAGTTATCGATTGCAGTAGAAAAATTTTTACTGACAACTGAAAACTGTTTAACTGTTTTTCAATAAAATGTTATTAAAAAAAATTTTTAAAGAAAATTTTTAAATTTTAAAAGAATTCTAAACAAAACTTATCGAAAAGCAGTTAACTTTTTTGGAAAATTATTTGCGATATTATTGCAAAAATATTAATACATGTTAAGAAGAATTATCGATAACTAACTATTTTTTGCAAGAAATTCTCGTTTAACAAAAAATTTTTACAAAAAAATTATCGGCAATAAATTTATAAACTAAAATTATCGATATCAAAATTGTTGTCTTGAAACATCGATTACAAAACTATTTTGTTTTCAAAAAAAAAAAAATTATCGATAACAAATTTTTTTTAATAGAAAATATTTTTAATAACACATAGTTTGATAGAAAGATTATAACAAATTTTTAATAGCAAAACTATCGATAACAAAAAATGATTAACAAAAATTGCCTTTGTGAAGTATCGGGTTAAAAGAATTGCTATTGAAATATTATAGGCAATGAAGTTTTTATGGAATTTTCCTATATCTATATTTTTTGAGCGTGTTTAGCGAAAATTATATTAATTAAAATTTAAATTTTTGTTTAACAAAAATTATCGATATCAAAATTTTTCTACTGCAACATTATCAATAGCAAAACTTTTCTTAAGAAAAACTATTTTTTTGCAAAATATTATTGAGAACAAAATTTTTTATAAATTTAAAACTTATTTTTTATAGACTAATAATCGATGATAATAAATGCTTGATGAAAAACTATTATGAAAAAATAGTTGCTTTAGAAATATTTTGGATAATGATATTTTTTTATAGAATTTTTCTATCTCTATATTTTTTTGAGCAATAATATTGCACAATAAGTTTTCATAGTAATATTAAAATATAAAATAAAATATTACTAAAATTCAATATAAAAGATTAATAAATGAAAGGAATAATAAATGACTTTTCACCCTACGGCACTAGTCGAATTTATTCATTTTAAATAAACTGCAAGCCAGTGATGGAAAAATGAAAAATTGAAATGGTACTGACCGTCGAGTACTTTTTTCAACATTTTGGTACTTTTTAAGAGACGAAGATTTTTTTTTAAATAAATTTCAAAATCTATTTATATAATAAAATAAATTAAATGAAGAGAATTATTATTTTTTGGTTATAAATAAATAAATATTTATAATACTTTACACAAAAAAATTAATTTATTCATACAAAAACTTTTATTAACTGTGTGCATTGTACTTACATATACATAAATATTTCTTCCTTTCCACTTTTAAAATTTCAGTAAACTTAAGTAAACTTAAGGCGTTAATTTTTATGTCTACTTTCAAATGTATTCAAGTTAGAAAAATACGTTACTGCTCCAAAAATATTTTTTTATTTAATCTATTACAAAAACACCAATATTTCTAAGGTCAACTTCTTACACTTCATACACCTTCATACACAACCATTTACGAACAAATTCGGCAATATCATTTTAATTGTCTCATCATTACATTGAAATTATCAGCCGCAAACCCAATCATGTTTTCCAAAGGAATATTGTGTTCCCGTAAAACGTATACAATTTTATCTGAAATTCCCTTTGGCGAAGGATCGCTTAAAATTTCCAATGTTTTTTTTTTTTTTTTTTTTAAATAGGACCAGCACTCAGGGGATAACCCCTACTCATGCAGTGCATTGTGCTAGAACTAGGAAAATAGGTTATATGGAAGGAGGATAGAGGGAGTAGTGTCTGTGTACATTTGATTTAAATCTTCCCACGCTGGTAGTGACAGGAAAGACCTCCGCAGGTAGTTGATTCCACATACGAACAGTGCGGCTAAAAAAGGAATTTTCTCTGTAATGCGTAGTGCGATGCATTGGCCAATCGACCACAAAAGGATGTGCTCTAAATGAGGCACGTGTTGTACGTACATATGTGCGGGTTTCAGGAACCAGTTCCCTAATTTCATTAGAACACATTCCGTTGTAGTAACGATAGAACAATGAAATGCACCCCACATTGCGTCGGTGCTCCAATGAATCAATAGAGTTGGATACCCTACTGTCACCGATGAGTTTCTTCGCCTTCTCCTGTACGCGGTCGAGCAGCCCCAAAATAGACTTTGAAGCGCCGGCCCATACATGAGAGTTGTATTCCATTTTCGGACGGATATAGGTATATATATATATGATAATAATCTATCCCTAAGTTCTTTGAGATCGTGCAGTCATTACTTTCATCAATAATAATTGAAAAATAATTTATTATTTCAATTAAATTACACAATTTTGAAATAATTTTTGCATTTTGTGGTGCTATTACAGATGTTATGATACTTTGGGACTTATGTAGATTAATTAAATTTGTTTAGTTATTTGCGAATCGAAAATTCCGTTTTTAATAATATTGTTCATGTTGTCAAGCATCGCAAGTGCAAAGTTGTGTTCTGTCACATACAAAGAATTTAGGTGCAATTAGACGTGACATAGACATAGCCATAACCAAACCTAATTCAATTGGTTTCTATGGTAATGGCTATGGCGTTATGGAGAGCAAACTGTAATCAAATACAGTGTTGTTATGATTATGGCACGTCTGATTTCACATTTGTTTCCAATTTTTCGCTGATTCCGTACTTGTGTGTGCTTTCTAAAAATGTATTAATTTTACAAGAACATTGTGCTTTTCTTATGTTCTTGTTTTGTAGCCAATATTGTCAATGATTATAAAAACAATAATGCTAGATTTCTAAACTGGGAACAAACCAAAACACAAAAAGAGTACTAAATATGCCGGGGGGGGGGGGGGGGGGGTACTGCGGTTTTTTAGTTGCGAAAAAGTACTGAAAATAGTACAATAGTACTGAATTTTCCATCACTGCTGCAAGGCTGCAAGCGCTTCAAGAATTTTTCAAGACATTCTTGTGAGGGAGGTTTCCGAGCAAAGTAGTTAAAGGAGTTAAGAATCCTTCCTACGAAATTTTTATGTTCTAAAAAGTTGTTTATTTAAATTTTAGATACATTTTTGTAGTTGATTGTTTTCGCGAACTTTGAACGGTTTGCTACCTATGCACCTGAACAGGCGAAAAAATGTAAAAAATCTAAATTTTTTTTAATTTTTTTGCAATTTTAATCTTTAAGATTAAGTTTTTTGGTTTTACGTGTTCACACCTTTTGTTCTTTATGACAAGATCTTCAACTTTGCTTTAAAGAGTAAATCAAAATTCCGAACGGTTTGCAAGATATGAGCATGAGAAAATGCAAAACTGACACCGAGGCCCCAAATTTTTGGGGCCCATAGAAAAAAGTACATGACTTGCGGCAAAAGTGGTAGACAAGGGTCTTTTTTTTTTGTCTTTTATCATGTAGTGATATCCGTATATGGTTATATTCACATGCAATAAACTTATAATAAAAATATCATAATAAAAATGTCAGTAGTTAGCATGCCCTTACGATCGTTTTTGTCCAACTATAATGAAGTTGCCTTGTTTTTTTAATATGGCATGAAACAATCAGACATTTGATTGTAACTAAAATAAAGTGCTGTTGGAAAAACTAAACAACAGCAACACAAGTAACAATAACAACAATTTGAGATAAAAAAAATAGTAAATTGTAATAAAAGAAAAAAACATTCCCTGCCAACGTCAATGATGCCGGTTTCGTGTGAACTAAAACTGGTCTCTGCCATTCATGGAACAAAACAATAATATGTTTGCAGTACACAAAGTACTTTATTACAATATTTTTTTATTTGAGGACTCGGTTACTTTTTTACATCATCATCTCTCCCTTCCCTGTCACAATAGTTTTTTTTTTTTTTGTTAATTCTTTGTTGTTGTTGTTGCTCTGTTGCATAGAGATTTTAATTGTATCGTTATGTTTTTATTTTTACACTGAGAAATAGAATTGGCATGAACAGGCTGTGGACCAGGGTTTTATTGTGATTTCACTGTGAATGACTGTGCGTGTGTGTGTGGGAGTGTGTTTATGTGTGCGATGATGGGCTTTTGTTTTTCTTGCAACTTTTGTTGTCCAATTGGCCAAAAACTAACAAAGACTGAAAATTGTTATACAGCTCTAAAGTGCATTTATTTGCTTTGTTTTTATTTCAGCTCAATTTTCCTCTCTTATATGCATCATTCACATAGTATATTTTGTTTTAAAAATTAACTGACTTGCAAAATTAAATCTTACTCTAAACTAAAGGCAATCCGGCCATCAATGTAGCAGGTATTTAATTTTAAGCGCTTGATTTAAAAAAAAAACATAACTCGCCTGGTGAATAAATAAGTGAAGAATGGATGCCTTCAAACACTAGACTCGTCGTTAATTAAATGTTTCAATAGTACATACGCTTTGTGGCAGGTGCCGCATACTCAACGCCGTCTCACCTTGTTTCGTGTGTGTAGCAAATAATTTTATTCACTGTTGACCAAACCGTTTTAAAAACTTCAGCCATAAACCGTTTTAGTAACACATGACTGCCAAAGCTTGCATACACTGTGAGTTGATTTTAGTTTGATACATACAAATAAGTAGCAAATAACATCAAATTCAGTTTATGCAACATGAAATTTAAGTCGAACACAAATTGGAAACGAGGAAACATAATAATATTAAATTAAAAAAAAACGCCAATTTAAAATGGAAACACTCACACACACACACCAACGCGCATTTTGCCGCTTAAAATAACATTAAACTTAACAAGCTGAACAAGCAGCAACACTGTATGAACCATCATCATGAACTTCATTATTATGACGCCAATTGCGGAAGATGATTATTATGATGTGTTTTAAATGTTTGTTGTATATGGAAAACCTAGAATGTGTTAAACATGCTATAAATATTAAATTGGAAACTGCTTCCAGCTACACTGAATACCAAAAGTGGAAAAATATTTCACACATGAAAATTTAATTGATTCATAATTTATAGATAATTAATTGATACTTATAATAATAATAATAATAATAATGCATATAATTATTTTATATACTTTATATCATCTTTAATTCAAAATAAAAAACAAAATTCAATTAAAAATGTAATTAGGTCAATTAATTTGTTTAATTAATTATATATTGACTTAATTTAATTTTTTATTAAACGTTTTAAACAATTAAATTTTAAAATAAAAGTTAATTTTCTCCATTAATTTTTTAACTGAAAAATTCAATTCAAAAATATTTAGGGCCTAATTTTGTAAAACGCAACGCTTAAGGTATGTAGAATCCAACATTATTGGCTACTCTTTAACTTGACAAACTTTTCTCTGAATTAAAAGATTTTTCATTAGCATTTAGTGGTTACGCTTTTTTGAGCAAATGTTTGACAAGTGTGACCTGACCGTACCTTTAGCGTTGACGAATTTTTATATATTTTGTTTTTGTAATTTAAATTTTTTTTCATATAAAATGTATCAACGCTTGGCGTTGCGTTTTAAAAAATTAGGATCAATGTTTATATTAATAACGAAAAGTTGTTTATTGGAAAAAAATTTGTTCTGTGTACAGAAATAATTGAATTATTTAGTTTAATAAAAGACATAGAAAAAAATTAGGTAATTAGTAATTGAATAAACAAAACATGGACGTAGCGTATTTTTCCATACAGCTCACAGCTATTTTTTTATAAAAAGTTATCGATATCTTAACTTATTTTCCCAAAAATTATCCGCAACATAATGCTTTTGCACAAAACAACAATTATTATTTAGAAAATATCTCAAAATCACAATTTTTATAAAAAAGTTGTGGATAACGAAATTTTTTTTCGAAAAATTAACAAAATTATGGATAAAAAATTTTTTTGTTACAGCAAATATATCGATATTAATTTTTATAGAAAAATTACCAATTACAAAATTTTTTTAACATATATTATCGATAAAAACACTTTTTTTATAGAAAACGTATGGATAACAAAATTGTTTAATTAAAAATATAATAACAGCACTTTTTATGTAGAAAATATATCGATAACAAAAGTTTTTTGTAGAAAAATTATCGATATTCAAAACTTTTTTTTTTTTTTTTTTTTAAAAAATTATGGATAACAAAGTTTATAATTTATGGATACAATTTTTTTTTTAAATATTATCGATAAAGAAGTTTTTTTATATAAAAAAAACTTTTAATGAGGAAACATTTTTTTAATGTACAATTTATTAATTGATAACAAGAGAAAATGTAAGGTCCCAAAGAAAGGATAGTAATTATTTTCATTACAAAAAATCATTTCGATAGGAGTATTAAGGATAACGAAATTCTTTTATGGAATTTTTATATATCGTTATCTCGACAAGAAAGAGCTACTCTTTTTGTTAAGGATATAGCATAATAACTTACAAAAACTTTGTAGAGATATATAATTAAGCTCTTAATCTTGACAGTTGGAAGGATATACTTCCCTTTCATATATCCTTAATTTTATATATGTATCAAAAGCTGATATGTGCATTGTAACCAGGTTGCAGATGATCATGCTAAACATTCAGATTTCTTGCAACGTTTTGTTTTAATGAAGGCAAGGATGTGGCTCCTGTCACATATCCTTCATCCTTAAAATTTTATTTTATTTATAATATTTATAAGAATTTAAATTTTGTCAACAAATGTTTTTAAAGTTGTGCAGTTAAGATCTCTGCTGGATTTTTTTTATATAATGGGAGCAAGGATATGGGTGCATCTGTTTTATGCTTAATTTAAAAAAAAACACTTTTTGCAATGAAAGTTAATATTTGCTTTTAGAACAGCATAAGCAAGATCTTTGATAAGTTGTTTTTTTTTAAATCAGTACAAGGATATGTGTTCGTTCCACATATACTTAATTATTAAAATACAGTTTTGGCTTCAAAAATCACAGTGGATATGTGAGCAGTAAATCGTTTTTATACATTTTTTTAATGGTAGCAATGTAAGCATGTCCTGGCCTACTTTGATCTTATGATCAATATGCAGCGAAACTGTACTTTTTTGTATTTAATGATTAAACAGAATAGCGGCTTCAACACATTTTCCATACAAATTGACACAAAAGAACAGCCGCAGAAACCGGTCGTGAGATAGAATCTAGTTTATTTTGAGAGCGTTTTTTCGTATACTCTCACATATCAATGTTCATTCTCACAAAAATGTTACCATACTTTCAATAAATTTCATACATTTTGTAAACAAAACTACAAAGAAAAATAAGCACAAAAGAAAATACAACAAAAATTAGAGAGCATTTGAAGTTACTGCCGTCGATGTTATTATGTGCTTGATTAATTTGTCAGCGATTTTCCTAAAGTTGCAGACTTTATTCTGTTTCTACATTTATACGAGTATTTATTTATTTTATTATAATTAAATATTTTTTCTTCTGGCGCTTAAAGAAAATTCGCAAATAAATATTATTTGTTTTATTTTATTCCATTTCATCTCATCTCATTTCATTTCATTTCATTTTATTTCATTTTATTTCATTTTATTTCATTTCATTTCATTTTATTTTATTTTATTTTATTTTATTTCATATCATTTCATTTCATTTCATTTCATTTCATTTCATTTCATTTCATTTCATTTCATTTCATTTCATTTCATTTCATTTTATTTTATTTTATTTTATTTTATTTATTTTATTTTATTTTATTTTATTTATATGTGTATATTTTAATTTAATTAAATATTTATTACATTACATTACATTGCATTACATTACATTACATTTCATTTCATTTTATTTCATTTTATTTCATTTTAATTTATTTCATTTCATTTCATTTCATTTGATTTCATTTCATTTCATTTCCTTCATTTCATTTCATTTCATTTCAATTCATTTCATTTCATATCATTTCATTTTATTTTATTTTATTTTATTTTATTTTATTTTATTTATTTTATTTTATTTTATTTTATTATTTTATTTTATTTATATGTGTATATTTTAATTTAATTAAATATTTATAGTTAAAATTTTTAAACAATTTTATACACCACTGTAACTGCATACAAACTTTATTTAGTGATCATCACCGTGAAGAGTTTGTTAAGCATCAGACTACCATCAGACTTAACATATGCACATACGTTGCATTAAAATTGGGCGTCATAACAGGAAAGAAGAAAGCATGAGTAAAACTATACAACTGCAACTGCAGCCTACTCACACACACAGACTCAACATTATGTGTATGTATATATGTATGTATGTATGTAAGTGCTTGTTTATCCCACCACCTCCACCCAAGCCGAACTTTATGTATATATGGTAGATTTATTAAGAGCAACAACAAACTTTGGTGTAGAACAAAGAATAAAACGAGAAGTGGCTGGCTGGATTAGCCATTGATGCACGAAGAAATGGACTGTGGGCAAAAATATTTAGCTTCCAGCTAAAAAAAAAATCATGGTTTATAATTCTTTTTCATATTACTTACATTTTATTCGTATATATGTACGTTTACATGCAATTGCTTTAATAAAAGCTTTAACAAAAGCTTTTAGTAGTAAAGTTTGAAAATTGTGTTAAAATATTTTTGAAAAAATATTTATAGGCAATTGCTGGTATAACTTATATTTGCTTCAATTGTACCTTTAGCTTGTTTGTAAATAAAAACTGATATGAAAGTCTTTTCAGCCAGAAAAAACACTGCCTTACAGATGTAAAGCACAAGGCATTTCAAGTGAGTGTTTTTCTTTTTTGCTTTTTATGTTTGTTTTTTTTCCTTGAGACCAACAAAATTTTTTAACTAAGTCAGAAAGCTACGCAAAATGCACTTAAGCGTTTATTTCAGTTCATTGAATAGTTATAAAATTTCTAACAGAAAAAAATTTCTCATGTTACACCTCATATTTGCGCCATAATTTTTTTGTTGGTTTTTCTTTTAAGTTTTTTTTTAGTTTTTTATTTTAAGATTTATTTACTTTATGTGCTACTTAAACCGATAGCTTTAAGATAATCACAGTTTTATATTTGTTAAGGTAGTAAAGTAGAAGTAATATCGAGCATAAAATCCGTGACAGGGTTACCAGCGAGGGAAATTTTTGATTTAAAAAAGAGAGCTGCTAAAAGTATTTTCCTTGAAATAATTTTTCGTTCCATTTAACTAATTTTCCAAGAAGTGTTTCCACTCCCAAGGGCACCTTTGATGTATAAATTGTTAAAGGCATTAACCACTTTTACAGGCGCCTGAAAACCTCATTCTGCTAAAACAGGGATATAAAGTGAGATGCCCGACCCGTTAACACGAATTTTACTATTTAGAAAATCTTAGGTTTTTTTGTTAGAAAATTATCCGAGTTTACAGATAATTTTATAGGGCTCTGTACACCAAAGGTGAAGATAAACCCTATTGTTTTCGCTACGATGTCCGTCTGACTGTCAAAGACCATTTTCTCGAAAACCGTAAGAACTGTGGATGTGAAACTTTCACAGAATATGTAAAACTTTGGACGCTACAATAACAAATATGTGACATTTAAAAATTAAAGGGTGTTCTAAGGCGAGCAACGACAAATTTTGATATCCTAATGTAACATACAGACAATTAAATAAAACATTTCGTGCCATAACCGCCAAAAAAAAATTTAATCGACATAATATTCGAAACTTTGAGGAAAATCGATTACTTACGATTATAAAAATCGATTTTCGTTAAAAATATTAATTTCGAAATATATGTCGCTCGAGCTTTTTTTTGTATTTTTATGCAAACTGCAACAATTAATAATGAAATTCAAAAAAAAAAATCAAAATTAAATGGTATTCCATTTTTGAAATTTTCAAACATAGGAATAGACGAGCAGTTTTTATTTCTGAACATAAGTAATAACTTTGGCAGAATGACGTCACAAAAAAGTTTGTGTTCAAATTTATTTTAAGGGGTGGCTAGACATATAATGCTAAAACTCAAACTTCTAGTCGTCGTATGCATAAAAAGTGCGCGTTTTAAGTTTTGATTTTTTAATACTTCTGCCACAGAGCATATACTTTGTGCTTCTGCTTGATTTTTTTGTAATAAACTTATTATTTCTAGTTTCCCCGCATTATTTTCTACGAAAAATGTAAATTTGACAGCTTGTGTCCTAAGATAATTGCTCAGACTTGTGTTTGAGCAATTATTTCCAAACATGTGTTCGAACACTAACATATACGGTTTACACAGTCATTTTTTGTGTTAGCAACAGATTTTGACAATTGCCAACACAAAAATTTCCAAACTTATGTCTCGTGTAATCTCGCTGTTAAATTTAAAAAGCTCTACAATTAAAAAAAATTTCCAAAAACAAAAATATCTAAAATGTAAAAAGCTTATAAATGAAAAATTTTACCCAAAATTAAATAAATTGTTCTAAGGCAAACAAGTCACCTTAAGTAAATACATCGCCAAAGAACTAAAAAAAATTGTTTTAAACCGAAAAAATCGTCAAAACGAAAAAATGCACCAAAAAGTAAAAAAGCGCTAGAAATAAAAAAATCGTTGAAACTAAAAGCAGCCGAAAATCGCCAAAAAAAAAGCCATAGCTAAAAAAATGGGTCAATATTAAGAAATTGCCATAAACGGAAAAAATTTCCAAAAAAAGACACAAGATCTTGAATTTCTTGCAAATACTAAAGTTTTGAAAAAAAAATCGCCAAAAAGAAAAATATCCAAAATGTAAAAAGCGCTTAAATAAAAAATATTATCAAAAATTAAATAAATTGCTCAAATGCAAAAGAAATTACAAGAAATAAAAATAAAAAATAGCTAAAACTAAAAAATACACCAAAAGTAAGAAAGTGCCAGAAATATAAAAAATCGCAAAAAATCGGAAAAATCGCTGAAACGAAATAAATGCCAAAACGAAAAACTAGAAATCGCCAAAATAAGGACCAAGCTTATGAAATTTTTGCTAAAGCTAAAATTAAAATTTCTAAAATTTAACAAAATCGCCAAAAAAAAATCGCAAAAAATTTAACCTTTATGTCTACAACCAAAAATTGTTCGTCAAACATACAACCATCATACCCGGGTAAGCATTGCTGTTTGTTAGGGAATTTCTTTTAACATATCGTATATTTCATGTTTTTGTCGCCAATTTTAGTTAGCTGCAACCCATTTCATGACAACACATGTCGTCATTATTTTCGTCGTTATAATCTGACCTATGGAAAACCAATAACCATCCCTTGTATCGTGCATCGTTGGGTCTTCAACGTTTTTGGGCTATTAGCTGTTAGATAAGGTTTGATAATGGAAATTCACGACAGAGTGCAACCGCAAAATCTGATATATTCTTAATTCTGAACAGAAATCTTCAAAATAATTATATAGCAGGAGCAAGCATCACAGGTGATGATCAACTTTATCCATTTCGTGGTAGTAATTCTATACTGGCTTGGCGCCTTCTGGCAAAAAAGAAAAAATCAAGGTGAACGAGTTATTAAGGATTTGTGTTGCAATATGTTTCAAAGAATTGGAAGAAACGTCGTTTGTGATAAGATTTTTACAAGTTACAATTTGGATTCTAGGTTGATGTTACACTACAATTTATCATTATTATGCACACCAGGGAAAAATCTAATATTTGTTCCCACTGAGTTCTTCAACCTAAAAGGAAGATTAGTTCAGTCATCAATTTTTGGATTTAAAAATAATATTAGTATGTGCTCCTGTATTCCAAAAAAAAAGAAAAAAGAAAAAAAGATCAATTGTTTTTATATCTACATCTCACTACAGCAACGATATCGAAGGTTTAAAAAGTAGGCCAGTAGTGACATTGGATTACAATATATACAAAGGTAGAGTTGATAATATCGACAAATATTTAGGAGAATACACAAAAAAAAAGGAGAACTAATATATGGCCCTTAGCTTTTTGTATAATATTCTTGCTGCAGCTTATATTATTTATACAGAAAATATCCCGCATCTAAAGGTATCTACAAACCGTAGAAGAATATTTCTCCAACAGCTGAGTGAACAATTGGCTATGCAGCCAATTGATCATCGCTCACAAAATACTCAAGTAATAAGGCATTTTTCATCGCGCAATGGAATTGAAAGTATTATAGGCCATCCAGTAATATCAGAAAACCAAACAGTTCGTGCAGCAGAAGAAGGAAATAATTCCCGAAGGCTCAAACAAAAAGAAAGTTCATATATACCTGTGAAAAAAAAGAGGTCAACTAGAAAAGCTTGAAAAAAAAAATTCAAATCCAGTATGTGCTCGACATTCAGCGGGTATTAGTATTCGTAATGTATGCTCAATCAAATATACATAATAATTTTCTAATTGTTTTGCAATAAATAAAAAAACATTCATAAAATTTAATGCCTACCCAGGTAAGTCTATTGTAGGTTTAAGGGGTATGTTTTAAAAGCAGATAATATATATTCTCCCAAAAAATATTTTTTATAAATAAATTTTTTAGAAGTTAAAAAACAATATTTTAGAAGCATATTAAAGAGTTAAAAGAAATATCTTACCAGAGTGTGAATTTATATCGAATTGAAAACGGAAAATTTACCCGGGTAGGTGGTTGTAGACATAAGGGTTAAAAAGCACTTAAATGAAAAAAATACAGGAAATATCACCTAATATCATCAAATATCACAAACCACCAAAAGTAAAAAAGTCGCCAAAGAACTAAAAAAAAAAAATTAATAAAACCGAAAAAAATTGCCAAGACAAAAAATGCACCAAAACTAAGAGAAGCGCCAGAAATAAAAAAATCGCATAACTAGAAAAGCTTAATATTAAAAAAAAATTGCCAAAAACCAAAGAAAAGTCACACAAAAAAGGAAAAAATCTTAAAATTAAAAAATTTTAAAATTAAAAAATTGCCAAAAAGAAAAAATGCAAAAATGAAAAATATCACCAAAAATATATAAAACAGAAAAAAAATCATAAAAAAGAAAAAACAATACAGCAAAATTAAAAAAAGCGCCAGGAATAAAAAAATCGCTTAGATTAAAAACAGCCGGGAAATCGTTAAAAACCGAAAAAAATCGCGAAAACACAAGTGCCGTACGAAACTCTTCGTGTGCGAGTCAAAATCGCACTTTACTGGTCTTATTTCTTCTTTTTTTTGGCAAACAAATGATGTTAAGCAATCATAAAGGAAAGGTAAAATAAGTGACAGCTATTAACTATAAAAATAAAGTACCGTTCATTAACAATTTTAGTTGGTTACAATAACCAAAAATATAGTAAAAGCTAAAATTTAATAAGTAGGTTAAATAAAAAACATAGTTCAATTTAAAAAAAATTAAAAAAAAAAATATATATTAAAACAGACTAATATATAAAATTAAATTACCTTCTTTTTTAGGTATACTGTCATCAAAAAATAATATTGTTACGAAATTGTAGCTTTTAGTCATAAAGCTAAGAAACATTTTATGGGTTTGAGCACATTTCTAGTACAGACATCAACAACATTAACTGATGGCGAAGTTTAGAGGCTTCGAGCCGCCGAAGTTGTTTTAATTGCTTGAGCCGCCGCTCCTTTATTTTATGGAGGTACTTGTTAAGACCATGTTAAATTTTCCCACTTATATTAAGTGGCATGAAGTTTTACTTTAAACACAAAGCTGATAATTCTTTATTTTACTGCTCACCCTAAAACTTCAACTTTGAGTGGAGCACACTTCGTAACGTAAAACAACACACGAAGCAAACGTGCTTCATGCAAACACTATAAATTATGGCCAAAAAAGTAATTAATAGATTTACAGTTAATTTAAGTTTTTGAAGATTTTGTTTATTCTCCATTCCGCTGCATTAAAAAGATAAATTTTATGTGTAAGTGTAGATAAATAAATGATATCGGTAACATATGCGATTTATTTAGACTTTTTTTTTTTTTGTACTTTCTTATGTAAAATTTATTCCACTTTAATTTCTACGTGTTTGCAAGAGCAATTATTGCAATTGTTATATGTGGCAAATTATTTTATTTATGAGATAAATTTAAACTTTAGCTTAGATGTTTGCGAGTTAGAAGAACGGAATAAGTTTATAAAGTATTTAAGAAAACATAAAAAAAAAATTTAAAACTCTTGGAAGTAACTGATTAAATTTTTTACTGCATAAATATGATCTTAAATGCTGCACACAGAAAAAAGATTGGTTGGAATTCGGTTAGTCCAATAAAATATCATTTGCATTAAATATATTTCAGCTTACGCTATCAATTTTCTGTTAATCCAAAAAACAATCCATGTTCATTGCCATAAGCGCATAATTGTAACAAAGATATGATTGTGACAATACTTAAATTGATTGCATCAACCGAGCGTATGCTTTTGTCATGACTAATTAACTGATTGATTAGCACAACGGAATAAAATATTATGAATTGGATTTTGGTACCAATTTTCGGTATTGGCAACTAAAAAATTGTCTGTCTACATTTAAGTTAAAATAAAGACTTTCTAATGGGTGTTTTTTATTGAGGTATAGAACTTTAAGTTGGCATCACTTTTTTAACTGGCGGCCATTTTGTCAGCTGTCAAATGATTAATATTTAGTTTGGTTTGCCATTTCATCATGAACAGGTTGACAAAAGAACAACGCTTGCAAATCGTGCAAATTTATTTCGAAAATAATGGTTCAGTTCGCGAAGTTTACCGCAAGCTCCGTCCATTTTATGGTCGACATAATCGTCCATCAGAGCAATTAATTCGGTTAACCATGGATCGTTTTCGAACTACGTTTACTCTATGTGATAATACGCATCCGCAGAGACGTCGAACAGTGCGCACCGAAGAAACAATTGCCGCTGTAGAGCAAAGTGTTGAAGAGGACCCGAATGAATCGATTCGCCACCGTGCACAGCAATTGGAGCTTTGTCCATCAACTTTATGGAAGATTTTGCGCAAAGATCTTGGCTTGCGACCTTACAAGATCCAGCTTGAGCAAGAATTAAAGCCGCGAGACCATGCAATGCGTCGTGATTTTGGTGTATGGGCCGAAAATGAGATTGATCTCGATGCTGATTTTCATCGCAAAATTTTGTTCAGTGATGAGGCTCATTTTTGGTTGAATGGCTACGTCAACAAGCAAAATTGCCGCATTTGGAGTGAAGAGAATCCACATGAGACCCTTGAGACGCCATTACATCCACAAAAACTGACTGTTTGGTGTGCTCTATGAGCTGGTGGAGTCATTGGGCCATACTTCTTCCGAAATAATGCTGGAGAGTCAGTTACCGTTAATGGAGACCGGTATAGAGCCATGATAACCGACTATTTTGTTCCCGAATTGGATGGCATGAATGTGGATGAGCTGTGGTTCCAACAAGACGGCGCTACATGCCACACAGCGCACGTCACAATCGATTTATTGAAGGAAACATTCGATGAGCGCATAATTTCGCGGAATGGACCTGTCAATTGGCCACCAAGATCGTGTGATTTGACACCATTCGATTATTTTCTTTGGGGATATGTGAAGTCGCTCGTCTACGCCAACAAACCAGAAACGTTAGGGGACTTGGAAGCCAACATTCGTGGCGTTATTGCCAACATACGGCCCCATATGCTCGAAAAAGTGGTTGAAAATTGGACCTGTAGAATTGGCTTTATTCGAGCCAGCCGCGGCGGCCACATGCCCGAAATCATATTTAAACATTAATGGATAATAAAATTATCCTTCCAATGAAGCCAAATTGATGGACATTAAAACGATTTTCTTGTGTTTTATTTCAATTCGAAGTTCTATACCTCCAAAAAAAAACACCCGATATAAGTTGTTGCAACTAACTAGAGGTTAATGTAACCATCATAGTTTATAGCAGCAAATTAAAATTAAATATTAAGGTTTGATTGATATTCCCAACCGGTTAATCGGTTCGTATTAACAATAAATATTTTTTTAAATAAGTAAAAAACAAAATACTATCAGCATTATGTACAACGAAAAATTGGCATGAAGTTAACGTAAAATGAAGAAATTAAATTAAATTAAAAATATAGTTGTACCACAAGAAAATGGCAGTGATTATACCAGAATTCTATTAATTCGATTGGAAACTAGTTCGGGATTCTCAACCAATTTGTTTTCTCTGTTAACCAATTTTATCTGTTGGAGCAACAATGTTCCATATTTGCTACCAATTATCAATCGAATGTACGATTTTTTCATATTTATAAACAAAAAACCATAATTAATTTGGAAATGGAATTCTTACAATAGTTTTATTAGTAAAAACAATTGATTCCGTTCATTTTTAATAACCATTTAAGAGTATTGGTAGACACAACTGAATTAAATATATGTTAGGAAGTAATGTGACTGAATATTGGCTTTTGAAATTAAAAAAACTATTCTTGTAAACAATATTTAATTTGAAAACAAAAATTCGGCTATTGTGACTAATTAATCATTTGCCGCTGTACTGAGATTATATACAATAAACGAAAAGAAAATAAAAACGAAAAGAAAATAAAATAAAATACTTTAATTATATTCCTAACCGAATAAAGAATTAAATCAAACAAGTTTTTATTCTGAATAGAAAAGGAAAAACATAATCCTTTGCTTATTCTTCATTTGTGGAACAATTTTGAATACAAAAAACAAAAAATAAAAATTAAATACAAGTGTCATATAAAAAATATATTTTGCAGAATAATTTCACAACATCCTGATTTCATAGAAAATGTAAGGACATTATTATATAAATATATCGCAAAATATTCGAAGTTTTATTGCTATTATGCTGAAGTGAAATTATTTAAACAAATAATTTGTAGTTTCTTGATAGGAAAAAAATCTGTGTATTAAAGTCGAACACCGACAAGGGATGTTACAATCACCCACCGCGTGGAAAAATTTGCTTATTTCACTTCAGAATATAACAAATTTAGAATAATTTGCGATAAATATAATAATGTACTTACCTTTTTATTCTGCACAAATTGTTTTTATGTATGTATGTATGTATATGAGCCATATCTACCAATGATTCCTTTAGAAATACCAATTTATTGGTTGTATCAATTAATTATTTCTATAGTCACAATTAACAATATCTGTTGATATTACCATTTCATTCCTAAAATTCAAATATCGCTAATGAAAAATTGATGCATGCAAAAGCTATATTCGTTCATTACAACAGAGTTGTGGGTTAGATGTTGGAACCGACAAAATTCGATTAGCTGCAAATTCGGTTATCACAACAAATCTGTTTTCTTTGTGTGCTGCTGCAACTATTGGTTTAGTGGTAATAATTAAAAATATAGTTGTACTACAAGGAAATTGCAGTCGTTATTCGGTTGTCTCAACGAATCTGTTTTCTCTGTGTGATTAAGCAGTAATTTAATTACATAAATTAAAGAGTTCGTATTTGTTCTTACAAAAAAAAGAAAAAAAAATGGGCAACTAATAACTCACAATCTATTGCAGGAGCTACAAGTGAGTCTGTTATAATTTTTGAAATTTTAAAAATAATTTTGCAATCTAAATTTGCTTTAATTTTGTAACAGAATTTTTCGTTTTTCATATTTTCTTAATAAAATTTCTATACCAGAAACGTTTTGTATAAATAGCTGCAAGTCTTGGTAAATTTTATAGATAAATTCCCTAGAAATGTTTAATTTTAATTTGCCAATCAATAAATATGGCTTTTGATATTTTCGCAATTAATTGATATACATCTGTATGTATGCAATGCAAAGGTTTCAAAACGTTGAAAATATAAATTCAAATATTTTTTTTTATTTGTACTTTTAAAACAGGAAATCATAAATTGAAAAAAAAAATAATAATAATAATAAAGCACAGTAGCCGCAACGTCATACAAAAATTGCCAATTAACATATGTGACGCGCAAAATAGAAAGGGACCTAAGGGTAAAAACCGGTTTTGTTTAGGAGAGCCATTTTAAAGATTTAAATACGTCTATCTTTGGTGTACCATCACATCGTAAAACGCGCATATCTCTGGGAGGGAACACTTTTGGGGCATGGGATCGGTTTCATTCGATGCTCAGATGTTGTCCACATCAAAAAAAAAGTGAAAATTGGTTTTTTACCCTTAGGTCCATTTCTCTATGCGCTGTCACATATAGATTTGCAAAATAAAATCATTAGTTTTTTTTTTTTTTTTTTTTGTTAATTAGATATTCTCTGTTTGTGTTTTAAGCAAAAATATATAATCATTTAAAATTAAACATATGAAGGTTAAGCCGTATGATAAACACACTACACTATTCAGACTGAAACAAAAAAAGTTCGGAGTTTTTTTTCCCAAATGATTTAGAATTTTCATTATGAAGTACATATCGTCACCTTAAAGACCAAACAACCTATCAGCAAAAATTTCAAAATTGAGTTTTTTATTTAATATTATTCCGTATATCATAACGCATATATATGCAAAATTTTGAACGCCTAATATTACAAATAAACAAGCTATTACCAAATTTCCAAATACCCTATCAGCAAGTGTACAATTTTCTGAAACCAAATAACCTATCAGCACTCATGCTAAAGAAGAAATCAGAGTAACTATTTGATTTTTTTCTTTTTGAGAAACAGTTACTTTTGATTTGTTGTTCTTTGTTTTTTATTACATTTTATTTATTGTTAGAAGTGAAAAGAAAATAAAAAAGTTTTAAAACGCAATAAAATGCAGTAATGCTAAATTTTGAGACTCAAAACGCGTACAAATTTTTGAAAAAAGGGCTAGAAAGGGCTAGATTGAAAAAAATATTAAAAAATAAAAAAATAGTAAAATTTTTCGAAAAAGCGCGAAAAGGGGCTAGTATTAAAATGTTTCTGTTGAAAATAAAAACATCAAATCAATTTTTTTAAAGTAATTTATTAGAATAAAAATAACTATCATGAGATCAACACATACATAGCTTGAGAGCTTCAATATTTTACTTATTTCATACATACGTAGATTAAATAGTTAGCATATATATATAATAGAAATATATATACATATGTATGTTTACATAAGTAGATACATTTAAAATTGGCCGTTATTGAATAAAATTTCGATTTCTCGCTCTTCTAAAAACATACATTATCTGTTTAAGGCTGTACTGAATAACCTTCAAGGCATAAAAAATTTGGAAAAAATAAAAGATTACTCTATATTATTCTTCTTTTTTAAATTGGTAAAGCAATATCGACTTTTTACTCATTTTATTTTGCTAGATTAAAGGAAGAAAAAGTTCGCAAAAGTTTAAATGTAGCCATATCGAGCAAAAACTAAAAAGGGGCTAAAAGATTACTGTAAAAAATGCTAGGTTTGCGCCTTTTTTAGTTTGGGGCTAAAAATTTTTTTTCGCGTTTTGACTGACTGAAAACGGGCAAATATGGAAGTTCCTAAAAAAAGTCAACAAAAAAGAAGAAAAAAAATAAAAATCGTATGAACGGTAAGGAATATGAAGATTTTTCAAAAGGCAAAATCGTTTACAGAAAGGCAAGAGAAATGGAACCTGGGTGCACATCAAAATGTTGTGAAAAAGCTTCAAATCGACATTGTTCAATTTTTTCCGAAAAATTAACTTTAATAACTTTTAATAACTTTATTTAAAAATTAAAAATTTTAGGAAAAATAAAAAATGTATACTTTAGAAGGCCGTGACGTACTAAAAAAGAGCAAAATAAATCATCAAAAATCATGATAAAATTTTAATTTTGTTGCATAGTGTAATTTAAGCAAACATTAGGCACTTTTTTGTTTAAACAAGTAAAATAAACTATAACTGTTAATATTTAATTTAAATAATATTCATGTGTTTAAAGGAATGCTTAATTATTCATACTAATTAGTATTGCTGATAAGTTGTTTGGTTTCAGATTTTTACAATTCCAAATAACCTAAGCTCCATATCATAGGCTGTGTTTAGAAAAACCGAGCTTTCTCAACCGATATATACTTCTGGTTTCATTTTAATCTGAATATAAAATTTTCGTTTCAATATTGCAAATAGTTCCAATTTTATAACGTTTTTTCTCTCTCCTGTATACTTTTGAAAACTGCTGATAGGTCGTTTGGTCTTTAAGGTGACGATATATTTATGTAAAATATTTAAAGCTTTTTGATTTAAAAAAAATATATTGGAAACTATATATATTTCTTCCAACGTAAAAAGCAATCTAAAGTCTATGGACTTTGACTTCAAAAAAAAAACTATTAATGAATACTTAATCCGTTTCATTAAATTTTTCATTACTTAAATTACCTCAAATCTTAAAAACTTAAAAGTTTTTTGCTAATGCAAATTTTATTAAATTTGTTCATTTGATATTTATTTTTTCGCTGTACACTTTTTTCAAAGAATTTGACTTCACTACTTCAGTAGAATTTTTGTGAATATATTTTGTTAATTTTTCTCTAAATATTATAATAATTTATTCGACTTTTTTAGGGTTCCGTACACTAAAGGTGAAATATAACCCTATTGTTTTCGCTACCATATCCGTCTGTGTGTTTGTCACAGGCTGTTTTTTACAACAACAAATATATGACAGTAACAAATTAAAGGGTGTTCTAAACCAATCAATGAAAAATTTTGAAATCTTTATGTAGTATACAAACTATTAAACATTTTTATGAAGACTTCACCAATTAACACTGAAATTGAAAAATAAAATTAAAATTAAAGGGTATTCTATCAGTTAATGTAATTTTGACGACATTATTTTTACAACTTGCTGTATCTTGGAAATCGTAAGAGGCAAACTTGAAGTTTTCAAAAACGCTAAAACTAAAAAATCACAAAATTAAAAAAATGCAAAAACCAAATTAAATGAAAGAACTGCTTGAGCGAAAAATGTCACAAAAATAAAATAAGTCGCTAATATTAAAAAAAAAACAACAAAACTAAAAAGGTCGCAAAAAACTAAAAAATTTCCCAAAAGCCAAAAAAAATCGCCAAAATAAACGCACCAATTTAAAAAAACGCCTTAACTAATATAATTGGTCAAAATCGAAACCAAAATTGCCAAGAACCTAAAGATCGCATAAAATGATAAAATCTCTAAAATGAAAAAAAAACGTTAAAACAAAAAAATCGCTTAAAAAAAGAACCAAAACAAAAAAAAGCTAAAACCAAAAATATATATTGTTAAAAAAAATCCTCACAAATCGAAAAATTGCTAAATGGAAAAAACCCCAAATACCGAAAAAACTAAAACACCGCCAAAGTTAAAAAATCGCAAAAACTAAAAATACATATTTTAAAAAATCATTAAAATCCAAAATAATGGCTAAAACGAAAAAAACATCAAGATTAAAAATTCACTAAAACGAAAAAAGCACCAAAACTCAAAAATCACTGAAACTAAACATAAATAATGCAAACATCGCCAAAAAACCGTAAAAATCGCCTAAGCTAAAAGATCGCTAAAAACTAAAAAAAATATATATTTAAAAAAAAATCGCCGTAAGAAAAAAAATTTTTAAAACTTAAGAAAAGGTCAACACAAAAAATCACCAAAGAAACAAGTGCCGTACGGATATTTTCTTGTAAAATAAATTATCAAAACCGAAAAAAAGTCAAAAAATTAAAAAAAAATCGTTTAAATTAAAAAAAATCTTTAAAACTTAAAAATCGCTGGAACAAAAAAAGTCGCTGAAAACAAAAATATATATGTATTGTAAAAAAATCGTAAAATCGCTTAAACGAAAATAAAACGCGAGAAACCCAAAAAATCGTTTACACGAAAAAAAAACGCTAAAACTAAGGAAATATATATTATGAAAAAAATCTTCTAAAACTGAAGAAACCGCCAGAACTAAAAAATCGTTAGAAATTAAAAATAAACGTCAATATTAAAATAATCACTCAGAATCGCCAAGCACTGGAAAAAATCTAAACAAACAAGCGCCGTACGGACATCTTCGATTGCGTGTCAAAGTCGCACTGTACTAAATTTATTTAAGTCTTTAAGTCTTTGAAATAAATTAATTTTCTTTATCCATAGCAAACTCCCCAAAGAAACAAATATAACAGTCAAGTAGTTGTAGTCTGCAATAAATAAATATATAAATCAACAAATAAACACATATATCACCTGCAATTAATCTAACAATAATGCAAAAGAGACAAAAATAATAGAAAACAAAACAAACATTTATACATTTAGCATTTAGTCTTTTGCGGATACGAGTTTTGTATAAAAGCCAGAGATGGACACATCACACGTGACTGTCCATAAAAAATCGGAAATTTGAGCGTACATGAGGGTGTGTATGATGTTGAAGGTAAGGGGATGCATTAGTGAGCTTAAATAAATTAATATTTTTATTTAAACTCTTTTTAAAAAGTTTTATGAAAAATTTAAAAAGATTATAACGAATCAATTAAACATTTCCGTGTGCAACCATAGACTTTTCAAAAAAAATTTTTCAAACTCGTTCCAAATTATGCCAAAGTGTCTAACTTAGTTTTGTGTAAAGCACAGCAAACTTAACATCGTGCTATTCTATCAAAGAATAATTTAACATTATGTGCTTAAAAGCTCTTAATACCAGTTTGAGTTAATAAAGTGACAACTTTTTACTGTTCACAAATACTTCTAAGGAAAACACTTGTATTAGGTTCGCTCATAGTATATTTACGTAACAGGGGCAGTGACTAGGGGAATATGGGGCTAGTTAGGACGCACATGGGGCCAAACACCCTTTTTTCGCGAATCAATTCATATCTTCACAACTACAAAATTGTGAGTCATTAAATTTTATCTGAGTAGCTTATAGAATAAACTGCATGTTCCGAAAAAATTTAAGTGGGATGGGAAGGGGGACACGGGTACCCCGACACACAGAGTAGTTATTTATTTCCTACATCTTCAGAACTACAATAGTGAGTTATAGTAAATTTGCTGTGGATAATTAAATATTAAAACAAGCTACATGTGCCACCAAAGTCTAAAGAGTATAGATGGGCGGAGACGGGTTCACAAAGTAATTACTAATGAACTAATAAACATCCCCCATATTGTGAATGGCGTCGTCGACGTCACATCAAGGCGACAGTAAATACTGTAACTTGCCTACTCTTTATCGGCAACAATCTCTTACTAATCTCTAAGGCTTTGTAAATTAATGTAGTATATTAATGGTAGCCAATTGTTGTCGACAAAGAGTAGACAAGTGACAGTTTTTACTGTACTCTTGATGTGACGTCGACGACGCCATTCGCAATAAGGGGACATGATTTTTTATATCAGAAATACCGAAGCAGGTTCAAAATGTAAATGTTGCTAAAGCAACAAAACAAACAAATCAAAATCTTTTCATTCACGCACGTTCCTGTCATTGAATTAATTCGGATACGAGATATACAAAAATATTATTTTTTTAACAAACCTCAGACAGTTAGTTAAAATCATGCTCGTTATTCATTTTATATCATTATTATATATAACTATAATCACAATCACGCGTGACTCATGCGTGACACACATGTGACTACTGCGTGACTCACGCGTAATAAATCCGAAAATACGCACAGGGTTTAAATGTCAAGGCCACAATATTTCTATTTTTCACAAATTTCGTCTATTTTAGCGATTTTGGGTTTGATGGCTTTTGCCAGAAATGATGATCTTTGTGCATTAAAGCGTTTTTGAAGCGGCTTGGTATAGCAAATAAACTTTGCCAAATTCGACAGAGATGCGGCTTTAAATTCCTTAAAGATCTCTTGTGATTGTAAAAATGCAAACTAGACGATAAATTGAGAGGAATTCCCATTTTTAAAATGCCTGACTTAGTCTCACTTTTCTTCAGAAACTGATTTACATCTATATTTAATTAATTTGAAAACAAATTTACACATAAGATAATCAGGTATTTCTAATTTGTATAATTTTCTATCATTCAGAAAAGTTTACATAAACAGGACTACAATAAAAATATCATCACGTTTTCATCTCTACTTTAATTTCATCATAAATTAACTAAATGTAATTGTTTTGGTTTTTTTTCTTAACAATTTTCAGTTTCTCTCAACTGCAAGTAGTTGTGTGTACAAAAACGTGTTTAAATATTTAATATAATCATGAATCTTAAGATTGCATTTTAGATTAAATTCTGATAATATCTTCTTATATACAAACTTTATTAATTATTCATAGAACTCAAATAATTGTCTTTTAGCAAAATTAACAAGCAAATAGAAAATAATTAAATAAATATTTATCTACGTATTTATTTAAAAAATAAAAACATTTACACTCTCCATTAATGATAAATTTATTTTAAATATAACCGACAGTTGCAACGTTAGTGATTCATGGGGTGCTAGAGTTGTTGAAAGGTCAAAAATTGTTGTTTTCATATATTTCAATAGCAAAAACTTTTCACGTAAAATTATAAAATTTAAACTGTAAAATGCAGCTCTTAGCTTGTTTTGTAAAAGTAAGTTTGTTTTTTGTTTTGCAAATTATCATAATTAAGGAAGATAGAAAAATATTATATTCATTATGAGGATTATAAAATAATTAAATTGTGAATTCGAACAAAACATTTTTAATATATTTTTGAAAAAATTTTTTAAATAAAAAAATTTTCAAAATGTTGTTGTTGTGTAAGAAAGAGTGTGTGTGAAGATAAATTTTAAAATTTTTAACCCTAGACACCAACCACCGTGTTTAACAGAGCTCTGTCAACAAAAAAACAGACCTCTGTTAAATATTAAAAATTAATTTTTTATTAGATTTCTTAAGCAAAATTAACCAGAGAAACCAAAAAAAATATTTCTCGGAAAATAAAACTTTATTTGTTTTTTCTGAGCAAATTCAGCTTTTCAATCAACCATATAAAAAACAAAGAAGTATGGGATGTATCTATAAGGCCGCAGTGTGGTAACAGGTAAAATTGCTCCTCAAGTACGTCAGACGTCCTCTTTTTTTCCGCAAATTCAGAAGTAATTTTGAAGTCCTTTAAAATTTAATAACACATGCTAAAATTATTGTTATTATTATAAAACAATTGTGGTCATAAAAATCTTTTATATTAGTGTGGTAGCTAAGATTACTCAGGGTATATTCTTGTTAATTTTAGAAAGAAGAAGGGTCGATAGTGGTGCCTGACCACAATCTACAGGCAACTATCTTTCTTTCTCTTTCTGATTTTTGACTTTTTTTAATCGACTTCAAAAATAAAGCAATTCGCAACTCGTTTGAATTTTTTTTATATTGTAAACCGATTTCAAAAATTTTTTAGGAGGCTACAGTCCCGCTTAAGAACCTCGGTTGAGGAAAAGGGTGTGGTACGACCACCAAACTTTTTTTTTTAAATGTGAACCGTTCAACCCAATTCCTAGGAATATTGTCTATGCTCTTGTAATGACACAATACAGCATTTGCAAAAGTGGGCGGGGCTAAGCCCTTTAATATTAAATATTAAATTACATAAGCTTCTGCTTATTAGAATCCTACAAAACGTAAAGACACCTCGAAATCATCAGAATATTCCATTAAGAATTTGAAAAAATGGACGTGGAAACGTTTTTTTTAAGTTCAAATTACTTGTGTTTAAAAAAGAAGGCGCGGCTAAACAACTTTAAATATTGATCAACCCGATTTCCATAAAACTTAGCAAAACTCTTAATCAACATTACAAATTTTTTTATGGGATAAAGTAGGCGTGGCCACACCCCTTTGAAAATTATACTGTATTTTTGTACAGTCCGCCAAGCGAATACCTTAACAAAATCTTTATTCCTTCAAAATTGCAAATTTTTGTGTGTGAAAAAGTGGGCGGGCCCACGCCTTTTTAATATTAATATTGTACTTTATATACTTTCAGCACTCCAATTTCCACTAAACTTAATAGAGTTTTTATTCTTTCAAATTGAAAATTTTTTATATTGAAAAAGTGGGCAGAGCCACGCCCTTTAAATATTTATATTGTATTTTATGCTTTTCCAGCTAAGCGATTTCCACCAAAGCATGCTAAATCTTTATTCTTACAAAGTATTTAGGTTTAGCATCTGTAAGAAGTTGGCGGGGCCACGCCCTTTTAATATTAATATTGCATTTTATGTTGTTTTGGCCCAGCGATTTCTATAACAACTTGCAAAATTTTTATTCTTTCAACATATTACAGTTTCGTATCTGAAAAAGTTGGCGCAGCCACGCCTCTTCAATATCAATATTGCATTTTTTGAACTTTTAGCCAACGAATTCCCACTAAGCTTAACAAAATATTTCTTTCTTTTTTCAAAATTGCACAGTTTTGTGTCTGAAAAAGTGCGCGGGCCCACGCCCCTTCAAACTTCAGTATTGTATTTTATGTACTTTCAGCCAACCGGTTTCCTTTAAACTTGGCGAAATATTTATTCTTTCAAAATAAACAATTTTTGTATTGAAAAAAGTGGGCATGGCCACGCCCTTAAAATACTAAGAAAATATTAAACTTGGCCAAATCTTTATGCTATCAAAATTTTTCGGCTGAATAAGTGGACCATGCCCCTTTAGTATTAATACTGTATCTTATGTACTTTCAGGCAACCGATTCCTTCTGAACTTGACAAAATCTATACTCTTTCCAAAGAATACACTTTTGGTTATGGGCGGAGCCACGCCCCTTCAATATTAATGTTGTATTTTATGCACTTTCAGCCAAACGATTGCAACTGAATTTTATAAAATCTTCATTCTTACAAAATAACACAGTTTTATGTTTAAAGTGGGTGGAACTACGCCCCTTTTAATATAAATAATTGCATTTTATGTACTTTCAACCGATTCTAACTAATTTTTGACAAAATCTATATTCTTTTAAAATTACAACGTTTTATATCTAAAAAAGTAGGCGGGACCATGCCCCTTTAATATTAATTTTAGGTTTAATTGAGTTCCTCTAAACTTTGTAAACTTAAAATCAAATTTGTTTCAAAATGTTCAACTTTAAATGTTTTTTTCGATTCTTCAGTGAGTCAAAACTTGCTAAATAATTGACTTTTTTAAATTCACTGAAAGTCATTTTAATGCTGGATTTTATAATCGAAATTTCAAAAAAAAATCTGCTATAACAAATATACATAGGAAATGTAACAACTGAAATGTTGCGTTAACAATCGGAAATTTTACTAATTACTAACACAAGGCTTAATAGACCCTCAATTTTTTTTTAGTTTGCCAATAAACAATTGAGAAATTTTTATTATTAATCTGTTTAACAAATCGCATTTCAATTGTTTTTTTTTAAATAAAGTTTCCATGAAATTAAAAAAAAACACTTAAAAATAACTTTAAGCTTGAGTGCGTACGCAGCAGCCAATACATCCGTTTCCGTTAAATTTTCCTTTTTTTAATATCTAACAATGTTATTTTTTGTTTTACCCAAATAAACATACTCTTGTCATAAAAAATATTGCAAAAAATAGCATACAAAAAAAATTACAAGGCGTGTATTTGTCGTTGTCATTTTAAGCTGATTCTATTCTGTATTTGACAAATTACAACTAATTTAAATATAACAAATTCTATTGAAACTGTCGATCACAAACATACGATAATCAAAAAAAAAAAAAGAAGACTATTTACTCGTGGCGTAACCATAAAGTGGAAATGTCTTTTGAAACAAAATATAACTACAATACAGAAATATGTACGTCAACAAATCTCCAGCGAAGCAACATGAAAAAAGACAATAATAAAGCGTCTCCCAATAGGGACTTGCGAACTTTATCAGTCCGTCTGTTTTTAACACAAACGTTTTATTGTCTATTTGACGAAATTTATAACTTGGATGATGTCTCATACTCACTTTATTTAATTTTTTTTTTTTTTGTAAGTCTAAGTATATATAAGTAGCGTTTAGTTAAAAACCCTTTAAAATTAAAAAGAAATTATTTAGCTGTGTTCATATAAATGCACCCTGCAGAGCCGTAAAATGTGACCATACAATATTACAAGGCAGTACGACATGCAAAAAAATCGCAAGGAATAGAACCTGACTAATTCTGCGAACCCTGCGTTTACACATGCAAGCTCTGTGTACGTATTATCAACGAAAATTTCGCACAATTGCCCGATTTTCTAGCAACTTGCATGTAGAGCTGCAAAACTATCGATAGTACTATCGATAGTATCGATAGTTTTGTTGTAAATGAAATATCGATAGTTTTTTCCACTATCGATACTATCAGCAAAAAAAAAAGTAATTAAAAGAGTAAAAATAATCGAAGTCAGTAAACAGTAGCCGGCAGCTTTGAAGCAAATTATTCGTTGTTGATTTAAGCTTTTGTACAGCGATGGAAAAGTTGGTACAATTGTATAATTTTAGCGCTATTTGAATGCCAAAAGTACCGTAGCACCGCAATGACCCATTCAGCACTACTGGAATCTCTTTATACTATATTACATGCCAAAAATAGCATTAAAATATATTAACCCCCTTATGCAAAAAATAATGCGTGCTTGAAGTGTGCATTAAAAAAAATTTCCATAGAAAAACCGGTTTTAACCGGTTTCACTTACATATTTTTTTGCACAAGGGGGTTAATCTTTAGCTCGAAGGTATTAGAAAATTATGTAAATCAAACGATGTTTTCCGGTACTTAAAGAATTGCTGGAGGAATGTTATTTATTCCAAATTCATCTGCAAATGTGGAAATTTTATTTTCGTACCAAGGAGAGAAGCCGACTATTTGCATCGACTGTGAACAATCGAATAAAAAAATTGTTATAAACGTAGTATATCGTAAATGTTACTTTTATATTCAGATCCCAGCAACTAATATTCTTTGTGCACCTTCCGGCGTTTTGTTAATTGATTTTTAGTTAGTTAAAAAGTACAAGTATTAAAAAAATATAAATAGAGAATTAGGTACAATCGTACTGAAAAAATTAAAATTTTTTTGAAAGTTAGTACAATTTGTAAATATGACATCGCATCCCTGCTTCTGTATACATAAGCACTTAAATACATACATATGTATGTATATGAATTTATTTATAAATCCAAGTGTTATTCGACAAATAGTAGTCACAAGTATCTTAATAAATTCAACATCGTCGACACAAAGATAAATTTTGGTGGTACTGATATCGCGACGGCCGCCAATCGTCTCGGATTTATTTTGACATTCCCTAGCGTGTTTCCTTACAAAATTTTTTTTTAATTGTACCTACATACCTACATATCTAGCCTAATCTTCGATATAATCGTATGCGATAAAAATTAAATTTTTAGAAGAAGGTTAAAATTGTCGCTTACGATAAAACTTTACAGTTAGTGTCTTAAAAGTTATCAACAATTTTCGCGTTTTGATAATTCTAAACCATGGGTAGGCCCATAAAATTATAAGTTCAATAAAAAATTATATTTTCGATAATGTGCCGCTTGCGATAAAATCGAAAAAAAGGCTTGATATATTTTTATATACTAATGAAAATGTTGGGGACTCTGGATATTTTTTCGAGTCAAATGTAGTTTATGTGGCAACTTTTATAAAACTATTCGATACTATCGATAGTATCGATAGTTTTACATAAAACTATCGAAACTATCGAGTGGAGCGACTATCGATAGTTTTGCAGCTCTACTTGCATGTTTACCTTTTAGTGCAGAGTCGTCCATAACATAAAAAAGTTTAATTTTAAGGGAACCAGATAGTATTGAACATTATTCGTATTGTTTCAATGTTATTTATATATAAAAAAAATTCAATAACTGCTTAATTTGTGATTATTTTAGAAAAAAATATTAAATTAGCTTTTAAATGTATTTAAAATTAGTAAAAACTCATATAACATTGCAGTGAAATCGGATTAATTTTTACTAAAATATTAATAGGGCAACACTGTTATCTAACATTTCATTTACTTGATACAAGTGAAACAAGTCACTGTTCTATTTAATTCCTTGGCAGTTGAGTTGGAAGTGGACTGCAAGTGCCGAAAGTGTAGTTGTGTTAGTAAAGGAGTTTAGGTGTATTGCACTTGCACGTGTAAACCCTAGGTAAAGGCAAAGAAAAATAAAATTTGTATATGCGCATCATCCTTTTTAAAAGTTTTCTTCTGAAGATGTTACAAACTTCCCTTGCCGTCTTCAGTTTTGTTAAAGAAACCTTGAAAACGTTGGATTTTAAGTACAAGATGTGTTTAATACTATTATTTAAAATTTAACGAGAAAAAATTTTGTGAAACCCTCTAACTCTTCTTCTTATGCGTCTTTTTCATAATAGCAGCAAAAAAGTTCCCTTTAACTTGGTCGCGTTGATTTTAAATGTGCAAAAAAAAATATTTGCCTCAAAGTTCTACTATAAATCCACCACAGTACACAAGAAAACCCTCGAAATGGGACTTTAAGTTAAAACGTCTTCATTCATTCATTTTACATTAGGTAAAATTTTAATAAAATTATAGTCACAGTGTGCCGAAATACAGGCTTAATAGATTGCTGTCGCACGCGACATTAAAGTGAACTTTATGGTGAAAATGCCCATATATATAAAAGAGATAATTAAAACTATGTTGTCTTAAAAAATAACTCTACCCAGCTAAAAAAATATGTATGGAGCATATATGATATCCCATATATGGTTCGGATCCGAAAAATGAGGGTATATGACCATATATGATTATATATATTCATACATTTTCATACATGTATGTGTAAATTTTACCTCTACAGAATGAAAATTTCATATTCATACTCTCTTGATTCACAAAAGCGCACTGCTGTGCAATAAATTAAATTACTACAATTACTTTTTTTAGATTTTGAACAGGAAGGTTGTATTTAATGAAACATTTGTTTGGACAAATAATGAAAAACGAACTAAAAACCATTTCATTCATCATTTTAAGTCAAAAGGTGAATCAATTATTTAAAAAACACAAAACTCATATTCGTACATAAAATTTAATTTAAGAAATCATATTAAAAAGTAATGCAATTAATTATAAAAGAAAAAATAATCCGTCGTAACAATAGTTTTCAATATAATTTTTTGCAGTAATATGAACTTTGTTTTTTATCTAGAGAATTCTGTTATTTTCTATAAAATTAATGGATTATCCTATTGGTTATTTAATATATTAAATGGGGCCACACAAGAATGGTTTTTTTTTTTTTGTAACAAAACTTTTTTTTTAAACGTTGAGGGTACGCATATAAACTTTACATACCACATCTATTTTCTAATGGATTTTCAATTCACCAGTGATAAAATCCAAGCTTTTTTGATTGCAAGAACGATTTTATGTGAGATATCATGTATGCATTCATTCTTATATGGCTCCATATATTAAATCTTATTTATATATATGGAACCACATATGAAGAGCTTCATAACTAAATTTCCATATATGAGCTCATGTATTATAATACATTTCTTATATTAGTCCATATATTAGTTCATATAAATATAATAGTTTTGTCATGTATAATCCCATACATTTCCATACATGAATTCATACATATTCATATATATTTATATACATTCATATATTAAAAATATATGGACCATATAAAATTTTTTTAGCTGGGTATACAGTTTTCGAAATAAATCTATTTCATTGAAACTAATACAGAAATCCCTATCAAGCCTTTGCTTCATGGCTAACTAATTTATCTTTATTATTTTAAGTCAATGATCAGTGTGCACACTTCTACCGATATTCGGTAGATTCTACCGAATATGTTTGTAAATTTAGCAATCTACCAATTCTACCGAACAAGGCCTGAAATCTACCGAATATTGTTATTTAGTAATTTAAGTCGATATATGTGTAAATTTCCTATTTTGCCACATAGCAGTGCGACCTCAGAGCGCTCATTTTCTGTCATGAAAATTATTAAAACAAAACAAAGAAATCGATTAAAAACTGAAACTATAAGTAACCTAGTACTTAATATTTGCCAAAGAATTGTGCTTTGGGGATGAAATATTTATTCCTCCCAATGATTTAATAATTTTTGCACAAAAGTTTAAATTCATAAATGGATCTTACATATATAATCTTTGTAGTTACAAATGTTTGTCAAATAAAAGTTATTTTAGTAGCTCTATACAACCTATGTACAAACACTCAATTCCTGTTATTTATGTATATTATTTTATATTTATATACATAGCATATCCATATAAAGGGTAAGGCCAAATAACTGGGGATGACACTTTTTTTTATTGGAAATGCTTCATTGTTTATGGCAGTTTAATTTCCAGTCACATGTGAAGTTTTAAATGCGCTTTTGGAACCTGTTTAGTCTGATACTCTTTGCACTTACCCTTTATATTGTTACGTAAAAATATTCCTACAGGGTTAAAGCAAAGAACTATCTGGAAGTATTTAACTAAAGCACTAAACGTACATACATATTTACGTGCCAACACTATAGCAACAACAATAATTGTGTACATACCCTCTAGTCAGCCTAGAACCATATGTCTCTATGTCAATACTCTTTCTCCAGCGACAATTGCACTAGTTAAAATTTCGACAACTTTCCTTTTATGCGCGATTGGAGATACGTTCTAGTGATATTGTCAATGAACGCGTCAAGAGTTTGTTTTTCTTGTTTATTATGTTGTGCAATAATATTAAATAAATATATTTAGACGAGAGTCACTAGAATCTACTAGTGAATCTTCGGTTCAAATATCTCCATATGGTCGTAAAAAACTACCTTCTCAATAGTGCTAAAGTCTGCTGGTAGATTTTGAATGACAACCCTATGTTATGTGTCAATAGGCTTTTACTTTCTCTTGGGTACACCTAGTCAGTAGCACTATTGACAATGTCACTATAAAATCACTATAATTTTACTAGTGACGACGAGACAGGATATATCGATATTGTAGACTATAGCCCCTAAAATTTACTAGTGAATCTTTGGTGTCAATGTCTACGTGTTGACCCAAAAGAACTACTTAGTCAGTAGTGCTACAGTCTAGTGGTGGATTTTCAATGACAAGCTAATGTTAAATGTCAATAGATGATTGCATTGGCTGGGGTACACCTGGTCAGTAGTACTACTGACAATGTCACTATTAAATCACTACAATTTCACTATTCGCACTTTCTGCAGAATAGCTACAAACATACACACATGCAAATAAAAGTGCGAGTGTACATAGCTACAAACATACACACATAAAAATAAAAGTGCGAGCACTTATGGTAACCACCCTGTACTACCAGTAGCACACCGCATTGCCAACATAAGAGTCGTTACTTTGAAATTCAAAAATAGCGGTCAATCGAATTATCTACAAACGCCTAGAAGCAGCAACATGAATTTTCCCGATTGTGGTAGAGGGCTGTTTGAACATCTGGCTACCAATAGTAAATGACAATACAAATTGCATAGATGCCATTACTAAGTATAGGCATGTTATTACGTCACCTATCGGGCGAATATTCGAGAACCGGTTCCTGTACTATAAAAAGTGGCCGCATGTGCGAGAACAGGCAGTACTAATCAGAAAGTAGTCAAGTTGATATCGTTGAGTCAGGGCTAATCAGAAATTAGTCAAGCCAGCTTCGTTGAAAGATAATAACGATAAGAAGTAATTAAATAAAGACAAGTTGTAATTTGCTTCGTTAAGAATAAAAGGAAAAACAGTAGCAAATAAAAATTGTGTGTTATTTATTTTTATTTTTGAGCAATCAAAAGAACTCACACGTTTAATAAAATTTAAACGTAACAATATATATCAGTACATATATTTTGTTATTTTTTATGTTTCTTTGAATTGTTATTTTGTATGTTTCTCTGAATAAAAAAAATTTCTACCGAATTTCCATTCATTCTACCGATTTTTTTTTGTCGATTCTACCGAATTTAAAAAAAAATTAAGTGTGCACACTGTCAATTAAAATCAAACACATACATATGTATCTAATATATAAAAGAGAGTAAAATGCATGCTTGTATGAATGTACGTGTAAACAAGTTAGAGTGCTATATTCGGCTGTGCCGAATCTTATATACCCTTCACCAAATTGCATATATAATGTATAGACATACATTCATAAGCACATCCATACATATGCATATGTTTTGTGAAAAAAATTTCAATTTTTTTTGCACTAGTGCAATTTTTAGTAAGTGACCTCTCGGTATTTTTCCATTAAATATTTCTTTTCGATATTAGCAATAAGTTGAATATTTTATTCTACACTCTGTATTTAAGAAATATTTTACATTCATCCTTATTCCACTTGTCAAAAACGACGTCACGTCATACAATATCAAAAAATCATATTAAAAAAATAAATGTATTTAGTAACTTTAATATGGAGAAAAAAAGTTCAAAGTTTCCAGCTCTGGAGCTGTGGTTTTAGTTTTTATAATTTTGAACACAAAACTTTTCTTTCCGAAACGTAAAGTATATATAATTTATAAAGAAAAAAAAATTAATTAGACCTAGTTATATGGTATATAAAATACCACAACAAGTGTAAGTTTTCCAACCCTGGAATCATCCTTTTTGATTTTTCTGATTTCTTACACCAATCTCTTCTTTTAAGAATATAAAATATATTTAATTTATAGAGAAAAAGAAAAAATTTGTTTTAGTAAATTACTTTTGTATAAAAAAAGTTAAAGTTTTCACACCGTGGAAACGTCTTTTTAATTTTAATTTTTTTAACTTTTTTTTCAGAAATACAAATTTTATTCATACTGAAGTATAAAATAAGTTTTTTAATAAAAAAATAATAAAAATTAGTTTTTGGTAGTTAATTTTTTATTTAAAAAAAATTTTAAGTTTCCCAACCCTGGAATCATGCTTTTTGATTTTTCTGATTTCTTACACTAATCTCTTTCTTTTAAGAATATAATTTATAGAGCAAAAGAAAAAATTTGTTTTAGCAAGTTACTTTTGTATAAAAAAGTTAAAGTTTTCCAACCCTGGAAACGTCTTTTGAATTTTTTTGATTGTTTTTTTAATTTGAAATACCAATTTTTTCGTACTGCAGCATAAAATAAATTTATTGAATAAAAAAAACAATAAAAATTAGTTTTCGGTAATTACTTTAGTATGGCAAAATAAAATTTGAGCTTTGCAGCTCTGAAATCGTCTTGAGACTATTTCTGACACACCAGTTTAAGATGGAAGTCTCTAGCTGTAGAATTCCGTCTGACGCACAGACGGACTTCACTTATTGATCTTCCCTATACATAAGGCTCCAGAATATATATGTGACAGCGCATAGAGAAAGGGACCTAAGGGTAAAAAAAAATCAATTTTAACTTTTTTTTTTATGTGGACAACATCTGAGCATCGAATGAGACCGATCCCATGCCCCAAAAGTGTTCCCTCCCAGAGATATGCGCGTTTTATGATGTGATGGTACACCAAAGATACACGTATTTAATATTTAAATCTTTAAAATGGCTCTCATGAAGAAAACCGGTTTTTACCCTTAGGTCCCTTTCTATTTTGCGCGTCACATATACTTTATGGCTCGCTTATTAATATTGTGGAAATTACAAACGGAATGACAAACACATACATATATATATATATACAATAGGCATAAAACGAAAAGCCCACGGGCGACCTTTTGCTTATCATTGTTTGAGTGCTTCTAGATTCTAGAACAGAATTTGTTTGACTTAAGTTGTTTCACAAAAAGGCAAATATGTACATACTTTTATAATACTACCTTCAGAACTACTGGGTATTATAATGATTGTGCAAGTAAAACAAATATGTTTGTGCGAGTAAATGATGATCACAGTAACGACAAAACAATTATACTATCGAATTAAAAGCAAAAGAACAAGGTAATTTGTTTTTTATTGTGCTTTGTGTATAAAAACAAAAAATTTTTATCAAAAAAAAAAAAAAAAAAAAAATAAATAAAAAAACAATTACAAGTAGAATTACATGTATACAGAATTACATATATTTTACGAACATTTAAATTTGAAATGATTTGTAAGTCCCAGCAGTGCAAGTAAGCAAATCATTCCGCTATAACTTTCTGAAAAATCGTATAAAATAATTGAGGATTTTTAGAGGTACTTTTGGGTAGGGAAATTACGGGGTATCAAACACTTTTCTCTTTTTGCCACAGATATATAAATATTTACTTATTTTCAAATTCATTTTTGAAGTCTTTATTGCAAGATATTTTATTTCTTAATGTTTTAGCACAATATTCCGTTTTGACTGAATTTTAATAGCAAACAATTGTTACTAAAGTTTTGTTGGTGAACTAACTCTCAGAACTACTGGGCATTTGCACACATACCCATAGAATTTATTGGATATTGTTATCTCACTCTCTCTCTCGCTCTCTCTGGCTGCTTAGAACCCTTTGCGCTATGTAGAATTATTTTTAACTACGAAATATATTGTGTGGCACATTTGTATGTATGTATTTACTTGGATATGTTTTTAATGTGAGCTTAAATTGTTTTAAATTCAAGCCGAGAATAACAAATGGGGTTAAAAAGCAGATATTAGACGTAAATTTATATACATATTTTTACATTTTTTTTTTATGTTAATGGTCACCCAAGTGTAACATTTTCTAAAGTTTTTATATTTCGCTGCGCTTTTGTTTGCTTCTGTTATACATATTTCGATGATGACTGATGGTAACTGAGGTGTGACATTTAATGTATGTATGTACATATAATTGCATAAATGGGTGTATGTATGACATACGTATACGTATGTACATACATACGTATTTACATTTTGCTTAGAAACTGGAAACATAAGCAATATTTCATCAAAGCGAAAATCTGTTAATGCCATTTTTAAACGAGCCGAAACTAACGGCCAATGAAGAAGAGGTAATGGAGAATGATTTGCCAAATACAAAAAACAGACATAAGCTCTTATAGATTTTCGTTTTAGTGACATAAAAGAGCGGCTTAGAATATTGAAATCAAATACATAAATATGTAATTATCTATACAACTATTTCGGCTTTTAAAGCAACGTTCAAATAGAACGCGCTCGCATATAAGTTTTAATATTTATTTAAATGAAAAAATCACTTGAATAAGGAGAAATAAAGGAATAAATCAAAATTTATTTTCTCTTATAAAAATGCGTGTTGCTGCTATGATGGATCCTCTTTAACTGTTGCACAACCTGTCGATCCAAATCGTTAAAAAAAAATTTATTATCAATAACAATTGTACAATAAAAGCCCAACACTTTTCACTTAGCCGAAGCCGTAGGCTATTAGGAGCATTCAAATATTTTTTCTATTATATCAACCTGAGAATGACATAAGTATAATTTTAAGTACTCTTTGAGTATTTGGCCTTCAAACAACTATGAATGCATACATCTAAAAACAAAAAACACGCTCATATGCAAACACACGCATTAATTTTAAATTGAAGACGTATAACTATAAATATCCAACAACTACGCTTATACACATTTTTTAAATTACGCAGTTGAAACGACTAATTAATAGACTGTATGAGCTACAATCATTAGGGCGTTTCACCAAAGGCGTTTTTTGCGATTTTTGCAACACTTGAAGAGGAATATTAAGGCTTGTAATTCAAAAGAATTTCGAAAAAAATTTTGGATTTTTCGATGATGGGTATGGGGTCGCTGAAATAGATTTTATCAAAAAATGAGGTTATGGAGAAAAAAATTTTATATTATTTTTTTCTGGTGCTTTCTGTTCATACAACTAAACAATTCTCTTCTTAAGGATCCGATCCCACGACAAAAAAATTATTGGTGTGAAAAATTATTATAACGGGTGTTTTTTTAGAGGTATAGAACTTCGAATTGAAATAAAACACAAGAAAATCGTTTTAATGTCCATCAATTTGGCTTTATTGGAAGGATAATTTTATGCCATTAATGTTTAAATATGATTTCGGGCATGTGGCCGCCGCGGCTGGCTCGAATAAAGCCAATTCTACAGGTCCAATTTTCAACCACTTTTTCGAGCATATGGGGCCGTATGTTGGCAATAACGCCACGAATGTTGGCTTCCAAGTCCCCTAACGTTTCTGGTTTGTTGGCGTAGACGAGCGACTTCATATATCCCCAAAGAAAATAATCCAATGGTGTCAAATCACACGATCTTGGTGGCCAATTGACAGGTCCATTCCGCGAAATTATGCGCTCATCGAATGTTTCCTTCAATAAATCGATTGTGACGTGCGTTGTGTGGCATGTAGCGCCGTCTTGTTGGAACCACAACTCATCCACATTCATGCCATCCAATTCGGGAACAAAATAGTCGGTTATCATGGCTCTATACCGGTCTCCATTAACGGTAACTGACTCTCCAGCATTATTTCGGAAGAAGTATGGCCCAATGACTCCACCAGCCCATAGAGCATACCAAACAGTCAGTTTTTGTGGATGTAATGGCGTCTCAAGGGTCTCATGTGGATTCTCTTCACTCCAAATACGGCAATTTTGCTTGTTGACGTAGCCATTCAACCAAAAATGACATCATCATCACTGAACAAAATTTTGCGATGAAAATCAGCATCGAGATCAATCTCATTTTCGGCCCATACACCAAAATCACGACGTATTGCATGGTCTCGCGGCTTTAATTCTTGCACAAGCTGGATCTTGTAAGGTCGCAAGCCAAGATCTTTGCGCAAAATCTTCCATAAAGTTGATGGACAAAGCTCCAATTGCTGTGCACGGTGGCGAATCGATTCATTCGGGTCCTCTTCAACACTTTGCTCTACAGCGGCAATTGTTTCTTCGGTGCGCACTGTTCGACGTCTCTGCGGATGCGTATTATCACATAGAGTAAACGTAGTGCGAAAACGATCCATGGTTAACCGAATTAATTGCTCTGATGGACGATTATGTCGACCATAAAATGGACGGAGCTTGCGGTAAACTTCGCGAACTGAACCATTATTTTCGAAATAAATTTGCACGATTTGCAAGCGTTGTTCTTTTGTCAACCTGTTCATAATGAAATGGCAAACCAAACTAAATATTAATCACTTGACAGCTGACAAAATGGCCGCCAGTTAAAAAAGTGATGCCAACTTAAAGTTCTATACCTCAATAAAAAACACCCATTATTAAGGACCACTTTGATAGTCCTAAAAGTGAAAACTTATTTTTCCTAGATTTCAAACCTCGATAATTGGAAAAGTTTTCAAAATTTTTTCAAGATGTAAAATGCGTTAGAAAGGTCTTTAAATTGCCTTTCATTCGGTACATAGATTTATTTTTACTTGTTGGAAAACTATAAGAAAAAATTAAAGTTTGAGAAAATTTATTTTATTTATCAAATTTTATGAAAATTAAAAGAATTTCATTATGTTTCGTTCTTGCTTAAGTAAAAAAAAACATCTAAAATACATTGCTTTAATAAAAATATCAAAAATTCAGTTCATGAATATATTTGTATTCCCATACAAAATCAAAAGATATTAAATAAACAAAATCAACATATTTAATGAACAAATTAAAATTAAAAAGTAAATTTGTATCTAAGATTACAATACATTAAACATTAACCCCTATATTCATAAAATTTGAAACGAATTTGAAATGTATTTTATTTAAAATTTTCCATACAAAATTTTCCTAAAATGAATTTCAAATTCATTTTATTTTTTTATAAATACGGGGGTAAATGTGGCACAACTGTGGAAGTATTTTGAAATTGGTTTCTTAACAGCTTTTTCAATGAAATTTTTGTTAACATTACGTATAATTTTTCGATTGTTACCAACGCTAATTAATAAGTTTTGAAAATTATTCTCATTCTTTGTAATTTTTTTGTTATATATTGTAGCCTCTTTCTGATAAATCATTCACAACACATAGTTTTTCTAGTTTTTTCTTTGCAGAAACAAAATCAACAAATTACCTACTTTTAAAGAAGTCCGACTTCAAGTATCGCAAAATTCAAATAGTCTGAAATATTTTTATTTTTGTATATTTTGTTACATTTTAAAAAGAAGCTACTTCAAATATTTTAAAATTCAAATAGTGTGAATTTAAAAATAAAAAATTATTTTTTTTGTCTATTTTTTATTTTTTTCAACTTTTTTTTCACAATTAAGATGTAAACTTAAATATATACCAAAATAAGGGTATCTAAATTATTATTATTAAAAATTTTAAAAACTTTTCAGGTTATCGAGGTTTGAAATCTAGGAAAGATAATTATTCACTTTTGAGACTATCAAAGTGGTCCTTAATATAATAATTTTTCACACCAATAATTTTTTTGTCGTGGGATCGGATTATTAAGAAGAAAATTGTTTAGTTGTATTAATAAAAAGCACCAGAAAAAAATAATAAAAAAAAATTTTTCTCCATAACCTCATTTTTTTATAAAATCAATTTCAGCGACTACATACCCATCTTCAAAAAATCCCAAAAAATTTTCGAAATTCTTTTAGAACACAAGCTTTTATATTCCGCTTCAAGAGTTGCAACATTTTTTTGTGAAACGCCCTAACAATCATGCGCATGAGTATACAAATACTCTGACTAATAATCGGCTATTTTATTAACACACATATAATTTTCTAGCAGCAAAAACACATTTGATATGCCATTTTATTTATAGAAATGTATCTATGTATGTATATGGTGGCGAATAATGAATAAATATCCCGAGTATATATTTTTAATACGAGTAAATATACATAGCACGAGTATAAGCATACTCAGACTATAAGTATGAGAGATAGTCAATGGGCTTGATATGCATAAGCCGTTATACTGAACTGATCTTGTATGCTGGAATCGGCTATAAAGCTTGAGAAAAAATATGTGAGTGTAAAAATAGTTTTCGCTGCAATTATGGTTATTGATATTAAGACTTCTTACTTATGTACACTTTTTTTTTTGAGTACTTATTCTCTGATTTCAACCGGATTTATTCGGTATCAATTCATTACAGCTTTTGTATAATAACATACAGCTAATTCGTTTCGGCAGTCACTCTTTTATATAAACATATACGAGGTCATTGTTGCAGAGGCAAAACACAGTGTGCTCTTCAGACCACAACTGCAAATTGCTTGTCAAACCATGTAATTTTTAAAGGAACTCAAAAAAAAGGAAGAAGGTTACCATTTCACCTGTATTTTATTTATTTTTTTTTTTGGCATTGTTACTTCATAAGTCGCTATATTTTAGACCGATTGTGAAAATACTTTTTTTTGGTCTCAGCTGATATACGAGTAGCTTCCATTTGGTCACATTGTAAGAAAGTGGGCGAGAGCACGCCCATTAATTTTTTTAACTTAATTTTATACTATTCATCTTATTTGATTCCTACGAAACTTGCCCATCGCATTGAACTTTCTTGACGAAGTAAACTCAAAGTTGAAAAAATGGGTGGAGCCACGCCCATTAAAATTTAAAATTATATTTCCCATGATTCCATCTGACCGATCTTTACAAAACTTGTCGCACATTCTAACCTTTAAAAGAAAACACAATCTTGCTTTCTAAAAAGTGGGAAGGGCACGCCTATTAAATTTGAATATTATATATTTCGTGCTTGTACTTCAACAATTTTCACGAAACTTGACACAAATTGTAAGCTCTAAGAAACACAATCTAGCATTAAAAAAAGTGGGCATTAGCACGCCAATTCGATTTAAGTATTATATTTGACGTGCTTTTACTCAATTTATTTACACGAAGCTTGACTTGTACTCTGAGCTTTTGAAAAAAACATAAGCTGACATTTAAGAAATTGGACGCAGTTACACCCATTTAAATTTAATATTTCCCCTTATTGTGAATGGCATCGTCGACGCCACATCAAAACGACAGTAAATATGTATTTTCACCTGTATACTCTTTATCGGCAATAATTGTATCTTATTGAAAATCTTTCACTAATCTCCAAGGCTTTATAAATAAATGGAGCACGTTAACAGTAGTCAATTGTTATAGACGAAGAGTAGACAAGTAACATATTTTAGTGCCGTCTTGATGTGATGTCGCTGACGCCATTCACAATAAGAGGTATTATATTTCACGTGCTTCTACTTGATAAATTTTTATGAAACTTGTTACACACCCTTAACTCTAAAACAGGACATAATTTTGTATTAGAAAAAGTGGGCGATGTTACGCCCATTAAAATTAAATATTATATTTTACGTGCTTCTACTTAACAGATTTGCTGAACTTAAAGAGTTACACAATCTTTCATTCAAAAAAGTGGGCGGGGCCAGTCCTTTTAAATTTTAATCATATATTTTATGTGCTTGTACTCAACCAATTTTCACTTAACTTGTCACACACCCTGAACTTAAAAAAGGACACAGTCTTTTATTAAAAATAAAATGGGCGGGGCTACGCTCATTAAAATTTAATATTATATTTTACGTACTTGTACTCAGCCAATGTTTACGTAAATTGGCACACATCTTGAGCTTTAAAAAAAAAACTCAATCTCGAATTCAAAAAAAAAGTGGGTGGGGGCAACTCCCACTTAAAATTTAATATTAAATTTCACGTGCTTCTACTTGACCAATTTTTACGAAACTTTGGGTACACCATTAGCTCTAAAAAATGCTTAATCTCAATCTAATCAAAAAGTAGGCAGTATTAGTATTAAAATATATGTTATTCTACTTATGCTATTCAAACGAACCTAGACAAAGAGTTTCGGGTCTTAGAATGACATGATTTTGTGTTCAAGAAAGTGGGCAGGGCCAGGCCTATTAGAGATTTATAGTATATCTCACATAATTCTATTTCATATATTTACGAAACCTGGCACACACCAGGAAGTCTGAAAGTCACTCGATGTTGAATTTAGAAAAGGGGCGAACACTAATATTTATACAATTGGGCGTGACCATGTTCCTAGAAATATAAAAGTGGCACTAAATATTAACAAAAAAATAAAATCTAAAAAATTAAATGTTTTATTTAATTGAATTTATATTATTTTTAAATTTTTTGTACTATTTTTCTTTTAAAAAGTTTTATTCTTTTATTTTAGTTTTTATATTTGTAATATGATTCCAACATGTTTAAAAAAAGCCCACCCAATAAAAATATTTCTCATTGCGCTTAATTTTAATTGTATAGCATTTTATGTTGCCTTCAACTACAATGTTTAACTATTGCAGCAGACATTGACAATTATCATAATAAGAAAATTAGCAACAAAAAAAACGCCGTCACAAAAATATATGATCATTATCATAAACATTATGATTATAAAGATAATGATAACAATGACGATGATGATGACAAGAATGACAACAAGAATTAAAATCATGAAAATTTATGTATATACAAATAAACTTTAATTAGGGGAACATCAAAAAAAAAAAAAAAAAAAAAGAATTATACATATTGCACATGGAATTGAGAGAGTTGATGAACAAAGGAAAAAGAAAATAATATCTGATGAATGAATTATCTAAAAGAGTTAAAGACAAGGGCCATTGCACTTTGACCAGCGTACAAAAAGCACTTTAAGCACAATTAATGCCAACAAAGTCTCAGTCAGCTTCAGATGTTCATTCTTTTTTTTTCAATGATTGTCATGAAATGTTAAAAACATTATAAATTATATGAATGTACATATGTACATATGTATGGCAAATTAATTTTTAGATGATTGAATAGGAATTACAATGATTGTGGAGTTTGTCTAATATTACATACATATCCTTACCTTAATATAGAAAGGTCCTAGCTCATTACTTTTTTGGAAATCGTATTATTTCTATAGTTCGATAGAAGAACACACATATAATGTATCGAAAATGCAAAAATCTCGATTATAAAAAAAAAATAATGAGTTAGGGCCTTTCTTTATTAAGGTAACGATATGTACGTACATACATATGTCTGTACATATGCATGTGATAGAAAAATAACTTGGTTTACTTTTTTCTTCAATAAAATTTAAAGCGAAAATACAGGCTTTTGGTTTGAATTTGTCAATATTAAATTTAAGTAATAGGAAAAGTTTAGGGAGAATATTTATTTTATATGCGGAATGTATGTTAAAAGTTTTTTAAGCCCAGAATTCCCTACACTTAACCAAACTGTATACTTGAAAATTTTACTAAAAAAATGTTTATCATGCAAGCCGCCCCATTGTGCATGAAATAAAATATTCCCTTATTACAATTTTTTTTAATTACAAATATTTTATGGCAAATTCCAACCATTAATGTATATTCTAATATATTACAATATTTAATGAAATAAAAAATAAATAATAATAATAAATAAAATCATTATTTAACTAAATCACGTCAACGAAAATTTTACATGAAAATAGCACACTCACACACACACTCACACACACACACTAAATAACAAACAATAAATTATTGAAAATATAAGCATTAAACACATTCATCACAGCAGGCTACACGAACACACGACTTCAAATGCCGCTAGCATTATTTGTCGCCTGGTAGCCGGCTACTTAATTATTTTGGAGACGGCAGCAGCACCATCTGCAGCTGATATTCAACTACAAATACATAGTTCAGTATTGCCACTTTTATATATTTTAAATTTATAAAAATTAATTACTCTTTTAAAATGTACTTATTTCACGTAAAAGTACAAAAATGAATCAATTTATTCCTAACATCAATTTTTGGATATTATTTCTCTTAAATAATATGAAATAATTGTACAAAATCATTCATTCAACATTTTGTATTATACTGGCAATACTGAATTTTCTCATTGTAGCCAACAAAATAGAAATTAGTTTAATTGGACTACAACGACAAAATCAGCATAGTCAACAACCTGCCGCCATGTTGCCTTGCTGTCTTCAAAAGAATTATTCTCATATAAACATGTGTATTCTATTCTTGACATTTGGTAGTCGGTAGCTTGCTGTGGTGAATGTGTTTAATGCTATATACATACAACAATTTTAGAGAGAAAAATTAAAAAGAATAACAAACAACCTTGTGCTGTTTGTGTGTTTTTTTTTAATTTTTTCTGGTACAAAAATTATAGAAAAAAAAATTATAATAATAATTGTTATTTGTCATGATAACAAACAAAATAACAAACAAATGGAAAATAATACACGAACACTCACAAACAAATAAAAATTTATTTAACATGCAAATAATGTTATTTTTGAAAGAATATGTGAATCATTGTTTCTTGTTTTTTTTTTCATTTATTAAACATGAAGTATTTATCGTAAACCCAAAAGAAATGTACAAATTTTCAATTTAGCAAAACATGAAAAGGATTGGAAAACTCTATGGTAAAATTATAGTTTCAGCTTAATTTATAGTAAAAACTAACAAAACAACTTTAAAAACGAAAAAAAAATGTCCACTAGTTTTCTGTATACAGTACAACTTCGACAAAACGGACACATATAGTTTTAGGCTCGTTCGGATTAACGAGTTGTCCGGACTATAGCAGTTGAAAATATTAAAATAATCTAAGTAATTTAAATATGTATTTAAATCACAAGCCTAAAACTATATGTGTCCGGATTGTCGAAGTTGTACTGTACATACATAACTACATACATATGTATATTTTTTTTTTTTTTTTTTTTTTTTAAGAGAAGTAACACTCAGGCAATTAATGCCTACTTCTATTACTAGGTGTTAGCTTCTTTAGGAAAGGGATAGTGATAGAAGACAGGTGGTGAAGGAAGAGATAGAAGAAAGCTTCATTCTTTTACAACTCTGCTTTTTGCACGCTTTTTAATAATGCAGTGTTGCAGCGCCTTCTGGTGTTAAAGGAGGCGTATTAATTTTGAAGCTGTGTTTAGTAGCCATTTTATTGGTTATTTTACTTCGCCGATGATTTTTGCTACACAATACCGACGAAGGAGGGCGCTCTGATGTTACATTAGGATTAGCATCTGCTGAAATCGGTATAGTTCAGTGACCAGTGACTATGCCTTCATCACTTGAACTTTCCTACAACAACTGATGCAAAGGGACTCTAATGCACATCAGAAAAATGCGTGGTGTTGTTATTTTGATGACTGTCGGATACAGGGATTGAACCCAGGATCTTCAGTTTTGTAGTCAACGTGCTAACTACTTCAGCCAACGCCACCCTCATATATAATGGGTGTTTTTTTATTGAGGTATAGAACTTTAAGTTGGCATCACTTTTTTAACTGGCAGCCATTTTGTCAGCTGTCAAGTGATTAATATTTAGTTTGGTTTGCCATTTCATCATGAATAGGTTCACAAAAGAACAACGCTTGCAAATCGTGCAAATTTATTTCGAAAATAATGGTTCAGTTCGCGAAGTTTACCGCAAGCTCCGTCCATTTTATGGTCGACATAATCGTCCATCAGAGCAATTAATTCGGTTAACCATGGATCGTTTTCGCACTTCGTTTACTCTATGTGATAATACGCATCCGCGGAGACGTCGAACAGTGCGCACCGAAGAAACAATTGCCGCTGTAGAGCAAAGTGTTGAAGAGGACCCGAATGAATCGATTCGCCACCGTGCACAGCAATTGGAGCTTTGTCCATCAACTTTATGGAAGATTTTGCGCAAAGATCTTGGCTTGCGACCTTACAAGATCCAGCTTGTGCAAGAATTAAAGCCGCGAGACCATACAATGCGTCGTGATTTTGGTGTATGGGCCGAAAATGAGATTGATCTCGATGCTGATTTTTATCGCAAAATTTTGTTCAGTGATGAGGCTCATTTTTGGTTGAATGGCTACGTCAACAAGCAAAATTGCCGCATTTGGAGTGAAGAGAATCCACATGAGACCCTTGAGACGCCATTACATCCACAAAAACTGACTGTTTGGTGTGCTCTATGGGCTGGTGGAGTCATTGGGCCATACTTCTTCCGAAATAATGCTGGAGAGTCAGTTACCGTTAATGGAGACCGGTATAGAGCCATGATAACCGACTATTTTGTTCCCGAATTGGATGGCATGAATGTGGATGAGTTGTGGTTCCAACAAGACGGCGCTACATGCCACACAGCGCACGTCACAATCGATTTATTGAAGGAAACATTCGATGAGCGCATAATTTCGCGGAATGGACCTGTCAATTGGCCACCAGGATCGTGTGATTTGACACCATTGGATTATTTTCTTTGGGGATATGTGAAGTCGCTCGTCTATGCCAACAAACCAGAAACGTGAGGGGACTTGGAAGCCAACATTCGTGGCGTTATTGCCAACATACGGCCCCATATGCTCGAAAAAGTGGTTGAAAATTGGACCTGTAGAATTGGCTTTATTTATATTATTATTATATTTAAACATTAATGGCATAAAATTATCCTTCCAATAAAGCCAAATTGATGGACATTAAAACGATTTTCTTGTGTTTTATTTCAATTCGAAGTTCTATACCTCAAAAAAAACACCCGTTATATATACTATGATATATAAAAAGACGAAGTTATTTTGTGCTTACTAACTTTGTTGAGGTGGTTGATTTGTGCCTTTTGCTCTAGTCTCTATTATTCTCCTCAGCCCACTGAATGCAAATTGGAAATGCTTTCTTTGCATCTGCATTAGAGATCTTTGCTTTGGCATCCATTTCTACTTTTTTTAATGTCATAAATCGTTGTTTTAGGAACATGCAAATGTTCGGCAACCTGCCTAATAGTTTTTTCCTCATCAAGACATATTAAAATATCACACTTCTAATGTAAGTTTAGTATTTTATGTTTGCGTTTATTATTTAAAAATATGGCACTTCGAATGGAATTAAATAAATACGCTTGCGAAATAATGAACCGAAACTGATGCAATAACAGTGAAAAATGTAAATCAAATTACGAATAACAAAACAAAACAAAAATTCCCGTTAATTTGCATGTTTGCTTGGATTTCAGTTTTTGTTCTTGCATAAAAAAATTTTTTCCGGATTGTGGAGGTAAAAATTTTAAATTGTCCGAAATGTAGAAGCGTCCGAATTGCTGGAGTGACCGGACTGGCGCATGTCCGGACTATCGAAGTTGTACTGTATATTGAGCTATAGATCTTTTTATGTTTCAAATGAAAAAACAATTCTGCCAAAAAAAAACCGGTAAATTTTAATGGGCGTGACTAGACCCATTTTTTCAAATGGAGGATTGTGTTTTTTTAGAGTTTCAGGTGTGTGTTGTAAGTTTCGTAAAAATCGGTTGAGTATAACGGTGTAAAATATTATAACAAATTTCAATGGGCGTAACCCCTCCCATTTTTCAAGAACCAAAGGTTCTTGTAATTACAGAATTAAATAAGTAGAATATCATATAAATAAATTTAAAAAAAATTTTGGCGTGCATCAGCCCACTTTTTTTTACAATGGGACCAATGGGAAGCTATACTCAGACAAAAAATAAATAAAAATTTATACAATCGTTCTAAAATGTACCGATTTATGAAGTAACACCGCCATACATAGAGACGAATTGATAACCTCCTCCTTCAAATCCTCCCTACAGTTTTTCACATCAATTTATTTTTATATTTATTTTGTTTTGTTTTTTCTTGCTTTCTTGTTTTATAATATGAATAAATAAAATTTGTATTGTATTTATCGCATTTTATAGTTGTTATGAAAATTTTATAGAAATTTAAGTAGTTCTTGTAACGGAAAAGGAAGAAAGCTGAAGGCTGACTTGGGTGTGTGTGTGTGTGTGTGTGCATTTCGTGTGTGTGCTTGTGCGAGAGAGCGAGCCAGGCAAAGAGTAAGCAATAAACCTTAACGTCCTACAACTGAATAAATTTAAAATAATTTGACTGCAAGTTTATTTTCATATGTCAGGTAATTTTGTAATAAATATGATAATCGTTTTTTTTCCTGTATGTTTGATCAATAACTATTAAATGGTTTTTTTGTTTCAGTTGTTATTTTTCAAGCAGAAACATATTTAAATATTCGATATACTTATATATAAAAAAAACATTTACATGCATATGCATCTGTGTGTGTGTGTTTTGTATAAGCAGTTAAATTGCTAAAATAACTAGTAACCAAAAAAAAAAAAAAAAATTCTTTCTCTTAAAAATTTATGACATAACTTAAATACTAGGCAATTTCTTTTTGTTTCATTGCTAACAATTTAACACAGTGCATAATAAAGTAAATTTGAATATTTAATGTTGCAATGATTTGAATATAGATTGTATATTGCATGACTAGGCATATAATGGATATTATTATCCTGTTTCTAGTAGTTGTGAAAAGACAATTGCTTTTAACTAAATTTAAACATAAACACACAAATATAAACAAAATTATAATTTCCTTAGAAAGGCGCACAACGTTGCTAGCTCAATTGACAAAACTCAAAATTCATTAATACGTATTAAAATCTCTGTGTAAATGTAGCAATCGGTTTATATATACAATCTGAAAGAACTTATCAATACGTTAGGCCGTCCCTGGTCGTTCATGCGAATTACTGAAAATAACTAATATACATACATGCATATATGCATGTGACCTTCTCCGAGAAAAGGGACCTAGTGTGTCAAAAAAAAACGGGTTTGGACTTAAGAGTGGATTCTGGTACCTAAAATGGTGTAGAATAAGATGAAATGAGTTAGATGTCTTATAATAATAACTAACAATACCAAATCGCATCTTAACTGAAGGTGTGTTCAAAGTGCTTCTGCGTTATGAAACTCTGAATGCGTTTTTCTCAAAACTTCATTTTCACACACTAGGTCCCTTTTCTCGGAGAAGGTCACATATATTTGCCCTTCATTATGAATGTGGTCTAAGTCATACATATATTTCTTTGATCAGAATGTTTAGTAGATTAAATTTAAGCAAATCAAAAACAAATTTTATATTATGCAATATTTTAATTTAGATTTGTACTAGTCTCGATTCATATAAATTTATTTAACATATTGATATTTATCATTTATATTTTTATTTATCATTTATATAAATATTTATTGAAGATATTTTAAGATTTATTTGATATTATGAATCAAAAATTCACATGACTTAGACCACTATCATAATTAAGGGCACATAAAAATATGTATAAAAACAAAATCCTCACATTAAAAAAATCGCCAAAACATTACAAAAATCTCAACCGAAAAAATCGCCAAAACGAAAAAAAGGCAGCAAAGTTAAAAAACCGCTAAAACTCAAATATATCAAAATAAAAAAAGCCCAAACTAAAAAATCGTCAAAAACCTATTAAAACGCCAAAAAGCTAAAAAAAATGGCCAGAATGAAAAAAGCACCATAACTATAAAAAAACCACTTAAAATAAAATAGATCGCCAAAAACGACAAAACCTAAAATAACTTCAAAAACCGAAAAATGTCGCCAAAACGAGAAAAAACGCAAAAAAATAAACATCAAAACAAAAATCGCCATAAGCTGAAAAAATAAGCATTAAAAAACGACAAACAAAACAAAACCGCACAAAACTAAAAAATCGTTTAAACTAAAAATGTTTTATACAAAAAAAATCTCCAAAAAACCGAAAGAAATCGTTAAAAACGAAAAAAATGTTAATCTAAATAATACTAAAAAAAAACGCCATAAACCGGAAAAATCGCAGAAACCAAAAAAAAAAACACTCCAAAACTAATAAGAGCGTCAATATTTAAAAAAAAAAATCGCAAAAAAAAAACAAAAAATGTCGCCGGAACTTTGTGTGCGAGTCAAGGTCGCACTTTAATGATTTTATTATATACTGAGATTTTTTTCGATGCTACCATCATCCATAGAAAAAAAAATTATAAAATGATTTTGAAACAAACATAGAAAAGAATTTTAATCATATATTATGTGTACCCAAAGACCCTAGGTAAAAAAATGCATTTTCCTAAAATAAAAATTCCTTGGGAATTTTCCCCAAAGTTTTATCCCCCATCAGCAGCGTGACCGTTTGTGCTACTAAAGTATCAATTTGCTACTTTATTACATTTTTGATACTTTTAGTGACACTTTTTTAAAATCAGCTAAATCTGCCCCTTTTTGTTACGCTTTGACCCTTTTTGCCCCTTTTTAGAAATACCATTACTTGATTTAATTTTTTCACAACAATATGCTTGTGTATTAGTAAATATTATTTCTTATGACAAACAGCGTTGTCAACTCGGTACTTTTCGCACCGTTTTTACTGAAGTTAGTGCTCGGTGCTTTTTTAAACTAATTTTTGGTGCTTTTTATTTCTTGGCGGTGGCACTTAACCCAAAATTCAAAAATAATTTTCCTTATATAATATATATGTATTTTTTTTGAAGAAGTCTAACATCTAAAAAACATAAGCACTGCATTTAAATAAGATTGTAAATATTCTAATAAGATATACGTGCATTTTCTCAAACTTTCACATTTTAAGCACAATTAATGGAAACAGTGTTTTGCCACACGACAAAGAAGACATAATGCAAGTATAGTCTAATAGTGAAATATCTTCTAGTATATACAGTAAATAGAGAATAATTCACTTAATGCAATGGAGAAACTTTAAGTTCGCTATCGAGTTTCGGGCAGAAATAAAGTCTTATAACGATTCATTTGATATAAACTCGTTTCATTATCGAAATTGCATTCCCCATCAAAATTTAATGTTTAAATGCAGAAGTTGATCACGTTTTTACTTTATTTAAGTCTAAAATACGTAAAAGATTATCCTTGCACTTGGCTTTATATAAAAGCGGTCTGAAACGAGAAACTTGTTTTGCTAATAGAACTGCCGTTTTAGGTTACATATTTATAACCTACTTCGTTCTTTTTTTCTAAACTAATAGTACATATAATTTAAGTTTATATAACTTGGTTAACTTGCAAATTACTTTTTTTTTAATTTTGCAACTTTGTTGTGAATATTGCGTTTGCTGTGAAAGAATGTTTCCGCAGCATTGTTTAATAAAAATCAAATTTTGAAAGTCTTGATTTTAAAAAATTTAACTCCCATCGAGTTCAAAATCTAATCAGAAAGTCAAAAAGACTTGCCAATTGCTGCTAATTTGACTAATTTCAGGTGATTTGTTTCTTCGTTGACGAAAAAAATTAAATTTTTTATAATAACTTAAAAGGTTTCGTCAAATTAATTTTAGAATTCACTGATTCTCATGAAATCAATATGTCTATCGGATGCTTCAAATTTGAAGTTTTAGGGATAAAGTGCAAGAAGGTCAACCGATTTCTATATTTTTGATATACAAAGCTTTTTTTTATACAACAAAAAATTTTAATTTAGTGCTTTTTTACTTAAATTACGCGTTTTTTTCCTGGTTTCAGTGCTTTTTGAAATTTGAGAGTTGACAACGCTGATGACAGACTATTTTTTATATCAACCCATACGAAAACTGACATTTTTGTAACAAAGTTTGAGTTGATTAGAAGAAATAAGCAACTGTCTATGATTAAATTTGTCCAACAGAAGATCTTGTCAAGAAATATATAGCCACATTTCCAAAAAATTTAAACCTCAGAAAATTTTGCATACATTATTTATTTAAAGTACAACAATTTCTGATTATATTATACATAGATATCGTTACCTTTATATATAAAGACCCTAACTCAATTTTTTTTTTAAACGAGTCTTTTGTTTATTTCGATAGAACAATTATGTTCAAAAAAAATGCAGAAATTTCCATTTTCAAAAAAAAAAAAGAATTAGATTTTCTATATTAAGGTAACGATATGTATGTACTACATGCTTATTGTTTCGATGAAGCAACGACTATATTGGTTTCTTTCCTGCTTAAGAAAATTATCAGTAGATTTTAACCCGAACATTTTTGAAATAAGCTAAAAAGCATCATATGGCACACTAAATAATAAACAGTAAAATAAATATGAGTGATGCTTTTTCTTCTGACGGAGTTTTCTTTAATTTGGAAAGATTTTCGTCATCCCACGTCAAATAAATATACTTCGGTATTTCTTATACATATAAGATATTCATGAATTGTTAACTAGTTTTTTATCTATAAATTGTTAATGTTTTTATTATGTTTTTCAATTATTACTTGTAAATAAAATATAATCTATGAAAAAATTAATAAAACTAACTCAAAACCGTGTTTTTACTTTGAACTTTTGTTTCTAAAATAGTTGCCCCTTCTTTGAAAAAAATCCCATTATTTGTGCCACTTTTATTTCTTAAATCCCCTTTTTGTGCTACTTTTCGAAATTTCTCAACGGTCACACTGCCCATCAGCAAGAATCCCCTGTTTGGGTTAAAAAAAATCCCCAAAACCGAGAGCTCTGTCCTTTGCATAAAACATTTTATTTTCCTCTTATGAGAATTATTTTAATTTGACTTCTTTCTCTTAATTCGTAGTTTTTTATTATGTACCTCCTATTTGCTTTTTGCATTTTCTTTGCAAACAAATAGTCCTGGCATTTAACAAAAACAACTTCCTCTCCCGCTTTTGCCAAGAAACGCATTTCTCTTTACTTTTACTTTCCAGCAGAGAGAGCGTAGGATTCTCTTTTATAGCAGGTGTTTTCTATTTTATTTTATTTTTATGATTGCTGTGCAATTCTTTTCCCTTGTGCTCCTAAAATTTTTTACGTCAGGTGTTTTATATTTATTACCTTTTTTTTGATGTTTGTTTTGCATTTTGTGGATTGTGTTGTGTTTGTATCTTATAATTACACATGTTACAATACAACAGCTAAAACAGGCAAAATTGGTTAACGCACATTGTCCAGTAGTGACGGTTGATTTGCAGGTTGGCTGAGTGTGTCATTTTTAACATTTTGGGGTTGGTTTTTTTTGGTTTCTTTGTTATGGTCTTTTGTAGTGGTTAAAATTGTATGTTAATTTCTTCATAGGAAAATATATTTTTTATTCTTTTTTTTTAAATAATACTTTAATATTCAAAAAATAAAGTCCAGTGAACTTACATAAGTGAGTTAATTTTGCATTAATGGGAATTAAAACACCTGCCTAACGAGGCCACAATTAAATAAAGGAATTTGAGAAAAAAATATTTCTTTTCTCAGAAATCATTTAATAACAATTGCTTATTAACTTTTTCTGCGTAATTTCGTAAATTTTCAATTACATAAAACTATTAGTTTTAATGTTAGAGTTCTAGTTCCACATTTTACTATTTCCCATAACTTATTTCTGTAGATTTTGTTTTTAAGGAAAACCTCGTAAGTCAAGGGGAAAAATGGGATTAATTCCGAAAATAGCTTCAGTTGAAATTTCTATTAAAAAATTAAAAAATTTTCCTATTGGTACAGATGTACGATAGCTTTCCGTGAGCACCTGCCATTACGGCCTTATCTCACGGGTGCCAAAGCACCGGGTGTGGGTTAGACGCCAGACCAACGCCCCCATGCACCCTTTTAGAATGAACCTATGGCCCACTCCATTAAGCACATAGGTTGCAATCTTTGAATATAGTTATCCCTGTACTATATTCAATTACCTTGCTGAGGTAATTTGAGCTATCTAAACTCTGCTGCTATGTCCGTGCCCATAGCAGCTTCTGTTGAATAGCAACAGCACCTAGAATAGTGTCTGGCTGACCGCGTCAGACCAATCACTAGCATTGATTTCACACTGGGAAGGCAAGACTATTCTCCCAGCGATTTTGGTAGCAACCACAGCCACCACGATAATTCTCCGGCTTCTACGCTAAGGTGTTGTGTATACACCTATAGCGAGGTCCCCAAGAGAATTCCTCAACCATTGCCGGCACAGCTCAACCACTCATCCGAGATGAACCCATGCCTGTGTCGCCAAATAACCAGTGCCTACCCCACACATACCAAAATCATCCTTTTAACCCCGTGAGGTAGGACGAACTCGGCATTTTAGCAAAGGAAACTGACGACCGCTACATGCACTCAAAACTTCAAAGCAGCTCGACTGTCGGGCAACCGGCACCCGTGGCACCAGAAGTAGCCTCTGGTCAGACCTCGAAGTTCCACCACAAGGGCTTCACCTCTATCGTCTTTTGAACTCAGGGGCAGTTCTAGGTGACGCTGCACCTAACTGACATCAACAGGACCTGTCTTCCTTTTATAAATATGTGCACATCCTTTGCTCTGTTTATGTTCAGAGATTGGGTAGTAACACATAAGTTCTATGGGTAATGTACCAAAGGTACGTCAATGGAAAAAGCCACATCACCCCAGCTGGGGCCCCGGGGTTGCCACACCCGTAGTCAAAAATAGACTCCCCTGGGGGGTCTTATTGGTACATATTAAGTTTAATTTAACAATTGAATGATATATTTTTAATGCAAGTTTCTAAAGAAGATAAGAAAAATTAAACTAGACTTTATTAGCCGGGGGAATACCGATATTTTTCTGTGCAGCCCCGCACTTAACCAGCACCCATGACTGGTGTTGGTAATGATCTCTACCCAAGTAGATGGACTATAATAATACTTATAATCAAATATTTACTTAGGCATAAAACTTAAGTTTTTTATCCTTCCATCATTCATTTTAAACGCCAACAGTTTATTTATTTTTTCTTTATTGCTAGCAACACAACTGGGACGATCGACGAATTTTTCGGTGCGAACTTTCGGCACAAAAAATAAAACACATTTGTTCATATGAAAATGAACACAACACCGCCGTGGAACGAAATTCGTCTTGCGTGACGAACTCTGAGATAGATTTATTTCTATTTTGTACGCCGATGAATGACGAAAAAACAATTTTCTCTCACTCTCTTTACATACACAATAAACAGTGTGACCAGATTTTAAAATAAAATTAAGCTAAATCACGTATGTCTTTAATATATTTTTAGAGAATACGCAATTTGGATTAAAAAAGGCTAAAAAAAAGCTAAATCCGTTTTTAAAAAAGGTAAAAAAAAGAAGCTAAGGGCTTAATAAATATTTTAAAGCTAAATCTAAAAGAAATAAGCTAAATTTAGCTCAAAATTAGCTAATATGGTCACACTGACAATAACCAACTTTATCAATTATAAGAGCTGGATTTGCTGAGTAAATTCGTCGTTATTGTGCTTCACACGACGAATTTACGCAGCGAATTCTTGCCGACGAATTCGTCGACGTAGACGAAATTCGTCGTTCATTCCAATTGTGTTCCTTGCATATCCCATAATTACTAACATTAATTTACTGGTGTAAATTCTCTTAGAATCGTGTTAAAAGAGAATAAACTTCGTATGAGAGTAATTATCCACCGTTAAACCAGCGTTACCATTGTGTACTAAAGTATTAAAATATCCCTTTTTGTGATGCCTTGGACACTTTTTATTACAAATTTTTGTAAACAACCCTTTTGCATAATTTTTAACTAGTTCGTGAAATTTTTAGTCCCTTTAAATAAAAAATAGCACTTAGAACAATACCCAATATAAAATAGACCTGTTCCTTTATTTTTATAAATTTTATTAAGATAATCGTATCGCTATAATAAATATAATGAAAATTTCTTGACTTTGCTACTAAGTAATATATTTTAACGATATTCGCTGTCGGTTGAAGCAAAAAATTAATAAAATCACAAGCTCAAATTCATTTCTTTTCGCTTTATTATTCTCTGTGCTTTTCGTTTACTTTGATATATCACATGATGTTGAATTAAATGGTGATTAAAAACTATAGCTGGAGACTGTCGTCAAAAATAAATTAGTGAATCGCACTATCGTTACTGCATATGAATACATGTGTCGATAAATATTAGCGGCCTTATGTATAATCAAAAATTGGCATAAAGTTAGCTTAAGTGGCAAAATTGAACATGGTCTTAACCTGGTTTGCCAATTTTACATTAAGAATTTTACATTAAGAATCATGCGAGGATGTAATCGTGTGTTAAAACTACATTGTGCGGTGATTTTTAATGATTTAAATTGTTTAGAAGAACTCGTCAACAAGTGGTTTAATTTTGTCACTTATGCTAACTTCATGCCAATTTTTGATTATACATAAGGCCGTAGGATTTTCGGATTGCAAAAAGTCAAGGAATCCAGATACTGCTATACCTAAGAATATCAATTTTTTCATTGGTTGTAGTATTTGGCAGTTCCCAATCTTCACACAGGTGCTTGACCAATTGGCTGCATATTCTGCGGCATAAGGCTGCATATTCATTCAGAGTTTTATAGTCATAAGAAATCAGAATTTTTACCGGCTGTTGCTCTCAATGCCAAGTCTGTTGAGCTGTTTTCTTAATGTGCAATTGGAATATAGTGAGCATTTTAAGATTATTTTCCCTACAGGACAAGAGGGTTTTGAAACAATTTTGGTTATACGTCTCAATCATTAGCTTTGCAGGCCTCAGTCTAAGCAGATTGAACGAGAAGTTTTCTCTAATATTCTTAATCTTCATGGATATATCTTCTTTTATTGTATTAGATTTGAGTCAACAAAGCGGTACTGGTTCGACTAAGGGTGCGTCAGTGTCTCCCCTGGCCATTGAATCTATACTTTCATCGCCTTCAGTTCTTACATATGCGGAAACCAACAGAGTGTGATTTTAATCGATCTGCATAGCTGATTTAGCGACATTAACAATTTAACTAGAGGTAAGTTCAAATGAACTAAGTGCCTTACTGACAACCTGACTTTTCAAGAAGACTACTATTTTTCTTCTTCGAAAGATTTTGCCGAGATTAAGCTGTGCTCATTTCTCAATGACATACTCTTCCGTTTGAAAGATGGTAGGAGTTTTTCTCCAAACACTCAAAGTAGTAGTAGTAGTAGAATAATTCAGTGTTCTGGAAACATTTACGTGGCTTCTGACAGCAGCAGGTCTATCTTTCCCCCACCATTCCTTTTTGTCGGCTAGAACAATCTCAAACCTCTTATTCATTACATCGTAGTGTTGTGCAACTAGGGATAAGTGTCTTGCCAGGGATGATTACTCCCATAGGCTTATTATATAGTCCCTTTTTAATTTTTCTTTCTGCGATATTAATGAGTTTATGCCTAGCAGAAGTTTACATCCATAATTCGACAGTCGCTTTTAATTATGTACGTTACTAAATCATTTAATAGAGAAAGACATAAATAAATAACACATTTACTCGAATTAAAAATTATGCGACGAATAATTTTGGGCTTTTGTTTGAATATTCGAACGAATCAAGAACAAAATAAATAGAACAATTAAAAATATATTAATCGCTTTTTGTGGCATATTTAAAAAAAATAGTATTGGATAGGAATTTTTCCGAGTTCAGTAATAATATTAAAACGTTTAATGATTTTTTAGTCAGTCGTTAATTCGATTCTTGAGGCTTTTGAATAAAAAAAATTATTTTTCAAAAGAATATGCCAAATCTGGCAGTAAAAATACTATGAAATCATTACTACAGATATCTTATTTGAGCAAATGTTTATTAAATAAACTCTCTTTAAATACATTAAAACATTATTTAAGAGAGCAGTGCAAGCCCTTATTAACGAACTGCATAACCAAAGCAACTACGACTGATGAGGAAAAGTATATGTATGACTTCTGCATGGCATATAATATCCCAGTTGGTCAACTTGTCACAAAGGATACTTTCATCAACATCTATTTAAAGAAATTTGTACATTTATCATGCACAATAGTTGTAGATCACAGTTTATTTTAAGACAATCTACCTGAAACCGTACCCAAAGACCCGGTAAAAGAAAAACTACTCAACTAGTCATGCATCAAACTAGTTGGTACGTATTGTCCACTAGCTAGTCTTTTATTGTTCATTATAAAAATTGTCTATAGTTGCATTAATGAAAATGTTATAGACTTTATCAGTTCTGCAGGGACAAGATAAATATGATAGAAAATGTCCTCAATGATCTGTTTGAGCTGTTCTCCAAGCTTTAAAATTGTCGTGCATCCGTCTTGCAAGATGCCTGAAAGACTTGGCCAACTGGGCATGTATACATTTATAATTACGAGTAATAAACAAAAAACACGAAAACAATTAATTTTGAGTACTTTAACTTACATACATATGTGCATGCATACACCACACATCTATACATAAATTAATTCAAACTAACATAATGATAATATCTAACAACTGAAATGTCGAAAATGTATGTATGTATGTATGTTTGTATGTAACTATAATTATTATAGGACATCTTTTCGTGTTATAGTATAATGCTATAAACACAATCAAGTCCACCGACCATCGACTACAAAATGTCAAAAATAGAATACATGCGTGCTTATGAGAATAATTCTTTTAGCCGCTACACGACTACCGACTACACGGCTACTTTTGTAGCCCGTAGCCAACTTAGGCTAATTTCTATTTTTCTTGGCTACAAAAAACAGATTAGTGCTGCCAATACAATAAATGCATGAAATGGTGGTTTTAGATACGCAATACATTAAATATCGCTATTAAAAATGCGAAAAACTATTATAGTGGCACCATTGAAAAATAATAATCATCTGTTCATTTGTTTACATTTTTCATTTACTTTTTATTTGGCGCATTTTTCATTTACTATTTATTTGTCAAATTTTCCATTTAGTTCTTTTTTCATCAATTTCTAATTTGTTTCATTTATATTTATTTTTTGGTTTTTTTGTTGAAATTGGTAAGTATATAATAGTTTGAAATTTATTTGCTGGTGGTTCAGCGTTGTCTATATGCATTTCATTGTTGCTGTAACAAATCATCAGTAGACTTCAACCACACATTTTGAGTAGTCACAACCCTCTTATCTTATGCACAGACTTTCAAGAACTATTTGAGAATTCACAAATAATAATATTTTTGAAAATCACAAGAAAAATAAGCATAGTAGGCTTAGATACTAACACAAAAAAAGCCAGCAAATAATTTATATTCGATTTGAATCTATTTTATTTTTCTACACCTTTATACAATTAGAAATCCATTGGATAACAATAAAAGTTATTATAAGGCAAAATGAAAAATAAAATCTAAATTTAACATTTAAGAAATTTATTATTCGACATATTGTCAGAAGTTTATTTTTTGTAGTTAGTGGTCGGTAGTCGTTAAAAGAATTAAGTAGCTGGCGACTTGGCTATTTTTGTAGCCAGCTACTTTTGTAGTCGGTAGTCGATGGTCGGTAGCCTTTGATTGTGTTTATAGCATAATAGGAAAAGATATGCTTGGCTTGTAATCAAATGCACATGATTATAAGCCCGAGCTGCCCACAGAGAAAACCGAGAGAAATGTATAAGCGTTTGTGTACAGGGTGACCGATGACATTTTTCAAAAAGTGGCACCAAGTAGGGGATTTATCAAAAAAAGGGGGCAAAATTTAAAAATTAATTCAGTAAAGTGCGACTATGACTCGTGCACATAGGGTTCCGTACGAACACTAGATATGTAATTTAATACAAACTTCATCCTATATAATATATACTTTTGGCATTTTTTTCGTTTTTGGGGTCTTTTCGGTTTTTTTGTTTTGTCGTTTTTTGCGTTTTTTTTCGGTTTTGGCGATTTTTTTTTAAGTTTTTGGCTCTTTTTTAGTTTAGACACTTTATTTTCTTGTTTTGGCGATTTTTTCGGTTTTTTGGCGTTTTTTCATTTTGGCGTTTTTTTTTATTTTTGGCGATTTTTTTTTAATTTTTGCGATTTTTTGTTTATTTAAATTTTTTTTAGTTTTGGCGACATTTTCGCGTTTTGGCGATTTTTTTCAATTTTTTGCGTTTTTTTTTCATTTTGGCGTTTTTTTTTTATTTTGGCGATTTTTCCGAATTTGGCGATTTATTTTAGTGTTGAATTTTTTTTTGGCGATTTTTTTTTTGTTTTGGCGATTTTTTTTAATTTTTGGCGATTTTTTTTTGGTGTGGCGATTTTATAATTTTCGGTTTTTTTAGTTTTACTGTTTTTGAAAATTTCAAGTGTTTGGCTCTTACGGTTTCCAAGATATAGCAAATTGTCAAAATTACATAGTCAAAATTGCATTAAATGATGGACCACCCTTTAATTTAAATTTTTTAAATTTTAGTGTTAATTGTTGTAGTCTGTGTAAAATTACACTAATTTTACAAATTTCAAGTTTCAATATACATATGTTCATACAATTGTATGTATATTACATGGGATTTTAACATTTTTCATTGCTCGTTTTGGAACACCCTTTAATTTTTAATTCTCATGTATTTGTTGTTGTAGCGGCCAAGGTTCTACATACTGTGTCCAAATTTCAGGTCCGTAGCTCTTACGGTTCCTGAGGAAATACCGTGTGACGGACAGACGGACAGACGGACAGCGTAGCGAAAACAATAGGGTTCCTTTTCACCTTTGGTATACGGAACCCTAAAAACGAGAAAACTGCACTAAACTTTATTATTTTTAATGTATTTTCATATAACTCACCCTAAATAAAGGGGGTCAAAAAGTAGCAAGGCAGTCGAAAAAGGGGAAACGCAGTCGAAAAAGTGCAAATTGCCACTTAAGTCGGTCAAACGGTCACGCTGTTTGTGTATTTATTTGTATAAAAAGCCGATTGATGTTCGGCACTCTGGTACCAGTTTGAACAGCCTGGTTATAAACATGTATGTATGTATGTATTTAAAAATAATATCCCTGAAGGAAATGTCGGTGGTGCAAATGTACAGAGTCGTCTTAGACTTTGTCACCAGTATTACTCTTAATTATTCCCCATAAATAAATAAAAAAATAATAATAAAATAATTTTTTTTTGCGATTTTTGCAGTTTTGCGCTTTTTTGTAATAAAGCCGTTTTATTAGCTTTAAAAATAACTCAGACCTTATTAGCTCAAACAATTGAAACACGCGCTTTTTTTGTTATGGCGATCTTCTTCAGTTGTTTTTTACTTTTGGAGATTTCTTTCATTTTAGTGCTTTCTTCGTTATGGCGATTTGTTTTCTCGGTTTTTGGCGATTTTTTTTAGCTATTTGGCAATTTTGCTACTTTTGATGATTTTTTTTGCAATTATTTTATTATTAGTAACATTTTTCATTTAAGAGATTTTTTCGTTTTGGCGTTTTTTTTTTTTGAAAAATTTTTTTTTCATTTTTGGCAACTTTTATCGGTTAATGTCTTTTTTTTCTTTTTAAAACTTTTTTTTGATTTTGGCGCCTTTTTTTCGTTTTGGAGATTTTTCTTTTTGAAAAATTTTCAATTGTGGGATTTTTTAGTTATAGCTCTTTTGAAAATTTCAAGAGTTCGCCTCTCACAGTTTCCAAAATACAGCAAATTCAAAAAACTACATATAATTCTATTTGGTAATTGTAGCGCCATAGAAGAAAATAATGTTTAAAAAAGGACGTAGCATTAATCTGTGATGCATTTTTGACAACTTTTCTGATCTGAGTTTCTTCTCCAGGCTTTTTATTAAGAAATTAATCATTTTCATGAAAAAAAAAACGCTTAATGTAAATCAGGTAATAGTTAAAATTACATTAACCGATAGGATACCCTTTAAATGTGTTAGGCTGAGCTTACATCTGGCATTTCTTGTGTGTCATTTGCCGAAAAAAGCGTAACCAACTAATTACTAATGAAAAACTGTTTGATTCAGACATATATTTTTTGATTTAAACAGTTTCCAATCATGTTGGATTCTATAAAATTGTCTATTAGTTATGTATGAAACTGTTTAACTTAATAAATACGTGTCTGAATCAAACTGTTTTTCATTAGTAATAAGTTGGTTACGCTTTTTTTACGCTTGTGTGGCACATGGCACACAGATGGAAACCCGGCCTCAGTTTGTTAAATTTCAGGGTTAATTGGTACAGTCTGCATAAAAATACACTAACTTTGAAAATTTCAATATAAGATTATGATTTCAAAATTTCTCCCTGCTCGTTTTGGAACACCCTTCAATCCTTAACTGCTATTTATTGTAGCGGCTAAGGTTTTACATATTCTGTGAAAATTTCTGGTTCGTAACTCGTACGGTTCTCGAGAAAACTGCCTGTGACAGACAGACGGACATTGCAGCAAAAACAATAGGGTTCGTTTTCACCTTTGGTATACAGAACCCTAAAAACGATGCTGGTAACAGTTACAATTAAAAAAAAATATATAGTTTTGTAAGAATGTGCTTATGTAAGTACATACATATATCCGAATTAAAAAAAAACAAATTCAAAAAAATGCGTCGGTTGAGCTTTTTTGGCTTTTCTATATTCCTAACCATCTGCTCCTAAATATATAAATCATGGTGGGCAAACGTACAGTATCTTATTCTTTATTTGGTATTTTCTTCGTGGCTAAATATGTATGTTGATAGCCTGTGAGTCTCACACATACTGTTAGTTTTTGGAATTAGGAATATAGCTATTTTGGGGAAGTTTTGGGGATAATATATTTAAAATTGGGGATAAGGTATCAAAACAAACTGGGAACCCTGTGACGATACAAAATGTTTTCTCTTATTTCATTTTTTAGAATTTAACCCATAAATGAGCTATAGATTTGCGTTTGCCGTTCAAGAGTACCATACACACACACATACACAGACTTAACATTAACCAAATCCACACACACACACACACACACACACACATCACACAGCGGAAAAACAATATTTAACGAAAACCTAGTAGCAGTCGTTTATGTATTTTTGTTGTTCCTGTTGTAAAGAATTGCTTATTTACGGTGGGGCGAAGGAAAAGGAAGCTCATCATTTCACCCAAAAAAATTCATGTTTGTGAAAATTGTTCTAGCACACGAAACGACAATATAAAAAAAATACCGAGCAGCAGCAAAAGCAAAAATTGGGAAAGAAAAAACAAAAACACGAACTAAAAGCACAGCGACAAAAACTCTTGCAATTGGAACGTATTATGTTTTAGTTTAGGTTTTGGATATTATTTCTGTTTTTTATTTTTTTATTTTTCTGAGTCAGGCTGTGACAACAACAATAAAACCAACAACACAAACCCGGTAGAAACCAATACGAAAAAAGCAAAAACAACAAGAGCAGAAACAAAACAAAATACACACACAAGCCAAATACTTCGCCAAACGTCTCACACAGCTGAAGTTAGTCTAACATCAGATACGAAGTCATATACAACAACGTGCGGCAAAATATAAATAAAAAAAAATATACACACATAAAATATATTAAAGCTTTTATAACTAGAAAAAATAAATTGTTTTATTTAAAACAAATAAAAAAAACATAGGTATATTTGAATATTCTAAAGTTTAGAATCTAAACTATACAAGAAATTGTTGGGAAATTATTATTTTACTTTTTGAGATATACAAAAAAAAAATATAAAGTTGTGAAAATTAAAAAAGGAATCTTAAAAAGTGCAATACAACAAGAAAAAATTCTGCTGGCAATTAAAAATTACAAATGTTAAAAAAAAAATTCAACAATAAAAATAAGGATTAAAAAAATTATTAAAAATTTAATACCTATATGTATAAAAAAAATCAATCATGCAAGAAGAATTAACTAAAAACGTTTTAAAATTATAAATAAAAATTTGAAAGCAAACAGAAATATTATATTATATTTGCTATTTGCAAATAATAAAAAATGGGTAAAGTAAATAAAATAAATAAAATATCTAAGAGAAACAAAAATTAACTTCAAACCTTGAATTTTTTTTGCGGTTTCCACGATTTGTGAAATAGTGTAGAAATATCTGTAAAACAAGTAGAAAAAATTACATTTAAACTTCTATAAAGCAAACAGAAAATCAATTTAAAATAAAATGAAATAAATTCTATAATTGTTGTGTATAACAATATCGAAATAAATAATTAATTGTTACCAAGCTAGAAAACAAAAAGAAAAGGTATTGAAATTACTTCAATTATTATATTATTTATTGTTGCTTATTTTCATTTATCGATACAAAAAAAAAAAATACATTTCCAATTTGCTTGATTTCTTTGAATTTGAGCTTCAAAGATAAAAAATATCGTCGTGTACAACTCATAATTATTTCTATTGTATGGGTGCGAAAATTTGCAAATCTTAACAATTTCTTAGAAATATAACGGGGATCTTTGTTACCCTCTCATGAACTCGATCTCTCTCTCTCTCTCTCTCTCTCCACCCACATTGCAAGACTAAAACAATTAGGAGGGCTGGAGCAAAAGTACTAAATTATGCACCCATAAACTGTTAATATTATTCTTATATTATTAAATTCTAGGATTCACTGTATTAAACAATCGTACAAGTTTTGAGAATATACAACCCTGGTATGAAGAAGAAGAATTCATTACTTCAGGGCTGTATATTTTCAAAAGTCCTACACCACTGTGTAGGATAGCGAGTTATAGCCTTAAGAACTATTATCCATACATATGAGTACTTATGGGTTTCTTTTACTGCAAAATATATATCCATGCTTAAAAGTGATAACAGCCTAAGTCGACTTAGAGCAAAATTCATTTATATGTCTTATATTCAGCAAAATTCTACAAACGAAATTTCATATTTCAGCAAAATTCTCATGTCTCTAACACGAAGTTTATTATAGAAGACATGAATAAAACAATATTCAACTAACTTGGAGGCTACACGTTCAATGTTTGCTTCAATTTTTGTTTCAAAGTTCAATACATTCACACTTTTTTACTACCACACTCATACATTTGGGAATTGAATACCAGGTGGCCTTCAATTTTTCTTTCAACGCTTCATTCAATTTATCTTTCAATTTAACAGCTGTTTTAAAATAATTTTTGGGTTTGTAAAAAATTTAAAACAGAAGTAATTTCCCTTCCTGAAATAAAATATGTAGGCGAAAATTTTTAATTGTTTTCTCGACGACGGCACTTTGAACATAAAATTGGTAATCAAATTGCTTGCAGTCTACGTCACAACTTCAATTTTAGCAAATTTTGACTAACCATACGTGTGAAAAAATTGAAAGCAATTTATTGAACGTGTAGCCTCAAGGTAAGTCTTAATAAAATTCCAATAAAATTTGTAACAAGCGCCTAATTTATGCCACACTCTACAGTTTCATACAATCTTGGGTACATTTTTTTTAATTTACGACAAAATTCTTTTAGTTTTGCTATTTCGATATTTTCCATAGTTAAAATAGTTTTTTTTAAACATGTGTTTTTTTACTTAGACTATTACGCTTGGGACCACAGATAATTTTTTTAAGGCACAAGACTGACTGATTTGCTGCATAGGCATATAAGTATTTAAATTTATTTCGACAATAGGGTTTTGTTAAATTAAATCAGTGATTGATGAAAAATTCCATTAATCGCGCAATACATCAAGTCAAGACCTCGGGGAGTAACTACCACTTTTTATGTGGTAAGGTCTGGACTTTATTTTCAAATTTGTGATAACTTCGAATCTACAAAAAATATATATTTTAACTAGATGCACAAACCTTTCAAGAAATGATTTCAGAATACTTCTCTATCATCCTTTTCAACCCCCGACCAAAATAAGGAGTGTTATAAGTTTGTAGTGTGGTATCTGTGTATATGTGTGCCTGTACGAGTCCACGTACAAACCAAACGGCTGGACCGATTTTCATTTAGTTTTTTTTTTTTTGGTTTGAAAGGTGACTTTATCGAGAAGGTTCTTAGTTATATTTTAATAAAATCGGTTCAGCCGCTTAAAAGATATCACATCTTTTCTACAAATATTCGCAGGTTTTTTAAATTTTTTAATTTTTGTTATTACATAGAACAATTTACAGAAATTGATTTATATATATACATAAATGTAATTCCATCCATTCTGTTTCTAGAAATGGTATATTTGTATTGCTGAGATAACTCCATGCAATGGCTGAATAACTTCTTAATTTATGTTCAATGTTCAAATCATAGAACTGTTTTTTTTTGTATTCATTTATAGAATTTGCTCATAAACTTCCTGTTAATTAAAATTAATCGTATTAATTTAAATGAAAACTAAACGAGAATTCTTTGATAAAGGGCCCGCCAGATGACTTTTTTTTTGAAAATACTATAAAAAAAAACTACAGAATATTTTCTCAAATTTCTTTTTTTATTTGAAAGTACAATCCTTCCGGTTAATAATGAAAGATATTTTCATTCAAATGGCTGCCTCGGCTGGCCATGCAGTAGCCTACACGATCGGTCCAATTTTTAAGCACATTATCGATTGTGTGCAGCTGTATTTCACCAATGGCTTCACGAATATTGTCCTTTAAAGCGTCAATTGTCTCTGGCTTGTCGGCGTAACACTTATCTTTGTGCGCACTGTTTTTGACTTTTCACGCTTTGGTTTATCGATGAGGATGCCAGTTTCTTTCACTTTTTTCACGAGATAACGAACATACGGAGCTGACGGTGCTTCTCTTCTTCCAAAATCCGTACGCAATTTTCACACACATTCTGCAACATTACCATGATTTTCAAAGTAATGTCGCAATATTTCCCAGCGTTGTTCAAGCGTATACACAACCATATTCGTTCAGCGGAGGGATAAAAGTATTTATCTGTTAAGTCAGACATGAGCTAAGTGTTACCATTCACGAAATAAGCACTAGTTGAAAAAAAAACGTTAGATGGCGGACCCTTTATTTTTAACTACCTCATAATCATCGCCAACTCTTCGCAATAATCTCTTCATGGTAGTAATTATCATTTGAAATATGCCTCGAACAGATTTGTAGGCAAGATATGTATGTATGGGACCCGTCTTGACGAAAGGCATTTCATCTTACCAAAATATAAATTTTGCATACAAAAAATAATAATAATTATTTTGACATTGGCTTGTGAAAATCTCCCGCTCAATAAAAAAAAATTATAAAATTTTCCGTCATGACGATTTTTGCATATTTAACAAATAAAATTGTATGCCAGTTGATTGAAAGTATATTTTTTTGGATAATAAAAAAATTTAGAGAAGCAAAGAAAAATTTTATTGATAAAATATTGATTTCTGAGAGAATTTTTATTTTATGTGTAGATGAATTCCACGTTTTTCTACAACTAATAGAATCAAATACAAAATTTTGTTGACTTTTTGACTTTTTTTTAATATATCTTTTCTGTGTGGATACAGCACAAAACGCGAATTAATGTAAAAAAAAATTTATCGGTCTTGTTTTGTAAGTGATTCCGATTAAATTGATCGATTTAAAAAATAATTAAACTTTTTTGTGTACCCCTAATAATAATTCACACACCCATCTCAATACTTACAAGTCTGGCAATACTGCTGATGTATCTGAAGAATTTTGTTCGTTTATTTATATATTTTGTTTAAGCCAACTACTTTTTAAACAATTTTTCATTTTAATAGAATTTTTAAAATTTCTGTTAGAAAACAAAATCTGGCAACGCTGCTGCTGTTTCTGAAAAATTTGCTCGTTTTTTTAATTTATATCTTTTAAACCAACTATTTTTTAAACAATTTTTCATTTTAGCATAATATTTAAAATTCCTGGTTGGCAATCAAATCTGGCAACACTGCTGATATTCCTCAAAACTTTTTCTGTTTTTAATTTATATTTTTTTAGTCGTTTATTTTTTAAGCAATTTTTCTTTTTAAGGAAACTATTAAATTTTTTGGTTCAAAATAACATCTGGCAACACTACTTCTATTTCTGAAAATTTTTTCTTCTCTTAATTTATATTTTTTAAGTCGGCGAGTTTTTCAACAATTTTTCTTTTTAAGGAAACTATTAAAATTTGTGGTTGAAAATAAAATCTGGCAACACTGCTGCTATTCCTGAAAATTTTTTCTCCTTTCATTTATATTTTTTCAAGTCGGTTATTTTTCAAACAATTTATCATTTCACTGAAATTTTTAAAATTTTTGCTTGAAAATAAAATCTGGCAACACTGCTGCTGGTCTCAAATAAAATTTGATATTAGTTTTCTTGAGTTTTATTGAGCTTTCAAATTCTTTAAAGAAATATCCGGCTGGCTTTGTTACATTTTCGAAGAAAATTTCTAAATTTTTTTTTGGCAATACCAAAAATTTAAATCAGGAATTAATTTTTTCATCGGCCCTAAATTAATTATTTTCTATTCTTATAGTATTTAATTAATGTGATTTTCTAAAAAAGATATAAAATATAAAACTAGACTTTAACTGTAGGCAATGCCAACATATTTATGAGCCGCCACACAATTCATCCAGCAGCCATGTCCGTCCATCTACTTAGGCAGAGATTGGTTGTTAACATCAGCTCACAAAACATACAGAAGTGTCACGAGACGGAAGATACGGGATTTTTCAGTTTGTCTCGTTTTCCCTCAAATTTTGTCGTCGGTTTTGTTTTGCTACGTCTTTCTAGTGCAATACATTTTTATTAGCTGTATTAATTGGTAAGTAGTAATACACTAGAGTATCAAATACAGTATGCTTTTCTCTTTCTTCCATGAATTTTAACAAAAACCTGATAGGAGCTTTTTTTACCAGTCACTTTCTTCACTTCTGTGTATTCTGTGATCAGCTGTTTAACATGAATTTTTAATGAAATGGAATATGAGAATTGGTATACACAATAAAACCATGTACATATATATAAATTTTTCATTTATCATCGATAAATACTAAGTACCAAAAATTGTTTAACTACCCCTGGAATACCTAAACTCACTAATTCTTAGATTAAACTGATCTTCAAATTAGCTAAGAGAGAATTAAGCTGAGTTGAATATCCAATGCAATGAAAAAAAGCGTAACCACTAATTACTAATGAAAAACTGTTTGATTCAGACACGTATTTATTAAGTTAAACAGTTTCATACATAACTAATAGACAATTTTATAAAATCCAACATCATTGGAAACTATTTAAATTAATAAATACATGTCTGAATCAAATAGTATTTCATTAGTAATTAGTGGTTACGCTTTCTTTGGCACATGGCACACAGCACACATGGCACGGCCTTAGAATAATTTGAAGAAATATTCGAAAACGCTTTCAACTAAATACTTTTCATTAAAAGGCTCACTCGCGAATAAAAATTTATAAGAAAAATTAAAGTGAATTGAGAAGCAATTGCTATTCTCTATTTTTGATTTTATTTGTATGCCAAAATGAGATCTTTGTAGTAAGAGAGTGTGAAATAATTTGCAGCTGCCTGATTTAAACAGTATGCATTAATTAAATAAACATTTTAAACAATATACAATTAAATGAAGTGAATAGGTTTTTTTTGTGTTAATGCATCTTAAAAAATATTATATCACCAAAGTTAATTAATTTAACGGAGACATAAGCAACCAAATAAACTAATTAATATACGAGTACTTTCAAAATTAACTCCTAATAAAGTGCAGAGATACTTGTAATAAAATTTTTTATTATACTCGTACCAATGAACAATTTAAGTGGAGCAATTTATGTATTTTGTTTATTCAATATCAACTCCAGCAAAGAAGTTTTAAAAAGTTTAGTTTTAGTAAATTAAATTGATTTAATTAATTTCGGAAAATAATAAGAATTTAAATAAGGAAGTAAGATACAACTATGACATTTTAGCTTCAGGTTATTCTTTATAAGCTTGATTTTAGTTATCATTTATTACGATAGCAAAATTTTTAATCAGAAATAATTTTAAGTCAGGCTTAAGTTCAGTGATTTCGATTCTTTTATTGAGTGAAATATTTTTATTAATTAATGTGAGTTTCTAAAGAAGAGAGGAAAAATTAAATTAGACTTTTAAGCTGGGGGAAATACCGATATTTTTCTGTGCAGCAACGCACTTCATCAGCACCCTAGTCTATCTACTTGGGTAGAGATTGTTATTAACATCAGCTATTTAACGTAAATTCTAATGAAACGGAATGTGAGAAATGATTGTTGTGTACAATTATTGATTTACCTTTGGTAAATACATATGTAAGTATCACTATTTATTTCCCCTGTTTTTCCATTTTTTCATCTTTCTATTTAGGTTAGCACGAAGTTATATTACTCTACCTAAATATGTTTAACTATTCTTGCTTATCTTTTACGATCATCACATTAATTATTTTTACTTATTCGATGTACCGTCGGTACATACATATAAGTATTATAGTAGTGGATATTATGTTACTTTGTTTTTGCTTTTTCTACCGTTTATTTGGTATTCCAATATTTGTGATTGCCAAGTGAACAGTGATTGTCAAGTGAACATATTTTTGTCACGTGCCCTTGAATTTTTAAAAATTTTAGTACTTCTGCGTTGCAATACGGTGCAGGGTTGATTTTCTAAGAACTTTCTGCCCACTTGAAAGATTTACTCTAATAATCTTGCACCTTACTTAGATTCTGAAAATTTTGCAAAATAATTTTCTATGTGGTTGCTATAGGATTTTTTGAATGATTTTCTGCAACAGTGCGACTTAAGATCTAAATAGATTTTTATATTTTTCGACATAAAATAATAAAATAGAATAATATTGTATAAAAATTACTACCAAAGTTGTGTCCAATAGATCTTTTTGGACTAGTTCGTTGTATTTTACAAAAGTCCGTTAAAAAACGTCAATGTAAATTTAATCGGTTTGAAAAAACTTTTGATTCGAACGCCAACGAACTAGTTCAAAAAGAGCTGTTGGCTACAACACTAACGTTACAACCGTTTGGTACAACAATAAACCGGGATCCAACACGGTCGAACTCGTTCAGTCGGTCGTTTTATTCAGCTTTAATTAACTCTATTACTACGTTTATACGTTTATTTTTCACTATTTATACGGCATAGCAAAAGTTCACGATCTTGGTAGCACTTCTATAGAGAACTTACTTGTGTTGAAAAAAAAGAGTTTAAGTGTACAAAATATTAAATAATTATTTGTTTTAATTGTCATTTTTTGCTTCTATCAATGATTTATTTTTTAAATTTATTAATTTATTGTTTTTTGTTATTAAACATTTCTAAGCTTGGCAACCTCAAACATTTTATTTGTGAATAGTTCGTTAATCAGGAATTGTTTTTGTGAATTAGCTTTTTGCTAATAAAAAGTTAATTCGCCGTTTATGCGACAAAATTCTCTATTTGCGAAATTTTTATTTGCGATTAAGTCGCCCGTATAAACGTAGTATATGTAATTTAAATGTTGTGTCCAATATAGACTTGTATACAACTCATTCAGCAGCTCGTTTTGAACACAAATCAATTATAAAACCATTATATTTTAAATGACTGAAAGAGTTCGACACAAGTTGAGTCCAACAGCTCTGTTTGAACTAGTTTGTTCACGTTCAAATCAAAACGTTTTAGACCGGACTTGTGTCTAACAATTCATTTTAGTTCAAAAGAGCTATTGGACATAACTCTAGACTGAACGATTTTGAACTATTTGGGCGTAGCTCTAACAAGCAGACTTAGATCGAACTCGATCACTAGTTATTTTTTTATACAAACCTCTGATCAAACAAATGTAGACTTGTGTCCAACAGTTCTTTTTGAACTAATTTGAGAGCGTTTGAATCAAAAGTTGCTTCAAACTCATTCAATTTACATTGATGTTTTTGACCGGACTTGTATTCAACTGAACGAACTAGTTCAAAAAGAATTGTTGGGCACAAGTATAAGAGCCAATTTCACCAATTTATTTAAATATCAATTCATATTTAAAATTCATTTTTCCAAACAAAATTTCATCAAAATCGACATTTCAATATGAATTGATATTTAAATAGAGTTGGTGAAATTGGCCCTAAACCCATGTAATTTAAAAGAGTTTGATCATCGGTTTTTCGTAAAAATGAACTAGTCAACGAGTTCGACCCAAGTCTAGTTAGAAGTTCACAATCAACATGCGCAAGTTGTTGCAACAATTGTAACGTGTGTGGCCTGTACAAGCGAACTTAATCACAATCAAGAACCTGTTGAATGATTGATATATAAAGGAAGTGAGAGAAAGTGTCTTAACGATAGAGTTGGGGCAAACACGCTTACTAACTATTTCATATCGGACGCAAACCTATGATCAAACCCATGTACATAATAGACTTGGGTCGAACTCGTTCAGTAGTTCATTTTTGCAACAAACCATTGATCAAACTCATTTAAATTATATGGGTTTGATCATTGGTTTGTGGCAAAAATTAACTAGTGAACGAGTTCGACCCAAGCCTAGTACATAATCGAAATGTGTTCGATCGAACCGAGTCTAGTTCTATGTATTAGACTTGGGTCGAACTCGTTCACTAGTTCATTTTTGCTACAAACCAATGATCAAACCCATGTTATTTAAATGGGTTTGATCATTGGTTTGTGGCAAAACTGAACTAGTGAATGAGTTCGACCCAAGTCTACTATGTATCCACTAGAGACATTTAAATTACATGGGTTTGATCATAGATTTGTGGCAAAAATGAACGATTGAATGAGTTGGACCCACCTCTAGTAGCCACCAGGGTTGTAAGATACGGCAATATCTCGCCGAACGTGGAGATTTTTATTTTTTTTTTTTGCGTCTAAATTTTTTATTTGGCAACATGGCAATTCTTCTGGTCATAAATAAATTTGTTGGAGATTTTGATGGCTGATTTTTTAAACAAAATAAAAAAGAACTTAACAATTTTTGTAATTCAGGAAAATTAATTTATGGAAAGAGTAGTTTCAAAAATAAGTCTTATCAAAACTCGTCTGCAAGAAACTAAAACAATTTGATTTTGATGATTTTTCTTGTAAATGAATTAAAGTAATTAAAGCGTTTTGAATTTGAATGAGAAAAATTTACGGAAAATAATTTTTGGCGATTTTATTTCTACTTTTGGCGATTTTTTTTTTTTTTTTTGGAAAAATTTTTAAACCATTATTTTATAAAAAATTTATATAACGGGTGTTTTTTATTGAGGTATAGAACTTTAAGTTGGCATCACTTTTTTAACTGGCGGCCATTTTGTCAGCTGTCAAGTGATTAATATTTAGTTTGGTTTGCCATTTCATCATGAACAGGTTGACAAAAGAACAACGCTTGCAAATCGTGCAAATTTATTTCGAAAATAATGGTTCAGTTCGCGAAGTTTACCGCAAGCTCCGTCCATTTTATGGTCGACATAATCGTCCATCAGAGCAATTAATTCGGTTAACCATGGATCGTTTTCACACTACGTTTACTCTATGTGATAATATGCATCCCCAGAGACGTCGAACAGTGCGCACCGAAGAAACAATTGCCGCTGTAGCGCAAAGTGTTGAAGAGGACCCGAATGAATCGATTCGCCACCGTGCACAGCAATTGGAGCCGACTAACCGACTATTTTGTTCCCGAATTGGATGGCATGAATGTGGATGAGTTGTGGTTCCAACAAGACGGCGCTACATGCCACACAGCGCACGTCACAATCGATTTATTGAAGGAAACATTCGATGAGCGCATAATTTCGCGGAATGGACCTGTCAATTGGCCACCAAGATCGTGTGATTTGACACCATTGGATTATTTTCTTTGGGGATATGTGAAGTCGCTCGTCTACGCCAACAAACCAGAAACGTTAGGGGACTTGGAAGCCAACATTCGTGGCGTTATTGCCAACATACGGCCCCATATGCTCGAAAAAGTGGTTGAAAATTGGACCTGTAGAATTGGCTTTAGTCGAGCCAGCCGCGGCGGCCACATGCCCGAAATCATATTTAAACATTAATGGCATAAAATTATCCTTCCAATAAAGCCAAATTGATGGACATTAAAACGATTTTCTTGTGTTTTATTTCAATTCGAAGTTCTATACCTCTGAAAAAAACACCCTATATATAAACAAATTTATTATCAAATATATACTGCGAAAAACTACAAAAACTTGATTTTGGCGACTTTTGGAGGTTTTTAAAATCAATTTGTCGAAATAAGTAGGTCTGATTGCAACACCTTCGCAAGTGTCTTAGTGATTATAATCACGTTGTCATTGAGGTTCTACTGTGTTCTTGTTCAATTTATTGGTCATGTCACGAAATTGATCACCTAAATAAAAAAATTTCAAAAATTAAAAAAAAAGCTAAAAAGCTATTTTCAACAGCCTTATAGAAAATGTTATGTTTTTGTTTAATTAAATGTAATTATTTTTCTGAAAGCATGAATAATGAAGCGTTCACAGTTTTTATCTGTTAAAAATGAACTGAGTTGTTGTATGCATAAATAATTGTATAGAATTGTTAAGTTTATTTTTCTTATCGTTCGAAAGGTGTTGCTAATTTGAGGCATTGAATAGAAATACATAAACACATATACTTAAAATTATATAAATATTTATGTATGCATGTCTATACATCTGTATATACATACATATGTACATACTTATATTAGTTTTTAAAACAAAGTAAAACTTTAGCAAAAAGTTTTAAATCACTGGGAATATTTCTCAGCAAAATAAAAACTGAGTTTAATTTTTTTTGTTTAAAAAATTATTTGCCAGTTTGCTTTTATCCACATACATACATATATGTATATAAAGATATCTTTTTTTTAGATTGTGTAAATTCATTAAAAGCATTTGTCATTTCCCAAATGAGTGTAGACACCATTATTTTATATACTCGTACATTTCTATACATTTTGGTTATTTTACTAACTAATGGCGTTGTTAGCTATTTATCTTCAAGTTTAGGCAAAACCAAAATGAAATTATTTATAAGTATATGTATGTATATTTATTTAGTTAATATTATTTTTAATAAAGCTGCTAAAACTTAATTTCGTCTGAATAAAAGTTGAAGTTTTTGAAAGAAAAATGAAGATAAAAAAATTACGTAAAAACAAAGTTTTGCTTAAGTACTTCATATCCGCCGTTCACTCAAGCACATCATTTATAGTAATTTTTCTAATACATATATGATTCTTTTACGTTGCTTAAAATATTATTAATGTTGTTGCTCTAATTCATGAAATTTTTGCCGCATTTTATTTTTAGCAAAGCTTTAGGTGAAGTCAACATACGATTCTGGAAGCATGTTTCTTCATTGTTTAAAATGAACTCTTTTGTTGTTGTTGTTGTTGCTGTTAGAGTTTTATGACCCACAGAAACTGAGACTAACTCGCTATGTAATTTATAAAATTTTATTAAATTTAAGTTTTTTCCACGATTTTTTTTCTTGCTGCGCAAAAAATATTAAAGTAATTTTTTCTACTCGTGCAACAGTGGTTTTGTGTTATGAATGATAACCAAAAAGTTTTAATCCATGTCATTAGATTCGATTTGAAATCAATATATTGGACTAAAAAATATTGCTATTCATGTGTTTAATTCAGCTAAAAACAATACTCAGCTATTCAGCTGGTAATAATAGCCAAAAATTATTTAAACATTCATATTAAAAGATAAAGTTTGGATAGATTTGAAACCAATACTCAGCTATTCAGCTGAAAATAAATAAATCTTTAAAAAAAGATAAAAATCTTGTGAAAAATATCACCTCAATTCAGCTAGAGTAATGTGTTAATGAATTTATGAAAAAAATATTTTAAAATACGTTCTTATCTTAAAATTTTCTGACTTATTAATTTATAAAGCCTACAGTACACGGCATGTTAAAAGCCACATGCGTATGTAGCGATGACGTCACGAGAATTTTCAGCATGTTCGTTGCATTTTCTAATATTACTAGTAGTGGCTAGATGCCGTAAAATTTTTATAGTATTTTTGTTCCATAATACATACATATGTGGCATATGTAGCCGAATCGAAGACATTTTCTGGGGGGCCAGCTCGTCTGTAAGCATGTTAATATCTACATGTACATATGTTGCTAGTACACGGCATGTAGCAAATGTAGCATCGTGATGACGTCAAAATTACGTCAGAACCACATGCGCATGTGATTTTTTACATGCGGTGTACTGTAGGCTTAAGCTAAATTATGTAACAAATCATTTAATTCAGCTACGAAAATCTTTTTGCGCCAAAAGTTAATAATACAGTTTTCCCTATTTTAGCATACAAATAACTGATTCCGCTGCTTAAAATGTAAAAACAACTCCATCTGGACTTACATATAAGCATTCAGCTAAAAAAAAATATTTCCGTCGCGGTACCAACATCAATTTTCGCAGTTCAGTTTAAAACGTTCTTTAAAGCTTTCTTAATAATCAAAAATCTTATTCAGCTGTAATTTTTTTTAATTCAGCTGGACAAATAATTAGTTCAGTGACTATTTAAGGCTAATTCAGCCAAATGTAATATTGCAACTTAATTAATATGTGAATGAAATAAGAAAACAAAACTAAAAATGAGATAAATTCCCATTTTATAAAGAAACAGTAATTAACCACTTTTGGGAAACAATTAACTTTACTTAAAGTGTCTACAGTTCCATTTAAAACTTTTTTTAATATGAATTAGTAGCTAAAAATCTTATTCAGCTGCAAGTTATATAATTCAGCTGGACAAATAAGTATTCCAATAGCTTTTTAAAGCCAATTCAGCGAAATAAAATACAGCAGCTTAATACAGCAATGAGAATTTAATGCATGGCGCGAATTTACAGAAATCATAGTTAAACATTTCTGGCAAACAATTTAATTTAGTTAAAGTTCTTTCAAATCCATTTGAAACATACGTTTGTTTCATTTACTTTAATTTATAATCGAAAGTCTTATTCAGCTGCAGTTTTTTTAATTCAGCTGGACAGTTAACTAGTTCAATGACTTTTTGAAGCCAATCCAGCAAAATACAATACAGAAGCTTTATACAAGAATGAACTATGATATAAAAATTACAAATAAGAATTCAATATAATCGTACGATAATAATTTACAGAATTCGTAGTTAAACACTTCTGGGAAACAATTAAATTTAATTTAAATTTTTCAGTTTCATTTAAAACATTTCATTTAATTCAATTAATAGTCAAAAATCTTATTCAGCTGCAATTTTTTTAATTCAGCTGGACAACTAACTAGTTCAACGCCTTCCAAGCTAATTCAGCCGTATATAATACAGATATTATAAGCAGCTTAATAAAGCAATAAGCTACGAAAGGAAAACACAACATATTAAAATTATATAAAATTACACAAATTGTAATTAAAATTTTCTGAGAAACACTTAAATTTTGCAGTTCCACTTAAAACATTCCATTGAATGTAATTTATGGTCGAAAGTCTTATTCAGCTGCAATTTTTATTAATTCAGCTGGACAAATAATAAGTTAAACACCTTTCAAACTAATTCAGCTATATGTATCTAAATCAGCTAATAATAAACAGCTGACTATAGCAATAAATTAAGAAAGGAAAGTGAAAACTCAAAATTTAATATCAAATTATATAAATTTATAGAAATAGTAATTAACAAATTCCGAGATACAATTAAATTTTATTTAATTTTAATTTAAGTTTTAAAGAAAGTTATTCCTTAAATTACATATATTTTAGTTTCAGTTTTCACTAGGTAGTCAAACTCGAATCTTATGTCTTTCTAAAGTCATAAAATGATGTGCTTGTTATTCGTTATCTTTTACATCTATTGAAAAAAAAAACTTACTTCTACAAGATTTATAACAATTCAGCTGAACATTTTTCAAGTTTTCGATATAAAACCGCATAAATTCTTAAAAAATAATTGAAAAATTTTTTTAATAATAATAATAAAGTCAAAAGAAAATGAAATTGTCGTTATAAATCTTCACCAACCTTAAACATTTGATGAGAAGATGTTTTTATTTCCCGAAATCGCTAGAAAACTATTAAAGAATTATCAATATAATATTTTTTAGTGCTAAATTTTCAATTCAGCTAAGAAGAAACCTATTCAGCTGCAAGAGACATTGCATTTTAAAAAGCCGGTGTTACACAAATGTCATCATATTTTTTTAAATATTTCATTAGGCTGGACTATGTTGTATTATAATTATAATTATTAAGATAATGCTTATTCAGCCCTTACTTCTCAGCTCAGTTCAGAAAAAAATCAATCGAGCTGCAAGGGACATTACATTTTATTAACTCAGTATTATAAATGTTTTCAAATTTTTTTTTAAATAATTCATTCAGCAGGGTTACATTTTCGACAATAGTCTTTATTTAAGCTGCTGAATGAAATTATTATTTAGCCCTCACTTCTCAATTAAGCATAGAAAAATAATTCAGCTGAAAAAAAAAATTTTAGAAACAAAATACAACAAAGTCTTGGCACTTTGCTGTCGATTGGCGAATAAAGTCTCAATATTACTTTGTTTTGTTTTTTGGAATAAAAAATGTTTATTCTTGCAATATAACTGAATATAAGGGAATTCAGCTGAAAATTTCATAATTCAGCTGCATATTCAATTATTCAACTACATTTCTAGTTATGCGTCAATTTTTGTAGATAATTATATTGTTATTTTTAAATTATGTTATTAAAACATTTGGTTTGCATATGAATTTTTCAGCTGAATTTGAAATTTTTTCCTAGCTGAATTGAATTTTTTTCTTTCGTTACATCAGTATTATTTGTAGCTGAATTCTAAACGACATATGTATACATCCAAGAAACTTAATTTTTTTTTTCTAGTTGAACTGTTTTATTTCTTGCTGGATAAATGTTTTAAGAAATCAAAAAGGAATTAAAAAAATATTTACTCAGCTAAAAATAAAACAGTTCGAGAAGAAAAATAATAATTATTTTAGAAAAATACATATCTCCTCTAGAATTCAGCTACAAATACTACTGATGTAAGAAAAAAATTTTAATTCAGCTAGCGAAAATATATAATTCAGCTAAAATATTAGTTTTTCTTTTTGAAAAAAAAAATTAATTTTAAATTTTTTCACGATTTCTACTTAAAACTAATCTAATATAGCTAACAATAAATAAATTCAGCTAAACTTGTAATGATTCAGCTTCATACTAAGTTATTCAGCTGTGTGTTTAATTATTCAGCAATGAACAAAAACACATGCTTACCTTCCTTTATCATTATACTATTAAAAAAAATTTAATCTGCTAGCAATTAAACGATACTTTTAAATATTATTCCTTCTCTCTTTTGCTTCGTATTAAACCACAGTACTTCCTTTTGTTTTTACTAGCCAACTTTTCTACCATTTTCTCACTTCTTTTGCGTGTAATGGTTCAACTCCGTCTTAACTTTTTGTGTAGCTTAAGAAAGCAAAAAAATACATGCTGATAGATAAACTACTTTCCATGTTTGTTGTTGTTAATGTTGTTGTTGTTGCGGTATTTAAAGGTAAGTGCTTTGGGAGGGAAACACAGCTATTGTAAGACAAAAGTTCAATACACATCTTTACAGACAAGAAGATAGACATATGTACATACATATATACACGTTTGGCTTAAAGTTCACGCTTAAATTTTTTCCAGCACTGTTTTATTTTTCTTTTTGTTTGACTTTATGTTTGTTACAATTTCCGCTTTAACATTAAGTTTTTTTTTCTCTTTTGCTTAACTTCATTTATATTTTTTAGCGCTCATTTGTTATAATGATGTTTGGCCAGCCAGTCAGTCCGTTCCCTTTTTTTTTTTTGGTCTATTTGTATGAATGTATGCGTACATCTTAGTCGTTTTGGCCCATCTGTGCTGTGCATCTGTTTAAAGTTCCCTCGTTAGCTGTGTCAGAGTGTTCTAAAATGTTGCTTGCCAGGTTTAAACAGATGAAGAACGACAAACTTAAAATGTAGGTTAGCAGAAATAACTAAACCAGGTATCGACCAGGAAGGGAAGGACGAAATGCCAAAATGTTGAAATTCAGTTTATTTTAATTAGAGACAGTTACTATACATTGTAAATTTTGTATTAAGCTCATTAAATATTGATTAATTTTTTTTAATGTTTTTTAAATTTTTTTTTAGCTGCATTTATTTTTTTTTATTAAGGAATACATATATGTATTATGTAAATACTTGCGTTTCTTTGGCTGTGCATTTTTTCCAAAATTTATGAAAAAAAAACTTAAGCTTCATCGCATATTCCCTATTTTGATATTGTACAAATATTGATGCAAATTTTTCTTTAATTTTCTTTAAATAAATATCGGCTGCATAAAAATATCCTTTTTTGGGCATCTCGTGGAAGTCACTTTCACTTTCACATAAATTGTATATTTCGCGTTCTCAAACATCACTATAACATAACAGTTGGCAAGTATGAAAATAAATTAGTAACATTATTGTCATAAGCTGCACTCAACTGTCTGTGGTAGCATATACATGATGCAATTCTCATTTGGTTCTCATTAAAATTTTTATAAGTGTTCTCAAATTTACTGGAAAAGTGATAAATTTTGTTAAGAAATACTTTGCTTACTATGTGCAATAATCTGAATTTATAAATATTGGAATGGGCTAGTGCATAGTTTTGAAACAACTTATATACATTTTAACATTCACCAAATGAGAATTCCATCATACATTATTGCACACAGTGAGCGCAGTAATTGTTAACAAATCTTCCATAAATTTTAGAACCTTTATAAATATTTTATAACGAACCAATTGAGAATTATATCACTACAAACAGAAGTTGTTTGTCAGAAGTTGCCCCACGACTGATATAATGATTCAAAAACACGAATAACCTTTTGAAAAACTATTTGGATTTTGCTGAACGTATTATTTTTTTTAATAATAGAAATTGAATCTGCTACAATTATTTGCGTTTTTCTATCGATCTAAAGTTGACAGCGATTTTCACCATATGTCTGATAATTGTGTTTTATTAACTTAAACCTTTATAAGCCTTTATACAAGGTGGGGTTAAAGTAATCAACTATAACTTTGGCAAATGGAGCTAAATAACAATTCGGGTTTGACATTTGTGAAGTTCATAAATGCTGAACAAGCCATAAAGTGGCTTACTTCGCAAGAACGCGGAATAATTGTTGCTTTTTTGCACAAGAATTCGTATGCTGGCGCAGCAGATTTCATGGCCAACTGGACAGACACTGTGGTGTTTGGCCCCTCGCCTTGAAGAGCCTGGGGCAACAGAAGTTGTTCCCACGTTTGAGTGGCCCTTTCGCAGCCGTTCTGCTAAGAATATCGTTGCTGTTGCCCAAGATGTCTTACATGAGCCCGGAATATCAACCTGGCTGACCGTACGTACACTGAATTTTGGTCCGAGATTTCAGGACTTTCCCTTACAAAGTGCATCAGCTATTAGCTGTTGACCGCTAAACGCGTCTAACCTTAGCTCAAGGCTTCCAGAATCTCAACGAAGAGGTGAATGATTTTTGATCGAAAATTATCATGAGCGATGAAGCTTATTTCCACGTTAGCGTTTACGTAAATAAACAAAATAATCGCTTCTGGGGCACCAAAAGTTCGTGTATCACCCACAAAGAACCATTACATCAGCTCAAAGTTATTGGATGGTGTGCTCTGTTTAAGCAGGAGAAGTCAGTGGGCCATTTTTTATTGCCAATTTTTTTTCTTCCTCAATTGAATGAATTGGAACCGGAAAGCATGTGGTCTTAAAAGGACGTTACAATGCCACACAATGCTCAAATCACAACCGAAATTCTGAAGGAAGCATTTCCAGGTCGCTTAATCTCTCTTTTTGGTAATTTGCACTGGCCGGCCAGATCACCCTATTTAATCGTTCCAGGCTTCCTTAAAGAAAGTAGTATTCCCTAGAAATACGAGAACATGTCGCCCAAAGCTCTAGCAAGAGCGATGGAAATTTCACAAAACGGGACGCCGGTGTGGATGAGCACTGCGCCGTCGGCCACTTGGTCGATATTATTTTCTTGACCTGATTGAATAAATTATAATGGGTTAAATAAACAAATTTCACATGTAGAACCAAAGTATTTCACAAAAACAAAAAAAAAAACAAAAATACAGCAAAAGCACTTCAGGGGATTACTTTTGCCCCACACTGTACTAGCTCAAAGAAAAGAGTTCATCTAAAAAGAAATACAGTTTGTTTGCTCTAAGAAAAAATATCATCATTGTAATAAGCTTTTCATAGCATTTTATTCACAGCATGGGTATAAAAAAGTTAAATTATTTTTTCGCATGCTCGTGTACTAGACTAATTTCTACCAGCAATTGTTAGATGGAATTCTCAATAAGTTAAGTTAGAAATTTATATAAGAATTCTACTATTACTGAAAGGTTAATAACGATGCCAATTCTGCATATTTTTTTTTATTGATTTTTGTGTTAAAAATAATGCTTACAATACCCTTGAAGTAAAATTACTAATAAGTGATTTAAAGTAGTGCGCCTATTTAACACCAGAGGCGCTGCGAAGATGCCATAAAAATTAATAACACAAACAATAGCAAAGTTAAACTTAATAATTTAATACCATCACCATCTGTAATATCTTTAATATATCTTTCTTGAAGTAAGGTATCACACATACATACATAACTATACCTTAATATAAAAAGGCCCTAATTCATTATTTTTTTTAATCGATTTTTTTTTGGATATTTCGATAGAGGAAGATCTAATATATCGAAAAAGCTAAAAAAATCTGGATTTCAAAAATATAATGAGTTAGAGCCTTGCTGTATTAAGGTAACGATATATGTATATGTTGGTAGGCATATTAATGGCCTGAAAAGTCCACATTTTGTCACGTTAAGTTTCTTGGTTACGTAGCCCGTTTTTTTTAAGAAAAACATATTTTATATACCTTTTGCATTGTTGGTGTAGAGCTTAATTAGCTCTAAATTATGTAAAAGGTGGGAAAAGAAATTGAACAGCATAGCTCTAAAATACAAGCTTAATTGCTCGGTGACATAACCTGACAAAAGGCAGACTTTTCTGTGGAAATGCCTATATATATAAAAATTGTATACACCATTATTTAAGCACAATAATTTTAGATAAGTAAGGAACATTTGCAGCCCTGTTAAACTGCTAAAACGATTGAATAAAATTATAAGCTCTTAATTGTTTGGAAAATATATGCGAGAAGTTTTTCACTACAATTATGAAATATAGACCGTAAGTTTTTTTTTACCTTACTTTATTCCAAGAAATTAAAAATTTTTAGAGGAAACCTATTTTTGTTATTATAATTTCTATTTAATCGTATTTATTCAAGCTATAAAATTTTTTAAGCAAAAAGCACATCAAAGTCTTCGTTCGCTATCTAAAGAAAAAAAAAGAAAAAATATTAATATTCCTATCAAAGTTTCGTTGACGAAAAGTGAAGCGTAAAAAGTGTAAACAAGTAGTATTGGCAATTGTTTTCATGTTATTTTAACTTTTTTAGGGCTTAAAACCTTTTTTGATTACCTAAACTAGGTACATACAGACATAGTTACATACCTACATACATATGTACATATATTCTTACATATATACATACATACATACAATGTGTAAGTATATGTATGTGCAGTAGTTGAGTGTCTGTAAAACTTGAGAGCCGAGTTGAGTTTTAAATTTTGGCACTTACATGCATCGTTACTATTTTGTTTTGTTTTGTTTTAGACTTCAGTCATTTAAGCTCCACTGCTAGCTAGTCAGTCATCCAAACAGTTTGTCATTCAGTCATCCAGTCCGTTTGTTTAACAGTCATGAGTGTAGTCACTCCAAAGAGTCATTCTTTCAGTTATTCACTTCACAATTGTCAGTTGTTGTTACAATTTTTTTTTGTTTTTTTTTTTTTTTTTTTTTTTTGTTTTGCAACTTTAAAGTTAGATACTATTGCAGTGACTGTAAAAGGTATTATTATAGGTAGTTGTTGTTGTGTTTGTTGTTATTGATGTTGTTGTTATTGTTGTCGTCGTTTTAGCCTTTATTGATGTTAGTTTTGTTGGAATTTTTTGCTGTTTTGTTAATCAAATGTTCAAATTTTGTTGTTACTTTTTTGTAACGCCTGTCGTTTTTTTCCCTAATATTTTTTCCTACTTGTTTCTACATATATGTATGTATGTATATTTTTTTGTATTTTTCATATTTTTGTTGTTGCTAGTCCGTTTAGATAGAGCCTGTCATTGTTGTTCAAAAATAAACTGCTGCTGGTACCTAGGTTGGTACTTTGTATTATTATTGATATTGCTATTGTTGTTGTTGTTGCTGACTTGTTTGCTGTTGGTCTGCCCAAACACGTTCAAACCTTGTTTAAACGTCAGTAACAGAGAGGGGGAGCATATACTCGTGCTAGTTGTAGCAGCTGATACTTTTTAATTGACTTTTAAGGAAGAGAAAGAAAAAAAACAAGAATTACCTAAGTATGTATTTATATAAAACGTAAACTCAGTAAGGACAGGAATGAAAATGAACAAATAAGGCTTTACAAAAATTTTTAGTTAATTCAAAAAAAAAAAAAACTAAATTGAACTTGATAAGACAATATAATGGATTAGAAAAAAAATGCAACAGAATAAAAAGAAGGTTATAAAATGATGGGAAAATTTTATTTCGTTTAACAGCTGCAGGTTGCATAATACTTTCGTTGTTGAAAGCTTTAAGCATTTCCATGATTAAGAATATTTTTAATTCCTAATTGCTTTTAGCTTAATGGGTTCCAAAAACATAATAAATTCCAGAGTAATTGCATTACTAAAAGCCATATACATATGGGCATTTCCACCAGAAAGTCCTTGTTTTTGTCGAGTGCGACAGCAGGCAATTAAGTTTGTATTTCAAAACAATGTGACTCGTTTTTTTCTTAAAATATTACCAAATGTAGAGCTGCTGACGGCCTACGCAAATATATAAAGAAGTAGAAAAAAAGTTTGTTATATTTGTTTGGTGTCGCACGCTACAAAAAGTTGACATTTTTGTGGAAATGCCAATATGTATGCTTGCATGTTTGCATATATTTCTCTTAGGTCAGATGTAGTGCATTATGGAGTTAAAATTTCTGATGAATCTTTCAAGCACCCTGCTTGTTAAGCACATTTTTGCTTTACGATTCTTTCAAAGTAGCTCCTTGACTTACATAATTCACTAACTTCATTTTATTTCTAGAGTATATGACTTTAAGTTGACAATTCTGTCAGATACAAGTAACCGCTAGATTGACAGCTCGTTGGTAGGTTATTGGTTTGCGGCACAGTATATTCAAAATACGTTATGTCTGCAGCAAACCAATAACCAACCGACGACCTGTTGCTTGTTTTATATTTGGTTTAGCTTGCCATTTCATCATTAATATTAAAATGATACCTCAACAAGGCCTGCAAAATTGTTTAGTAATTTTCGACAATTTTGAAAATCGAGAATTGTATCGCACTCCTAGTCTATTTTAAAGATGATATAATAACTCATGAGGGAAGCAAATAACTTGAGTAACCAGGGATTATCTTCGTAGCACTTTCACTCTACAGAATATCAAGCAACCTCAGGGATGTCGTACAGCACGTACCAGAGAATGACAATAAGTAGCATAAAAATTTTTAATTCAAAATTTTAATTTCAAAAGCTGCATACACTCACAAATGCCGCACAAACAATTAGTTCTCTCACATTTTTACTTTTTTTTCATTTTTATTAAAAACTAAAATACACTACAACTTTCAACTTTTAAAAAAATTTTATGCTTTTGTAAAGAGCTATTTAACGTCAATAATAAAATTAGTTATTCATAAGAGCCATAGAAATATTATGATGAGAAAGTAAATATCTAAATAAAAGCTGCAATAATTCTGCTTAAAAAAAAGCCCAAATGTGTTTGTTCATCATCTAACAAACTCGTGGCCTCGTGTAAGCCAGCACGCAATTAACTGTAATGTATTTTGACCTTTGACTTAATGATGGATACTTTGCTTGAAACCAGTTTTATGTTATTACAATAAAAAAAGGTCTGCCTGCCCTCCTTAATTATTTTTGCCTTTCAATGCATGAATAAACCAGAAACAATTAGAAGGCAGTATTACTCGTGCGATTGACTTATGCCATTATATCTAAGCAACAGTTTTCAGAATTCCTTTTTTTGTGTGGCAAAAAAAATTAGTTTTTCATGTCGGTAGGAACGTTTAATTAATAAAACTACAATGAGGTTTTTATCGTTCTCAATTCAACTCTGAGAGTCAGCCGAACTTTTACATTGGCATTGCCATTCATGACTTTAATAAGAAATTAAATAAAATTAATGGGTTGTGTGAAAGTTGGATTGTCTCAAAGACCACCACAATGAATTGAGTTGAGAATGACAATAAGAGCTTAAATTTATTTTAAGATAAATGACTACTTAAGGTGCGTTCACACTTCTCCAAAAATTTTAATAAAAAACGTAATTGCAAACGTAAATACTAATGAAAAACTTTTTCTTTTACACTTTTTTTTATTAAAATAAAAAGTTTCATATATAACTAATACACAATGCCATAGAACACAGTATTATTTGAATTTCTTTAACTTAATAAGCCCGTATGTGAATAAAGAGGTTTTTCATTAGTATTTAGTGGTTACGTTTTATTGTTCAAATTTTTGCTCATGTGCGAACGTATCTTTAGTTTATAAAACATTTACTAAGTCCTAGTTTAAACTATGCCAGTCAAGGCGAATTCACATAAGGTGATCTTAATTCGCCAGCTGACATAAATTCCCTGCTGTCAAATGAACCAAAACGTTAAGAAATATTTTGACAGCAGGAAATTTTACACTAACAAATATACAAGGCGAATACGCAGAGTTGCAAATCAAGACCACCTTGCAGTCTTATTGCTAGGCTGATTAGTTTGTTAGGAGAGAGAGAGAGAGACGAGGGGAAAATAATCGTTTATGTTCCCCTAGTCTCTCTCCTAACAAATCAGCTTAGTAATAAGACTTGCATAGTGTCAACTAGGACTTATTAAATATTCACCCTTATTCTATTTGACGTCGGCAACATAACACGACGTCGCTTTTAATGTTGTTTATCAAATCGGTATTCCCGTAGATAGTATTGCCATTTATCGATGACTGTCAGCATATGTTTGGTATTCTGAAAGAAACATGGATGTTGATGTTGCCGTTCATTTTGTCGTCAGTGTTTTTGATGTCGTGTTCTGTTGTGTGCGTGCCTCAACGAATTTGAAAAATAATTTAAATGGAAAAGTGAAATATAAATAGATATAAAAAATTTACATATTTATTTGAAAAAAGTTCTTAAAAAAGTGAAAAATATAATATGGAAAAAATTAAAATTACCACACCCAACCAATTTGAAAAGCTTGTGGAAGAGTTGGAAAAGTCCTTCTTTTGCTAGAGGATTCCGCAGGGGCAGTATTCCTAATAATTTCAAGGTGCAGTGGGAAAGTGAGACTGCACTAAATTCCCTCGGTCCACCAATTAGAACTAGTGGTGGATGGCAAAATGTAAGGTAAATAGTGTGTTGGGAAAGTGTACTGTGTGATAAAATTTGAGTACCTTTGGAGGAAGCTCCAAGCTCCAATAAACGTTGATCTGATCCCTTTTGTTTCAAAAGTTAGGCTCTATTGTATCCAATACATTCCTAAATGATGTTTTGTTCATCCTAAAATATTTGTAAAACATTAAAAGGATGAACATTACCCATTATTTTCCAAAAACATGAGAGAACTTATCACTTACTTTTCTCCGTGTGTAACTGGCAAATGCATGACTTTTGTCTGAGAAATCTTATTTTCACTATTAATTTTTTTTTTTCATCGTCTCAATAGGAAAGAAAAACATTTTATTTTAATTTATTTACAAAGCTTTTACTTATACAAAAATACTTTTACCAAAAATAGTAAACAAAATGAACCAGCTGACTCAAATATTAGATATGTGTATTGTATTTATCGATAAATAGGCAACGTCGTCATAACACTGTTAGGGAATACAAAGTTAGCATTGATGTTGTGTTATATTGATGTTGTTTTAAAATTGATGACGATGTTGCCGACGCCAAATAGAATAAGGGTGATTATTTGATGTATAAATTTTATACGAACTGCTATCGTGTTATTTTATTATTTTTTCTTTTTATTTCTTTTTATTTTTTAATAATTAGTATTTGTTTTTTTCTTCTTTTTTTTAGCTACAAACGAATTTAAATCCTTTTAAAAAAAAAGCAAAACTGGTAATGTTCAGTAAAAATTTCGAACATAGTATTATATGTTCTTAAATATATCTAAGATGAAAGAAAAATCGCTGAGCATTAAAATATGAATTAAAATAATTCCACAAATTCCTAACTGGCCTGCAAATAAAAAAAGTGTATAACATAAATAAAATATATATGTAAGAATTTGCAAAACTAAAAAAATAAACAAATTCCAAAAAAAAAACTTTAACAAAAACAATATCTAAAATAAAAAATATAAAAACTAAATTTCACAAAAAGAACAAAAAAATTGCCAAGGCAACTAAAAAAACATCACGCTCTACGATTTAGTGTGATTTCTAAGGCAAATTTGTATAACAAATGTTTGTAGTGCTTGGTTTTTATTAGATGAAAAAAAAACACAATAAAAAAAAATATTATTTATCGAATAAGTAATATGAAACCATTGTTTACAAAACAAGTGCTTAACAGCAAAATCAAAGTAGAGTAATCATCGAGAGGCAAATAAAAAAAAAATTTATTAAAAATAAATTACAATAATATGATTTGCTGCAGTATCAACGACTAAAAATAAAATTGATTATGCAAAAAAATCTAACAACAACTACAACAACAGCAAACAACTTTTAACAAGGAAATACAAACGGATTAGTTTGGCACACTCGCGTATGCAGCGCAAGAAATCAGCTCAAAAATATTCCAACGAAGAGGAAAAGAAAGAAAAAACAACTGTTGGAATGGTAAATACTTTAAAGCTTCATAGTAGTTAATAATTTTTTTATGTAGAAATTTATAAAAAAGATTTTTTTTAATCAAATAATATTATAAGAAATAACTTTTAACAAGTAAGAGTGCTATATTCGGCTGTGCCGAATCTTATATACCCTTTACCAAACTGCTTTTATGTTATATAAAATTACATACATAAGCACTAACATAAAGTATAAACAAAAAGAAAAAAATAATTTGACCTGGTTACTTTTATGTACAAAAAAAAATATTTTCAAACCCTAGAATCATCATTTCAGATTTTTCTAATTCTGTATACCAATCTAGTAGTTCTTAAAAAAAAATATAGAAAGTGTGTTAAGTGAAAAAAGAAAAAAGGAAATTAAAAAAAATGTTTTATTTAGTTATTTTAATATCCAGAAAAAAAAAGTTCAAAGTTTCCAGCTCTGGAGCTGTTTTTATTTTTATAATTTTCGGCACCAAACCTTTCTTTCCAAAACTTAAAACATATACAATTTATAAAGGAAAAGAACAAAATTAATTAGACTTAGTTACTTTTATATATCACAAAAAGTGCAAGTTTCACAACTCTGGAATCATCCTTTTTTATTTTTCTGATTTCTTATACCAATCTTTTCATTTAAGAATGTAAGATATGTTTAATTTATAGAGAAAAAGGAAAAACTTGATATAGTAACTTACTTTTGTGTAAAAAAAGTTAAAGTGTTCCAACCCTGCAAATGTCTTTTTAATGTTTTTATTTTTTTTTAATTTGAAATATCAATATTATTCGTACTGAAGTATAAAATAAGTTTACTTAACAAAAAAATAAAAATTAGTTTTCTGTAGTTAATATTATATATCACAAAAAGTGTAGTTTTCCAACCGTGGAACCGTTCCTTTTAATTTTTCGGATTTCGAATACCAATCTGTTCCTTTTAAGAGTGTAAGATATGTTTAATTTATAGTAAAAAAATAAAAATTTGTTTAATAAGTTAATTTGTGTAAAAAAGAAGGCTTTCCAGCCCTGGAAACGTCGTTTTAGTTTTTTCAATATTTTTTTTTTTAATTTGAAATACCAAATTCATTCGTAAAATAAGTTAATTTAATTTAAAAAAATAAAAATTTGTTTACGGTACTTAATTTTTTATATCACAACAAATTTAAGTTTCCGAACCCTGGAATCATAACTTTTGATTTTTCGGATTTCAAACACCAATCTATTTTTTTAAAGAATACAAGATATATTTAATTTATAGAAAAAAGGAAAATTTTGTTTTAGTAAGTTAATTTTGTATAAAAAAATTTAAAGTTTTCCAACCCTGGAATACCGATTTTCTTCAAACTGAAGTATAGTTTATTTAATAAAAAAATAATAATAAAAATTAGTTTTCGGTAGTTACTTTACTATGGCAAAATAAAGTTCTGATATCTTCTGCTCGATTTTGCTGATTTTCAATACAAATCTTTTCCAGACTATTTCTATTCGAATTCTCTAGCTTTTCTAGGAGCTTCGGAAAACCGATTTCACGTACAGACAGACGGACAGACGGACATGGCTTATTCGTCCTCCCTATGCATAATGATCCAGAATATATATACATATATACTTTATGGCTAGTTTATTAATATTGTGGAAACTACAAACGGAATGACAAACCATTTTTTACCCTTTACCATTTTTTGTTAAAGGGTATAAAAATTAGTTTTTTGTGCATTTAGTCGTGTTAATCATTTATGAAATATGTATTCCGTTCAAAGGATTCACTAACGAAATTTCATATTGGTTAAGCAATTAAGAAGCAAAATCAATTCACTGGAGGTTAATTAAGGGGAAACTAATGTAGTACAAAATTTTGGTGGTGACTTCGCTTGCACACCAGTAATTGCACCAACACGCACACGTAAAGTGCGGACGGAGGAAAATATGCCAGACTTCACATGAAACAATGGCCTGATTGGAAGGCGAGTTCGGTGAACAGCTTATTTCACGTTTAGAACCGGTCAATTGGCCGCCTAGATCGTGCGATTTGACGCCTTTAGAAAATTTTTTGGGGAAATTGTCAAAGAAATATTTTGTAATATTTATTTAATAATATATTTTTTAAGTGCTTTCAGGCTTGTGTGTATTGTTTGGCCTTCAAGAGTTTTTCGTCCGTATAATCTTGCGGTTTTTTTGTGAAATTTCTTTAACAACCACGTTGCTACTTCCTATGTGAAGGCATACGTCGTGTACAGTCAGTCACAAAACTTTTTTAAAATACTGTTAATAACATCCTGGGCGTATGGTCTTGTTACTCCACCCATGTTTGTTCAACACCATATTATACAAATTTACTTTGTATAATATGTATCAATAAATAAATAAATAATTTTTTTTGGCATTTACATATAATATTGGTATATACATATGCACTACTATTATTTAAAGAACTCAAATGATATTATTTTTTTACTAATGTTCTTATAAAACGTTTTATTTAATCGATCTCATGAATTATAATTTTTTTTTGTTAAAATAATGAAATTAAAAATATTTTGTATTGTTTTGCACTGGGCGGAAATTTCCCGGGAAGCCGAAAAGTCGTTCCTGCTTTCTCGGGAAATGAAAAAGTCCGGGAAAAGAAAAACTCTAGTTTATACATATGTACATATGTATTTGATTATGGTGTACTTACACTTTGTTGTCGATAAAAAGTAGTAAGAATAGAGCTGAATAAGAACGTCCAAAAGGGGAAATTTTGTTTCTGTAATTAATTTCAAAAAAAGTTAATTGAAACTAAGTTTTGTAATTTTTCTTTACGGAAATCGGTACGTACCGGTATAGACATAAACGGTATTGTCGATACCGGTATTTTCTAACCGAAATGAGTTTCGGTATCGGTACGTAATTTTAACGGTATTTGAATCGGTATCGGTATTTTTACGATACCGTTTGCCAACCTTGATTTTTATACACATTTGTGTTAAGTTTCTGTTTTTTATTGTAAACTTCTGAATTTTTATACTCATTTTTTTGCGTTTCTGTTTTTATTAATAAATATTAAAAATTGGTACCGTCTGATCTAAAAAGTACATTTTATTTTCATAGTTGGTACAAAATCCAAGAAATCATTTTCCTTCCCTGCTACATAAGTACATACAATCGATTTTTTATTTAATTTGATTTATTATTTCGATGATGACGGTCAATACGGGGGTCATCATGACTTACATACATATATCTTGCCGTTTGTCGTGATACTTGTACACATTAGAATTAAGGTATGAGTAGTACCAGCATGCTTCAACACAAAGTTGTTTTTTCCAAATTGATTCTTTATAATAGTATTGGGGTAGTTAGAGAATGTTTTCTGTTTTTTTTTCTCTCTACTTTAAAATTCAATTAAATACAATTAATGTATAAATTTATGGCAAGTATTTAAAATTTTATTATGGTTGAACATGATAAATATGTATGTATATGTACGAGTATGTGGAATGAAAATTTATTAAGAAGTGAAAGGAGAAATTTATCAGGGTAATTAAAAAGAATTAACTTACACAAGGCGAAAAGAATTAAGACAGAGGAGGCTTAGGAAATTTGTTAAGTTTTTTTTCACTTCAATTAGTTTAATTAAAGTTTAATTATAAACTATAGCAAATTTTTCCCATAGTGCAAGGCCAAAGCTAATTATTAATATCACACTTTTTTTAGCTAAAACCCACCACAATTCTTTCGAAATATTCTTCAATTCTTTTTAGATTTTCTACATCTTTATTTGTTGTAATTTTTCAATTCATTGACAAAACCAACCTACTACATTTAACTAATTCCATATAAATACTCTCATATGTTTGTTTTTTATTGTTTGATTCATTTAGTAAATTTTTACCTAAAAAAAGATACAAAATGTGTTAAATTTTTTTTCTTTTTACAACTCATTAATTAAACTCTTATGACAAAAGATAAAAATTCTGAATGTAATTCAATAGATTGCTAACAAGCAACCCAACATCATCTTCCTTCGCTTCTTCATTTGACGTATCTTTTTTTTTCTTTTTTTATTTCTCCCAGCCAGCATTTGGATGATAATTTTTCGCAGTAATCTCTTATATGATTCTCCTCAGATCACTTTTGATTAGAGATGGGCGCGTGTCGAATTTTTCTAACACGACACGACACGAACACGAATACCAAGACGCTCATCCAGGGATGATAAAGTTGGTACAATTGTACTTTTTTTGCTACAATTCAAACCTTAAAAGTACTTTGGTACCCCCGTGACTCATTTGGTACTATTCGAAAAACTTGAGAGACTATCTCTTGTTTTTTTTTTCATACAATAAATAAATGTCGATCATTTAAGGTATATACAGTTTGACAGAAAAGTGGCGAAATGGATTTGTTGTTGAGAGCGACAAAATTCGCTCCTGAAAGTGTTAGTAGTATAGTACTTTTCTTATAAAAATATATTCCCAAAAGTAAATGGAAATTATGAAAGTATTATAAATAATGAATTTCAAACTATGAAAAATAAGTTACATGAGCTAATGTTTCTGTAGCTTTTAAAAGTTATCAGGAGATTATTGTAAATTCCACACTCATCAGCAAATGTGGAAAGAATCTTTTCATAATCAAAACGAGGACTCGAAAGTCTAATACAAATAAAAGACTTATTGAAAGGCCCTAACTCGTTTTTTTACGAAATTTTGTGTTTCAGTGATTCCAACGCACACACACACAAATACACCTCGTCACAAATTTATTGTAATAGTGTAAAAAATAATGCTTTTACAATCAGTTGTACAAAAATAGTACAGGAGTTTTTACCTTCTACTGTAAAATATCAATTATTTGAGTTATAGGGCCTTTCTACATGATAGCAGCAATATGTATCTACTACCTCTTCCAATATGTCGAAAGAAAAGCTTTGCGAAAGAAGACTAGTATCTCGAATTCTAATAAATTTTCATTTTTCAGTTAATGATGCAGATAAACCTCATATCGTTCTTTTATTTTACTTTTTTAAACAAACACATAATTTTCTTATTTCACTTAAGTTGTGTGTAAATTAAAAACTTTAAACTTGTGTTCTGGAAAACTTGTTTTTCGAGTTATGTCATTATTGGAGTAAATGAGCGATATGTTTTAAAATGTAATAAAAAAAACTTAAAACAAAAAACCGAGTTTAGTACTATTGGGGTAGAAAAAGTACAATTTTAAAACCTTATTGGTACGAAATTAGTTTTCTCATTTATCATCCCTGCGCTCTACACGTACGAAACACGCACGCGAAAATGTTCATCAAAACGATACTGCACAACACGCACGATCAGATCAGAAAATTTTATGGATTTTACTCAAGAGTCGCTTTTCAAAATATGGCACCGAGTTTACACTGCCAGCTGATACTATCTGCCAACGCAGCAGAACTTTAAGCTTCAGAGGCCCACACAATATCAACAAATATGCTGTACCTGGATTCTGTAACTTTTTGCGAACCGAAAATCGGAATATTTATATTACGATTATATTATTTATATCACATTATTTAATAATGTGATTCCCTAATTTCTTTTTTACGATAGTCTCCAGCTTTATCTTACTAACCATTTAATTCAATATTATATGGTATCTCTTTATAGAAAATGTGAAAATAAGCAAAAAGTACAAAGAATAATAAAAAAAACTCACATGAATTTGATCTTGTGATTTAATTTTATTTTTATCCAAACGACAGCGAATATCGTTAAAGTAAGTTACTGAATAGCAAAGTCGATAAAATTTCGTTATATTTATTGTAGCGATACTATTATCGTAATAAAAGTTACTGAATCCAGGTACTGGTGTTGTGTGTTTGACGATACAAAATATAACATTTTTTTCTCTACTGGAAATTCATTCATACATATTTTATATCTAAAATCATTTCGTGTTTTTCGTGTAAATTTTGCTCAACACGAAACGAACCGATCACGCACGAAATCGGATTTTTTGTCACAAATACTTCGTGATGTGCACGACACGCGCCCATCTCTGGTTTTTATGTTTAAAAACTGTTTTGTCACTGGGGTGATTGAAAAAGGATTCCCTTATGATTCATCTATATCAAATAATGATTTCTTGAAAATAAAGGAACGAAATGTAAAGAAACCGCAAAAAGGTGATATCGTCGGCTTAGAGTGTAAACCTGCTAAATCCACATTTTAATGCCGTTCGAAAGAGAAAGTGGCGCCTCATCGACTTGCTTAAATATTTATTTTAATTGGAAGCTCTATGGGCTAATTTCTTAAGCTTTGCATAGAAGCATAGAAACCGTTAACAGTTTTTAGTCCCTACTGTAAAATTTGCTGGAAGTGAGTTAGCAGTAGTGATGAGCGATAGCGTGATTTTTTAATAATGTTGCTCCTTGTGAACGTGATTTCTTAATCGCTGTTCTTTTAAACTGTGACTGTGATCACAGTTTAGCAGTATTTTGTTTGTAGCAGTTCTGTTATTTTGAGAAAATCTAATAAGAAGAGCAGCAGTGAAATTAAACAGTGACTGTGATCACGGTTTAATACATTTCAACTCTTCTGCTTTAAAAGTATTTATTAATATTGGTGTTTTGATAAATACTAATAAGAAGAGCAGCAAGAACAAGCAATCAGCGTTGCCACGACCAAAAAAAATTTGTAACCAAAATACAAAAAAAAAAGTAACCAGATGCAAAAAAAGTAACCAAAATTTTTATGTATTTAAAATACTGTTTTATTTGTACTTCAGTTGAAAAATATACATACATATATTAATATATCTGTATATATAAAATCGTAGTGTGAGTTTGTTCCTAACGCATGATCTCTGGAACTATAACAGCTGCGGAGCCGAAATTGTCAACACAGGTTCGGGTTAATACCCGGCAGGTTTTTGTTTTGTTTTTGACCCAACAAGTAACCACTGTGTGGAGTAATTTGTAGTTAGAAAAATATAACACAATTGAGGGTAATACAATGTTTGCCCGGCTCAGCTAGTATTATTATAAAATCATATAACATAAATGAACCATTACATTTAAATTTTTAGTTCACTTTTATAAGTATATCTTATTAATTATGATAACAATCAATAAAATCAATTTTGTAAAAAAATACTTCAGGTAATATTGTTAGAAATTCCAAACCAAAAATATTTTTAGTAACAAAAAAATAATAGCGGAGTTCGATGTTTGATGCAAATTGTCTTGCGTAAGTGCAAATGCAAAATATCGTAGCTTTTCTTTGGATTGTGTGTGTATTATGTTGTTGGATTTGAAAGAAAAGCTACGATATTTTGCATTTGCACTTACACAAGACAATTTGCAACCAAACATCAAACTCCGCTAATATGTAATTTAATTACATTCGTTATAAAAACACAAGACTGTATAGATAAAGTATTAAATTTGTTAATATTAAAACAAATCTTTGACAGACCAAACCTGATTGGAATTGTTTCGATTGACGCACAATTCTTTAGATTGCATTATTGAGTTGTATGTTTTGAAACGGCGCCCCAAAAATTCAACTATGTACATATCAGCACTTCTAATTTAAAAATTAGCAGCGGCTGTTAGCCGACTCACAGCCAATCGGCTTCGTTCCCTGCTTGTTTCGTTCTCAAACTTATATTTGACAGCGCATAGAGAAAGGGACCTAAGGGTAAAAAAAAATCAATTTTCACTCTTTTTTTTTTATATTATGTAGACAACATCTGAGCATCGAATGAGACCGCTACCATGCCCCAAAAGTGTTTCCTCCCAGAGATATGCGCGTTTTATGATGTTATGGTACACCAAAGATACACGTATTTAAATCTTTAAAATGGCTCTCCTGAACAAAACCGGTTTTTACGCTTAGGTCCCTTTCTATTTTGCGCGTCACATATATAAAAAAATGTAGCTTTTCTTTCAAATCCAACAACAAAATACACACACACAATCCAAAGAAAAGCTACGGTGTTTTGCATTTGCACTTACGCAAGACAATTTGCATCAAACATCGAACTCCGCTATTGTGTTTGACGTTTAAATATTTTGCAACCAAAAAAGTAACCAAAATGGAAAAAAAGTATACAAGTACACATTGGGAAAAAAAGTAACCAATTTTGGTTACAATTAACCAAAACGGCAACGCTGCAAGCAATTAGCAATCAACCCCGTTCAAATATTGAGAATAAATAAAAAAATATATATAAGAGGCAGAGAGACAATAAAATTGCAAATATAAAAATGTAAGTTGTACATAGTTGCCAGAAAAGATGATTTGACGCTATTTGACGATTTTTTTCTTGACAGAAGCTGAAGGTATAAAAAAAAATTAATGTGGTAGCTTTATTTATTATAAAGTAAGCATGCAAGAACAATCACACATTTGTATGAAAAAACTATATTTTAAAAACCTGTTACTTGATAAATTCAGTCACAGTTGTGATTTGTGATTTTTCAATCGCTGTGAAAAAGTAACAGGTTTCTAAATATCGCTCAACTCTAGTTATCAGGTTAACATTCCAGGCCAGGGAAGAAAAATGACTTCTCGGATTTTATACCAACTATGAAAATAAAATGTACTTTTTAGACCATGATGGTACCAATTTTTAATATTAATTAATAAAAACAGAAACGTAAAAAAAATTAGTATAAAAATACAGAAGTTTACAATAAAAAACAGGGTTCAAATCGTTACATACGTGATCGTATCGGCAATCGTACGAAAACAAATTAAGTCATACGTCAATCGTATAAACTGAATGGGATTTCAATACTTTCACGTATGTCATAATCCGAAAATGGTGTTTTTACGTGACGAGTTGTACGTTCACGGATGTGACAATTTGCCCCCAGAAACTTAACACAAAAAAACTTTAAATATTACATTCATAAAGGTACATACATACGTAGATTCGACTATTATATTAGAGATTAAAACAAAACACACACAAAAAAATTCAAGAGAACATAGATAGGCAAAATGAATGTTACTATATAGTGAAACATTGACATTTTTAAATTGTACCACGTAACTCGCGGTAGTACCACGGTACCAACAAGGTCAAAAATGTACCATAAAAAGTAAAATTGTACCATGATTTCCAACCGTGCTCCAAGCCGACAATATAATGATTTAATATCACCAGAAAATTACTAAAAAATAAAACAGCAAATCGTATTATAAATTATTCATTGGTATGATTCCTCTGTAGGGTATTATTTTCTCACAACGGGAGTATCATTTATGCTCGAAAAATACGCTCACATGCGGTAATTTTTCCCGTCATGCTGATTCGGAAAATATCCTATTATGATACAAAATGCTAGCTGGGATAAAGAAAATAAACGTGATGGATGTTATCTTGTTTTTGTACAAGTTAAATACTTTATTAAAGATAAATTTTTATGAAACCCACGCTCTTCCATGTAATTTTTATTATTATGCATCAGAATTAAAGTGGATTTAATTGAATGAATGTAGGCAATCGAATGTCATAAACAGTAGTTTAAAATCCATACAAAATGCGATTAAAAATATCGTTTGCATAGTAGGTACTGTGTGGCAATAAAGGAAAAAGTGCTTAAGTCGTATAGTATTTCATATTTTGCACTAGAGCACTTTTAAGCTTTCAAGTCGATTTTCACAAATTTGTTACTGTTACAGTTAAATTTGGTAAATCGCTAATCACTTCAATTTTTTTTACAAAAACATAGTTCTACATACTATAAATAAGACATTCAATTTAAAATATATGTATTAAACAAATAAGCTAAATTAAGCTTTTATTCTAAGTCCCAAACCACACTGTGCAAGTCTTATTGCTAAGCTGAGAAAGAGAGAGAGAGAGAGAGACGAGGGGAACAGCAACGTTTCTTTTCCCCCCGTCTCTCTCAGCTAATAAACTAATCAGCTTAGCAATAAGACTTGCATTGTGTAAATAGGGACTAAGTGAGATAATAAGTCTAAAAAATATAAGCAACAAGTTATTGAGCTATAGCTTCCTGAAAAGTCTTTTAAAATTCTTGAGATTTTGCTTAAAGGTACTTTTGAATATAAATATTATAGGGGTGCCGTTAACCCAAAAAATCAGCTTAACTCGACTTGAGCGCTTTTTGCTTTTTGCCACAATTTTTTTTTTAAACATGATGCTTAAAACATCTTTAAGATAAATTAAAAAAAAATCAAAAACTTTAATTCTTTATTTTGCCCGAAAAAAAAAGAAACATGAAAAAGGTTTATTCAAAAATTATGCAGTCACTTTTGTTTTATAAAATTAAAATTTATGTATATTTTATGATAATTTTTTGAAATAAAACAAATAGTTTGGGTAATACATACATACATACTAGAGAGCTGTGTAAACAGTCTTTAAATGTAAATACGTCATGATTTTTAAATGTATTCACATCGCATGTATTATACTAAACCAATAATAAATGCTGTCGTACTATAATCGAAGCACAATGGATGTATTGGTGTACGTATATATCAGTGTTAACAAGCGATGTCGCCAAGGCTGTTTGTTTGTAACAAACACTCAAAAGAAGTACTGTTGATTAGTGTATGCTTGTTATTTTTCATATTGTACGTTTGAGTGTGTGTGTGTGTGTAATATGTAGATGGTAAGCTATTATGTGATTAACCGCATACAACTAATGTTAATGCATGTGTGTGCCTTTGCATGTGCGCAGAAAAATAAAAGATCATACACACATACATGCATGACGTTTGTACACGCGCTTATGTGTAGAAAGAAGCTAGTATCACAAACTCTTCCGTCACGAAGTGTTTTCTTCTTCACTCTTATACCTACAATACTCAAATAAATTTCTTGCAAACAGTGTTGTTAATGTTTGTTTTAGAATATTTCGCTGTAGCAAAGCATTTGAAAAATCCCTCATGTCTTAAAAGTTCTTATAAGATATCTTGTGCAGGAGACTAATACAAACATATGATTTTTTTTTATTTCACTTTTGCTAAATAAACTTAAGTTCCGTGACATCAAACTATTATGAATTTTTTTTCTTCTAAATTTAGCGCCGCATAAAACAAGGTCATTACAGAGAATTTTGTTTTTTTTTTTTTTTTGTTATTTAAATTCAGCGTAGATTAAGAAAAAATTTGTTATATTTTAACCCTTAAATGCATTTAAACATTTGACTAATTATAATCTTTGGCTTGTTGTTACATTGCGGTCTATTGAAAATGAAACGTCTTATTGGAACACCCTGTATCCTTTAAGTGACACTCAGACTATTATACATGTATAAAGACTTTCACCACACTTGTTTAAGGCATTTGTTTCGACTTTCAAAATATCTAACTTAAAGTGAAATCTTCTGTTCATATCATTACATTAAAAATACAAGTATAAAGCAAACAGCTGTTGAGGATTAACATGCCTACATCCATCGTTGACTTCCGGCGGCATAACAGTTTCATGCAAGCTGTGGTCGTGCCGTGCCGGCCTTTGAAAATAGACGGCGGTTAAAATAGTTTTAAAAATTTCAAAAAGGGGCACAAAAAGGGGATTTTCAAAAAAAAGGGCAACTTTAAAATCAAAGCAAATTAAAGAAACAGACATATTTATTAACTTATTTTTATAAAAAAATTATAAAAACAAATTTCTCATGTATAAAAAGTACACAAACATTAATTTTATGAGAACTCTTATAAGTTTATTCGTACGTTTTATTTGTAAGTAAAAGTTCTAACTTGTGGCAGAATTAGGTTTTACTTTCTGTTCTGTTACGAATCAGCTGACTCCTTTTTGCTTTTGGAAATCTTACACAAGTCGTTAGTTTTTCTGTTTCGTTCTGTTCTGTTACGGTTCAACCTGTGAAAATCCAAAAAATTTCAAGTAATTCTAAGTGACAGCATAAATAAAATTAAAATTGTGACTATGCTTTTAAAATTTAAAAAATTTAATTTTTGTCAGAAAAACATAAAATTATTTTGAAACATAAAAATGGTCGAAGGCATCACTTCAGTGGAACACTGTGGCCGTTCTGCTGAGAAACTGGTGATAAGTTATAACATAAAATGTAACTATTAAAATTTAGAAACAGAACGGCACAGCACAGAACATCAACAGAAAGTAAAGAATAATGAAGTCTTTACTAACTCACGTGAACAATTACTGATTACTGGGGATGAGAATAAAAATAATGAAAAATAAATTTTTAATTTTAAAATTGTTTATTTGACGACTGTGAATATATTTCTAAAATACCGGCTAGTTGAGTATTTGCAAATATAGTTATTATTCACAAATTAGACGAGTACAAACTAAAGTCCTGCACAAGACCATTTATAAGACCTTTCAAGACACGAGAGTTTTTTCAAATGCTTTACTACAGCGAAATATTCTAAAACAAACGCTAAACAACACTATTGTTAACACATTTGTTTCAGTTGTTTTAAATAAAATCTTGTTTAATGTGGTAGAATCTGTACGAATTGTACATTTATTGTCAAAATAAAAACCGAAAGTTGACTTTGAACAAAAAGGGGCGAAAAGGGGCACAAAATAATGCAAATGATACTAAAAGGGGATTTAAAAGTAAGTGGCATAAAATGTGGCAAGGCAGTTGAAAAAGGGGCAAAATGTGACTTTAGTCGCACAACGGTAACGCTGGTTAAATAAGATAAAGAAAAAGAAAATACGATAATTTCCTTAATTTTACGAAAAATTATTCAATACGGTAAGCATATTTAACCCTAGAAAGATAATCTGCGTATAATTTACGCATACCCTTTCAATATATTGTTATTTCTGTTTATTTACAATGAATTCGCATTTGTACTCTTTAGACATCTCCGTCGTTAATGATACCTTTAATGAGACCCAAACGTCGTGGCGGTTAGTATTTAAATTTTTGAAATATAAGCGGTATGTGAGTCAAAATTACGCATGATTATCTTTAGAGTGACTTTCAAGTTTATTATTATTTTTATGAACATTCGTGTTGTTTGTTTTTTTTTTTTTTGATAACCACTTATTGTGCATAAATTGTGAAATTTTATGTAGAAGCTTTTAATTTGTCGATAGGCTGACTCTAAAAAAATTAACAAAAAACAGAAACACACACAGGTGCCCCTGAGGTTGTGGGTTCGGTTCCTTCCCACCATAGACCCTGGGTGTTTTTCGCAGAGAAGCTAATCGCTTTGCCGGTTGTGTTTGTGTGTTTTGAAAAAAATTGGAAAGGCGAGTACATACACGAAGTTAATATAGAGCAACCAGCTTCTTCATCAGCATCTCTCTGTCACAGAGGGCTAAAAGAGGAAATAATAAACATTGTTTGTTGACACCAAAATCACGTAGACGCGATCGAGTGCCAGCATTTAATATTTTGTTAGATCTCAAAGGGGTGCTACACGAATGTGTTGCAATCTGCATGATCCCTTTTCATCCTTAAACAAGTTTTTGGTTGATGAGATAATTACGAATATCGTAAAATGGACTAATGCCGAGATATCTTTGAAAAGACGTAAGTCTATGACCAGCGCTGTATTTCGGGATACGTGCGAAATTAAAATTTGCTCTTTAATTGTTAATCTATAACCAGCGATGTATTTTGGAATACGTGCGAAGTTAAAATTTGTGCTTTAATTGGTAATGACAGCAGTGGGAAAGGTCTTGATAATATTGACATCTGCCCAAGTCGTATCTGACTAATTTTAAAAAATCTTTATACATATATTTTATAAAAAATAATTTGTTTATTTAGTATATTCATTGAAATTAATGCCTATAAATCCAAAAACGGGTGACAAGTTTTCAAAGATATATGATCCCTAAATTTTTTAAATTACTGAAGTTGTTCTTTTGTTTTTGTTTTTTCTGATAATAAAAATACATTTACATATTTAAAACTAGGCTATTTTTACTGCAGTTATATAGAAAAACGTAATCAACATAAAGGTAATTTTAAATTAATCAACAAAATGCTACAATTTAGCTTTCCAAAAAGTATGCGTAAATTTTACGCATGATTATCTTTAACGGATGTCAGAACATGATTACCTATCTAGGGTTAATATTTATAGCCGTTTTAAGGCATAGACATACATATTAGAGTGCTGCGTAAACAGTCTTGAAATGTTAATACGTCTTGTTTTTTAAATGTATTCTCTTGGCATGTATTATACTAAACCAATAATAAATGCTGTCGTTTAATAAGCAAAGCACGGTGGATCTTGCCCATAGTGTTGTTTAGTGTTTGTTTTAGAAGATTTCGCTGTAGTTGGGCATTTGAAAAATCCCTCATGCATTAAAAGTTCTTGTAAGTGGTATTTTGCAGGGGTCTAATAGATATACCATAAACGACGGCACGTCATCGGCGTCGAAACAGACGACTTGCTAGTTTGTTTAGTAGTACTTGTTATTGTAATAATGCAACTCGTTTAGAAAATTTTCAAAAAATTGTCAAGTATTATGGGATGTCAAATTTTTATCGTATTATTTACCATTCGTTATGACAATATCGCACTTGCATGTATTATTTGAATTTTGGACATGTATTAATACAAAGTATAATAGTCTGAACTGAATAATATTTATTATTAGCCTTTCAAAAATTTTGAGCAGTAACATTTTTTTGTATTATTACTTTTTCTTTCAATAACAACCATTCTCTTCAGTTGGAGTCGTGTGTATTTAACTAAAATTTCCAGTTTAACTTTAGCCAAAAACTAGTGAAATAAATAAATAAAGCCTTAGGCTTCTAATAGTTATAAATCAAAAATACAAACTCGTATATTTTAAACATATGTACATAAAAGTATAAACATATATTCATATGAATGCAAATAATGGCATTGATAATACCAAGGTCACTGAATAATTCTTTTTTACACCAGGCACATATTTCTATACTTTTTCACATATGTATACAGTCGACTCTTGATAGTTTGAAACTCGTTAATTTGAATCTCGCGGTAATTTGAACTGTTTTCCCAGTCCCTTGAAAACACTCAATAAATTGAAAAATATCTATGTGCTAATTCATACAGTGAAATTTATGACCAGGGTGACCGATAACATTTTTCAAAAAGTGGCGCCAAATATCAAAAAAAGGGGCAAAATTAAAAAAAAAACTAGAAAACTGCACTAAACTTTTTATTTTTAATGTATTTTCATATAACTCACCCTAAATAAAGGGGGTCAAGAAGTGGCAAGGCAATCGAAAAAGGGGAAACGCAGTCGAAAAAGTGGCAAATTGCCACTTTAGTCGGTCAAACGGTCACGCTGTTTATGACGTCTATTTTTCTTAATTCTCTTTTGAAGTTGCTACCAAAAATTCCTTGCATTCATACGATGTTTTTTTTAGGACGTCTAATTTTACTTCTCTCCACTCATATAGCCAATAAGCTAGAAGAGTAACAGCGTTGTCAACTCGGTGCTATTCGCACCGTTTTTAGTGCTTTTTGAAATGCTCGACGCGACAAATTTTGAAGTTAGTGCTCAGTGCTTTTTTGAATTAATTTTCGGTGCTTTTTGTTTCGACGCGGTGGCACTAAGCCAAAAATTCAAAGGAAAATTTCCTTACATATTTTTTTTCGAGGATGTCTTTCATTCAAAAACATAAGCTCTGAAGTTAAATGGAGCATCTCAAAAAAATCTACTAAAATTTTAAAAGGCTTGGTTTAATAAATACGTGTCATATTACCATCAAACCTTAACATTTTAAGCATAATTAATGTAAACAGTGTTTTGCTATACAACAAAGAAGACATAATTCAAGTATTTACTCAAATATAGTCTAATAGCGAAATTTTGTCTAGTATAGACAATGGGTGGAGAAAGATTGATTCACTTAATGCAATGGGAAAAATATTGAGTTCACTATTGAGAGATTCAGTTGATATGAACTCGTTTGAATCATTATCAAAACTTGCATTCCCATCAAACTTCTGTTACTTCCATATTGAAACGCAGAAGTCACCATTTTTATTTCGATAAAAATTTATTATCTTTGTCACATATCAGGCGAGAGAATATTTCCACATAATTTAATAAAAACCAAATTTTGTAAGCCTTGATTTCCAAATATTTTCAACTGCTAAGCCCATCGAGCTCGAAATGTACGAGTAATCGGCTCTTAACTTCAGAACGACTTGTGGATTACTGCCAATTTGACTAAACTCGAGAGATTCGTTTGTTCATTGACGGAAAAAAATTAAAAATTTTTTATAATAATTTGAATAAATACATTTTATTAAAAATAAAATGTGTTTCGGATGCCTCAAATTTGTACAATTTATGTACATGTTGTTGGTTGGTTATTGGTTTGCGGCACAGAATATTCAAAATACATTATGTCTGCAGCAAATCAATAACCAAACGATGTGTAAAATTTTTTTAAATAATATAATAAAATTTTAAATTTAGTGCTTTTTTACTTAAATTACACGCTTTTTCCTTGGTTTCGGTGCTTTTTGAAATTTGAAAGTTGACAACGCTGAAGAGTAACAATAAAAAATAACAATAAGATGGAAGAGTAACATTGAAACGTAACAACAATAACAAGAAGAGCAATGTAAAGAGAAATATGAATAAAACCATGGAAAACAGAAATCGAGTCATTTTTTCTACACCACTATCTTCTCTACCCCGTTCGCTAACAAACACCTAATTCACACGAAGACTTTTATGAAGTCTATATTTCGACGTCACTTTTTGTTTGACATCGAACGGGGGGGTAGAGAAGAAAGAGGTGTAGAAAAAATTACTCGATTTCTGTTTTCCATGGTTTTATTCCATGGGTGAACATCATGTAGCAAATTTTTGCAAATCGAATTCACACGTATTCTTATTCTCTTTCATTTAGTCTTATCTGAGATACATTTTTGGTTATCTTTTTACTCATTTTTCTCAAACGCACTGCGAGAAATTTACTGTTTATGCTGTTTATGTTAAAAAATGCTTTTGCTTACGTGAAAATTAAAAATTATTTTCTCTTACAAATTGGTTTTTAGTAGTTTTAAACTCAGAATTTAAGTGAATAATAATGTTTATTTATTACTTTTTGTTGAAACGGTTTTCTGGAAAAAAATTCTTTCATAAAAAAAATCATATAAGAATTACTTTTATTAATTTTTTCTGCCTGTGTGTTTATCTTTTTCGCTCACTTACACAGCCTTAAATTTATCTTGGTCATCCATGTTTTATTCATACTTCTCTTTACATTGCTCTTGTTGTTATTGTTGTTACGTTTCAATGTTACTCTTCCATCTTATTGTTATTTTTTATTGTTACTCTTCTAGCTTATTGGCTATATGAGTGGAGAGAAGTAAAATTAGACGTCCTAAAAAAAACATCGTATGAATGCAAGGAATTTTTGGTAGCAACTTCAAAAGAGAATTAAGATAAATAGACGTCCTAAATTTCACCGTGTGAATTAGCACAAACAAAAAGTGACGTCGAAAAATAGACTTCATAAAAGTCTTCATGTGAATTAGGCGTGTGTAATTTGGTCCCCTCAATAATTTGAAATTATTTGAATAATTTGAATTATTTTAATTGCTGTGCTTTATGCAAAATATAAAATAAATAAAACAACCATTTATTTTAGTTTTTTGCGATGTGATACAAAAAATGACATCTTGCTCGCCAACGTTCTATAATTTGAAGTTCGTTTATTCTACACTCTTTAATTTGAACTCCTTATGTGATTTTGTTTCTGTTTATGAAAGAAATTTAAATCGTTTGCATTAGTTTCTATGCCACGATTTTAGTATACACCACTACATGGACAAAATTTTAAATTTTAAATAAACTCTTGTTAATTTGAATTTTTACTATCTCTCTTTCGATATTTTAAAGTCTCGTTAAAAGGAAAACTGGATTATTTGATTTTTTTTCTCTGGTAGAGCTGGCAAACTATCGATAGTACTATTGATAGTATCGATGGTTTTGTTTTTATTAGACTATCGATAGTTTTTTTTCGATAGCGATACTATCGTTGAAAAAAATTATTACCAAATGGTCAACAAACCCGATAAAATTTAACATATTAGTTGTATTCTATGGAGAATACATAAATACATATCGCTCTATTAATAAAATAACGTCATAATAACGCGCTAGCATATTGATTGAAATATACAAAATTTTGTGAGCGAAACATTTTGTTCCATTCTGAATCTTACTGAATATTTTGATAACAAATTATCGCTAACATATCTGAATTGGCTATTAAAACAAACAAACACCTTAAATGCAAACATATGTAACTACACTTTTATATTTTTTTACAGTAGAAACAATAAAACGTTAAAAAATCAATAATAATAAAGTATTCTTGTAAATTTTCTTCGAAATTTACTTGTAGTATGGATGCTTATATTTTTTTAACCATTTATTTCCTTTTTATGTAGTATATTTAAACTTTTATGTTAGTTACATTCCTTTCAATATAAAATAGATGCATTCGTAATTACGTCCATTTGAATTTCTTTAAAAAAAATCGTCATTTTTCATAGCAGAGGTCTAAATATTTGCGTGAACATGTAGTTTGATAAAATGAACCATAATCAATCAAAAACTCGATTTCGAATTTTTTGTGTAGTTACGTTCGTTTGCATTTACGGTGACGATATGTAGGTATGTTTTTGTAAACAACAAAACAAAAAAAGATACATATATGTCTAAAATTGAAAAATTAGAATAAAATTAAACATAAAATTAATTAGTTATTAATAAAAAATTTGTTGTGTAAACCATTTGTAAACCAAAATTATTTTTTCTAAATAAGGCAGTTATAATTTTTATCTAATTTTTTAACCATATCCATATATCAGCAGTTAAAACGACTGTTCGTGTTGCCGTGTGAACATAGTCGGGGCTATCATGAATAAAATTCCGCGTGAAATTTTTCCCTTTTCCAATTAGAATTTTTGTTTTCCCTATTACTTGCTATTAGTTGGAATTATTCCCCGTGAAAATTTTCACGGGGAATAAGTAAAATATGTCGATACTATCGATAGTTATCGATAGTTTTCCAACAAACTATCGAAAATATCGAATGGCGTGACTATCGATAGTTTGCCAGCTCTATTCTCTGGTTCCTTCAGTTTCAAATTATCAAGAGTCGACTGTACGTATTTACGTGTTGGTTTTTTTATTCTTCAAGCCCAGTAGTCGCGCTCTAAAGCATTGCGTCATACAATTTTTTATAATAGAACTTAACGTACGACATACAAAATAATAAAAAATAAAAAATAATAATAAATGTACTTTGATAAATTATAGTTCAATTTAATTGACTTTAAGCAATTAGATGTAATGACGGTTGTTAAATGTGAAACAAGAGCAAACTGAATGTGTATTGTATCTATGCATCTACATATAAGGGGTGTAAAACTATCGATGGCACTATCGATACTATCGATAGTTAATTTTTTTTGTGACTATCGATGTTTTAATTCTGCCATCGATTAAAACTTGAAAACAATCGATATTTTCTAGTCACTATCGATAGTAAATGATACACCACTAAAAACAAAATATGTGAATATATTGCTTTTCATAAACAAAAATAACTGAATGACGGGAAAAATTCTTCCTCTGATCTCAGTTATTTTTCAAACATTTATTTTTGTTTTGTTATTTATTAAACTGAAAAATAAAGTTTTATTTTATTTTGTGTTGTTTCGTTTAAAAATATTTTGTTTGGAATATTTACAATTTACGAGAACCATACAACTTCGATACTATCACGATAGTATCGTCGATATATCGATAGTTTTTTAACTTTCGATAGTCTGGAATTGATATATCGATAGATATTTTTAAACTATCGAAAACTTTCGATAGTGATACTATCGATAGTTTCCCACCTCTACTACATATGTATGTACAAATGTAAATGGAAGGGACATGGGTGGAATACCAATCGAACACTGAAAGATAAAAATAACAAAAGTGGGCATGCACTTATATTATTGAAACATAATCATAGGCGTAGCTAGGCCTTTCTGGGGGGGGGCAATGCCCCCCCTCGACCTGATATTGCCCACTCCCCCCCAGGATTTATTACAAATTCTTTTTAAAACATATTCTTTTGCCTGTAATATTAAAAAATTCTATTTTTTATTTATTTTAAAATTACTCATGAAAATCACCAGTAATTTTTATACAAACTTTTCGAATATTCGCTAAATATGCATACATTTATTAGATAACAAATACCCAAAAAACTATAAGTTTACAGCACTTCAAAACATCACAAATAGTAAACTCCATGTGAATTTGAAATGCATGTGTGTAGATATGTATGTGTGTATGTAGCTTTCAACAAATTCTTAATAAAATTGTATTAGTGTACGTAGTTAGTAGCAAGACAAGTTGTTCTTAAGATTTTCTACTGTCAAATTGTTTGTAACAATAGCCACCAATTTTTATTTAGAGTAAAATTAAAAAAATAGCGAAAAATTATGATCTGCAAATACCTTGTATATATTCATATACTATATATACTCGTACACACATGTACATATGTATGTATGTATGCATATTTACGGTTCAATCGAGGGCTGCCAGATAAAATGATGGAAAAATCACCGAAATCCCGATAAAATATAAAATAATCGTCATTTCATGTCCGAAAAATCGTCAGAAAATCGAACAAATCAAAATTTCCTCTGTAAACATGTATTAGATTCTAAGCCTACTACGCTTATATTTCTTTTGTGATTTTCAAAAAATATTATTATTTGTGAATCCTCAAATAGTTCTTGAAAGTCTGAGCATAAGATACGAGGTTTATGACTATTCAAAATATATGTGGTTGAAGTCTACTGATGATTTGTTACAGCAACAATGAATTATATAGACAACGCTGAACCACCAGCAAATAAATTTCGGGTTTAGTTTATTATTATTAGATTATTATTATTATTATTATTTAGTTTTTTTCTAATACATATTTTACTTTTTGTCTATATATTGTTTTTGTTTTGAATGTTTTGTTTTCCTAGTTTTAATTATAACTTAATTTTTGTTATTGAAACTGAACTGTTAATTTATGTTTTAACTTAAATAAAAAAAAATCTGTATAAAATTTTTTAAACGCACTAATCCAAACCAATATTTTACTTATTAATATTTTACTTATTAAGTAAAATATATTTTTTTAATTTCCAATTTCAATGTATTTTTGATAACAAATATATATTTAACTTAATAAGTAAAATATTAATTTGGGATTATTAGTAAGTTTAAAAAATTTTAAGCTTAAATTTTAACAATTCCCATAAAAAACACTAATTAAAAAAAATTGTGTTTGCACCCCCCCCCCCCCCAGAAAAAATGTCTAGCTACGCCAATGAACATAATACATAATTACTATATTTACCTACAATTGAACATGAAAAGTTATTATAATTTTTGTTTTAAAATTTTTTAGTTATGGTGGTTTCGTTTGAAATAAAATTCAGATAAGACGACCAACAACTACTCGTACATACAGATGTAGGATTTTAAAAACATTTTTATTAAAAATAAGAATAATGTCCTGCCCCACGATGTCGACATCGTTCGACTTGTCGCACCTTATATTCAATACAAAAACAAATTTTAAAATTTCTGTTGTCGTTTCCAATATATGTAACTGTGCTACGAGTCGAACGTTGGTGAAAATAATAATTTCCCATTTCATTTAAAACAAACAAAAAAATCTCAGCAATATTAATTAAATACAAAAAGAAAAATAAAAATTCCAAGTTGGTTACATACCCACATACAAAAACATTTTTATAAAATTTTTTTCACCGCCCTAACAAGGTCCACGTTACCTCTAGAATAGCCCCAGACCAAAGGTGGAAGTACATAACGCGCGTTCAATGCGCTAATGCGATACACGCGGCTGTCAAAAAAGTTGAAATAGTGAGTTTTCATAAGGCAAGTTGCATAGAGCAGTTCGCGAGGCGCGTACCTCGCAAAAAGTTGAATATTCTTTAACTTTCACGCGTTGTATACAAAATGACAGCTAGTGTAGGCAGATTCATAAGCTAACATACACAAAAATTATTAGAAACTAATTTTTTTTATAAACAATCGATAAAAAAATGCATTAAATATTTAAAGAAAAATAAAACGTAAATGCAAATCAAAAAATAGCCGACAAAGGCTTTAAATTTTACAACTAAAAAAACCTCAAAAGCGTGTTGTGTAACATTCCATTTGTATAGCGTTAAACGTTTAACAAGCCAGAAAAGCGTTGCCGCGTAACGCATGGTATGTACTTCCAATTTAATTTTTGTTCCATTACATTTTCTCTAAGCACACTAACCCTATATCTCCCTTTCTTAAGACATTTCCCATACAAAAATAAAAGTTTTATTAATCTTCCCTACCGTTCCAACTACCACCACGGTAGGATGCCTCTTTGGGTTAAACTGCAAGACTGACCCCCACTAACAGGGATGCCAACTTTTTTGCCTCTAAAAACGCATCAAAATTTAAACAAAAATAAACACCAAAAACGTAATTTTGAGATATAAAAAGCGTAAAAAGCACTCACGTGAAAAACGAAAGTGACGATCCAAACAAGTGAAGTTTAATAATGTTTAATATTTTCTAAGCTATTCTCTATTTAATGAAATATATCAGACGAAAAAAAAATTGCTGGCTCCTCTAGGGGTAACCAATTAATCAAAAAAAAAAAAAAAAACATGATCTGCTTTCCTTACGTGGACATAGAATATGCACTACGTGTTGTAAACAAAATACATTTTGTTCATTTACTCAAAGAACGTCATAACTCAAAAAATACATATGTTTCAAAAATTAAATTTTTAAGTTAATAATAAAGAATTAATCCTCATATCGTTCTTCATATTGTCTAAAAATTTCATACAAATATCTTTTTTACTCTTGAGAGAAAAATACAATTTTCTTCTCCCATTAAGTTGTGTGTAAATCGAAAATTTCACATTCGTTTTCTAGCAAACTGGTTTTGTTTTTAGTTATGACCAGGGTTTTCAAATATGACAATTTCTCGCCAAACATGGCGATTTTTCAACTTGTTTGACGTCTAAATTTTTGATTTGGTGACATGGCAATTTTTCTGGCGATAAATAAATTTGTTGGTGATTTTTATGGCTATTTTTTAAACAAATTGTTTAAACAAAGCGATATGTACATATCGCTCATTTACTTCAATAGTGTCACAACCAGTGCTGCCAGTAGATTTCTCGAAAAAATACCTACACACGATAAAAAAAATCCGATTTTTCCCAACACGTTGAAAAAATTTCCCCTACAAAAGTCCCTACGCATTTTTGTCATTAAAATAGAAGAAGCCATTAGTTATAAAGATATATACATATATGTTTTTTAAGCTTTGGTTAAAAAAAAATAATTAAAAAACTAAAAAAAATAATACATACGTATGTACTTTTAATTAAATTCAATTAAAACAACAGAAACTTTTTTTTAAATATTAATATGAATAGTTCTTTCAAATAAAATTTGAAAGGATAAATTCAAGTTAATTTTTAACATTGAATGATATATTAGAAAAAGCATATACCAAAGCGAATTCATGTACCAGGTGGTGCTAAGTTAACAGCTGCAATAGTATTTGTAGGAAGTTTGATTTGTCAATTTTCATTGCAATCAAGTCCTAGGCAGATTTTTTGGTGCAGGCTTGACATCACCTGGTGTATGAATTCGCCTTGGCATGGCATATACATACATACACATTAGTGTCACCAACTTTTTAAGCCACAAACAACTCTGGAAATATATTTTTAAGAGATTTGAACGAAAATAACATTTTTGAACAGTTTTGAAAAATAAAATATTACTAAAAAAACGTTATATTTGCATTTATTTCATAAATAATGTGACATGAAAAAATCTCTACATTTTGCAGAATATAAAAAAAACTGTCCAATTTTCCCTAAGCTTCTATTTTAGTATCAAAAATACCTACATATAGGGATTTTCCCCTACTTCTGGCAACACTGGTCACAACTCAAAAAAATTAGTTTTGCAGAAAACGCCAAATAAAGACATGAAAAAATATTCTTCTCTTACGAGGTGGTAATACAAGCTATTTATATGAAATTTTTACACAAGATAAAATACGATATGCCGAAATATTTTGCATAATTAGCTTAAAAAACGAATTTTTTGAGTTATGACACTATTGAAGTAAATGAGCGATATGTGCATAGACTAATAATAAACACAATACCCTTCTTTGCATTGCCCAGTCGGGTAAAAGCACGCGTCCTCTTTTGTCGGTCAAATGTCCACTATTTTCCCAATAAAATGGTAACCCTAAGTTGGAACATCATTTTCTTGATACAAGAATAATAAATCACTTTCAAATTGCATAAGTATTTACCTACATATGTATGTAGTTTATAGAACAAAATTATCTTCAAGATTGCTCCCACATTCTTACTAATAAATGAAAGATAATAAGAAACATAAATAGCTAAAAACATATTACATTCATACATACATACATAAATACATACATACATAAATACATACATATTACATACTCACATACCTTTTATTCTGGATTAAAATGCACCGCTTCCAAAACAATAACAAATCAAGGGAATAATAAAATGAAAATAAGAATACACACTTTAAAAAAGCAACAACAACAACAAACACTTTAATATTTTTATAATATGTTGCATACAAATTTTATATAGACGACTTCCACAAGAAATAAAACTTTTCTATGAGCTTTTCTCATTTAACAAATAAATATAAAGATAAATAATTGTTTTCAATAAGTACTTTTATTTAATTAATTTATCACTTTATACTAATTAATAAATTGATATTGTATGTACATATTAAGGTGTTTTATTACAAAAAATACAAACTGATTGACCTAGACGCGAAACGAACTTTAGCAACAAAAAACCGACAACAACTAAAATTGATTACAAAAAGGGCAATTAAAAGAAGCATAAAAGAGAGTAGGTGTGGGGAGTTTTTTTTTGGGAAAGATGCTGATCAGTGATGGGTAATGAGCTGGGCATTTTGCAAAAAAAAATTATTTTTATAGTACTTTTTTGAGCTAAATGGTATTAGATTTTTGATGTGTAACCATCTATACGCTAAGGGTAAAAAGCTTTTGACTTTGATTTCTTTGCTGAGATTTCTTTGCATTGTCAAATCGGTGTGAGCTATATATGAGTGTATTAGTGTTTGAAAGAAGCAATACCAAGCAGAGAAACAAGCCGACCGGCTCGAAGCCGACGGTGCGCCGCCGCCGGTTATTTTTCTGTATATTTCCGTACACCAAAGGTGAAAATGAACCGTAAGAGCTACGGACTTGAAATTTGGACACAATATGTACACATTTGGCCAGTACAACAACAAATACATGAGAATTAAATACTAAAGGGTGTTCCAAAACGGGCAACGAAAAATGTTAAAATCCCATGTAATATACATACAATTGTATGTACATATATACACTTGAAATTTTAAAAGTTAGTGTATTTTTATACAGACTACAACAATTAACACTAAATTTAAAAAATTTAAATCAATCAATCCATCAGTTAATGCAATTTTGACTTTGTAATTTTGACAACTTGCTGTATCTTGGAAACCGTAAGAGCAAAACTCTTGAACTTTTCAAAAACGGTAAAACTAAAAAATCAATAAAATATAAAATCGCCAAATATAAAAAAATCGCCAAAAACAAAAAAAAAATCGCCAAAACGAAAAAAAAGCACCAAATTAAAAAAATCTATAGGACTAAAATAAATCGCGAAAAACCGGAAAATCGCCAAAATGAAAAAAATCCTTAAACAAAAAATTGCCAATATGAAAAAATCGCAAAATGAAAAAATCGCCTAAATAAAAAAACCCCAAAAAGAGAAAAAAAAATCACCAAAATGAAAAAACCCAAAAAAACGGAAAAAAATCGCCAAAATGAAAACAATTGCGAAAATTAAAAAAACTCAAAAAGAGAAAAAAACGTCAAAACGAGAAAAAAGCGATAAAACTGAAAAAAAAATCGTTTAAACTGAAAAAACTTAAAAAAGGAAGAAAGCTAAATCAAAAAAAAATTATCAAAACCGAATGTGCGCGAGTCAAAGTCGCACTTTACTGAATTTATTTTAATTGCAATGCGTACACAAGAACAAGAACAGCAACAACTAAATGATGAACAACAGGAATTAAAAATTAAAAAGTAAAAGTAAAAGTAAAGACATATACCATAGATGAGCACTGAAGTACCACTAAAGTTTCAGTAAAAATAATAAAAAATGTTTAAAAGTAAATTTTTACTGATTACGAAAATTTTTTTCTACAATTTTTATAAATTGCCTAAATGATTTGTTATATGATGAGGTGCATTGAATTTTCAGTAATCAGTAATGCCCGTATTCATAATGAAATTCTACCAAGTGGCTAAATGGTTTTCATACAAAAGTTTAAAAATTTGAGTGAAAGAACTTTGCCACTTGCTACGGCCCTACGATTTTACTGGTAATGCAAATTAAATTTCATTAGCAGTAAAAATTTACTGAATTTTTTTAGTAATCAGTAAATTTACTGCTTACTGCAATTTTTAATGCAGTACATATACATATACTGCAGTGTGCCCATTTACTAACCAAATAAGTTTAATAAAACAAACAAAAACAAACAAATTCCTATGTATTTACAATATTGAAAGTTTTGATACTTTTAATTAATTAATTTAAAAAAAGATACTAAAAGCATAAGTACTTCCAACTTAAAAAAAAAATTCATTACTAGATGTTTACACATCTCCTCTGTGATCGGACTCACATTGCTTTTTTTCTTAAAGGAAATTAAAATGTGAAAATGTTAGTTGTAAGCATATCAATTCTATGAAACTATATGAATCTTAAACAAATAACAGATAACAATAAAAATTACAAGGTTGTTGCCTGGATATACATATTAAGTTATTTCTTGAGCGTGCTGAAGTCAAATTTGCACATTCAATTTCTAAACTGGTGGCGCGACATTGCACATTGTTATAAGTCGTTTTTTATCTAAAAAGTGGAGCCGTTCAATGTTTTAGATAAAAAACGAATATTTAATATAATATGTATTTGATTTATTTAGGCGAGAGTTTTTGTTTTTAGGAAATCAAAACTAAATAATTTTTAAGGAACCAAACTACACGAAAGACAATTGTAGTTTAATTATTATACAGGGGGAAACGATCAAGAAACGGGTAAATGTTAATAATAATATACATATATGTGGCTGACTTCCAAAACGTCATTTATTTTGTCTGCAAACAAAGCGTTATACTAAAGCCTACAGTACACGGCATCTAAAAGGCCACATGTGTATGTGGCGATGACGTCACGAGAATTTTCAGCATGTTTGTTGCATTTTTTTAAAATTACTATTAGTGACTACATGCGGCAAAATTTTAATAGTATTTTTGTTCAAAAATACATATGTGGGACATGTAGCCGAACCGAAGACATTTTCTGGGGCAGCTCATATGTAAGCATGTTAATATCTACATGTAACTACATATGTTGCTAGTACACGGCATGTAGCAAATGTAGCATCGTGATGACGTCAAAATTACGTCAGAAGCACATTCGTATGTGGTTTTTCACATGCCGTGTACTGTAGGCTTAACATGTTTCATAATGTCATTGATTAAAACATTGACAATGCACAGCCTTTCAAAACGTCGTCGATAACTATTCAAACCGCCGCAAACCACAATCAGAGCATCGGTTTCACGATTATATATGTACACGATATACATATGTAAATACTGCATCCGAAAAATATACAAAGTGTATATTGACACTTTTTAGAAGTCAACCTAGCAGGTGCTTATGATGTTGCTGTCGTTTTCTGACTAAACAACGCCTGCTGTTTTCTATGTGTTTCATTATTAAACATTAATGCATTACTAAAATACTCTTTACCATTTATTTCAATGTTGCAATTGAGGTATCACACACGGGAGTAATTTTTGTGCCGCACAATTTTTGTTCTTTGTACAACACACGAGACTAATTCATCTGGCATAAAAATGTATACGTGCACACAGATTTGTGTATTGTACCTGATTTACATTTACGTAATGGTAATTAGGTATTAGTGTTTTTTTGTATTCTTTTAACATTTGCTGTTTATTAAGTTGTGTGCATTGGTTTTGTGCCGATGATGCGGGGTTGTAGCTGTTTGAAAAGTTATGCCTCTCTCACAAACACACTGGTATGTTATGCCATCATAATTGCTCTCGTGTGTGCTAGGTGATTGACACCAACGAATTCCCCACACTTGCTCACTAACATGATGAGTGTTACCGTTGCGAAATTTCAGAAAGGGTCACAAAAAGGGTATATATGTATATATATGTATATATATAAGAAATAAGGGACACGCTTACTAATTATAAACAAAAGAGTAAAATTTTATTTAATCTTTAATAAAAAATAAACAACAGCGCTTTAAATCTATGGCTAGACCGAAAAAGAGCTTTAGTCGAGATAAGATAATTTTGTAATAACGAGACTCATGCAGTCTTCTTATTCAAGAGTACTACTTGGCAACATATCTACTATTTTGTGAATTATCTCGCATGAAATAATATGGAGTAATAGCTTATACTTTGGGGTACTTCAAATTTAACATTTTAAGCCTGCACTACATCTTTATGAAAATCCACTTGAAGTTTCGAAAGCGTCCTCGAACAAGACAATGTCTTAAGCACTTTCTTCTTATACTAAATATTATATAAATTTCGTTAAAAAAAAATTAAATAAAATTGTATACGAAGATCTCTTTATATTAAAAAACAATTAATTAATTTATTTTCACTTGGTATTTTCTTAAAAACATACAAATATTTCAAAACATTTCCATTTATTTCTCTGTATTTTCTTTTCTAGCGGCGACCGATTATATAAATGTATTGTTTGTGGTTGGTGCCGGCTGTAAGATGGCTTAGAGCCGATCGGTAGTATTCTCTGGTTTGTGTTCATATACAAAAGCAAAACAAAAAGAAATTTAGCAATCGTTCTCATTGTTTTTGTTTCACTCACTTCATAGAACAAAAATAAAAACAAAATCAAACAATTTGTTTCGTTTATTTTCGTACTCTACTTTTCAGTACAAGGAAATCAAAACAAAAATTAATTTATAACTGTAATAGTGTCGATTATTTTTGTTAGCAAAATTATGTCCTAACTCCTGTATCGCACAATAAATAGCATAGCTATAACAAGAACACAATAAAATAAAATTATTCTGCACTTGAAGCAGAATACAAAAAAGTTAAAAAGGAAGATATTCGAATACAACTTCAAGTGGGTTGAAGTAAAGTATACAGAGCCCTTAAAAATTTTCTGAGAAAAAATTATTCAATGTTAAATTCTTGCTTCCTTATATTCCAACGACTTATCATACCTTCTTTTATTCCTTATTCTTGTTTGTGGATTAAGCAGCCATACTATCCAAAAATTATTGAATAGGTCAGTTTATTATACTAATTTTAATTGTTTTCATTTTAGTGGAAATACAACTTCTGTAATTTGTTTTTAAAGCAGTACACGAAATTTCTTAGTTTGAAAAATAATCTAGATTTTTTCTGCAGTAAAGTTATATTTATTTATTTATTTATACATATTATACACATTAATTAAAACAGCGGTGGGTATGTGACAGTAGTCATTTTAGGGGAGTTCTTAAAAGGTTGTGCAGTATAATTTCATGAAAGACCTATTTCTAAAGTTTTTCAGCCTTAAAATCGAGTAAATCAAAGCAATTTTTTATGGCATGTGATGTAATGACAATAAGCCATTCAAATGTATGTAAGTATATTATTAGTAATAATATAATTCTCTTCAATAATTAATACGTATTCAAAATTTGAAGAGTACGGGCTAGATATTTTAAATGGCAACCTTGTGTGTTTATTGCGTATTTTTTCAAATTTGGATCTCGTTTGAGATATTTCGTAAACTACATTTGAACAAATCAAAATATATTTTTATATTATGCAACATTTTAAGTCAGAGTTATACTAGTCACGATTAGGTAATATAAGTTTATTTAACATTTTTTAAAAATTTATTGAATTTTATTAAGATTAATATAATATATATATAATATATAGAAAAGTTATGTAATGAACGGCCTTCTTAACCCGATAGCTATTTTCGCTAATGTTTTTTTGGTAAAAGATTTTTATTATAATTTTAATTCTAAAATGAAATAAAAAAAATTTAACAAATACCCATAAAAACTGGCAATATATAATATATATATATAAATAATAAAGAAATCGAAAAGAGTAAAATGATACTTTAGTATCACAACGGTAACACTGATCATGATTCTTTTAGTTCCGCGTTTAGTTCGTGTCGGCTTTTTGTTTGATGAAGTGGGGTGGGTGTCTGTCTGTCTGAATTAATTCGTTTGCATTAATAAAAGTGTTGAAATTTTATAATAATTAAAAGAATTAGTTAATTAAGTGTTATTTTTTATCTATACATGTATTTAATTAAATAAATAAATATGTATGGACATATGTAAATATGTATGTACATATGTATGTATGTATGTATGTATATTAAAAAAAGTCTACCAAATTTTGGTTAAACTAAATGTGGATGCAAAAAATTATAAGTGTTGTTATTGTTATTGCATTTGATGTGTGTATTCACATTTTTTTTGTTGCTCAAAAGTTCCGTTGTTTTTTTTTCTGTGATTGCTTTTGCAACAGTGCAATTTGTTTGTCGGAATAAGCATTAAAAGGAATAAAAGGTAATATTTGTTGGTGTTGGGTTTTTTATTTCTTTATTAAGAACCCTTTTCCACATGCAAAGTTTACTTTGTAAAGTCTTGATGTTACCTTGGGGAGAAGGGAAAGAATAATGCGGGTGAGTACAGAATTTGCAGTACTCGCAATTTTGTTTTGTTATTCACTCGTTTCGTTCGAAAAGTAAGGTCTGCGTGTGGAAGAAAGAAGTGAAACAAATTTTGAAAGAAAAATGAAAAGATTGTCAAAGTGTGTGGAAAAGTAGGAAGTGTGAACAGCTTTATTTCATTAACTACATATGTACATACATGCATATCTATTTAGATGACTTTTTATTTATTTATGGCTTATGCAGACTATAGACGTTACATACTTATTTTTGTACTAAATGTAGGTAGGTATAACTCATGTTTTAGACTCGGCAGTTTTCTTAAAGCAAGTCTGAGTTTATGGGTGAGAGAGGAAAGAAGAAAGAAGAGTGGTACTGACTTGCTTGTAAAGAAAAGTTACTTCAATTCTCTTTTGTTATTTCATTCGCAGCATTAAAACAATAGGAAAATTTAACATGAAACCGTCTGAGTGTAAACAAACGAGCAGTTTTAAAAGAGAATTGAAGATAACTGCTTCAAGGAAAAAGTGCCAAGTCTAAAATATTTTAAAATTTAAAGTATAAATCGTAATAACTGTTGATCCGTTTCAGAACTTTTTATGAATTTTGGGCATCGGTTTGTTGGTGCATATTTTTGCATATTTTACCATTTAAAGCATTTTTTTTTTTTGCATATTGGAGACTTAAGCTGAATATTGATGTGTCTGACACTCGCTTTACACGCATATTTTTAGAATTTTTTTTTCGAATTTTTAGAGCATTATTTACGATTTAAGGCTTATTTTGATTATTTTATATCTAATTTTTATTTTAATATATAGTTACGGTATCCTCTCTTTAAAAACGCTTTTCAGTGTACTCGAAGATTTGCAAATGAATACAAGACCCGAGTGTAGTAATTAGGGTTAAGAATGATACAAGTTTTATTTACAAATACACTTAAACTAAATTAATCAAGAGCTTATATAAACTAATACAACTTAAACTACTGAATTACAAACAAATATTCACAACTGGTTACCACTACGCCTTCCTCGCTGTAGTTTACGCACATCTCTTAGCTGACTGCGCAAGTATTCACGTGACACCTCCTTGTCTGCTGCTCGTCACTTACGAGAGTCACTCTGCCGTCACTCACATTTGATACAGCAATACCTCTTTGTCTGCTGCTCGTCACACACGGCACTCACTCTGCCGACACTCACAGTTGATACACCAATAAAGACTCACTAGCTTTACTTACACCCTTACACACGTCTATTCGCTGGGCTGTTCCCTTTACTCGAGTCGACACGATAGACTCCACAATAATCCCAATTCCACGACAGACTTTGCTGTCACTACAGACTGTCCTATAGTTTCTCCTTTTCCCAACTCACGTGTTGTGAAAAGGAGAAACTGCTCTTAACTATCAACTCACTACTTTATCGCAGACTATTATTAACTCACAACTTAATTATCAATTGACTGCCAACTGCAAGTCGTTCACAACACAACTATCACTGACTTGCCATTGGATGCTTCAGCCCTTTTTATACTTCGCACAAATACCACTAGAAGTTTCAAGCAATGTCTAGCAGAGTAGCAAGCCGACCAAAAAATTTCGGCGGCGACGGCTGAACGGCTTAACGCCGATTTGTTTAAGCATATAAAAAAATGTTGAACCCAGTCTGTTTCTAGAAAAGTACGTGAATTATTGAATCATAACGTTGAAACGTTATTTATTTTGCAATAATTGATTGATGTCCTAAATGCCAATAAAAATAACTTCGTAAATAATCTGTTGAACCATAGAAACTAGACTATACATAAATTTCATTTAAGCTTTCCGATTGAATTAAAAATTAGTTACTTTATTGCTACTGAACGAATAAAAAGCTTTGATCAAACAATTATAAAAAGTCACCTGACTGCTGCAACAAAAAAGTATATGAAAACGTGCATAAAAAGACAGATGTGCAATTGCTTTACGTAAGTACCTGCCATTACGGCCTAATCTCACGTGTGCCACAGCACTGGGTGTGGGTTAGACGCCAGACCAACGCTCCCATGCACCCTTTTAGAATAAACCTATGGCCCACTCCATAAGGCACATAGGTTGCAATCTTTGAATATAGTTATCCCTGTACTATATTCAATTAGCGTCTGTTGAATGGCAACAGCACCTAGAATAGTGTCTGGCTGACCGCGTCAGACCAACCACTATCATTGATTTAACACTGGGAAGCCAAGACTATTCTCCCAGCGTTTTTGGTAGCAACCACAGCCACCACGATAATTCTCCGGCTTCCATGCTAAGGTGTTGTGTATACACCTATAGCGAGGTCCCCAAGAGAATTCCTCAACCATTGCCGGCACAGTACGGCCGAGAAGAATGCAAGCTTGCCGCCAGACATTAGTGCCTACTCCAGTCAGCATCATCCCTTTAACCCCGTAGGGTGGGACGAAGTCGACTTACTTCAGCACAATACTCTGATGACCGCAATACACTCAACTCCAAGCAGCTTGACTGTCGGGCAACCGGCACCCGTGGTACCAGAAGTAGCCTCTGGTTAGACCTCGAAGTTCCACCACAAGGGCTTCACCTCTATCGTCTTTTGAACTCAGGGGCAGTTCTAGGTGACGCTGCACCTAACTGACATCAACAGGACCTGTCTTCCTTTTGTTATAAATATGTGCACATCCTTTGCTCTGTTGCCAGAGATCGGGTAGTAACACATAAGTTCTATGGGTAATGTACCAAAGGTACGTCAATTGTTGCCACACCCGTAGTCAAAATAGACTCCCCTGGGGGGGGGGGGGGATAAAAAGACAAAATATCGGCTGAGTACTAAGACGCCAACAAGCCGAGTGGTTCGGCAGCGGCTCGGCTTGTTGAAAAAAATCGGCTGAGCGGCTAGCCGCCAGCCACACTGTTACGGCTTGCTACTCTGATGTCTAGACGATCATTATCATCTTAAATGTTGTTTAAGCCGCGTTCAGACTATTATACTTTGTATTTATACTTGTCAAAAATTCAAATAATACGTGCAAGTGTGATAGTCTGAACGCAAAATGTCATCAAAGTGGCAAATAATACGATAAAAGTTTTGACATCCCATAAGACTTTTTCGTTTTTAGAAAATTTTCTAAACGATAATACATTTCATTAGATCAGGGTTGCATTTTCACACAAACCAAATTTCCAAGTCGGCTGTTTCGCCGCCGATAGCGTGTCGCCATTGATGTAATGTTTTGTCATATTTATATCGTCCCAAAATTTTTAATTAGTGAATCGTATGGAAGTATATTCTTCTTCGACGTAATTTTTTAACGTTTTTGTAATATCTTTTCTTAAATTTTTTTGTTATTTACATAGAATATTTTTAACTGCTGAATTTTTTCAAGTGCCGGCACGTCCCCGCCTACACGAAACCGCTTTGCCGCCGCTAGTCAATGAATAGCACAGACATTTTCATTGAACAGCTGTTTTGTTTTCTGCTTGTATTACACATTTTATTTGAAGTGTGATGGTCTGAACACAATGTGTGATCTTACGTTAGATTTTTTGACAGTCGCAACGAATGTATTTAGATTTCTGTATCGTAAAATGTGATGAAAGTATTAATACTTGTATAATAGTCTGAACGGGACTTTACAAAGTGCCCAATTAAGTTCATGTGGTAACTATGTACATACATGTGTACATGCATACGTGTGTAAATTATTAACTAAGCAATGCCTGGTGGTTGTTTACCTTTTGCTTTTCGTTTGAATTGGCATGTATGTATGTATGTACATATGTAAATCTTCTTAATAAGCAGACGCTTTTTGTTGTTGTTTTTGCTTGTTTAAGTTTAATCACGCATGTATGTGCTACGCATGTTTATTTAGTTCTTTGCTCTATTCCAGATGTTTCTTTTCAATGACCCTGTAGGAACATTAATCCTGTCGGAATCTTTTTGTGTAACGCTGCTTAACCTTGTCGACGGCCATTGTCGTAACAATATGTACTTCCAAGCCAAGAATGTTTATTTTTGTTTTTCTTCATATAAATCTTAATAAAAATTTGGTTTTGCTATTTGAGACTGACTCTGCTCCGATTACATCAGTAGACGTCAGTGTTGTTAGATATGACGATTTTACTCGTACGTCATTTTGAAAATTTTTTATAACGATTATTCCCAAAATGACGATTGACTATTTTGTTTCAAATATTCCTCATATTTAGCCGATTTGTTGAAATAAGTGTTTAGTAACATAAATCTGCCAACAAGGCCTTGCAGAAAAGAGATTGGATTTCGATAATACAATTATCAAAAATTTTAATTTAATTACTTACATATATGTATATGATATATTAATCGACGATGACGGTTTTTTTTTTGAGAGTTAAGACGGTTTTGACGATTTTGTTTTTAAAATTTAACGATTTTTACAAAAAAATTGTCTAACAACACTGGTAGCCGTTGAAGGAACAGTATCAATGTATAAAGTATACATACATATTTAGATGTGACAAGTAACGATTTTTATTATATTACTATTATTTATATTAGGTCAATATTTTGTTGTTTATTGCAATAGAAATTATAAATGAAAAAAAAGCTTGACTTATTTATCCAAAAGACAGTTCCAAAATATTAATTCTGATTTCGTGATCTCTTTTGAAGTTGAAGTTACATTTTTTCAGCCGTATCCGAACAAAATTAATTAGTATTATTTGCTTTAGTAAAAATTTCTGTGTCAATTTTGTTTTAACATACACTTAATACTGCAGTTATTCTTTATTAATTTATTTTATTATATCCTTTTTTTGGTTTGTTTTTATATTCGTCTTATTTTTTAAGCACAATTATTGAATTGTTAAATTAAATATAAATTTTTTATTTACAAATAAACCAATTTATATTATAAATTAAATACCTGTAATACATGTACGATTTATCATAAGATTCTTAGTAACGTCTATACTCTGTAGTACTGCTTAACAGAAATTCATTACATTAGGTGCGTTTGAGTACTTTTCCAGTTAAATCCAGTAACTGAGTAAATACTGAGTAATTTAAAGAAATTACTCTCAATAAAAAAGTTTGCAGCTAAAAGTACGCGAACGGAAAAATTGTAAAATCCAGTAAAATATACACAACAGCTGATAGACAATTTGGCGCTAAAAAAATTATACATAAGTATGTACATACATATGTATATGCAAAAAAACCTGAATATAATATTGTACTACGTGGTCCAATCGAGATGAAACAGACTAGTTACATTATGGTCCATGTAATGCAGTCATGGATCATGTCGTTTTCACACAAGCATTCAATGCAATATGGAGTAGTTTTGGGGTTAGGCCGATGTAATGCAAATTTGGACCATTTAGTCCAACCCTAGGACATAAACCTCCTTTTTTCACATATTTGGAGTTTTGGCGTATTCCTACTCCTCTTTGGAGTATTTACATACATGTATGGAATAGTCGCATTATCTGCAAACAATATACAAAACTATACATACATAAGTATATATTATTGCTTCTGTGAAGCACTTTGGCAAGGCAAAAAATTATGGCTTTTTGGAAGCTGAATAAATTGCTTCTAGCTGGCTCATCTCGCACAAAACAAAAATCTCCTTATTCATGCGCAACACCAAGTGATTCTCTAACATTATCTCCCTTACTCGCGGTCTCCACCTGACATAAAATAGCTAACTTTAACATTAACTTCTAAGAATTGTTAAGTGGTGAGTATCAATATACTATACAATCTTGTGCAAGACCATTTGCACAAGATTGTGAATTTGGCTATAGTTTTTATGTACTCAGATGCAAGAGTTACAAGCTTGCAAATTTTTTTTTACTTTTTCCTCTACATATTTTGTTAGAGAGCCTGCCTTATGTTAGTGCTTTTCAGAAGCAGTTTTCGAAGCTTTTGTGATCAAGTAAACAGTACATTGCTTCCCTCAGTTGTTAGTGCTTCCAAATCAGATTTTTTTTGCTGGGTAGTTACTGGCTAGCCGCATGGAAAAATTATATGGTTTTGAGAAAATCGATGAAGAATATTTTTTTCATTTGTTTTATAAAAATACACCATAGTATATTTTCTTTAATAATAAAAGTAATAGATGCATATGTTTTTATTTGAACTTACGGGCCTGGCCCACGATGTCGACAAGAAACTTTCTATAGCTTACTTGCCGACATCGCGCGTCAGGCCATTAAAGTTTCTAAACTTTTTACGCTTACAGACAAAAATGTTTGTTGCCGCTTATACCAATCATCACAACAATATTGTTCACTTCCTTTCAAGTAGTTCCAATGAGTGCATTTATTAAGAGAAATATACAATGGGAAAAGAAATTTATATATCCTAATATATTCAAGATATCGAAAAACTGAAAACAAATTTAAGAAATGTACACATTAATCATATTTAATCGATCAATAAATAAATTTTTTGAATGTTCCATGCGGGGACACAGTAACCGTCCGACTATATGTATAAACAAAAATTTAACTATAAAAATCTATTAACTTTATTCACGTTTAAAAACAATCGGTTATGTTCTGCATTTCACGTGAAATTACATCGTTGGGAAATTGTTGTTATAAATACATATTTCCAATAATTCTATGAAAATTCCACACGTTTTAATTTCCCGTGGAATACATAAAACATACCCTTATCTGGCATCAAACTTAAATAAATGCAATATTGTTCATAACTTAAAACATTTGTTTTTTATTATTTTTAAAATTTCATCAAAAACCAAAAACTTTTGTTTACCTTTGCTACTGTTCGTTTATATTTAAAAACATATGGTTTCATTTTACTGGATTTTACTGGCAAAAATTTGTCCAGTAAAAACTTGCATTTACTCAGTAAAAGAACTGTCATTTTTCTTTCTCAATTCGCCCTCTCATTTGCTGGATTTTGTGTACTCGAACGCAATCCAGTAAAAAATAGTAAAAATTTTTAAAAATTTTTGAGTTCTCGAACGCACTTATTATTAGCTTTTGAACGAATTAAAAAAAGAACGAGGTTCTTGATTCATTTGTTATCACTTCTCCATGTCTGTTACTTTATTACTCAAGGTCAGCTGTTTATTTTTTATTTTTATATTTCAAATCTCAACAGACCAGTCAATTCGCTCTCAATAATTAGCAATTTAGTTAATAGTCGTGTTAACTTTGATAGTAGCTGTTTTAATTTTGTCATTACTAGTGCTAGATTGTGCGGTGTTTTATTTATTTATTTTTTAATTCTATTTGATATGTCTTGAGTGGAGTATTGAAAGTTTCAATACTCACTTCCTAGTGAAGCGTTGTCAAATTCGAAAATCTTGTAACTGCATGGGATTAACATTTAATGTTGTTAATTTCATTTTAAACAACAGGCAAATGTTTTTTTTTTTTTTTTGTTAGGGAAGGTATACTAGTCGTTGACTGATATTGTACAAAAAAGTGTCAGGAGGCAGACCAATGAAAATTTAATAATAATTCTTAGGAATCTAAAGACAAACACGGAGATGCTGGTATTAATCATTCTAAATAGTCAAACAACTTTTGAGAAAATACAACCCTGGTGTGATGGAACTTATGCACATCTTCAAAAGACAATAATAGTATGTTTCCACACGCATGATTTAGACAAATCATGTTAATTTATACATGATTTACCATACGTTTTGCATATGGATAAATCACCTCAAAGTAGTTTATTTATTATAAATAATGTTGAAAATAGTATTTTTCGAACTCAATATATATGTATATGCAACTATGGGTTGCTTTTAAAATTACAAACTCCATCCCTGGGTCATCCATCAATAGTGATTGACAATTTCGAAAAAAATGACATTCAGGAATATTTAATAATTTTAAATGTCAACTACATGTGAATTCACATTACAGCTGCTGCGCTCACCTCATAAAGCACGTGCATAAATTGAATATGAAAATTCGAACAACAAATCACTCAAGAGCCCGCTGGAAACACTTTGAAGTGATTTACTTAAACCTACTTGATTGAAAGTCAGTGGAAACATACTATAAGAAATTAATAGATCAGGGTTGTACAATTATGTGGAATAGTGAATGCATACTAGCGCAAACTGGCTTTTTTTGAAATAGGCCAAACTCGAGCCCATTAAAATTTAAGGCAGGACTTCAGGTACATATTTTTTTCTACTTAATCGATTCTTAAATAACTCGCCATACACCTTGGATGCTTGTAGTGAAAGAGTCTGTGCTTTCGAAAATGTGGGGGTGCCCATGTTTCTTCAAATATATCTTTATATATATTTTATAATCCCAAACAACTTTGAAAATACCCTTCACTCTTATCGTAACATAATCTTGTATTTATTTTTAGAATTTAACAGAATATTTTATGAGCATCTACCTAAGTAATTCCTACTAAGCTTTGTACACAATTTGAGATTTTGAAAAAGTGGGCGTTACCGTATCTATTGTACATCTATCCCTAACAACTTGTATTCTAACAATTTGCGCATACATATATAAGGCCCTCTGATATAATACAATTTGGAGATTAGAAAAACGCAGTTGCAATCTCATAAATATCGTTAGTGTTGCCATATTTCAGCTAAATATTTTGACCATAAAAATTAGAACTTTTGTAATAAGTTCATTCAAAATAAAGAAATTTGACGACCGAGATATACAAAAGCGCTTAAAAGAAAAAAAAACTATGAGTTATAAAAAAAAAGAATTTATAGCATTTCGTTTTCTAAAAATAATCTTTTTTAAGTCGAACAGCATACATATGTATGTGCCCTTAATTATAAAAGTGGTCTAAGTCATATATTTTTTTGGTCAAGATATTTTTTATATTATGCTAGATTTTAATTTAGCCTTGTACTAGTCTCAATTAATACAAATTCATTTAACACTAGCTACACCCGGTGTGCTTCGCTACCCCCATTGTCTTTTCAATTTCATTTATATTGATTTGAAAGTGTTGCTCGCATTGGTGGTGCAATATGAAAATTGGATTTTGCCCCGCCCCTCCGCCCGCAGACCAAAAATAAAAAATCAGACTTAACAGTGTCACCCGCCTGAATATTCTGAAGATTCCCTGAAAATTTCATAAAAATCGGCCCAGCGGTTTTGGAGTCCATACGTTACATACATACATACATACATACACACATCCTCTTCTATATATGTGACGCGCAAAATAGAAAGGGACCTAAGGGTAGAAACCGGTTTTGTTCAGGAGAGCCATTTTAAAGATTTAAATATTTTTTTCACCCTTAGGTCCCTTTCTCTATGCGCTGTCACATATATCGATTTATTTAATATTTATTGAAGATTTTTTAGTATTTTTTTGTTGATATTTTGAAGCAAAAATGCACATGACTTAGACCACTTTCATAATTAAGGGCACATATGTAACGGCACTATTTAAAAAGCTATATTTAAATTATTATTGAATGTTGAGGATGTCCATAAAAATTTAGCGATATAGAAAGGAAACCCTTATAAATAGTCTCAAAGCCTATATCACTAGTCCTCCATTACATATTTATTTACTATCATTTCTGTTTATGCAGTTATTCAGAAAAATAAGTATGTTAATATCACTAATAAATATGTATGCGTGCATAGCTAAATAATAACAATAATTTTTCTTACACATGCACCTGTACGTACAAAGTACATAAAATATTTGCTTAAATCTTGATTTGTGGTAGAGCTGCAAAACTATCGATAGTCGCTCCACTCGATAGTTTCGATAGTTTTATGTAAAACTATCGATACTATCGATAGTATCTAATAGTTTTATAAAAGTTGCCACATAAACTACATTTGACTCGAAAAAAAATCCAGAGTCCTCAACATTTTCATTAGTATATAAAAATATATCAAGCCTTTTTTTCGATTTTATCGTAAGCGGCATATTATCGAAAATATACTTTTTTATTGAACTTAAAATTTTATGGGCCTACCAATGGTTTAGAATTATCAAAATGCGAAAATTGTTGATAACTTTTAAGACACTAACTGTAAAGTTTTATCATAAGAGACGATTGGCGGCCGTCGCGATATCAGTACCACCAAAATTTATCTTTGTGTCGACGATGTTGAATTTATTAAGATACTTGTGACTACTATTTGTCGAATAACACTTGGATTTATAAATAAATTCATATACATACATATGTATGTATTTAAGTACTTATGTATACAGAAGCAGGGATGCGATGTCATATTTACAAATTGTACTAACTTTCAAAAAAAAATTTAATTTTTTCAGTACGATTGTACCTAATTCTTTATTTATATTTTTTTAATACTTGTACTTTTTAACTAACTAAAAATCAATTAACAAAACGCCAGAAGGTGCACAAAGAATATTAGTTGCTGGGATCTGAATATAAAAGTAACATTTACGATATACTACGTTTATAACATTTTTTTTATTCGATTGTTCACAGTCGATGCAAATAGTCGGCTTCTCACTTTGATACGAAAATAAAATTTAGAGATTTGCAGATGAATTTGGAACAAATAACATTCCTCCAGCAATTCTTTAAGTACCGGAAAACATCGTTTGATTTATTTAATTTTCTAATACCTTCGAGCTAAAGATTAACCCCCTTGTGCAAAAAATATGTAAGTGAAACCGGTTCAAACCGGTTTTTCTATGGAAATTTTTTTAATGTACAATTCAAGCACGCATTATTTTTTGCATAAGGGGGTTAATATATTTTAATGCTATTTTTGGCATGTAATAATTATAATATAAAGAGATTCCAGTAGTGCTGAATGGGTCATTGCGGTGCTACGGTACTTTTGGCATTCAAATAGCGCTAAAATTATACAATTGTACCAACTTTTGCATCGCTGTACAAAAGCTTAAATCAACAACGAATAATTTGCTTCAAAGCTGCCGGCTCTGTTTACTGACTTCGATTATTTTTACTCTTTTAATTACTTTTTTTTTTGCCGATAGTATTGATAGTGGAAAAAACTATCGACATTTCATTTACAACAAAACTATCGATACTATCGATAGTTTTGTAGCTCTAATTTGTGGCTTAAACTGAATGTAGGTTTACATACATATTTTTTTGTGTTGCCGTTTTTTAAAAGTTTATTATGATTTTTCTTTTAAGTAAAAAAACTATTTTCAAGCATTTCAAATAATAGTAAATGAGCATGCATAATATTAAAATGAAAAAAAAACAAAACGTCTTATGAATATATTGAAAAGTTAACTTTTCAATGCAGTATTTAGGTCATTACTACTTCTAGTTGTATCAGCATGCAAAACGAAAAAAACAGCAATGCTTTAAATAATAATAAAAAAACATTTCTTGCAGTTAAATTATTATGCTTAGATATATGTATATTAGAGGCCTGCGTAAACAGTCTTGAAAAGTAAATACCTCTTGTTTTTTAAATGTATTCTCGTGGCATGTATCATAACAAACACTCAAAAGAAGTAGTTCTGATGCTTGTATGCTTGTTATTTTGCATATTGTACGTTTGAGTGTGTGTGTATGTAAGATGTAGCTGATAAGCTACCCTCTAGTCAGCCTAGAACCATATGTCTCTATGTCTCGTTCTCCAGCGACAATTGCACTAGTTAAAATGTCGACAACTTTCATGTAATGCGCGAGTAAAGATTCGTTAGAGACAACAGTTCTAATGTATTTCTGGTGATATTGTCAATGAACGCGTCAATATTTTTTTTCTTTTTTATTATGCTGTGCAATAATATTAAATAAATATGTGCAGACGAGGTTCACTAAAATCTACTAGTAAAAGAACTACTACTAGAAAATCACTATAATCTTACTATTGACAACGAGCGGGGAAATATCGATATTGTAGACTAGAGCTCCTAAAATTTACTAGTGAATCTCTGGTGTAAATGTCTCCATGTGGTCCCAAAAGAACTATTAAGTCAGTAGTGCTACATTCTAGTGGTGGATTTTCAATGAAAAGCTAATGTTAAATGTCAATAGATAATTACATTGGCTGGGGTACACTTGGTCAGTAGTACTGCTGACAATGTCAGTAGTAAATCACTACAATTTCACTATTCGCACTTTCTGCATGGTATTATGTGTTTAAGGGTGGTTTTTATAAAGCAAGCGCACACAACTAATGTCAGTGCATGTGTGCGTTGGTATGTGAGCAGAAAAAGAAAAGATCATACACACAACGTGTGTACAGTATTTATCGGATATAAGAACATCTCATATAAGAACAAAACGCTTATAAGAAACATTTTCAAAAACACCATGTCTTTTTAGTGATTTTTCTAACAAAAAAGGTTTCATATAAGAAAAACGCTTATAAGAAAAAAACTGATAAAAGAACATTTTTCTTAAACATCAAAATTACAAAATATATAGAAAAAGAATTTATATAAGAAACTTCCAACGGCAACACAGAATTTATGTAGTTTGCATGGACAACTCTGTTTGTTGTAGAAGTTGTTTATTTTTTTTATTTGTTTACTAAAGGGGTTAATAAAATAAAAATTAAGTACCATTCATGATTTGTTTTATTTTTCTATTTACATACATCCATCTACGTATATGTATACATAAAAAGATAAAAAAGCTCGTATGTATATTCATATAAGAAACAAATGTCTTATGCCCATAGCTACTTATATAAGAAATAAGTTTCTTATATAAAATAATTGTATATAAGAAAGAAACGTTTATAAGAAACTTTTTTCGTGGATTTTTTAAGTTTCTTGTATCCGATAAATACTGTATGTGTTGTTTAGCATTTATTTTAGAAGACTTGAAAAATCCCTCATGTCTTGAAAGTTCTTTTAAATGGTGTTTTGCAGGGGTCTAATACATATTAATCGTAATATTTTATTTTTATTTTTTATATTGTAGAGCAACAACTTGTTTAATTTTTTCATATGCATAAAAATATATCTTTTTGTGCTTATAGAAAAGTATCTAGATATTTTTGTAACTTTTTTTAAATAAACATTTTTTTCTCCACTTGTATTTGTATAAAAATTATGCAATTTAGCAAAAAGTATACAATGCATACATACATACATATGTACATATATATATATGTAGATATCGTTACGTTAATATAGAAAGGCCCCAACTTACTACATTTTTTAAATCGAGTTGTATCGAAATATGCAAAAATCTCGATTTAAAAAAATAATGAGTTAGGACCTTTCTAGTTATAATAAGCTGATGATATATTTACATATATATTTTGTTGTTAATAAATTTTTACTGGTTCATTGAAAAGAGAGCTGAAAAACAGTTGTTATTTCTGTTCAGTGTTACCATATGTGAAGATTTATCTTATTTTTGAAGTTTTTAGACAGACATGTTAAAACGACAAAAAAAAAAAGATTATTTATCTTAATATAAGATATTTAAAAATTTTACTTTTAGTACTTTTAATATATTATTGAGGGATTTTTTGACCAAACAACTTAAAAATTTTTTGATTTGCTTCATAATGATCTTACACATATTCTATACATTAAATATTTTGTGTTATTTTGCCTTATTTTTAATAGTTCACAAGAAACAAAATAAATTTTAACTCATTTTCATTCAATAAAATAACAAGAAAGATTTTTGGTCATAAAAAAAGTTTTTTTTTTGCTCGACTTGAAGATATTTGAACAAATAAATATGGCAACACTGTTTCTGTTAAAAAATTTTATTTATGTATAAATGCAAAAATGGGAAAAAAAGACTTAGGCTCAAATTCCCACTCTTTAGTTAACTAATGAAGGTGGTTTAACCAATGAAATTGATAAGAAAAATTGTTAGTTAAACTACGAGCGTTAGTTAACTATAGACTGTGAATTTGGACCTAAGAGTTGGAAATTTAAAGCGGTTTAGTGCTTATTACAGTAATAGAAAATATTATTATGCTAAAATTTCAGTTTTGTTAGTGTTTGTCAGAATATTTACAATTAACTGTGATGTTATTTGTTTCTTAAAAATTATCAAATGTAATCGTAATCATAGTTACCCGAACACCAGGTCCTTCGAATTTTTTATTTCTTCGCTATTGCTAAACTGGAAAGAATTTTATGTATAGTCTGAATAATGGTTAACCAGTGAGTCCTATTTAAAGAATCCTCGTCCGTATTTAACTTCAAGCTAGGAGGTGGCTTAGAGTGAAATATAAAGACAGGTAAACATATTTTTAGTATTTGTTTTATGAAACATAACCCAGTGAAAAAAAGTCCAAAGAAGTCAATAAGATTCTGAACTTGTAATCTGAAAGTCGTGCATTAAAAGAACTTATCTAGTTTGATCCATATTCAGTGAATCGGAAGTCATAGTCTTGATGTTGAGTAAAGCTTAAATTAGACGTGACATAGCCATAATGCCATAACCATAACCAAACCAAAATTCAATTGGTTACAATGGTGAGAGTTATGGCGTTATGGCGAGTCACATATAATCAGTTACAGTGTTGCCCCATTAGTTTGGTTCGAACGGCTGTTATCTATGGCTATGGTTATGTCACGTCTGATTGAGCCTTTAATCTGAATTTTCGTATGTTTTTTCTTGAATTTCTTTTATCTTTTATAGATAAAAATCTAATACTTCGTGACATCCACCTTTATTCCAGTTGCCGACATCGACGTCACTTTAACACAATACCAAAAAAATTTGGGCTCACTCTCGAGAATAATTTTGTTCTACTGAATATACATATATTTCCGTCCCCTAAGGTCTAGAAAACAGAACAAACCTGCCAATAGAAGTCAGTTCTTTTGGACAAGTCCCAGTTATTTGGTATTGTGTTAAAGTGATATCGATGTCGACAACTGGAATAAGGGTGATTGATTTCATTTGCCTCAAATATCAAGACACATTGTAAGCATTTTCGAAAACTACAAATAAACTCCAATTTCGGTTAAGTGAAATAGCTTCTTAATTAATTATCCGGATGTGCTAATAACCGAATCATGACAAGTACAAAATACATACATACATATTGATATTTTGGAAGTAATGAAGAAGTAGTTGCTGAAGAATTACTTCCCTATTGTTTTCGCTACGCTGTCCGTCTGTCAGAAACCGTAAGAGCGACGGACCTTAAATTTGGACAGAGTATCCAGAGCCTTGGCCGCTACAGCTACAAATACATAAGAATTAAAAGTTAAAGGGTGTTCCAAAACGAGCAACGAAAAATGTTAAAATCCCATATTATATATGTTATTGACACTTGAAATTTGTAAAACTAGTGTATTTTTACACAGACTACAACAATTAACGCTATAATTTAAAAAATTTAAATTAAAGGGTATTCTATCAGTTAATGCAATTTGACAACTTGGTGTATCTTGGAAACCGCAAAAGGCAAAATCTTGAAATTTTCAAAAACGGTAAAACTAAAAAACCCCAAAATTATAAGATCGTCTATCCAAAAAAAAAAAAATCGCAAAAAATAAAAAAATCGCTGAAACGAAAAAATCTCCAATATTAAAAAGAAAATCTAACTCCAAAATAAATCGCCAGATCGGAAAAAATCTGCAAAATGAAAAAATCGCCTTTATGAAAAAAAATCGCCAAAATGAAAAAAATAGCCTATATGAAAACAAATTGCCAAAATGAAAAAAATTGTCTATATGAAAAAAAAAAATCGCCAAAATGAAAAAAATCGCCTGCGCCTATATGAAAAAAATCGCCAAAATTAAAAAAAATTGCCAGAATGAAAAAATCGAAAAAAATCCCCAAAACGAGAAAAAAGTGCCAAAACTTAAAAAAAATCGCCAAAACCGAAAAAACCCAAAAAAAAAACGAAAAAAATGCCAAAACAATATTTTAAATAGGCTAAAGTTCGTATTGAATTACATATCTAGTGTTCGTACGGAACCCTTCGTGCGCGGGTCGAAGTCGCACTTCACTGAATTTATTTTGATTGGGATGTATGTATATATTTTTTATATTTTATGATTATTTAGACTAACATTGTAATAACAAAGATTTGTAATTGTATATCAAAGCAAACAGCTAAGTGAAAAACCCATTGCTTTCTTTGTATGCACTTTTTGTCATAAGAAAATCAAGTTTTTAAGCTATTGCATAGCTTTTATCGCAGGCTTTGAGGGTGTCGACCGAATCAAGAAATTACGTAACGAAAAAAAACATAAGACTATTTTTATTTGAATCGCCCAGTGCATGTTAACCCCTAAAGTATGATATTGATTTCATTAACATGCAGTATTGCTAGAACAGATTTTTACATGTAGGAAAACACAATGTGACATACTTAAGAGCAATCAGGTTGACAAAAAATGATAAACACAAACAAACAGACAATTCTTAGGTTTTTTATTTTAAAAAATAAATTTGCATAAGTTGATAAAAAGATGCTAAGCAATAGTTTTACCACGGCAGTCCCCGAGTGCCACACTTATTTTTTTTCGTTGAAAGAAGTGTTTGAGTAATATTTTGTTTGTTTTCACACTGTGATTGTAATAAATATATATATGAACATATATTTAATTTGTTGTAACATCTCTCCTTATCTGTTTTTCTTTGCAGGTATGTACTCATAAATTTTTATATTATCAGGTATGTAATAAAATCTTAAAACAAATACACTTCACATTCATTTGGATTTAAAAATGTTGCTACTCGTACAATTTTATGGGTTGTATCTAACTAAAAAAATATGTGTAATTTTTATAATTTTAAACAGATTTGTGAACAATTGTTTGTTATACAATTAAAATAAACTTAAAATTCCTTTTCAATTTAATTAAATATTTAATACAAGGGCCTGTAGTGCTTCTGATTAGCAAAAAAAAATTTCAAAATTTTTTAATGTCAATGTAAATATTTTTAAGTGTAATTTATTATTAAAATAATACTTGCCTGTAATTTTTTTGTATTAATCTTTTTATTTGAGACATATTTAAGACATATTCGACATATTGTCATAAGTATATTTTAATTTGAATTTTATTTGCTGGTGGTTCAGCTTTGTCTATATGCATTTCATTGTTGCTATAACAAATCGTCAGTAGACTTCAACTACACATTTTTTATAGTCACATATCTCTTATCTTATGCACAGACTTTCCAGAAATAACTATTTGAGAATTCACAAATAATAATATTTTTGAAAATCGCAAAAGAAAAATAAGCGTAAAAGGCTTAGAAACTTTTGGATTAGCAAATAATTTATATTACTATTTTATATATATATTTTTTTTAATATAAATTTTTGCTGATATGCAATTAAGTTTAATTTAAAAGAAATTTTATGGGTTTTTTTTAAATTAAAATAAAAGACGTACATATTTGTTTTAATATGGCACTGTAGAGTACAAAAAATTTAATACTCATAGAAAAATTTCATATTAAAATCTATGAAAACAAGTTTAATTTAAAAATTCTTAGTTATTCATTCTGCTATATAACATGATTTATAATAACATTTAAAGAAAATGTTTCCCTTTATAACAACTTGATTCCATGTTGATTTAATATTCCTGTACTCTTAAGGCAAAATGAAGCATCATGTTGAATCAAAATTATTTCAAGTTGAAACAACGTGAATTTAATAGTTATACAATAAGGAAAACCAAGTTGAATCCAAATTATTTCAAGTTGTAACCACATGAATTTCATTTAGTGTTGTAATTTTCTTATTAATTATTTAAGTAACATGATTTTGTATATTTTTCCACAAAATTAATATTTTCTTGTTCAGTACGATATTAATGGTTTCTTAAAAATACATTGAAATTGATTTTTATTTCTTTTTAATTAATACAGAGCATATATAAAGGGCCTTAATCATGACACTTAAGTAAAATTTATAAATAAGTTGTTGCTGTTTTCCATACAAATTTTTCGCAAAAGAAAAGCAAAAAAAAAATCAAGCTTGGCCTGGATTTTCATAATTTTGGAGTTTCTGTGGAAAATAAAAGACAAAGTTTCAAACTGTTGTTTTTCCTTCGCATTTAAATATATTTTTTGTGACGTGATTTAGATAGTTAGACCCTTAAGGCGGCTTTTTGAGTTCAAGATTAGAGATTAAATTAACCTTAATCTTCATTTGTGATTTTTGGGTAGTCGATTATATGGTTTACTTGCTAGTTTAAGTGGGCAATCGTGGTGGTTTAATCATACATTAACATTGACAACATACACTTGTGAAACTTATAACTATTTGTAAAAATTATATTATAAAATAATTTAAAAACACATAAATAAATATATATATTTTATATTATTTATCTATTTCCTTTAACACGCGCAATATTTTACTTGTAAATAATAAAACATTGCAGTTTCTTCTTCTTTCCACAAAAAATCAAAGTGTGTTGATAACATGTATGACATTTACACAGAAAATGTTGCCACTATTTTGTTCCTCAGTATGGTAATACCACAAATAATAAGAAGTTTAAGCTACCACTCAAAAATATCAAACTAATTAATTTGAGATTAAGTTAATTTTCGGATTAGCTAATTATAGAAATAAACTAATCTTAATCTCGTACCCAAAAAGTCGCCCTTAGTGTCCCTTTTAAAACATGAAATGAATTTTTTAATAGCGCTGCATTTCCCAACCGTGAGGGAATAGCCCATGAATATTTTTTCATTTATTTATAATTTTTTATTTATATATTTTTATTTATTTTAATAGCGCTGCATTTCCCAACCCTGAAGGAATAGCCCATGAATACTTTTTTCATTTATTTATAATTTTTTATTTATATAGGGTGTTTTTTAAGGGGTATAGAACTTTGAATTGAAATAAAACACAAGAAAATCGTTTTAATGTCCATCAATTTGGCTTTATTGGAAGGATAATGTTATGCCATTAATGTTTAAATATGATTTCGGGCATGTGGCCGCCGCGGCTGGCTCGAATAAAGCCAATTCTACAGGTCCAATTTTCAACCACTTTTTCGAGCATATGGGGCCGTATGTTGGCAATAACGCCACGAATGTTGGCTTCCAAGTCCCCTAACGTTTCTGGTTTGTTGGCGTAGACGAGGGACTTCACATATCCCCAAAGAAAATAATCCAATGGTGGCCAATTGACAGGTCCATTCCGCGAAATTATGCGCTCATCGAATGTTTCCTTCAATAAATCGATTGTGACGTGCGCTGTGTGGCATGTAGCGCCGTCTTGTTGGAACCACAACTCATCCACATTCATGCCATCCAATTCGGGAACAAAATAGTCGGTTAGTCGGCTCCAATTGCTGTGCACGGTGGCGAATCGATTCATTCGGGTCCTCTTCAACACTTTGCTCTACAGCGGCAATTGTTTCTTCGGTGCGCACTGTTCGACGTCTCTACGGATGCGTATTATCACATAGAGTAAACGTAGTGCGAAAACGATCCATGGTTAACCGAATTAATTGCTCTGATGGACGATTATGTCGACCATAAAATGGACGGACGAAATAAATTTGCACGATTTGCAAGCGTTGTTCTTTTGTCAACCTGTTCATGATGAAATGGCAAACCAAACTAAATATTAATCACTTGACAGCTGACAAAATGGCCGCCAGTTAAAAAAGTGATGCCAACTTAAAGTTCTATACCTCAATAAAAAACACCCTTTATTTACTTGCATTTATTTATATTCATTATAGTTTTAACCTTTATGGCGGCATTAAATTATAATTGTATTTCATGTACGAAAAATATCAATCACTGCATTGATTACGTTTTCTTTTTTTTTTTTTTTTGTTGGCTGTCATAATACAAAACCACAAACAATGAAACAAAAAAGTGATTTATCATCAAAAGTTAATTATTCGTTGAAACTGTAAAGACCCCACATTTTTTTTTTGTGAATGTTCTACTTTAGATAAGAAATAATAGTTTTGTTGTGCTTGAAGTTTATTGGAAAAAAAATGAAGCCACTCACTTTTTTTTATAGGTTACTTAAAGAGTTTAAGAGCCAATTTCACCAATTTATTTAAATATCAATTCATATTTCAAATTCATTTTTCCATACAAAAAATAATGAAAATCGGCATTTAAATATGAATTTATATTTAAATAGAGTTGGTGAAATTGGCCCTAAGTATTTATTGTACAATTGTACAATATTAAACCAAATAATATTGTAAAAATATAAAAAAAAAATATTCAAATTAACGTTTGCCAGCAAAGAAAAGAAGCTTCAGAGCTATTATGCATGGTTGGCTTAAATTATTGGTCTAATAATTTTTAAAATTCTGAAGAAACTATTTTTTTTTTCAAATAAAGTTTTTTCTTAATTATTTTAATATCGGAAATTTATTTATAGATTTTTTATGTAACTCTATTATCAAGGCGAATTGACACCAGGTGATCTCAAGTTGGCATATGGTGATCTACTGTTAACTTCCCTTGTGTCAAATCAAAGCAAAACGTTCGGAAAGCTTAAACTAACAAATATACAAGACGAATATGCACAGTTGCAAATCGAGAAAATCTGGTATGAATTCACCTTGTCTATTATGTTGCGCTCATTTACCCAAAGAACGGCATAACTTCAAAAATTTAATCATTCTTTATACGGTTTTTTTTTGCAGGAGAAGTAACACTCAGCCAATGAATGCCTACTGCTATCACTAGGTGTTACCTTCTTGAGAAAAGGGATAGTGACAGAGAAGACAGGCGGTAAAAGGAAGAGACAGAGAAAAGTTAAATTTTTTTTCAACTCTGCTTTTTTGCAAGTTTTTTTTTTCCATAATGCAGTGTTGCAGCGCCTCTTGTGTTAGTGAGGTATATTAAATCTTCGAAGCTGTGTTTAGTAGCAGACATTTTATTGGTTATTTTACTTTTCCGATAATTCTGCTTAACAACACAGGAGGATGCTCTGATGTTGCTTTAGGATTAGTATCTGCTGAAGTCGGTATAGTTCAGTGACCAGTGACTATGGGTGTGTTCGTAAATGCATCATACGTGCAAACTTTTATTTAAAATGCAATACAAGTTCGCTGATAATATTTTTCATTATTAGTCATGTTTGTACCCATATTTGACATTTGGAACATTTCAATTTCCATTTGTAGCGCAGTGATGCATTTACGAACAGGCCCCATGCCTTCATCACTTCAACTTTCCTACAACAACTGACACAAACGGACACTAGTGCACATCAGAAAAATTTGTGGTGTGTTTATTTTTAATGACTGTTGGATACAGGGATTGAAGCCAGTACCTACGGTTTTGTATAAATTTCATATAAATATCTTGTTTAATGAACGTAAAAAGAGAAATATACATCCCATTGAGTTGTGTGTAAATTGAAAACTTTAAACTCGTTGTCTGGTTAACTAGTTTTTTATGGAGTTATGACCTTGTTTGTGTGAATGAGCGATATTTTAACAAATTTTAAAATGTCTCCTTTTTCAACTTGACAATAAAAGGCAACTTGACAAAAAAAAAACATTTTAATATTTTTTTAAATTTTCCTCAAAATTCATTACTTGTATCACAAAAACATTTGAAACATTACACAATGTGACTTGACAAACATAAATAATTCATTTAACTCACCTGATGACGTTACTTTTGAAAAGAAAAAAAGAAAAGCTGAAAAACTGGCTTTAAATTACAAGTAAATAATATATTACAGCCGGCATTATGATCATGTTTGCTCTTGCTTATACAAAACAAAACGAGTTTTTAAAGTAAAAAGAGTATATATATTAAAATCCATTGCAGGGGTGTAAACATGAAAGCCTTAAAGAGCTCAAAAGTTAGGGGAAAGAAATAAAGGAAACCACAAACAGGATAAGACGACTGAAACAGTACTCACACACACACACACACACACACACACAAACTTCCAAGCAGTTATTACAAAACAACAACAATTATGCTTAACAATTACACCAAAAACAAGCCCTTGCAGGCAAAATTTTTTTTGCAGGGGCTTTGAAAAAGAAATAAGTTAATAATTAAGCAAGAGGCATATACGTATGTATGTATGTATGTAACAATTCATGGAAAGTTGAGATTTCTTAAATTAAAATTTAAATTTAGTTTTCTTTACAAATTTTTATCAAGTTTGCTAAAAGTTTTTGTTGCAAAAAAAAAACATGTAAGAGTGCTTGCTATATTCGCCTGTGCCGAATCTTATATACCCTTTACCAAAGTGCGTTTATGTAGTATAGAGATACATACATAAGCACATAGTTACTTTTATGTACAAAGAAAAAAATAATAATTTTCAAACCCTAGAATCATAATTTTAGATTTTTCTGATTACTTATACCAATTTACTAGTTCTTAAAAAAATAAAGAAAGTGTGTTAAGTGAAAAAAAAAAATCAAAAAAAAATGTTTTATTTAGTTACTTTAATGTCCAGAAAAAAATCATAGTTTCCAGCTCTGGAGCTGTGAGGTTTTTATTTTTATAATTTTCTATACCAAACTTTTCTTTTCAAAACGTAAAATATATATAAGTTATAAAGGAAAAGATAAAAATTAATTAGACTTAGTTACTTTTATATATCAAAAAAGTGTAAGTGTCCCAACCGTGAACTCATCCTTTTTGATTTTCTGATTTCTTACACCAATCTCTTTCTTTTAAGAATTTAAAAAACGTTTAATTTATAAAAAGGGAAAAATTTGTTTTAGCAAGTTACTTTTGTATAAGAAAAAAGTTAAAGTTTTCCAACCCTGGAATCGTCTTTTTAATTTTTTTAATAGTTTTTTTTTATTTGAAATACCAATTTTATTCGTGGTGAAGTATAAAATAAGTTTATTTAATAAAAATAAATTAAAAATTAGTTTGCGGTAGTTAATTTTATATATCACAAAAATCTTAGGTTTCCCATTCCTGGAATCATGCTTTTTGATTTTCTGGTTTATAACATCAATTTCTTTCTTTTATGAACATTAGATATGCTTAACTTATAGAAAAAAAAGGAAAAATTTGTTTTAGTAAGTTACTTTTGTATAAGAAAAAAAGTTAAAGTTTTCCAACCCTGGAAACATCTTATTAATTTTTTGAGGTTTAATTTTTTATTTCAAATACCAATTTTGTTCGTGGTGAAGTATAAAATAATTTTTTTTTAATAAAAATATTTAAAAAATTAGTTTACGGTTGTTAATTGTATATATCACAAAAATCGTAGGTTTTTCAACCCTGGAATCATCCTTTTTGTTTTTCTGAAACTAGTTTTCGGTAGTTATTTTGTATGGCAAAATGAAGTTTAAGTCTCCCAGCTCTGGAACCGTCTGCTCGATTTTTCGCCCATTTCTGACCCACCAGTCCAAGAACGAAGTCTCTAGCTTTTCTGGGAGCTTCGGAAAACCGATTTCACGTACAGACAGACGGACAGACGGACATCGCTTATTCGTATTCCCTAAGCATAAGGATCCATAATATATATACTTTATTGCTCGCTTATTAATATTCTAGAAATTACAAACGGAATGACAAACCTATATATACCCTTTTACCATTTTTTGGTAAAGGGTATAAAAAGAATCACATCAATACTCTGCTTGCCATTTCAGTATTATTCTGCTGGCAACAGCGCAATCTAGATGATAAAATGAACCCACCTAATGTTAGAAACACAACCCGGACGAAGGACGAATTCTTCGGTAACAACTCGGTGTGTAAATTCGTGGTTTGAAAATAATGTATTAAACACATTTACAACGAGGGCAATTATGAATAAAATTGTGAGAGAAAATTTTCCCGGGGAACAATTCCAACTAATAGCAAGTAATATGCATTAAACATATTCACCACAGCAGGCTACACGAACACGCGACTTCAAATGCCGCTAGCAGCATTTGTCGCCTCGTAGCCGGCTACTTAATTATTTAAACATGTGTATTCTATATGCATTACACACATTCACCACAGCAAGCTACCGACTACCAAATGTCAAGAATAGAATAAACATGTTTATATGAGAATAATTCTTTTGAAGACAGCAAGGCAACATGGCGGCAGGTTGTTGTCTATGCTGATTTTGTCGTTGTAGTCCAATTAAACTAATTTCTATTTCTTTGGCTACAATGAGAAAATTCAATGTTGCCAGTATAATACAAAATGTTGAATGAATGATTTTGTACAATTATTTCATACTATTTAACAGAAACAATATCCAAAATTTATGTAAAGAATAAATTGATTCGTTTTTGTACATTTGCGTGAAATAAGTATATTTTAAATGAGTAATTAATTTTTATAAATGCAAAACATATAAAAGTGGCAATACTGCACTATGTATTTGTACTTGAACATCAACTGCAGATGGTGCTGCCTCCGTCTCCAAAATAATTAAGTAGCCGGCTACGAGGCGACAAATGCTGCTAGCGGCATTTGAAGTCGTGTGTTCGTGTAGCCTGCTGTGGTGAATGTGTTTAATGCTTTACACACATTCACCACAGCAAGGTACCGACTACCAAATGTCAAGGATAGAATACACATGTTTATATGAGAATAATTCTTTTGAAGACAGCAAGGCAACATGGCGACAGGTTGTTGTCTATGCTGATTTTGTCGTTGCACTCCAATTAAACTAATTTCTATTTCTTTGGCTACAATGAGAAAATTCAATGTTGCCAGTATAATACAAAATGTTGAATGAATGATTTTGTACAATTATTTCATATTATTTAACAGAAACAATATCCAAAATTGATGTAAAGAATAAATTGATTCGTTTTTGTACATTTGCGTGAAATAAGTACATTTTAAATGAGTAATTAATTTTTATAAATGCAAAATATATGAAAGTGGCAATACTGAACTATGTATTTGTACCTGAATATCAACTGCAGATGGTGCTGCTGCCGTCTCCAAAATAATTAAGTAGTCGGCTACGAGGCGACAAATGCTGCTAGCGGCATTTGAAGTCGTGTGTTCGTGTAGCCTGCTGTGGTAAATATGTTTAATGCATTATTTTTTTAATACCAAAGAATCCATTGATTTTTTTGTGCATACATACTGCCTTCGAGTTGTAATGAATTATAATGGAATACCTCGTAGAAATATTAAGTAGGCTTATAAAAATAAATTCTGACTTGATGGAATATATTTAATATTTTTTCCGAACTTTGCACCTAATATCTTAGTGAATTTCTTATTAATTTCTTATGAGGAAACCCAAAGTGGGCTTGTGTGATTTTAAAAGAAAAAAATATTTGCCAAGAATTTTATTCAACAAATTACAAAAATTTTTTTTTTGCATGTAATACTTATGTTTGCTGGGCATTTAATGGTAGTAAAAGAGTATATACTGCGAGATTTATCTATTTTTTCATGAGTGGATATAAAAATTATTTAAAACATTTTTCAAGAGAAATTTTTTTCAATAGAATACAAAAATTTATTTATCGCAATGCTAATGTTTGCTGGGTATATATTGTAATTGATCTACAAGGTGATAGTGTTCATATGAATGCTTTTTTTCTTCTTAAGACAACCACGTGCTGTTATAATAAAATTTTCACATTTATTGTCATTGCATGCTCATTTAAAGCGGGAGGTATATGTGTGTATGTATGTATGTATGTATGTATGCATGTATTTATTTATGTGTATGTTGCGTGTATGTTAAAATTGCTTGTCCGTTTCCCATAACCAGTTCTTTCAACTACAGCAACAAAAGGATATATACGGCTTGAGCGTATAAAAAAATGTATTTTATTTCTGTTTTCTTATCCCTATTATTATTTTATTTCATTTTTGTGTGCTTCATGCTGGACTTGGCACAAATTTTTAACGGGGCTTGAACGCATATTGTTAGTGTTGGAGTTTAAGCCCTAAAGAACCATTAAATATGAAAGAATAACTAAGTTTTTTATTTTATTTTTTTTTACTTTTAATTGTCATCCGGTGTTTGTGTTTGTTTCCCCTAAAAAAAACTCACACTCACTCACATGCACACTGGCAAGGTTGAAATTCACTCAGCCAAAAGAAAAATTATTTATTTTTAAATGAAAAAGGGCAGTGAACTACACCTTTTATATTTTGTTTTTTTTTTCAGGGTAATGATTTTTTTTCTCCACGACTGGTTTGGTTTCTTTGTTTATTAACCAAAAAAAAAAATGTTATATTTTGTACATGAAAAAAATTTCTGTTTTTCCATGTAATAAATTCAGCTCACAAATTGTGGCTTAAGCAGACTTTAATTATTCTTTGGTCTTATTCCATAAACATAATTTCCATTTTTTCCATGAGTGTAATCACTCATTTATAAAAATATAAGTTAACGTTTGCTTAATGCAGAATTTATACAAAAATTACATGGAATATACACTGACAAAAAAAAAAAAAAAAAAAAAAAAAAAAAAAAACAGGGACCGAATTAGCGCATACGTGATCATGTAGGCTAACGTATCGACTAAAATTTCGTCAGGTACGAATGAATGGATTACTATATTCGATAGCTATAGTATCAAGTTTTTACAAGGTGCGCCAAGTTTGTTTTACATCGCACAGTAGGGCGGACTAAAGGCGTTTTCGGATTTTTTTTTTCGAATTTTTAAAAAAAATAAAAAAAATTAAATAAAATAAACAATTCATTAAGAAATTTTTAACGTAGAAGGTTTCTAACTAATCTTTGTTTAGTGTCTTAGTTCAATTTATATTTAATATTTTAAATGCAGGGCTTCGGAGTAGTTTTCGGAGTTGATGGTATACAAAAACGCTTTAAAAATTCTTTGCCTTCAAAATATTTTTTTAATGGATCTAGTGTCTTTTTAGCATTTTTTATTTATAGTTTCAAAGGCATAAATTCGGGGTAGCTTTCGGACTAACGAACAACTAAAAATTCCTTAAAAAATCTTTGCGTTAAAAAGAGTTTTATAGAGGTCATTGACTTAAAGTGCTTCAAATTTCTATATTTCGGTGTAGTTTTCGGACTACCGAACAACTAACAATTCCATACAAAATCTATTCATTAAAAATACTTTTATTAAAGTCAATGTCTTGAAGTGCTTCAAATTTCCATATTTCGGAGTAGTTTTAGGACTTACGAACAACTGAAAATTCCCTAAAAATCTTTGCGCTGATAAGACTTTTAAAGAAGTCAATACCCTAAAGTACATCATATTTCGCAGATGTGAACAAATACAAAATATTCGGGCATGTTCTGCAAATCAAGACATGTCAAACCACGGTGATTTCCATAAATTAATAAAATCTAAATTATTGCTTTTGTAAATTTCACGATTTATAGCGATAGGAGTTGGAATAAAATATTCTATTATACATGACAAAAACATAAAATACAACAAAAACAAGTCAGCTATTAATAGTTTGTTTGAGAAAGATTTCTAACTAACACTAAAATTTCTAACAGTTTTAGCTATTGTTCTTAAAATAAAAAATCAGAGCAGTTTTCGGACTTGAGAGCCATTTTGAATTCCTAAAACATATTTGTGTTATTTTAAAAACTTAAAAGAAGCCAATGCTTCGATTAAAGTTTTTCAAACTGCTTCAAATTTCTATATTTCCACATTTCGGAGTTTTTCAAATATGTGAACAAAAAGAAATAATTAAAAAAACCTTCATAAATCTTCTACATAGAATAATTTCTAAATAATCACCCATATTGCGTGTGTCGAGTTTAATATTCGTCTACGTCAGCTTTAATCAAGTACGAAATTCCCATAGACGAATATTCGGCTCGACCTACGCAGTACGGGTGAATAAAATGATCTGCTATGTTAGTTAAGTGTCTTAGCAAAATGTATATCTAACATTTCAAATGCATAGCCTCGGAGTAGTTTTCGGATTTGTTGATCATCAAAAAGACCTAAAGAAATCTTTGCCATTCAAATATATTTAAATAAGTTAACATGCTCTTAAATTGATGTAGTGTCTTTATAACAGTTTCAGCTAATGTTTCAAAAATAAAAATTCGGAGTAATTTTCGGACTTGTGAGCCATTTAAAATTCTAAAAAAATCTTTGTGCTGTTTATAAAACTCAAAATAAGCCAATGCGCCAATGAAAGTTTAACAAACTGCTTCATATCTCTATCTTTCGGAGTTTTTTTCAGTGTTGGTGGTGGAAGTCGTTAAGCACTTATTATTGGTAAAGACAACAGCATGATGTTTTTACTATTTCGTATCTTTGCCTACTCGATGTCGAATGCTATGACCTTAAATTACTACTGCTGGAGTCTTTTCGCCGCATACGATATCGAACAAAATTTATAGAACTTTTTTCCAAATGCAACCCTGATCTAATGAGTTGTTATTGTATTTTGGAAATGTTCACAACCTCCATCGGAGTTGAATTTTCTGAAGAATCCTCTGACTATGTAGGACAGTGAGTACAATCCTTAATTAAATAAAAGAAATACAGTGATTGTGTTTGTAACATTTAATAAATAAATTGCATAGCAAACAGGACCATTTGGAATTATTTCAGCTTTCATTATTTTGGTAAGTTCCAGTTAAGTGCCTGCTAGTGTATATAATATTAAATATTATTATTGGAAAATTCCTTGAAAATAAAAAGGTGATTTGTATGCAAGGTTTCATAAGAATCTGTTGAGCTTGAGTGCTTCATAATTCGTAGAGAATTTTGTTGTAAGCTGTCTTCATGTCAATTTTATTAAATTTAAATTTTTGCATAACGTTCATTTTGAGTAGACTTTAATTTAAATTAATTGAAAACTGGCCTTTTAATACTCACATTGAAATAACATTTCTTTATATCAACCTTTCGTTATTTGAAATTCTTTATTTTGGGCATCGATACTGTATGCAATCATACAATATAATATAATATTTACTTTATTGGGACGCATGAAGACGTATAGATATTTACTTTTATCGATTCATTGACAGATGGTGGCATGAGTGCATTCGTCAGTCTGGTTTTAAATATTTTTTTAAATTTATTTTTGTTCTTTTCAATTGTTGTAAAACAAAAGTAAAATAAAGTAAAATGAATACAGCAAAGTTAATATCTTTTAATTACGTGTATTGGTGTTTTGAAGTAGAAGTTATTGATCTCCCCCTAAAGTACAAGCCGTATGATATGTATTAATCTAAATTGGCTAGTTAAAAATATTTGTGTTGGAACGATTTCTTAATAAGCTAATGCCATAAATGAAGTTTTATAAACTGCTTCAAATCTCTACTTTTCAGAGTTTTTTTCCATTTAATAATGCAAAAGCAGAGTTTCGGAATTTATTTCGGACTTGTCCTTTGTGAAAAGCACATTGAAAAATCTTTGTCAAAGAAATATTTTTAAATGAGTACCACTTGGTTTTTGTCTGCAAATCTTTTTATATATAGACCTTGAAAGTCATCTCACAATAATAAGAAATCTCCCTTAATATTGCACTTTCAAAATTGCTTCAAAATTTACTACTTTTATGCTAATGTTTTACGCTTTTATGTTAATTTTTTATAATTTTAGTATTTGAAATACATCCACTGCATAAACTTAATACTAATTTGAAATATTTCCTTACACCAACTCTTGGTTTTTTTTTGTTTCTAAATATTTCCGTTTTAAGAAACTATAAAGAAACAAAAAAAAAAAAAAAAAAAAAAAAAAAACGACAAAATTACTTAAAGCCACTTATATTATATTTAAACGTAAATAAGTCATATCCGATGAAAACAACTGCGTTTTTAAATCTAGAAATACCTCAAACGAATAGAATTGCGAAAAAAACGAGTTGGGGAAAAAAGAAAAAAAATATAAGACTTTAAATTAATCACACAAGTGTTCTCATATTTGAAGATATTCGAAACGAAACTTATATAATGCCAAAAAATTGTATTAAAGTAGATATAAATATGTACGTAAGCCAACAGAAAATGCAACAAATATTTTAAAATATGCACACACGTACGGTATAGAGGGACCCACATCTATACTCATCATTGAAATGTGTATGTGAAACATGATAGTATTGTGTTTTTGTTTTAGATAATGTTTTGAAACTGCATGTTCTTTAAGTTTTATTTCTTTTTCCTGTTACTTTTCATCTTCTTTTAGTCGTCGCGAGGTAAGGTACAGTGGGCTGGAAAATGGTAAAAAGTAATTCCTATAGAAAACATAAAAAATGTAAGAATTGAGTAAATAAATTCAGTGAAGTGCGACTTTAACACGCGCACGAAGGCTTCCGTACGGACACTAGACATGTAATTGAATACGAACTTTAGCCTATATAATAAATGGTTTTGGCTTTTTTTTGGTTTTGAGCGTTTTTTAGTTTTGGCGTTTTTTCGAATTTTGGCGATTTTTTTTAGTTTTGGCGCTTTCTTTTAGTTTTGACACTTTTTTCCTAGTTTTGTCGATTTTTTCGGTTTTTAGCGAATTTTTTCATTTTGGAGATTTCTTTTCATTTTGGCGATTTTTTTCATTTAGGCGATTTTTTTTCATTTAAGCGATTTTTTTAGTTTTGGTGCCTTTTTCGGGTTTTTGGTAATTTTTTTTTCGGTTTTTTGTGTTTTTGCATTTTGGCGATTTTTTTTTCATTTAGGCGATTTTTTTTAGTTTTGGCGCCTATATCGCGTTTTGGCGATTTTCTCGGTTTCTTGCGTTTTTTTTCATTTTGGTGATTTTTTCATTTTTATTTCAGTGTTAGAAATTTTTTTCAATTTGGTGCTTTTTTCTTTTTTTGGTTTGGCGATTTTATAATTTTCGGATTTTTTAGTTTTACCGTTTTTGAAAATTTCAAGAGTTTGCCTCTTACGGTTTCTAAGATATAGCAAGTTGTCAGAATTACATAGTCAAAATTGCAATAACTGATGGACCACCCTTTAATTTAAATTTTTTAAAATTTTAGTGTTAATTGTTGTAGTCTGTATAAAAATACACTAATTTTACAAATTTCAAGTGCCAATATACATATATACATACAATTGTATGTATATTACATGGGATTTTAACATTTTTCGTTGCTGGTTTTGGAACACCCTTTAATTTTCAACTCTGGCTGAAGTAGTTAGCATGTTGACTACAAAACTGAAGTTAATTTGATAATTTAATACGCTTCATTGACACTAGAGGCGCTCCGACACAGCATTACTAAAAAGGTTGCGAAATAAAGCAGAGTTGTAAAAGAATGAAGCTTTCTTCTATATCTTCTATATCTTCTATCACTATTCCTTTCCTAGAGAATATAACACCAGGTAATAGTAGTAGGCATTCATTGTCTTAGTGTTACTTTTCTTTATATAAAAAAAAATAAAAAATATTTGCAGGAGCTGTGGTTTCAACAAGACGCCGCACCATATCACACAGATTTCGTACCTTAATTGATTAATTGAAAGAAACGTTTGGTAACCACATATTTTCACGTTTGGGACCTGTGAATTGGTCTCATTAATCGTACGATGCAACGCCTTCTTCTGTGGGGATATGTGAAGTCGCTAGTCTGCGCTGACAAACCCGAAAAGATTGACCAATTGGGGAACAACATTCACCACGTTTTTGACAATATACTGCCACAAATTTTGGACCTACAAATAAGACTACGTTCGATCCACCCGTGGCGGTCATATGCCAGAAATCATATTCAAATAATAATGCCAGAATATTATTTTTCGAATAAAGTAAATTGCATGTCAATTTGAAAAAATTCATCTTTGTTTTATTCCATTTTAAAGTTCTTTTCCTATATAAAAAGCACCCTTTACTAACAAAAAAAAATTTTTTTTGGGGATTTTAATGTTCACCATAGTAAATTTGCTATATGACAATTGGAGTCAGCATAAAATAAATTAATTATTTTGTAAGCAAAATTTTTCGAAGATCTTTGATGTAAATAATAATATGCCCCCTTGTTCAAGCGATTTGAATGCAGAAATCAGGGGTCTAATCGTCACTTTTGATAACGAGCTGATTCGATCACGTTTTTTCAGTTTCAGATTATCGCATTCGATATCGAACCATGGAAGCTGGGAAATATTTCGTGATTAAAAATGTTTTTGGCAATACACAATGCATTTTATGTTATGAAACATTAAAAAATAATAGGCAAAATAGATTAAAAAAGCATTTTAATAGTATCCACAGATCTGTAAATAAATTTAATTTTGAATTTATACACTAAATTGTTGAATGGTTAATGAATTTTTACTTTTTATTTAAGTTTTTATTAAATTGCTTATTTACAAACAAAAAAATTCAAACAACTGATAACCACATCATGTATTTTACATTACAAAAGTTTTCTTCAAGTGCAAGTTTATTTTACTCTCATTTTTCTCACCAACACAAACATATTTTATTTTGCGGGACACTGCTCTAGTCATTGCCAAGCTGCTGAAGTGTGCACATGTGCAGTCTCGTTAGATGTGCGTAAGTATGATTTTTTTAAGTTTGTGTTCCTCAAATCGACGATTGATCTCTGTGCCTCTTTCACTAAGGGCTAATAAATCAGTTCAAGTTAATCTGTGTTTTTGGTTTAAAATGTGTTTAATCTAGCAAATCTATAAATCAGTGCAGTATTTAAACCATCTGTAAACGCACAAAATTGGGCGTTTAAACTACCAATACAGGCCATATGATTTTATTACTTACAGACCATATGTTTTGCATTTAAAAAGCATTCAAATTTTTTCCAAGCTTCTAAATACTTTTTCTTCAGATCTTGATCGATTTGTTTTCTTACACTCTATGGTTCTTTTATACTATTCTACTTTCCCAAGAATATATATAATCTCTTTCACAGTAAAATTTGGGTACTTTTAATTAAATGTTATCAAATTTTTTGCCTTTTTGATTGTACAAAGAACTGATAGCCTGCTGCAAAACAGCTGTTTTTTGACATTTATTCTAGTGCTGCCACATTATTACTTTTTAAACTACACATAAGGTATGATTCACTGATTTACTCCTGTTGATTTAAACCACATATGAATTAAAATTTAGTTCAACTAAACCACCGTTTAAACTTTAACTGATTTATTAGCCCTAAATGACTGAAAATTCCAACCAAACTAAGTTTATTTTTTAGTTTTAAGTGTAAGTTTTAAGATTTTAATAAATGCCTGAAATAATTTTTTATTTAAAATACTGCTTTTTGTGATTTTTTTTACTATTTAAAAAAAAGTAAAAAAAAACTTAAAGTTAATTTTTTTTGTTTATTAGTTTTAAGTTGCATTGAAATAAGCAAACTTTATGTTTAATACAAATAAAAACTAAATTGTTTTTCCAATAAAACCAAAATTTTATATATTTTTTTAGTTGGGAGCGTTTGGGGCCAGGTAAAAAATGCACTTCGTCGATTCGATGAAGAAAGTGTTTATAGGTATAAAAATAAGAAAGAGCGTCTAGGGTTAAAAGTCGATCTCAACATCGTATATCAACTGTTGTCAATGCGTAGAGTATGGCTTTACTTTTGCTTTAAAGGTTTTTGGATGTAATGTCAGACTAATATCTAGGGCCCTTCCCCTCTATTGTAAAATTTTTTATAAATGAAAAATCAGTCTTTCTAAAATTTTTGTGAGTCAAGTCTTTAAGCCTGATCAAAAAAAAAATCCAAATAAAAAAAGTATCGTGGATTTTGATTTTAAATAAAAATATGTAGGAAAGTAAAAAAGTTTTTTTTCATCTCAAGCCCACTGTACTTTAGCTTACAACACCATAGTATACAAGTATTTTTTGTTTTAATATAAAAAAAGCAGCTTTACAAGTGCTTAACGCAAAAATGAAGGAACAACAAAGAGCGACAACGACAAAATTGTTAACGAAATAAAGAAGACTTAGACCGCAAGATATAAAGATACAACTTAAAAATGTGATTGTATTGTGACAGATACAAATGCACACATACACACACAAACACATATACACACACACATACACACACACTCACACATGCATTGGTACTTGCAAAAAAAAATTATGCTTGTAAATAAATCCCTTGGAATATTTGTAATAAAAAGATTGTTTTACATAAAAATAAAAATAAAAATAAAATAATAAAAAAAACAACTATCAAATAGGGAAAAAAGAGATTGTGATGTGATTTTTTTTTTGCACTTTTTTAAGAAAATTATATAAAACTCTAATATAAATTGATGTTATCGTGCGGGCTTAGGAAACTTCTTTTATATGTGGCAATAAGGTATAAATGTTTAAGTCGACTTAAGCTTAAATTGATATAATAACTTCATTATGATTTTTCAACTTAAATGCAAACCTAGAAGAAGTATAATTTAGACTTTACAGGAAGCTATACCCAAATTTACATGCAGATTATCTTAACTCAAGTGTAAAAATATTGGAATTTCAATAGCTTTTAAAATTAATATTTAACGCTTAAAGAAGCGCGAAATAAAGTAATAATTTCTATTGTAACTTAAAATTTAAAATTGTTCTACTAAAAACTTGCAAGTTTTTTAAACTGTCTGTGATATGATTTTCAAATTTTTCGAAAATTCAATCTATGGCTAAACTTAATTAAACACATCAACTTTTCTTTTTCAAGTTTTCATTGTATATGAGAGAGATGAGTGAGAAAGCGTTAGATATTTTTTGTATATCTATCTTTGCCTTTCTATATATATAATAAGTATTTGAATAAGAAAAATTATGTTTTGTGAACCGGGGACCTGTTTTAAAAAACTTGGAAGCATGGTAATATAAGTAAAATAGTTGTGAAAATATATTTATCCTTATTACAGTTGTCAACGTCAATACAATACCAAATAATTTGACCTTTTCCATCCGTTGTCGAAAATAACTGGCTGTTAATGATAGGCTTATGCTATTTTCTAGACCTTAGGAAATAGAAACAGACTTTCAATAACAAAAATTGTTGTAGACAAACCAAAAATTGTTGGTATTCTATTGACGTCACGTCTATGTTGAAAACTGGGAAGAGGGTGATTATATTTATATATTTAAATAATTAGGGGGATTCAAATGATAGTCAGGTATTATTCGCCTCAATTCGCTTTGAAAAGTTTGTATTTCGAATGTGACTGTTTTTGCCGTCTGTACTTTTTATATCTCTGGGATGTCAGTACACCCTTTTCAGAAAATTTTTTCGAGTGCTCTATTAGCTAAATAAGAAGTGCACTACCCTAGTAATCGGAGGGTTGCAGGTTCGATTCCTGCGCGGGCCTCTGGTTGTTTCAGGAGACTAGCCAAAGTGTCTGCACTATGAATCATATTGCTTCGTTTTTACCCTTTAAAACACTTTTTATGTAGACTCGAAGACTTGCAAATTAATAAAAGACTCCAGTGTACTAATAAGGGTTAAGTATGATACCTTATTTACTAATTACACTTTTTCTCTTTCTTTACAATAATGAACTGATTCTCTTAGCAATAAATAGCAGAACTTAAGACGGACTTTATGTTTTGCCAGCAGATGCGTCACCCTTTTTATACTTCACACAACGCTTCCAGAATGTGACAGCAATGTCCAGACAATCTCAGCGGTATTTCCAATGCTTGCTTTCGATGGTGCCAATAGTTGTTTATGTGTTAACTATATATGCGCGTATAGAGATCATTAAAGCAGCAATTTATGGTGCTTGTGTACTTTATTTTTGTCTGCACACATATGTAACCCGCAAAATAGAAAGGAACCTAAGGTTAAAAACCGGTTTTGTTCAGGAGAGCCATTTTAAAGGTTTAAATACGTATATCTTTGGTGTACCATCACATCATAAAACGCGCATATCCCTGGGAGGGAACACTTTTGGGGCATGGGATCGGACTCATTCGATGCTCACATGTTGTCCACATCAAAAAAAAAAAAAAATTAAAATTGATTTTTTTTTACCCTTAGGTCCCTTTCTCTATGCGCTGTCACATATGTACATGTGTATTTGTATTAAAGGGTTGCATTTGTATACTCGTTTGTATAGCCAAAACAAATATACCATGGTATGTACCATATAATTGTAGTGTGAGCGACAGAACTAGTATAAGAGTTATTGTGTGTGCGTGCTTTTCCAAATTAAAATACAATTGAAAACAAATAACAATTGCTTATTGTATTGCTGCTGAGTAACTGTTTGATCTGTTTTTGCTCAAAAAATACATATTGTAATACAAATATATGAAAAAACCACTATTGAAACAAATACATGATGTGCAGATGTATGTGCGGACGTTCGTTATGTTATTTTGTGGCGCAGCCAAAGTATAGAGAGAGAAAGAGACAATTTTGCTCTGAGAGTAATTACAAATGCATGTGTTTCATGTACATGTATCATTTACTTACATATGTATGTGCAATTTTGCTTTCATTCATTCATTCATCAACCAATTACATTTTTTCTCAACACATCATTAGGCACTTATGGTAAAAGCAGTTTTATGTATCTTATTTGCCTTAGAAAAACAAAAAAAAAATAAATGTGTTGTTTTCATTTGCTCATTGTCCAACCATACAATAATTGCTTAAAAAATCAACATTTACAACTAGTAACAGAAAACGATAAATAACATATTTGTTCATACCAGAACCAAAAAACACGCAAAACTAGTGCAAACAGATGTATCTGTGCAATGCTATAATTTGTATGTCTATCTTCTTAACAAGCAGAAGCTATTTCATTGTTGTTGTTGCTACAGTTTTTAGGGTTCCGGACACCAAAGGTGAAAGGGAACCCTATTGTTTTAGCTACACTGTCCGTCTGTCCGTCACAGGCTATTTTCTCAGGAACCGTAGAAGGTACGGACCTTAAATTTAAACAGAATATCTAGAGCCTTGGTCGCTACAACAACAAATACATGAGAGTTAAAAATTAAAGGATGCTGCAAAACGAGCAAGGAAAAATGGTAAAATCTCATGTAATATACATACAATTGTATGCACATACATATGTATATTGACACTTGAAATTTGTAAAATTTGTGTATTTTTATACGGACGATAACATTTAACACTAAAATTAAAAAAAAAAATTAAATTAAAGGGTGTTCTATCAGTTAATACAATTTTGACAACTTGCTGTATCTTGGAAACCGTAAGAGGCAAACTCTTCAAATTTTCAAAAACGGTAAAACTAAAAATTCCCAAAATTATAAAATCGCCAAACCGAAAAAGTCGTTAAAAATTAAAAAAAAATTGCCAAAACGAAAAAAATCGCCAAAATTAAAAAAAAAATTCTAACACTAAAATACATCGCCAAATCCGAAAAAAATTGTTTATATGAAAAAAATCGCCAAAATGAAAAAAACACCAAAACCTGAAAAAAATCGCCAAAACGCGAAAAAGGTGCGTATATGAAAAAAAAATTGCAAAAATAAAAAAAAATCACCAAAATGAAAAAACCGTCAAAAACCGACAAAATCGCCAAAATGAATAAACGCCAAAAACCGAAAAATATTGGGAAAACGAGAAAAAAAAGTGTCAAAACTAAAAAAAGCGACAAAACTTAAAAAAATCGCCAACGCTTAAAACCGAAAAAACCCAAAACGAAAAAAGTGCCAAAACTATATTTTATGTAGGCTATATTTTATATTTTGAATTACATATACATATATATACTAGATATATCTAGTGTCCGTACGGAACCCTTCATGAGCGGGTCAAAGTCGCACTTCAATGAATTTATTATGTTTATTTACGCATGTGTATTTAGTTCTTTAGCTAAACAATTCTGTATAATTCTTTTTGTTTACAATTTTTTTTTTGCGAAAGCATTTACATTTAAATAGAATGTTCGAGATTTTTTGCGTAACAATATGATTTTTTGAAGGTGGAGCTGAGAATTAAGGCAAGTTTATTTTTATTATATAAATATGCCATAAGCTGGGCTGTCGAGACCACTTGGTATGAATTTCTTGTTACCATCGTTTCGTCTTTAAAACTATGTAGTATTTAAAATTCCGATGCTGCTAATATAAACAATATTGGGCAACTAAAGTTATTAGCTTTTAATTGTCAGTAGCCATATATATTAGCACTTGGCAACGCAACTAAAGTTCGCTTTCCATACATAAACGTGATATTATATTTTTCTTTGTCGTACTGCGATTTATAGTAGAGCCTCATGGCAACTATTTTTGTTGAACAGTTTAACCCATTAAATGAACTCTCCCTCCATTTTCGAAAGTTACAGAATTAACCATAAGTTGAACAGTAACAGGTTTAAAATATTTCTCGTACAAGTCTACCTTAAGATGATGAATATGCCAGAATATATCTCATAACTAAAATGCCAGGGGTCTAATCGTCGCTTTCGAAAACGAACTGATCTCTCAATGTAATAAAATGGTTCGATGTCGAATGCCATAATCTCAAACTGAAAAAACGCGACCGAATCAGTTCGTTATCGAAAGCAACGATTAGACCCCAGGCTTACATGACAATCTAAAGCAATTTTAACCCTCCCTCATACCCTTTAAATAAGACCACAATCATTCGTTACAAGTTAGTTATTTTTAGGAAAAAAAAATACATGAAATACTGAGGTATGTATATTCATGTGACATAATGTCTCTATACAACCCCAAATGCATACAGACAATTGCTTAACCGTAAAAATAAGCCAATTTTTTTTTGGGGGGGGGGGAAATAGGTTTTGCGCTACTGTGTAAAGAATTGATTTCGCAATAATAAAAATTGTAATATATAATATTTTTTTTTTAGCAAATTACCTAAAATTATAAAACGTGTGTTTGTTTATTTTCAATTGAAATCCAATCTAACTAAATGCTGCAAAAATAAATTAAAAGTAAAAAAAAACTTATAATTTATTCAGTAACTTTAAGTGAATGGAAATTTTTTTCGTTTGTTTTTTTTTTTTTTTTTAATTTAAGTAAGATGAGCTGTGGTTATTTTTTGCAGCACTAATTGAGACTGACGTAATGCTTTTTAAGGTATAAATTTACTCTGGCATAAAGACGCCTGACACACTCGCACACACACTCACAGACACACTTACACACAAGCATAATCTTAGCGGCTGGCCACAGCGCTAAATAATAAGTACTATTAACAAAGTGATGAATTTTTAACAAGCTTGACAGTTGAGATTTCTTTCGAATTTTATTTCCAAGTTTGATTTATTTTTAACTAAAGTATAATTTTATTTGGCAGCTTGAAATGTAAATCAAAATGAAACATTGTAGAATATCGCCAAGAAAATTTAAATTTATTTGTATATATATTTTGTACTTAAATATGTACATTTGTAATGAAGTGAAAATAGAAATAATATTATTTTCAATTTTATGAATAATGTATTTGATTCTTTGAGATATATGTACATAAATAAAGTCTTGCAAGAATAGTAAAATTGACTTCAAGTTTAACCTCTGTCAATTTGAAAATTTTAACACCTTTGTTAGACGTTTACCAAATGATGTTGAGTTGTTTGTGTACCTGGGCAAATGCATTAGGCAGCAAAGAAAAATGTTATCATTAAGTGATGAAAGACAATCTACAATTCTGCTTTACAACCATTTTCCCAAATCTTCAGGAATATCGAAATTCCAATGAACTGCTGTTTTCTTTGTTTTTTTTTAACATAACAATTACTAAACATAATAAACTTGTCGTTACTGAATAAAATTTGGAATATTTAGAAAATTTTAAAGTTTTCCAGCAAAATACTTGTTGGACTAAATATTTATTGGACATGGCTTGACAAAGTTGTACAGTTCTGCGACCAAAAATGACGGTTTTATTTCCAAAAAACAAATGCACGTAACTGCAAGTGTGTTTAGTTTTTTTTTTTTTTTTTAGTTTTTTGCTGCTACTGTAAAGTTGTATTTGTGTTAGTTACGCATTTTTGCATTTTAGCTAACCACATATTTCATTATAACCTACTTTAAATAATATTTGGCTTATGACTCTGCAGACGCTCAAATAAAAGCGTCAATCAGTGAATGTGGTTTAGTGAATGTTTAATTGACGATTTTCCCTAGACGTTCAAATAAATTCATCAATCAGTATTTTATAATTTTGTGTTCGTTGAGTGCTGTTGCAAGTATATACAGTTTCATTAACAAAAAAATACAAAACTTTATAGAGTTTTGTAATAAAAATAGCAACAGTGTAATAAGTATATACATTAACAAAAAAATGTATACAAACTTAAATGATATTTTTTCCATCTCCCACTCCCGCGACATTGATAATAAATAATAATAAAAATGTTCATTTGCTATTTCTATACCAAGTGGAATGGCAATTGTCCATCAAGTGCAAAATATTTTTTCCCATCCGTCGTATACCTCCCCATGTCGCCGTAAAACAAATAGTATTTTTTCGTCAATCACAGTTAGACACGATCAAATAATCAGCCTTCAAATGAAAATATAATTTTTTTATGTCCTCATCAATCACTGACGACAACACGTACGTGTACGATAAGACTTTTCATCTGATCAGTACCTGGATTCAGTAACTTTAATTAAGATAATCGTATGTCTATAATAAATATAACGAAATTTTATTCAGTTTATGATTCAATAACATATTTTAACGATATTCGATGTCGTTTGGATAAATAAAAATTTAATCACAATATCAAATTCACTACGTTTTTCTTTATTATTCTTGGTGCTTTTCGCTTATTTTCACATTTTCTAACCCAGAGATATCGTATATTGAATTAAATGGTAAGTAAGATAAAAGTTACAGAATCCAGGTACAGGGTTGCATTTTAACAAAATCGAGTAATAATAAAAAAATTGATAAGTCGTCTGTTTCGCCGCCGTTTCCATGCCGCTGCTTATGGTATTTTTCTTCGTCTTAAATCGGCTTTAAATTTTGAATAAGTTGATCGTATTTTGAAATATATTTCATGTAAGCCATAAAAGTAAAAGAAGGTTTTTTTTTATTTCTCTCATATAAATTGATTACTTTAACCGTCATATATTAAATGAAACTGCTCTGCCGCCGTAAGGCAGCGATTAATATAGCCATATCAATTGTGAACAGCTGTTTGCTTTCTATTTGTATTTTTTTATTTGTTTTATTTAAGGTATGATGGTGTGAATACAAAATTTCATTTTACGTTAGATTTTTTGACAGTTAAAACAAAAATGTCGTTAGATTTTTTTCTCGTAAAATGTCATTAGAGTCTTTGTACTTGTTATAACAAATTTACTTTGGTCTTTTCCTTCCACACTTTTCTTCTGGTTGTATTTACCTGTTTTTGGTATGTTCCCAGATTTATTAGACAAACAAAACGCCTCAAAGTGGGGCGAAAAGCTATTTTTTTCGCAGATCTTTACAACTACAATAATTAGGGTCACTAAATCTTACACAAGTAGCTCTAAGAACAAACTACACGTTTCAAAAAAAAAATACACGTTTCAAAAAAAAAAATAATAATTAAATAAGTAAATAAAATAGGACAGACTGGTATCCTCCCCCCAAAAAAACCTAATTCTGATTTTTCCTATATATTGTGAATTACAGTATTGAGGCTAAGAAAAAACTGCGTGATTTAACAAAATCTTCTTGGATGACGGGTAGCTCCTATTCAAATCCATCAAAATCATAGTAGTATAGAAATGGGGAGACGGGAACCCCCATACAAAGTAATTGTGATTTTTCCTATGTCTGAGAAACTACAATAGTTAGGAGATCCACTAAATTTTATGTGAATAACTCTTAGAACAAACTACATGTTTGCATGATGCAATCTTGAGAGTATTGGATGGGGGAGACGGATACTCCCCATACAAAGTAATTATTAATGAACTAATAAACATGAATGTTTTTATATAAAAAATACCGAAGCAGGAACAAAATTCATATTAACGGTGCTTAACCAACAAAACAAGTAAAAATTCATGATTTTTTTATTCACTCACGTTACTGATGAATTGCCTGCCATTGAGTGACTTCGAATACGAATTATACAAAAATAGATTTTTTATCAAGCCTAAGAAAGTAGGCTAAGATAACAAATTATATTTTTTTAAATCATTATTATATATCGAGGTTCAGATCACGCGTGACTCATGCCTGACTTACACGTGACTAATGTGTGATTCACGCATAAAAAATCATGAAATTTGCGGATTTCTAATGAAAGCACTTAAAGCAATGCCAAAAATTAGCAATGTAAGTGTGTTAATGTGAGTCGTTAAGCGGTTATTGTTAGTAAAAAACGCGTGAGGCTATTTATAATTCGTACATAACTTCTGAGGTTCAACGATATGGCGTTATCATAAATTTCTCTAAAATAACTTTTGTTTGTTTAATCTTTAAAATAAAATATAAATTTTTCGCTTAATAGAGCTCAATTAATAAATTTCTGAGCACTTAAACTGAAAAAAATACATTTTTTTGCACACCCAATATATGTAAACATTTAAAATAAAAGCACTTCCATAAATAATTTTAAATAACAATGTTAAGCAAAACTTTTCAATAAATACGTAAACTTATTGGGTTCATGGTTGGTTGGTTCGTGGCTGCCCACTACGTGCAGTGACTCAAGTAGAATCTAGATGATGATTTCTTGAAAGGACAACTACACTTATCGGTGTCAACCTAGGCAGAACCGTATCTAAGTATTCTGATGCGATCATCGTTACTAGATCCAAATCGTCGCGTTGAGATATTTGATAAGGTCATGACTGCCTAAAAATTTGTGTCTCGAGACATGCAAAGCTGGACATTCGCAAAGAAAGTGGAAGATTGTCTCTTATTTGCTTTAATTATTCGACAAATTTGGCAGAACTCATTATATTACATACCTATCCTACAAGCAGGTCTGCCGACCATCCAGTGCCCCGTCATGACTGCAACGAGCCTCGAGATGTTCCTACGGTTCCTATTTGTTAATTGTATTGAGCGCCTATCATTGTAGCAAGGTCAAATTTTCTTATTGCGCCATCTGCATTCAGCCTTACAGAGACAGTGCTTGAATATAAAGCACTCATAGCAGAGCCAGCTCTAGGCAACTCGTCCGCCCATTGGTTACCTAAAAAATTACTCATTGTTGGAATTTAGATGGGGGTAAGGTCAGCCTGACCATCCGGTCTAGATAGCAAACTCTTATACTGCCCTACTAGAATAGACGAAGTGATATATGATCTTAGGGCTTAAAGTCCTGCACAAGACCATTTATAAGACCATTCAAGACATGAGAGATTTTTCAAATAATTTAATACAGTGAAATATTATAAAACAAACGCTAAACAACACTGTTGGTAAGACATTTCTTTCAGTTCCTTGTCTTGCCAACAGTGTTGTTTAGCGTTTGTTTTCGAATATTTCGCTGTAGTAAAGCATTTGAAAAATCTCTCATGTCTTAAAATGTCTTATAAATGGTCTTGTGCAGGACATTATTAGGGATAGAAGCGCTGCTTTGCTGCCGACAAAGATACCAACTTTACCCTGTACCTTCTTGTCCATCAGCACTCAGTCTGAAAAACTGTGGCTTCGTTAGGGAGACGAAAGGAGCATTCTATACTCTGAGGTCGTATTCTGTTACTATTGTGCCTCCCCTTCCATTCCCGCCTAGGTTCATGGCTAGATTTATTAATGTTTCAAAATTGCTTGAGTTATTATTATCATTATTATTATTATTTTTTTTTCTTGCTTATTTTTTTAAATTTTAATGCGTCTTTGCAAATTCAGCGCTACCAATTTGACATTTATTTCTTACCTAGTGATGTAGAATGTTATGCACTTTAAGCGAGTACTTGCAGTTTTCACAGTACTTGAACTTTTTTTATTTATTTTAATTCTCGAAAAAACCACGTTCGCCCCCCATAAGCGGCTGTTATTTTTCTATTTTCCTAGTTTTTGTAGAGTAGCATAAATTTTTTTATAAAGATTACTTTGATAGTCTGCCCACATTTTTGTCACATTTATTATTTTTTTTTTCAAATAAAAAAAAAACTTTTTTCAATTTGCTGCTTTTTCTTATAAAAGTCGTCCTCAAGTCCTTGTTTCCACAGTTCGTCTACTTAATATATTTCATATTAAAGTTGTTTTAGAAAATAAATATTTAATATCCTTAAGTGTATACACATGTTTTCTCTTTTTTTTTGTTTTTTTTTTTGAAAATCAAACAAACAAAAACACACACACACACAAAACTAAGGCTTAATCAAATATTTATTTAACCGGTAACAAAATGGAACAGAGCCCAACATTTACGTTAGTGTGAAGTTAAAGTTGTTTGTGTGTGTTTTTGTTTTGTGCCTTGCATATTTGTTTGCATTTAGTTTATTATCACTTTGTCCTACTCTATTTGCAAATCATTAGTAAAATAAAAGTGAAACATATAGTTTATGTAGTCCTCTATATGTTTAGTATGAAAAAAAAATGGAACAACCAACAACATTAAATAAATATGTACTCTATGACAGGTGTACTGCCTGGGTCTGCCAGCTTTATATTAAGACTTAATGGTAGGCATGGTAACATGGAAAAAATACATATACATATACTAAAAAATTTTTAGACAAAGTGAATATGAAATAAAAGCAAAGTTAAGATTATAATACACATTTTCGCACGCCTACTTTCACTTGAATATAAAGAAAAGAGACTATCTCATTAGTGTTGCAAACAAGAATAAAGCATTAAACACATTCACCACAGCAAGCTACCGACTACCAAATGCATAGGATAGAATGCACATGTTTATATGAGAATCAACACGAATTCAGTATCAGGTGACCTTATCAGCCCGGCTGATTATCAGCTGTTGATGCAAAATTGAGCAATTTGAACCAAAATGTCAAAATTTGTTCAGAAATCTTTTGACAGATTGGTTTTGTAGCATAGCAAGTTACATGTTATTTTTTGTGTTGTAAAATTGTTGTACTGATAAGGTCACCTGATACTGAATTCTCCTTGTATGAGAATAATTCTTTTGAAGACAGCAAGGCAACATGGCGGCAGGTTGTTGTCTATGCTGATTTTGTCGTTGTAGTCCAATTAAACTAATTTCTATTTCGTTGGCTACAATGAGAAAATTCAGTGTTGCCAGTATAATACAAAATGTTGAATGAATGATTTTGTACAATTATTTCATATTATTTAACAGAAACAATATCCAAAAATTGTAAGTAGCCGGCTACGAGGCGACAAATGCTGCTAGCGGCATTTGAAGTCGTGTGTTTGTGTAGCCTGCTGTGGTGAATGTGTTTAATGCTTAACACTTTTACCCAAGTATTTGTATGTGTTGCTTATTTCTAAAAAAATTTAATAAGTAAGAATGGTTCGGTGGTACGTTCGTGTGTTTTGGACAAAGATAATAATAGTTGTTTGTGCCTGAAGTCGTAGTCATGGTACTTCTACAAGCCTGGCCCACATTTTTTTTTATCAACAACTAAAAGAAATGTGTATATAGTAAAGTGGCGAATATTGCAAAAAAAAAACCAAAAACTTGCAAACTAAAATGTATAAAATAAATTTCTAAATCTATTTATGTATGGAAATGAACCCATACATAGATATATGAATAGAAATATAAATTTGTATAAAACTATTACAAGTCATTTATTCCCAACCTACAAACATTTTGGGCAAGTTATGAGTAAATGCCTTGTGAATCCTTAAACAATTTATTTAATAAGTACACAACGATTTACGAGAATAGAAACTATTTTGATATTCTTAATGTTCCATGGCGCAGGTCATAGACTCGCCAAAATTCGGTATGAAAAATTAATACTTTTTTTTTCAAGAGAAGTAACATTTAGGCAAAGAATGCCTACTATTATTACTAGGTGTGACTTTTCTTAGAATAGGGATAGTGTGGTGAAGGAGCAGATAGAGGAGAGCTTCATTATTTTACCACTCTGCTTTTTGCACATATTTTTTTTATTCTAATAATGCAGTGCTGCAGCGCCTCTGGTGTCAATGAAGCGTATTAAAGTTTTCGAAGCTAGCCATTTATTGGTTATTTTACTTCGGCGATGATTCTGCTATGCAATACCACGAAGGAGGGCGCTCTGATGTTACATCAGGATTAGTATCTGCAGAAGCCGGTGCAGTGGCAATAGATACAATGATTATCGGAGCCCGGTTTCGAACCCAAGACCTTCAGTTTTGTAGTCAACTTGCCAACTACTTCATTCAATGCTAGGATGTCAAAAAATGTACTGATAAATTTGTCATGACATCTGTAGGATATATATGCAAGCAGAAACGGGCGTGTAACGTTTTTTTTTAAACACAAAGTGTTCGTGAAAGAAAATCTGTTTTCGTGCGTGGTGGAGTCGTCCTGTATTGAGCAAAAATTACACGAAAAAACACGTAATGATTTAAGTGTAAAATATATAGGTATGAATTTTCTCTAAAGCTTAAATTAGACGTGCCATAGCCATCACCAAACCAAACTTCAATTGGTTTCTATGGCAATGGCTATGGCGTTATGGCCAGTCACCTATAATTAAATACAGTGTTGCTCATAAGTTTGGTTCGAACAGCTGTTTTCTATGGCTATTATTATGGCACGTCTGATTGAAGCTCTAACCATAAATTTATGCATATAAAAAAAACTTCTCACAGGATTGTTTACAAGAATGTGTGGGTGAAAAAAAAATTTTTTTTTGTTTGCTTTAGTTTACTTTATAAAAACAAACCAAAGTAATCATCGGCTCCTCTTAAATTTTTGCGACAATTTTGATCTACTGTCAGTTTTTCAAGTGTTTTGTATGAATATCATTATAGATAAGACGTATAGAAATATTTTCTTTGAATTAATCTAAATTATTTTTAACTTTTCTGAGCTTATTTTTGAAGCTGGTTTAATTTATTTTAAAATTTTAAGTGCAAAGTTTAAACTTTTAGGGGGAGTGGTCATGTCCAATGTGACAAATATTAGTGTCCGCCATTTATTCTAAATTCAATATCATGTCACTTTCAGAACTCAAGATGTGTGCTATGTTTCGTTAATGCAGTTCAGGTAGAAGCAAGTGAAATTTCATATAATATAAATATTAAATTCTTAAAGTACACAATTATTTCATTCTAAGAACAAAACTCCTCGCCAAGTTGGGTGGAAATCAGATAAGTAGAATCACATATAATACATACCTTTCATGGGCGTAGCCCCGCCCACTTTCTTATGTATAATTAAGTTATTTTCATAGCTCAAGAGGTGTGTTATATTTCGTAAAAATCGATCAAGTAAAAGCTCGTGAAATGCTATACCAAAATTTAAAAGGAATGAACCCGCCCACTTTTGTGAATGCAAGTTTGTGTCTTTTTAAGAGCTCTAAGTGTGGGCCAAGTTTCGTTAAAATCATTCTAATAGAAGCTTGGGAAATATAATACTAAGCTTTATTGGATGAGGCTCCGCCCATTTTTTTAACTTCAATATTGTGTCGTTACGAGGGCTCAATGTAATGTGTTAGTTAAGTTTCGTAGCAATCCAATAGCTAAAATATAATAAAACCAAATAAAAAAATTAATGGGCGTTTTTTACAAAAGGACCAAATGGAATCTATGCTCTCAGACAAAAAATTTTTTTTTGAATCGTTCTCTAATTTAACGAGTTATAAAGTAGCAGTGCCAAAAAATAAAAATAAAAATACAGACAAATTGATAACTTCCTCCTGTTTTGAAGTCGGTTAAAAATGGAATATAATGTTGAAGTTAAGCATATAATTAAAACTAGTCAAAAGTTGTAAAAAAAATTCCAAAGAGTTTCCTTAGGAAACACGTTCATCAATACATATTTTTCCAATTAAATATATCGATTTAAAGGTTAATAGGAAAATTGGAATTTTTAGATACTTTTAATCAATCTTAATTACTTTTTAAACAAGAGCTGACCTAAAAAAAGCAGCATTGTGTTCAGCGTACTCGAATTACTTTTACCCACTGTGTCCCTGGCTTGTTAAAAAAAAATCTTTCCAATTCGAGCACAGTGTAATTAATAAAATAAATGAAATAAATTAAATTAAACTCATGTTGTTTCAACTGGTAATAACATTGATGCAACACTAGTGGTTCTTCGTGTTATTTCAGTATTAAAAATTTATGTTGTTTCAGTCTGAAATAGCATTTATTAAACACGAATTTTCATTTTGATTTTAAGGTACTGGTGTGTTGAATCAACATGAAATAAAGTTATTTCAAAAGGAAAAATTTTCCTTTAAGATTAACTGTAAATCATGTTGAATCAACATGAAAAAAATATGAAGCAAAATTAAATTATCTTAATTGTCCTCGTTGTTGTTGTTGAAATAATTTAGGACCATATTTTGTAAAACGCAACGCTAAGCATTCTAAAATCTTGCATGGAAAAATATAAAATAAAAAAAAATACCTAAAAAATTTTCATCATCTTTTGCAACAAAATTTTACATCAATAGGAATTTTGAAAAATTTTAATTATGTATGTAGGGATGAAACGATACGAGTAAATACAAGTAGGTACTCGATACTTTTTCTTATAATCCAAGTACTTTTGGTATCGATACTTTACTACTGAGTACCAAGTAGGTATCGTTAAAATGTACTCGTATCGGTCAAAAATACTCGTTTCTTATTTGCCACAACGTTAGTTTAACAAAATTTCATTTGTTCGTATTAAGTTTAAATTTATGTTTAGAATATATCTGTGGCAAAAAGGAAAAGGTGCTTAAGTCGGGATAATCTGTTCTTAAGTTGACGGTACCCATGTAATCTTCGTATTAGAAAGTACCCCTAGGCAAAATTAAATTTATTTTGTGCGCTTTTTTAGGAAGTTATAGCGCGATGGCTTACTTCTTATCTTTTTTACTTTAGCTTATACTTTGGTATATTTTAAATCGAATATTTAAAGAAAATTTATTATATGACATATTGTCAGAAGTGTACATAAAATAATTGAAATTTATTTGCTGGTAGTTTAGCATGTCTATATACGTATTTCATTGGCGCTTGAACCAAATTATCAGTAGACTTTAACCACAAATTTTAAACAGTCACAAACCTCTTACTTTATGCATAGACTTTCAAAAACTATATGAGAATTCATAAAATAATAATACTTTTGAAAATCACAAAAGAAAAAATAAGCTTAGTAGTCTTTGAAACTGATACAAAATCCAGCAAATAATTTATATCCAGGTGAACTCATTTTATTTTTCTACATCCTTATACAATTAGAAATCCATTGGATAACAATAAAAGTATTTACAAGGCTAAATGAAAAATAAAACATTAATTGAACTTTAAAGAAAATTTATTATTTGACATATTGTCAGAAGTGTACATAAAATAATTGAAATTTATTTGCTGGTAATTTAGCATGTCTATATACGTAGAAAAATAAAATGAGTTCACCTGGATATAAAATATTTGCTGGGTTTTGTGTCGGTTTCAAAGCCTACTGGGCTTATTTTTTCTTTTGTGATTTTCGAAAGTATTATTATTTTATGAATTCTCATATAGTTTTTGAAAGTCTATGCATAAAGTATAGAGCTGTGCCAAATCGTTCATTTAAGTGACCGGTCATTTTCGTTCATTTTCTAAAAAAGAACGAGTTCGTTCATTTCGTTCATCCGCTCTTTTCAAGAACGGATGGAACGAAATAAAAGCAAACAAACAGTTGATTTGTCAAATAAAAAGGGACAAGTGCAGTGAGTTTCTTATGAATTGTTTAGCAAAATAAGCAAAACAAACAATATAAATATAAGCATAAAAAAAAAATCAGGAAGTAAAAACTTTTAAAATATTAAAGTATTTTATATTCTTAGGAATAAGAAATCAAAAGATTCATATTGCCAAAAGAGCCACATATAAAGAATAAAAATTAACTGCTATTAATATTTACGTATCAAATTTGTTTAAAAAAAATCTTAATATGTTCTAAAACCTTAACCAATATTAATGACAATTTTATTAATTTCATAATGATCATAATATTACTAAAAGCAAACAAAAAGGCAAATGAAAACCAGAATGTGACAAAAAATCTCTCATGTATAAAGAAAAAGTAAACAAAACAACACAAAAAGAGACAAGTGCGTTCGTTCGTTCATTTCGTTCAATTGTACTTTTTATCAGTACTGCTGAGCCAAAACAGCTCACTAAAGTGACCGGCTCACTTCGTTCATTTTACTGATTCGTTCAATTGTACTCGTTCGTTCATGAACGACACAGCTCTAATAAAGTAAGAGGTTTGTGACTGTTTAAAATTTGTGGTTAAAGTCTACTGATGATTTGGTTCAAGCGCCAATGAAATACGTATATAGACATGCTAAACTACCAGCAAATAAATTTCAATTAAATCGAATATGTTTTTTATAGTATAGAACGAAATTTTCTAAAAGAAATTTAAGTGAATACCGAATTTCCTAATTTAACTGTAAAATAAATACTCGTGGATTTCCGAAAATCGACTTGAAAGTTTAAAAGTGCTCTTGCAGTAGAGCAGTAAAATATGACTCAAGCACTTTTTCCTTATTGTATTTACTTTTGTTTCACTACATCAAATCATATGAAGAACTTGACCGATACAAGTACGTATCGATGCTTTTTATTCGATTCTGAGCAGGTATCGATACTTTTGAACCGATAACGTATCAAGTAAAAGTATCGATACCTTGGTGGTATCGTTTCATCCCTATATGTATGTATATCTTTCTATTCAGTTCGCTTAGAGTGTTGGCATATTTGCTTGCTTTTGACCTTTTTCTATTAAATAGAATATGTATGTACTGTTTTTTAATGAAACAAAATTTTATTTTTATTTTAAAAATGACATACACGAAATGACAACTAAGTCATATTTGTACACACTCACTCATTCATGCACTAACGCACAAACACAAAGCAGCCCCTACACACACTCTTCACCAAAGTTACCAAAGGATAAAGGAAAAATGTAGTCTTATCCTATACAAACAAACAAAGTAGCAAGTAGCAGTATCAGCAAATATATTCACTCGTATGGTTTCTCTTTGTGTCCTTATGCACAGGCTTTTAAACACAAGTCATACGTGGTATAAAAAATATGTAATGGGAACAGTTCATTATTTTATATAAGCCCTAACTAATTTTTTTTCAAATCGAGTGTTTTGTTTATATCGATAGAAGAACATTTAATGTATCAAAAAATGCAAAAATCTCGATTTCAAAAATATTTTAACTTAGGACCTTTCTATATTATGGTAACGTTACATACATAGATATATATCTTAGTATTGGAATAATTCTCAGGCATACATAAAACAATCGACTTGGTTGGTATGTATATATGTTTTTATTTATATAATTTTTTTTACGTCTACATTTTGTTGTAATTTTTCAATTGCTTTCTCTCCTAAATAGGAAATGAATACACACACTTACATACATACATGAAATTGCTTGCTTCCCTGTTGTGCTGTTGCAAACGAGCTTTTGCTGGTTTTGTTGTTGTTGTTGCTCCTGCCAAATCTAAATTGTACAAAAGTATGCAAACACCTTTAAGCTGGCAGCAGGTCGATCCTTGTTTCGTTTTCTTCAGCTGCTCTATCGAGTCATGTGGCACAATTCCACATTCTGTTTGTGCCTGCTGCCTGTTTTGCTGTGAAGAATTTTAATTTCATTTTCTTTGCAGGCTTTTTTTTGTTCCTTTTTACTTTTTTTGTGGACTTATTTATTTTTTATGTTTTCATTTGCAGGTCTTCATTTTTGTTTTATTCGGAGATTTGAAGAATTCTGTTTTTGTTTTACATTTTTATTTTTATTTTATGGTTTTTTTTCTCTTTTGCTGTTAATAAAATCATTATTTTGTTGTGAAATTGTACCGAGACAACAAGGGCCATTTGCCAGAATGTTGAGAATAGAATTTTCAAATACGAGTACATATGTATCTTGAATTTAAAAAAAGGAATTATTTTTATGCAATAAAATTTAACACTAGAACAAAAATTTGTTCCTTCTTATATTTTTCACTTTGTAGATTAAATGATTTTTTTTGGTAGTTAGGTATATTGTATGTATAAATAAGAAACAGTAAATTTAAAAGTATTTAAACAAAAAAAAAAAAAAAAAAAAAAAAAAAAAATTAGGAAAAATTACTTAAAAGAAATTTTAATTATTTTGTTTTATCCTTACTCGTATCCTTACTAATATTATAAATGTTAAAGTGAGTTTGTTTGTTTGTTAGCTACGCTACGATTCTAAAAATTCTTTCATCAGTGAAAAGCTACATTATCAGTGTCAAACAGCGCCTATTTTGTATTCGATTTGGAACCGGGTTTTCCTTGTATTTGGTACAAATTTAACGACTGAAACTTTTTTCACCAATGGAAAATTACATTACCACCGTCAAACATTGCATATTTTTTAACCGTTTCGGAATCGGTTTTTTTATTTGGCACGGGTTTTCAAATCGCTTAACCGATTCTGAAAATTATTTCACCTCATAGAAAGCTACAGCTAACAGCGTCAACCACAGCCTATTTTTTATTCGGTTCCGAACCGGTTTTCTTATACTTAGCATTGTTTCTTAAAATTCTTTCACCCTTAAGCTATGTACAGACGATTGTCAGATCTTACAATATTGTCAGATCTGGCAATTTGCTGACAATGTACTGGCAATCGAAAATTGCCAGCACAATATTTCTTGTCAGTTCACACGGTTGTCAGAAAATCTTACAATTTATTGCCAGACCGTTGTATGACAATAAATTCATCTGACAAAATCGTCAGTAGAAAAATTGTCAGTTCACACGGTTGTCATATGCACAAATTGTTAGATCTGTTGTTGATGCGTTGCCAGACTTAAACCATTTGTTGGAAATTGTTAAATATTTATCGTTTGTGTTTGTGTTTAATGTAAAAAGTGAAAGTATAAATTATTATGGACCATAAAGAAGCAATTGCAATGATTTTGTCTGCATATATTTTATTATAAATTTTTTATTTAAAATCAAGCGTGTGCAGTGTTGCCCATAGAAAGAATTATCTTACAATGACGCCATTGTCAGATGCATGAACTTCGCACATCTGACAGTATTAAAATGTCTGACAAATATCTGGCAATAATTTTACAATGTGTTCACACGATTGTAAGATGTCTGACAATTTGTTGTCAGTTGCTAGTCTTGCAATGGACTGACAATGCTTTTTCTAGCAACGGCGTCTGGCAAAAATTGCCAGTTCACACGGTTGTAAGAAATTTTTAGCACATTTTACTGGCAATATTGTAAGATCTGACAACCGTCTGTACATAGCTTTAGAAACCTACCTTATCATGGCAAACATAGTAATTTTTTATCCGGCTCGGAACCGGTTTTTTTAATATATAAAACGAATTTTCAACCTGCCAAACCGATTTCGAAAACTCTTCCACCAACAGAAAGCTACAGTAGCAGCGTCAAGCATGGCATATCTGGCTTAGAACCGGTTTTCTTTATATTTGCACGGGGTTTCAAACCGCTTAACGGATTCTGAAAATTCTTTCCCCTCATAGAAAGCTACAGCTAACAGCGTCAAACACAGCCTATTTTTTTATTCGGTTTCGAACCGGTTTTCTTATACTTAGCATTGATTCTTAAAATTCTTTCACCCTTAGAAACCTACCTTATCATAGCAAACATAGTAATTTTTTATCCGGTTTGGAACCGGTTTATATATATATATATATATGTATATATGAAACGAACTTTCGAACCGCCAAACCGATTTTGAAAACTCTTTCACCAATAGAAAGCTACACTAGCAAAACACATCCTTCTTAGAAGCGGGTTTCTTTATATTTGGAACGGGTTTTCAAACCGCTTAACCGATTCTGAAAATTCTTTCACCCATAGCAAGCTACATTGGCAGTGTCAGACATCGCCAATTCTTTATCCGGCTCGCAACCCGTTTTTTATATTTGGTATGGATTTTCAATCCGCTAAATTGATGTTGAATTTTTTTTTTCACCCATAAAAAGCTACCAGTGTCAAACATAACCTATATTTTATCAGGTTCCGAACCGGTTTTTTATGTTTAACTCGGATTTTTTTTTCGAAAACACAATTTGGGCTGGTCAGGGCAAATTATGGCAAATTACATTTCGGGTTTGATGGTTTAACCAGTTTTAAAACCGGTTTTTATTCTCTTTTTTTAAATTTTTTATCGCCTTTTTCTCTAACAAATAATAAAACATTCGTAAGGTTTAAAATCTCAGATCAAGGCGAGCGGAGCCGCGGGTAAAAGCTAGTTGTGTAATAAAAATAAACTTTAAAAAAATTTTCAATTTAGAATAATGGACGCAAGTGTAACCCGGCAAAGAGATTAATTGCCCCTATAAACTAAAGAAATACCAGTCTTGTGATCAGACTTAGGGCTTGTCCCACAATGTCGACAATGTTCAACTTGTCGCACATTTATATTTGAAACATAATCAAAATTTTAAATTTTTTTTGGAACAAAAACAAAAACAAAATTTTAAATTTTTTTTAAATGCCTAAATACTAATTGTCTATAACATCCCTATTTGCTTTAAAATCCAACAAAGTAATATATTCAACATTATTTTCACTCTCTTGCCACAAGTTTACACTTAGAATTTCTGTGAAATCACAAATTCAAATAGCCTATGATGTTTTTAAAAGGATTACGTTTGTCCTGGCGAAACTACCCTATTTTTTGTATACTATTTGTTGCAAAATAATCGTGAGTTTGCTTTTGTTTGGTTTAGAATTTCATGCTGGTTGTGTTTATTTGTTTTGTCATATTTCTGTAAATCCTGCTTAGGGTGTGAGCTTCTCAACTTAAACCCTTTTCTTCTTATATTTATATATTTGTTTGGCATTAAAAATGTCAACATTAGGGCGAGACAAGCGCTTACATGTGCACATAAAGTGAGTCATATAGCAAAAGTAAAATAATGAACTCAAAATTATCCTAGAGCAAATTGCGTTATTCGATATAGAACGAAATTGCAAAATACTGCCCTAAAATTAAAGTATAAATACTTTGAATATATTTTTAATTATTAGGGCAGCATAGTATATTGTTATGAAAATTACCTGAATTTACACGAAACAAATGTTTTCTATAAAAACATTTGTCAACACTAAAAATTATTCAGATATTATTAACTGAGTAGCACAATACACAAGCCTATATATTGAAGTAAATATTGAAAGCATAACAGTTGTTGTGTTGTATCTTCTGCTTCTAAAATATACAACCACACAAACGCATAAGCTAATGCAGACGAATGACACACAAAACACGAAGACATAATCCAATGCGGACGAAAGACATACAAAACAACAGCTATAATGCTTCGATAATGAAGCTCCTTTATCAGCACACATACGCACACAAAAAAGCAACAGCATGAGCTGTAACAAGATCTAATGCGGCCCCTACATGTTACAACTGGTCGTACAATTGAGTTGCATATACCAGTTGATCGTTCACTGCACAGGCTGCAATTTTTCAACCAATTTTTCATCAAAGTTCATTAATAAATTATTTTTACAGAGTCAACATAAGTTCTGATTTTTAGCTCTATTGGCCATAAATAAAATTTGATGGAGGAAAAAGAAAAAAAAAAGAAAAATAAAAACATTATTTTATATTCTTCAATAAAATTTATGACCAACCGTTGATCAATCAGACCTCTAACGTAACAATTGGTTGTACAACTTAATAAAATTGTACAACAATTCTACAATTGTAGAATTTTAACATTTAGACTGTTGAAAGTAATGCGACTTTATAAATGTTGTTGAAATTCTTTTGCAAAATTTCTGGAGCGTGGCCACGCCAAACAATCAAGTTCTTATAAAGAACAACCATAAAGTTAACATCGTGGTATTCAAGCAGTGAATTATTTAACATGGTGTGGTAAAAAGCCAATTAAGTGATCTTATTTGATAAAAAAATGTACAATATTTGTGACTTTTTATTTAATTGCAAATTCAATTAATATTTTTAAAAATCTAAATACTTAACATTATTAGTTCAAAGAAATTTTATATGTTTTTCGAAAATAGAACTTTTCATATATATTTCCTATACGAATTCTTTCACATTGGATAGCAATAACATATTGTTACATTTTTGTCCTTTAAAAGCGATTTTTGTTTTTTGACTCGGAAGATTTGCAAATTAAAGAAAGGCCCCAGTGTACTAATAAGGGTCGAGACGAACACCCTGTTTACTAATTATAGTTATTTAATAAAATCAAAATCTTAGCAGCCTTATTTATAAAACTTATTAAGGCTTTATAAAGGCTTTTTAAAACAAATTTTCATAAAAAATTTGCCTTAAAAAGTATTTATAAAGCCTTAATAATTTTTACAAATAAGGCTGTAAATATATAAACATAACTTAAATTACTTAAATGATTCATAACTACACCCCGAGAAAAAACAGCCTAAAATAAATAAAAATCTTACTGAAATAATAAGAAACATTAACATTACTTATTTAATAAAATCAAAAGCTTAACAGCATTATTTATAAAACTTATTAAGGCTTTTTAAAGGGTTTTTAACACAAATTTCCATACTAAATTTTTTTTAAAAAGCCTTTATAACGCCTTAATAAGTTTTATAAATAAGGCTGTTGATTTGCAGTATTAATTTATTAATTTCATTTATTTTCAATATACTTTTTCTACTATAAGCAATAGCCCCTCTCTACTGTTCTTCACACATAGCTCACTCTGCCGACGCTTCTACTACAATAATGACTAACTGACTTTACTTTTACACACTTTTGCACGACTATCAACTGCTTTCAATTGATATTTAATCTTTCTTAACAGCAATGAATTGAAATCTTAATAGACAAATCTTCTCAATAAACAATTGAATTTCAAACTGATATTGTGCTCGACTGAACTGTCAGCAGATGTGTCGCCCTTTATTATACTTCTCACAAGAGTTCCAGAATGTGACAACAGCGTCTAGACAATCTCATCAGTATCGCCAACTCTTGCTTTAGATTTTAATGTGAAATTTTTCTGTGTGTATAAGACACGTAAACAAAGTATTATTTCTAATAAATTTAATATGATATTAAATCAAAATTTATCAATGTTGATTTTACATTGGTATTTTTTTTTCATGTGTAAGGGTGTAGCTTTTTTTTAGTTTAGAAATAGTCTTGTTTTTATTTCTTAATGTTCAAAAACAAATGTTGGTAAAAAAATCTTCATTATATGGCTTCTTTTGTTTAATGAAATGATATGTGTATATGTAAGTAAAGCTTTAACACACCACACAACAACAAGCATTTAAAGGTGTTCAACCACATTTACAAAAAAAAAAAAAAAAAATATTGAAATAAAAGTGCAAAACTGAAAAGAACAATAGAACAGGGATCTATAAAACTTAAATGCTTTCAATGAACACAATATAAAAAGCAACACACCTTAGCAGAAAGCAAGGAAACAGACAATTACTTACAGGGGGATGAATGATAAAGAATTATAAAAAAAGAAGCACATGACAACACCTTGCTTTAGCAACAACAACCAACGAAGGATAAATACTCGTAGCATATCTTGTAATTGAAAAAAAAAACTACAAGCACGAGGGTGGTTTAAATTAGCAAATGCTTTGACTTTTGCTGTACATGTTTTCTAAAAACTTTTGTCAAATAACTAACTAATCCTTTAGTCAAGAATAAAGTTAACTTAGGGTGTACATACTTAACTCGAGTCATGATGATGTCACTTATAATAAAACCGTTTACTTATGTATGAAAAGAAAAAAAAAATAAAGCAAAAAGAAAACCTGTTATACAAAAAGGCAAACAGGAGTTTATTTGACAATTGATTAAAAAAAGCAAACTGTATATATTTGTATGTTGCCTCTTTACAACTCCTTGCACCACCAGCCTTAAAAATTACATCCATTGTTGTCTCTAACAATACGTACAACAAAGTGTGTTGGCAAAATGTCGAGTATATGTGGCTTGTCCGTTCGTCCGTCTTTTGCACCTTCACTACATACATAAATAGATGTGTCAGAAGCTAAAAGGCCTAACTCCACAAAATAAAAAGTAATGTTTGGCAAATAGCTTTCCAAAATTTATGAAAATTATAAAAGGTACAAAATATTTTTACGGTATTTAACAGAAAAAAGCAATGTGAGTCCGATCACAGAGGAGGTGTGTAAACATCTAGTAATGAAATTTTTTTTTTAATTTGGAAATACAGGGTGGACCAAAAGAAACCAAGGGGTGTAAAAGTTTAATAACTTTTTTGTTTATTAATTTTTTTTATTTTTTCTTTCAGATTATATAATATACAAAATGGAAATTTTTTTACACTAAGTATGAAAAATGATGTCTCTTAAATGACCACCGTTTTCAGCTTCGCACTGATGGGCTCTTTTTATAGCATTTTCCATAACATCTTTCAAAACTTGTGGCTGTAGCGTTCGAATTTCTGCAACAATGTTTGCCTTGAGTTCAAGGATTGTCTCTGGCTTGTTCACATACACTCGCTCCTTCAAAAAACCCCAAAGAAAATAGTCGGGTGCTGTCAAATCTGGCGATCGCGCTGGCCAAATAATTTCCGAATTTCGAGAAATTATTCGCTCTCCAAAAATTTGACTTAAAAGTGCCATTGTGTCTCGGGCAGTATGAAACCACATACCAGGTCTGTTTTCAAGAGCAGGACGTAAAAAATTTTCTATCATAAACCGATACCGCTCTTGATTTACGGTTACAGCACTTCCATCTTCATTCTCGAAGAAGTAGGGCCCAATGACATTTTCAGATGTGATCCCACACCATACTGTACACCTGATGGGGTGCAATTGGCGTTGATGAATGGCTCTTGGATTTTGAGAACCCCAGAACCTACAGTTCTGCTTATTAACAAAGCCATTCAAATGAAAATGAGCTTCATCACTCATAATAAAATTATCAATAAAGTTGATTTCATTTCTGGCCAACTCTTGAAATTTAACTGCAAAATTTAGACGTTGCCGGTGATCTGCGGGTTTTAATTCTTGGACCAATTGCACCTTATATGGGTATAACTGTAAATCTTTTTTTAAAATGCGCCGTAGTGACGTACGAGACATTTCTAGCTGAGCAGAACGCCTTCTGCCAGATGTTTCTGGTGCTTCGTTAACACTTTGCTGTACTCGTTCAATATTTTCCGCAGTGCGACTTAAACGTGGTCTACCGGTTCGAGGCAAATCTCTTACGCTGCCATGTTGGTGATGACGCTTAACTAAGCAACGAATCATCGCTTCAGAGGGCGACGTTAAAATGTCGACGATATGCTCTTTGCGTTAAAATAATTGATCTCTGGTTTAAATAATAAAATTCTATTGTTCTGGTTCTCTGTTCAGTTGTGAACCTCTCCATTATAAATTCTCCAAGTGTTGTCTATATAATCTGAAAGAAAAAATAAAAAAAAAAATTAATAAACAAAAAAGATATTAAACTTTTACACCCCTTGGTTTCTTTTGGCCCACCCTGTACTTATGCTTTTAGTATCTTTTTTTAAATTAATTAATTAAAAGTATCAAAACTTTCAATATTGTAAATACATATGAATTTGTTGGTTTTTGTTTGTTTTATTAAACTTATTTGGTTAGTAAATGGGCACACTGCAGTATATGTATACACTCTAAAACACTTTTGTTGAAAATTACCTCGATAACTATATTTTTTCAACGTTTTGTTGATTTTTGAGCACTATATGTTTAATTTTGAAAAAAATATGTTTAACAATTTTACGCAATTTGTGTTTAGTTTCCCCCTTGTGTTTAATTTTAAAATATGTTTTTTTTTAAATAAAAATGCATTTAATACATGTATTTAATTAAATTTATTCATAAAAGGTTTACTGAATTAACATAAAAAATTCACGTTTTGCTTTAAATTTTACATATAATTTTTAGAATTCGAATTAAAATTAAAAATAAATTTCTAAAATTTGAGTAATTTTGTTTCTTACATTAGCATGTATACATATCGCACTTGTTTAACAATACTGTCTTAACTCAAAGCTTTAATTTAATAATTTTTTTACTCATTATTTACAATATTAACTTATCACTATTTATATAAAACACACAATTATTATTTAGAAATAGCTTTATTTTAATTTTAATTAAATTAATCTTATATATGGCGTGCTTCTGATAGAACATGTGTACTTTTGATCTTCTTGTTTCTTCTTTCTTCTTGTTAAACATATTTCTGCTGCTTTACACACATATGTTTAGTTTTCAACATTTTGACGTTATTTAGGCATATCTAGCTGTTTTTTAAGCACACTTTGTTTAAAAATAAACACATCTAAAAGCAGATTTATATTTTTGTATAAAATGAGACAAATATTGTTTTTTTGATACAAATAACTACACAATCGATATAAATTTAAACAATAAGAATATTTCAACAACAATTTAAACAAAATATGATCTTAACTTTGAGCTAATGTTTTAGAGTGTATGTACTGCATTCAAAATTGCAGTAAGCAGTAAATTTACTGATTACTAAAAAAAAAATCAGTAAATTTTTACTGCTAATGAAATTTAATTTGCATTACTAGTACAATCGTAGGGCCGTAGCAAGTGGCAAAGTTTTTTCATTCAAATTTTGAAACTTTTTTATGAAAAACATTTAGCCACTTGGTAGAATTTCATTAGGAATACGGGCATTACTGATTACTGAAAATTCAATGCACCTCATCATATAACAAATCATTTAGGCAATTTATAAAAATTGTAGAAAAAAATTTTAGTAATCAGTAATTTTTTTTTTTGTTTTTACTGAAACTTTAGTGGTACTGCATTGCTCATCTATGGTAAATGGCTTTACTTTTACTTTTTAATTTTTAATTCCTGTTGCTCATCGTTTAGTTGTTGCTGTTCTTGTTGTTGTATACGCATTGCAATTAAAATAAATTCTGTAAAGTGCGACTTTGACTCGCGCACATTCGGTTTTGATCATTTTTTTTTTTTTTTGATTTAGCTTTCTTAATTTTTTAAGTTTTTTCAGTTTAAACGATTTTTTTCAGTTTTATCGCTTTTTTCTCTTTTTGGGTTTTTTAATTTTCGCAATTTTTTTTCATTTTGGCGATTTTTTCATTTTGGCGATTTTTTCTGTTGTTTTGGGGTTTTTTTCATTTTGGCGATTTTTTTCTGTTTTTGGTGTTTTTTATTTAGGCAATTTTTTCATTTTGGCGATTTTTTCATATTGGCGATTTTTTTGTTTATGGAATTTTTTAATTTTGGCGATTTTTGCGGTTTTTTGCGAATTATTTTAGTCCTAGAGATTTTTTTAATTTGGTGCTTTTTTTCGTTTTGGCAATTTTTTTATATTTGGAGATTTTATATTTTTTTGATTTTTTAGTTTTACCGTTTTTGAAAATTTCAAGAGTTTTGCTCTTACGGTTTCCAAGATACAGCAAGTTGTCAAAATTACAAAGTCAAAATTGCATTAACTGATGGAACACCCATTAATTTAAATTTGTTAAATTTAGTGTTAATTGTTGTAGTCTGTATAAAAATACACTAACTTTTAAAATTTCAAGTGTATATATGTACATACAATTGTATGTATATTACATGTAATTTTAACATTTTTCGTTGCTCGTTTTGGAACACCCTTTAGTTTTTAACTCTGTTGTAGTGGCCAAATGTCTACATATTGTGTCCAAATTTCAAGTCCGTAGCTCTTACGGTTCATTTTCACCTTCCGTGTACGGAAATATACAGAAAAATAACCGGCGGGGGCGCACCGTCGGCTTCGAGCCGGTCGACTTGTTTCTCTGCTTGGTATTGCTTCTTTCAAACACTAATACACTCATACATAGCTCACACCGATTTGCAAAGAAATCTCAGCAAAGAAATCTTAGCAAAGAAATCAAAGTCAAAAAATTTTTACCCCCTAGCGTATAGATGTTTACACATCAAAAAAAAAAAAAAAAAAAAAAAAAAAAAAAAATGAGGGGAGAGCAGATTCCCTCATAACAGATACATACGCTAGTTTTACAAAATCTTATAAAACATGGAAATTTTGCTTGATTAAACCAATGCTTTTAATTAAAATGGAGTTAATAGCTTTTGAAAAAATTCAAATAAGATTCAAAGCTGGGGGCAAATTACGGCACTCGTTTTCGAACGAAATTACGAAATATTTCAATAGAGTTTCTATGGAAATATTTCGTAATTTCGTTCGATAACGAGTGCCGTCATTTGCTCCCTGATTTTTTCATGTTTTTAATGGAAAATATTTAAATAATAGAAGAACAAAATAATTTCCTTAGAGTTAACAACTAATTATATAGTAATATAATAAAATTGAGAAATTTTCGAAAAGTGGAGTTAGTATCTGACACATCCAATAAAATGTGAGTGTCTTCTAATGCGTGAAATATTTATAGTTGTAGTCATGGTATTTTAATACTTTTCACACACCACTTTCTTTACTATTGTTGCTGTAAAAAAAGAGAAACAACAACAACAAACAAAAAAGACGACAATAGTAAGGAAAATTTTATTTCACTGGCGCCTTGGCAACCAAACTAATGCGAACAGATGTCAATGATATTGAGCTCTCAACAACATTAGTTCAAAAAAAAAAAAAAAAAAAAAGATAGAAAAAAATTTGATAGAAATAAGTAAAAAGAAAATGAAAAGAATATGAGAAAAACTATATAAAATTCCATAAAAATTGCACATAATAATCAAATACAAATATACAAGATAATCTTCTCTAACAATTTAGTTTCTATACTTCTTGTGTTTTGTAGTTTCTTTTATTGCTTTAAGCACACACAAGCACGCACACACGGACATACACACACACACACACACACACACACTCACATAAATATGTTTGTTGCCTTTTACTATTCAATTCTTATTGTAAAAGAGATTTTTATTGTTTTTGTTGAAAATTATATAATTCAGGAAAATGCACTATGGGCTTAGAGTATAAAAAAAATTTATATGAGACAATTTTAGATTTAGTTGAACTGTAGTGAATTTTAATCAGAAATAATTTCTTATTCGAGCTTAAGTTCAGTAATTTTAATTCTTATGGAATGAAATAGAAATTATTTCTGATTAAAAAAAATTTTTATTTTAAAAGCTTTTAACTTTTAAAAAAATTTCTCTTTAAAATAAATTACATTTTTACATTATGTAATAAAGAAAAAAAATCTAACAGCGAACAGTCTTACTAAGTAATTGAGTTCATAGGGGGCATACCTATGATTGTTGTTGTTGAATTTTAATTGAAATTTCCATTTGAATTTTCCTGGAAATTTTAAATGACTTCAAATAATTTTTAATCTTGCTGTATTTCTTGGTTTGTAGTGGAAGTACTGTTAACAATTAACTCAAAAAATAGTTTTGGTTTCAATTCTGCATTTGAAATGAGAATAGTTTTTGTTTTTCTTCCAATCAATATGATAATGTATTCAAAGAAAGACGGGAAGAGAGTTAAAATGTGCATATACATATTTCATAAATTAAACCAGCTGTGCCATACCGAAGGTTGTCAGCTCTTAATTATGTATGTACATATACTTTTTTTTTTTGGTTAGATTTATTTACTTATGAAGTCGAAGAAGCGCAAGGCTATAAAAGATCTATTTATTCTAATAAATCGATTATTACCCTCCAGAGATTTTTTCTGTTTTTGATGTGTAAACATCTATACGCGGGGGGTAAAAATCTTTTGACTTTGATTTCTTTGCTGAGATTTCTTTGCTGAGATTTCTTTGCTGAGATTTATTTGCTTTTCTTTCACAGCATTGTCAAATCGGTGTGAGCTATGTATGTATGAGTGTATTAGTGTTTGAAAGAAGCAATACCAAGCAGAGAAACAAGTCGACCGGCTCGAAGCCGACGGTGCGCCGCCGCCAGTTATTTTTCTGTATATTTCCGTACACCAAAGGTGAAAATGAAGCGTAAGAGCTACGGACTTGAAATTTGGACACAATGTGTAGACATTTGACCACTACAACAACAAATACATGAGAGTTAAAAACTAAAGGGTGTTCCACAACGAGCAACGAAAAATATTAAAATCCCATGTAATATACTACATATAATTGTATGTACATATATACACCTGAAATTTTAAAAGTTAGTGTATTTTTATACAGACTACAACAATTAACACTAAATTTAAAAAATTTAAATCAATGGGTGTTCCATCAGTTAATGCAATTTTGACTTTGTAATTTTAACAACTTGCTGTATCTTGGAAACCGTAAGAGCAAAACTCTTGAAATTTTCAAAATGGTAAAACTAAAAAATCAAAAAAATATAAAATCGCCAAATATATAAAAAAATCGCCAAAAACAAAAAAAAAATTGCTAAAACGAAAAAAAGCACCAAATTAAAAAAATCTCTAAGACTAAAATAAATCGCGAAAAACCGGAAAAATCGCCAAAATGAAAAAAAAAATCTTTAAACAAAAAAATCGCCAATATGAAAAAATCGCCAAAATGAAAAAATCGCCGAAATAAAAAAACCCCAAAAACAGAAAAAAATCGCCAAAATGAAAAAACCCCAAAAAAACAGAAAAAATCGAAAAAATTAAAAAATCGCCAAAATGAAAAAAATTGCGAAAATAAAAAAACCCGAAAAGAGAAAAAAAAACGCCAAAACGAGAAAAAAGCGATAAAACTGAAAAACAAATCGTTTAAACTGAAAAAAACTTAAAAAAGAAGAAAGCTAAATCAAAAAAAAAAAAAATGATCAAAACCGAATGTGCGCGAGTCAAAGTCGCGCTTTACTGAATTTATTTTAATTGCAATGCGTACAACAACAACAAGAACAGCAACAACTAAACGATGAAGAACAGGAATTAAAAATTAAACAGTAAAAGTAAAGGCATTTACTATAGATGAGCAGTGCAGTACCACTAAAGTTTCAGTAAAAACAATAAAAAATGTTTAACAAGTAAATTTTTACTGATTACTAAAATTTTGTTTCTACACTTTTTATAAATTGCCTAAATGATTTGTTATATGATGAGGTGCATTGAATTTTCAGTAATCAGTAATGCCCGTATTCATAATGAAATTCTACCAAGTGGCTAAATGTTTTTCATACAAAAGTTTCAAAATTTGAATGAAAAAACTTTGCCACTTGCTATGCAATTTTATTATGACTACGGCCCTACGATTTTACTGGTAATGCAAATTAAATTTCATTAGCAGTAAAAATTTACTGAATTTTTTTAGTAATCAGTAAATTTACTGCTTACTGCAATTTTGAATGCAGTACATAGACATATACTGCAGTGTGCCCATTTACTAACCAAATAAGTTTAATAAAACAAACAAAAACCAACAAATTCATATGTATTTACAATATTGAAAGTTTTGATACTTTTAATTAATTAATTTAAAAAAAAGATACTAAAAGCATAAGTACTTCCAACTTGAAAAAAAATTTTCATTACTAGATGTTTACAAATCTCCTCTGTGATCGGACTCACATTCCTTTTTTTTATTACCGATCTATTACTGACTGGCTTTGGGTGAATATGCTTACAATTATAATTAAATTTTTGCTTACAATATAACCCTTTCCTGTGTATACTACTATTAACTAGAAAATAAAAATCCTAACGACATTGATTTCCTGCACATGCCTCTGCTTTCTTCACTCCACTTTCTTGACTTTCTTGAGCTATTTTATACATTTAAATAATTCAGTCTCCTCAGGACTTCAGCACTGGCAACTCGATATTTTCAGAAGTCTATGGTAAAAGAACATGTCATAAGCTTCTTGTCTGCTCATGGCACTAATTTTAAGCGTCCTTGTTTCTTACTCATATAAAAGCAACGCTAAAACATAACATTTCATGAAATGAAGATGAAAGGACAGGCTTTTTTCCCGACTTTCTATTTTTTTTAGATATTTCAAATACGTTTATCGCGGTTAATTTATAATTTTTTGGTATGCTCGTAAAACTTAAATATAATTTACATCTCATAAAAACTTCAATAAACATTTAATAAATACTAAATAAACTAGCTGTCCCGGCAAAAATTGATTTGTCGCATAAATTACTTCTAGGGAATTTCTAGGGTAGTGTGTGATCCGGTCCGGTGATCATTCGTCCTTTTTATAAGAGGACAAAAAAGTGTAATTTTTTTTAATCAATTGTCCTGAATTGTCCTTTAATTTTGTTTACAATTTGTTTTCTTTAAACTCCAAAACATTTGGCTTGGCTAACATACATCAGTCTCCTGGCTAAGTGCCTTGATTTAATTTTTATTACATTTCTAAATGTCCTTTAATTTTTTCCTGAAAAATATGGTCACGTATATATGAGTGATAGATGCAGGTAGTGCTGTAAATGGTAACGGAATATAAAAATACCAAAAACACCAAATATTTGTTGTTTTAAATATATACTTATATTAATTGTTTTGAAATTAACTATACCAAATTTTAAGGCTCTTGCTATTATAGTCTTAAAAATATAAAATTTTTAAAAAACATTAAATTGGGGGTGCACCTTCCCCCAGCCCTATTCTACTAATATCTTGAATTATTTTGCATCTCGTATACCAAATTTGAAGGCTCTTGCTAATATAGCTTTTGAGATATAAGATTATTGTTCATTACTTTGTATGGGGAATGCCCGTTCCGCCGGATCTATTTTACTAATATCTTGAATTATTTCGCCCATTGCTCTCAAAAGGTTCCATACAAAATTTTAATACTCTGACTCTTATAGCTTTCGAGATAAGATAAGATAAGATATGGGCGTAGCACATCCCATATTGGGGGTATGAAAAATAGATTTAGGCTGAGTTTACATCTGACATTTCTTGTGTGGCATTTGCCGAAAAAAGCGTAACCAACTAATTACTAATGAAAAACTGTTTGATTCAGACATATATTTATTGCTTTAAACACTTTCCAATCATGTTGGATTCTATAAAATTTTCTATTAGTTATGTATGAAACTGTTTAACTTAATAAATATGTGTCTGAATAAAACTATTTTTCATTAGTAATTAGTGGTTACGCTTTTTTTACGCTTGTGTGGCACATGGCACACAGATGGAAACCCGGCCTGAGGCATATTCTCAGACCTTTCAAATACGCATATAAAATTTCATAAAAATCGGTCAAGTCGTTTCAGAGGAGTTCAAATACAAACGTCTTGACACGAGAATTTTAATTATGTATGCGGATTTATAAAAGGTGATCTTTTAAGAGCTTTCGAATTTGATTTAAAAAAACCAAATAAAATTTAGAGAAATATATGAAATCTTTATTTGAGTCGGTAGAACGATCTAGATATATATTTCAATGTTTAAAGATGATTTCATGCAAATGTTGACCGCTGGGTCCAATTTTGGCATACTCTCTCCAACATATCGGCCGGTATCTCACGAATAAACTCTTCAATATTGTCTTTTTTAATGACATGAGCCTTAACATAGCCCCACAAAAATAGTCTAAAAGCGTTAAATCGCACGATATAGGTGGCTTGAAATAAACTCTTCACCGAACTCGACTCTCAATTGGGCTATTGTTTCGCGTGGAGTGTGGCGCGTGACACCGTCTGGCTAAAACCACATGTCAACCAAGTCCAGCTCTTTCATTTTGGGCAAAAAAAAAGTAACATGGGCCGGCCCAACTGCTTTGAATGGCGCCAACAAAACTGGCGGATATAGCTGCGATATTTTCCTCTGTCCGCACTCCTCGTATGCGTGTTGGTAGTTTAATGTTCAATAATGTAATTTTAATGCGAAATTTAGTCACAATATTCCGAATAGCTGCCTCAGAAAGCCATCAAAACTGACCATAAAATGGAAGTTTAAGTGCACAATGCACTTTCTCATAATTAAGAGCATATACATATGTATCTGTGGTTTTCATGAATAACAACCTACATATCGTTACCTTAATATTAATTAATATCATTATATTTTTGAAATCGGGATTTTTGTATATTTCACTGGAAGAGCATCTAATGTATCGAAAAATTCATGAATCCCGATTTCAAAAACATAATGAGTTATTATTACCTTTCTATATTAAGGTAACCCAATATATTAACATCAAATTAGGGATTGGTAAATCGATTTCGATTCCAATCGAAAACCGATTTTATGTTAAAAAAAACCGATTTTTTGTAATCGATCTTACGTCTGCTATTTTATACTGAAATCCATTATTGGGCTATAAAAATCGATTTTTTTATTATTATCAAAATTTTAGAAGAAAACGCACTTTCAATCTGCACAATAAAATCAAGAATGTCGAAAACACTACTATTTTGTACATAGTGACTATTTCGGATTCGCGGTTCAAAAAACTTCATTTTAGTAGCGATGAAATAGTATCAAGTATTGTTTCCAAAATAGGTAAATATTAGTAAATATTAGGATTAGTATAAAACATTTAAACTAATAATCTACAGAAATAATTTCTGACACTAACTTTGTGTCTATTTTTAATGTACATAAATATGTTAACTTTTGCTTTTGTTTGTTAATGTTTTAAAATCTACTTGAATTTTCATGAATAAAGATTATGTTGTTTATAAACTAGCCAATGAGTCTTAAACGGTTCTAAGCTCGATTTTAAAATCGATTTTCACGTTCGATTAATCTATTTCAAAAATCGAAATTAAAAAAGTTGATCGAAAAATCGAAAATCGATTTTTGAAGATATTTACCAATCCCTAGTAGAGGGCTGCGTAAAGCTGAAGGTCCATACCATCCGTTCAATGCGTAGTTGCGTTTTATGCATGTGTCAAAAAGTAGAATCAAGGTACAGAACAAAACGCAAAGAACGTGTAGACGCATAGGATGGATAAAGTAGGTTTACTTTCTACTTTTGTATCCGTCGCTTGCATCATGCTCTCTTTTATAGCCAAATGTTCGTGTGGTGAATTTAAATATTCTCTCTTTTTGCATTAAAACAACAAAAATACTTGAGCATAAGACGTATTGCATGTAACTTGAATTAAGAATCGGAGAGAACGTACAGAAACGCATACAACGCATATGCAAAGAACGGATGGTATGGACTTTCAGCTTAAACAGTCTTGAAATGTAAAAACGTCATGATTTTTAAATGTATTCACGTCGCATGTATTATACTAAACCAATAATAAATGCTGTCGTACTATAAGCGAAGCACGATGGATGTATTGGTGTATGTGTATATCAGTTGTAACAAGCGATGTCGCAAGACAGCTTGCTTGTAACAAACACTCAAAAGAAGTACTGTTGATTAGTGTATGCTTGTTATTTTTCATATTGTACGTTTGAGTGTGTGTGTGTGTGTAATATGTAGATGGTAAGCTATTATGTGAATAACCGCATACAACTAATGTTAATGCATGTGTGTGGCTTTGCAAGTGCGCAGAAAAATAAAAGATCATACACACATACATGCATGAAGTTTGTACACGCGCTTATGCGTAGAAAGAAGCTAGTATCACAAATTCTTCCGTCACGAAGTGTTTTCTTCTTTACTCCTATACCTACAATACTCAAAAAAATTTCTTGCATACAATCCCAGTAAAAAAAGAAACTCCAAAGAAGTCATGAAAATGTAGAGTTTGCAGTCTGGAAGTAGTTCAAATTTCGATCCGATCTAATGATTTTTACATAGGGTTGTCATTGCAAGAAGTTCTCTTTTTCGATGCCTAGTCACCGAATTAGAAGCGATTTTAAGAAAAATTTAATTTTTTGTGTTCTATGGTAATATTTTCGTCTAGGAAAAACTTTAAAAAGTTACATATTTTAACAATTCGTTTCTTTTTATACGAATTTAAGCGCGGAACAGTGTTTTCGTGTAAGTTTAAGCAAATAACTTGTAAATTTTATGGCAAAATTAGTTCATAAATTTCTTTAAAAAAATCGATTTTTTTAACATTTTGGTGAGTATTTACTAAAACTATAGAAAAACTACAAGGTTTTGTGTGATTAAAATAAACTTTTACTTGGTTTTCTGCTAACTATCGGCATATTAAAAAATCGATTTTTTGGAAGCAATGAAAATGTGGTTCCTTCAGAATGACTTCCATTTTTTTTACTGGGATGTTATTAACGTTTGTTTTATAAGATTTCGCTGTAGTAAAGCATTTGAAAAATCCCTCATGTCTTAAAAGTTCTTATAAGATATCTTGTACAGGAGACTAATCCCTACATCAAATTCCTCGCCCTAATGGTAATATTGGAAAACACATTTTTTCGTTAAAAATACTTATTTTTGGCAACACTGGTCCACCGTTTTATTGTCGGTTGAATCTAATTTCAATGCAGAGATTAAGTGCGAAATTGTTTTGTTGGTTTGCTTAATTGTGTATAAGTTGTGTGTGTGTGCATGTGTATTTTTATATGAATGGAATTGTCTTCATTTATGACATCATTTATGAATGTACATACATATATGTATGTAAGTATGTATGCTAGTATGTGGGTGTATGTGGAGCATACAAACGGTACTTCTGCTCTGCAACTTGTCATGAATAAAATTCTTTCTGGCTCAATTTTTACAAGGTTTAATAAAGGTTTAGCTAATTTTTACGAGTTTGACTTGTGTGTTGGCAAGTGTGTATGTGTGTGCGTGCACGAGTGTTTGCGGGTTACAAGATTTTTATATACCCATGTGTAAATTGTTTTTGTTGTTGTTGTTTAAAACTGTCTGTGGTTGGTTTGTTTGTACTCTTCTATTGAAAATAACTGTGAACTGATATTTCTTTTATTTTTGCTGTTTTGGTTTTATTTTTATGTTTATTATTTCTTTTGTTTGAGCCTTTTTTCCTGCCGCTTTTCCGCCTTTTTTCTTATTTTATACAGTTTTGTTTAAGATTGTTTTTTTTTAGAAAAAAGAAACGGCCTATAACTCTCACGAATGGGCAAACAAACTGAATGTATAGAATTACTAACTGACAAATACACATGAGTTGAGTTGAAATATGTAAGTACATATGTATGTATGTATGTACATATGTGCCCTTAATTATAAAAGTGGTCTAAGTCATATATTTCTCTGGTCGACATGTTTATTAGATTGCATTTGAATAAATCAAAAAGTATTTTTATATTATGCAGCATTTTAATTTAGAGGTGTACTAATCTCGATTTATATAAATTTATTAAATAATGTTTAACTGCCTTATTCATAAAAAATATTTCAGGTTTATTAAGCGCTTATTTGACATATTTCAATGAAAATTTGTCAGATAAACCTGTAATAAACCTAAAATATTTTTTATGAATTAGACCGTAAATATTTATTGAAGTTTTTCAAAGATTTATTTGATATTTCGAAGCAAAAATGCACATGACTTAGATCACTTTCATAATTAAGGGCACATGTATGTATATGTTATGCTTAATCATTGTTGGATTTGTTTTATTTTGTTTTTGTTGTTACTCGTATGTTACGGCATTTTAGTTGTAAGTATTTGCGTACAGTGTAACCTCTTTAAAAGAAACTCTTCGTCTACTATTATTTGAACTGTAAAATTGGTAACATGAGTTATTTGTTACAAAAGCTGTTAGTGACCGCAACACTGAATGCAATACCTATAGTACGCTTTGATTATTTTTTTTTTAATTTTTCAATGACAACCCTATGTTATATATCAATAGTTGATTAAATGGACTTGGGTACACCTGGTCGGTAGTACTATTGACAATGTCTCTAGTAAATTACTACGATTTCACTATTGTAATTGATATTATAGCCTATAGCCCCTAAAATTTACTAATGAATCTGTAGTGCTAATATTGCCATGTGATCCCAAAAGTACTACTTAGTCAGTAGTGCTATAGTCTACTGGTCGATTTTGAATGAAAAGCTAATGTCAAATGTCAATAGATGTTTACATTGGCTAAGGTACAGCTGGTCAGTAGTACTACTGACAATGTCACTAGTAAATCATTACAATTTCACTATTCACTTCACATATCCTGCAGGGTTAATTTGCTCAGCCGTCTAGTTGCATTATTTGAGGTCAAACTGTATGTATTCATATTGTCTATTACTGCGTTCATAACTTTTTAGTTACACCTTGTTTTCTTTTCTTTTCTTGAATTTTCTATTCTTACTTGAACACTTGTCGTAATGTTGCATTCCCTTTCCCTTTGATGTGCATTATCTTCCCAATCATAGTATGTATTTGTTTTTTTTTTTTTTTTTTTTTTTTTAGAAGTACAATTACTACCAACTAACTGCTGCACTTTAATTTGCCTTTTTTTGTGGCAGTCATTGCCAACATTTAAAAATATTAATACTTATGTGTGTGTTTGTGCGCTTATGTGTGAACGAAATTTTGTCTTTCTGATTTTTATTCCATATAAGATAAAATTTTGATCTTTGATCTTTCTTAAAGAGAAAAAAGAAACAGTGTTTTTATTTAAGTTTTTGTTTTTAACATAAACACAAACTTTTCCACTTAAATAAGGTTCTAAATTTTGTAATATTTTAATGACTTTTGCTACAATTTTTAATTTAGTGCTTCTTATGAAAATGTTTTTTTTTCTTTAATTATGCAATCTAATTTTTTCTCTCTTACTTCTTTTACTTACAGGTATGTTAATTGTTTCTAACTATACGTGTTAAAGAACTTTGTATTTTGCTGTAAGTATTTTAATTTAATGCATTAAACACATAGACCGCAGCAGGCTACCGACCGCAATCTATTAAAAATATAATACATACATAGCTACACGACTACTTTTGCCGCTGTCGTCTACTTGGGCTATCTTCTATTTTTTTATGTGAAAATGACCAAATAAAGTGCCACTAATATAATAAAACATTTCAGCCTTCCATATGTGTACATACAGTATGCAAGGTTCGTATACGTACACCCTTTTCAATAAAAAAAACTCACTGGTTTGCAATAAATTAAATTATTTATTTATTGTAAGATTTTCTTTAAAACATTTAAATAAAAATCAATTTTATTAATTTTTTTTTGAAGAAAAGCAGAATTATTAATTTAAAAAAACCAAATTCATATACATATGTACACCTAAAATTTTTTAACTGACTGGAAAAAAATAGAGAGCAATCGGTAACCTCCTCCACAAATTGGTCTCTATCTTTTCGGTTAATATTATACCATTTATACCAAACATTTTTTTGTTTTCTGAGAGCGTATAGCTTCTCATTGGTCCCATTGCAAAAAAAATTTGGCGGGGACACGCCCACAAATTTTTTAAATTTGATTTTATGATATTCTACTTATTTGATGGTTGCGAACGAAACAAAACCAACACATTTGATTCTTGTAATTATACAATTTCAAAATTTAAAAAAAGGCGGGGATACGCCCACTAAAATCTTTTATTATATTTCACGTTGATCTACTTAACCGCTTTTTACGAAACTTACCACACACTTTGAGCTGAAAAATAGACACAATCTTCTATTTAAAAAAATAGGCGGAGTCATGCCCATAAACTTTTTTACAAAACTTAACACACACCCTGAGCTCTGAAAACACACAAGAACGTTAAAATATAATATGTGAATTGTTTTGATTCATTGTATTACAATTTATTGAAAGCTTTTATATAATGAAAGCCCAAACTAACCAAGTCTGACTTGCAACAGTCTTGCCATTGTTTTTTTTTTTGTTGTGGCAACACTATTGTAAATTAACAATAATAAATTTTTATATATGTATTTCCTTTTTGCTCAGTCTTAAATTTGCTTTTTATTAATTAGAAAACTGCACTGAATTAATTTATAATTTATTACTTTTAAACAATTAAAAAAGAGAAACGTTCAAGTGAAAGATGAAAAAGAGAAACTGTGCTGTAATTAATAATCATACAAGTATAAATTTGCGCATACAAACATATTTATAATTTTTTTTTATTAAAACAAAAGCAATGTTAATGAATTCATTAAAAATGTATATATGTATGTAATTTATAGACATTTTATACATACTTGACATGAGAATAATAATAACAATAGTTATTTATGAGATTTGATGTAAGAAACTTGTGAAAAATTGCACAAGCTCTACAATTGAAACTAAATTATAAATATGAATAATACGAATACACTCAGCGAAAAGGTGCAACCTAAAAATAAGAATGCGTCACATTAATTCAAGCATTTTCAATATATTAAAAATTTGTTTGAAAATACTTAAAAATAAATAAATAAATGCTCAAAATTTATATTTTCTATATTGAAAGGAAAAATTTCAACATAACTATACTCTCGCTAATGTTTCTCATTTATTCAATAGATTTTTTTAATTGATTTTAAGCTTTTTTTCTCTTGGTGTACTTAAAATATTCACTTTTGATAATTTTCGACACTTTTTTCTCACTTTTCGAGAAACGATGGAATATTTAGTTTCACATCTTTTCGACGCGCGAAGTTCTCACCAAAGTTACAGAACGCTAATAGAACTTCAGAAACGAAGCTCAGAGGCCAGAAAAAGAGGCTTTTCGTACGAGAAAATTATTTAGCATTGATAACTTGTGCAAAATTAGGCTTTTAAATCATTATATATGTATATGTTATACATTTTTTTTTAAATATTCTTTTATTTTCGTCAACGATTACTTTTAAACCTTAAAATACTCGTATTTTTAAAACCTTCCTGTAACAAAAAAAAAAAAAAAAAAAAAAAAAAAAAAAAAAAATGAAAAAAATTCTCCATAATAATACAACTACTATATATTTTAGTTACTACACGAACAATTATTTCAAACATTTCATATAGGTTTTATTTCTAAAAGCATTTTTTATGTATTCCAATTAAAAGTTGTATGTAAAGGGTGTCCCAACAAGAACGCAAGATTTAAATTTTGCGAAATTCGAAGTGTCATTGTTTGAATTTTGAACAATTGTTATTGTTAGGTTAGTAAAAATGGAGCGCTACACGAATGAACAACGCATTCTCATTGTGAAATTATTTTTACCAAAATGGTGAAAGTTTTGCGGCTGCAGTTCGCAAATTTGCGATCAATTCGGGGTCACAATAATGCTCCAAAAGAGTCAACTGTAAAAACATTAATGGATAAATTTGCCGAAACTAGGTCTGTTAGTGATGTAAAGACAACAACGCGCCTTCGACCAGGTCTATCGACCAAAATGTCGCAGCTGTACGTGATGATGTCTCTCAAACGCAGGGCAAGCGCAAACAGTCAATGGTGTTCGGTATCGTGAAATGATAACCAGTTTTTTCGTGCCTAGAATTGAAGAAATTAATGTGGAGGGCATGTGGTTTCAACAAGACGGCGCCACATGTCATACAGCCAGAGAAACAATTCAATTGCTACATCAGTCATTTCCCGGTCGTGTTATTTCGCATTTTGGAGACCAGAATTGACCGTCTAGATCGTGCGATTTAACACCATTAGAGTTTTTTCTTTGGGGTTTTTTGAAGTCGATGGTTTATGCGAATAAGCCGACGACGTCTCAAGCCTTAAAAGAGGACATTGGACGCTGCATTAATGAAATACAGCAGCATTTATGCAAAACGGCCATTGAAAATTTCATTAAAAGATTGCGTGTGTGCCAGCAAAGCCGCGGCGGCCATCTGCCCGATTTGTTGTTCCACACATAACCTCATTTTGTCTTCTTTACGATATAATAAAGTTTCACGATTTTTTGTTTTAAATATCTGTGTTTTATTTAAAATTTAAATCTTGCGTTCTTGTTGGGACACCCTTTAGATTCTATATTGTAGAATGATGTCATTAATTAATATTGTATGAATGAACTATACTGACTGTTGTCAATTAAAAAAGCTCAAAAAAAAAAAAAAAGAAGAGAGGAAAGAATTTTTAAGAAAAAAGAAAACATGTACACTAAAGATAGAAAAGAAAGATATTTAAAAGAGAATTCAATGCACAGCGAAAAAGGAAAACATAAAAGATAGTTTTAAAAAATTATATAACAAAAGTATATAATAATAAATAAATGATATATGAATTAATATATAAAAGTATAAATTTTAGATTTGTTTTATTATAAATCTTTACAACAGCTACGTCCAAACACACATAATCGAATACTTACATTTGAGGCGAACAGATTTGAAAGCTCTTGTTTTATTCTTGTTTCCTTGCAAAGTAAGTGCCGGTTCACCAGTTTTGGTATCTCTACGAAGATCAAAAGCACATTAAGCTGTTGCAAAAAGGGTAAAAAGCGCAGAAAAATACGAAAAAGAGGGTAAAAAAGCACGAAAATATATTTTTTAATTTTAATGCATTAAGCCATGATACAATTATACTAGGTACATGCACGACTACAACAAAAATACAACACCAAAAAACACATTCATTTTGTTGGTATAAACAAACGAATAATTGTCAGAAACACATGCCTTTTGTTTTTAAAAATAACAATTACAGGGTAACTAAAGTACAATTGCAGACGCGGCATTCCTGCATGATTATAGTTATTCAGTGTTGCCAATCTGTATGTAGTTAGACAGTGTGTAATTTCTACTCACATGTGTAGGCCATGTAATTAAATTCTTATATAATCTGTGTGTAATTCTACTTTGGGTTTTATTTTTATTTATTTTTGTTTTCATTTTAACCTACACACACACAAAAGATGTGTAGTGTAATTTTCTTCAATGTGTAATTGGAGACACAGCCATGTATAAATTCATTGGCAACACTGTAATCATTTTATTCACACACATACAATAACATTTTTGTAGCTTATAAACAAAGTTTGACAATTATCCGCAATGTATACAGTGACAGGCTGGGCTTGTGCATGTAGCTGTTATAATTGTATCATGCATTAAGCCATTTAAAAAGGAGAATTTAGAGTGTAAAAGCTCAAAATATAATTTAAAATTATTGCTTAAAAATAAACAAAGTATTTGAGATGTAATAACAGAATTTATTAACATCTACATATATATATATAATTAATAGGCGAACATGTTTTTTGTAATCCTTTTTACGCTGGTACCACCGCACCGATTTTAAAAAGATTTATATGGTTTTAAAGGATTTTTTATACAGATGTGCAGAATCTATATTTTATTGTAATCGGTTTAGTATTTTGGGAGCTATAAGCGTTTAAGGTTGCTACTACTACATGCACACATATTACACACGCTTTTATTAGCTTACAAGTAAAAAAGAAACAAAACATGAGTGTGTGTGTATGTGTGCTTGTGTGTGTGTTTGTAGTATTTCTCTCAACCTTACAATTGTTTTTCTTTTTTCTTTTTGGTGTTGTATGAAAGCCATAATACTTAAAGGAAGAGAATTGAATAAAGTGAATTAGCTTGGTTGAAGGGATTTTGTTTATGCTTTTTTAATTTCATGTATTATTTAATTATGCTTGCAAGTTTGTGTGTGGCTGTGTTTTAATGAATTTTTTTATGACGTTTAGATACATTTTCTTTGAATCTTAAATTATTTACATTTTGATTCTAGAATACGGACGAGTGTGTCGTCCGTTTGGTATATCTAGTATTAATTAAAACAAAATCTTGATTAATTTAATAAAAATAAGTATGTAAAAACAAATAATAAAATAACCAGGAGTCAAATAATATATTAGCATATACACATGCATACATACAAAGTAGGTGAAGCTTAGGCTTAGATTAAGATATGTATGTTACTGAAAAATCATTTACACAGAAAGAATGCATTAAAAGCGTCACTCTTTTCTTGAGTACTCTTAACTTAAAAGTTTTTGGCTACCCGTTGTCTAAAACAAACTGGCTGCTATTGATAACCTCATGCTTTCAATCGAAATCGGCCCTTAAAATTTAACCACTCTTGTGCGTTGAATACAAATTTACCTACATTTTGTTATAAACGTGAACATTTTGATTTACTTTGCACTCACAAATTAACAGCCTTATGAAAAGTCCGAAATCGGCCCTTAAAATTAAACCACCCTATAGTAATGGGTGTTTTTTATTGAGGTATAGAACTTTAAGTTGGCATCACTTTTTTAACTGGCGGCCATTTTGTCAGCTGTCAAGTGATTAATATTTAGTTTGGTTTGCCATTTCATCATGAACAGGTTGACAAAAGAACAACGCTTGCAAATCGTGCAAATTTATTTCGAAAATAATGGTTCAGTTCGCGAAGTTTACCGCAAGCTCCGTCCATTTTATGGTCGACATAATCGTCCATCAGAGCAATTAATTCGGTTAACCATGGATCGTTTTCGCACTACGTTTACTCTATGTGATAATACGCATCCGCAGAGACGTCGAACAGTACGCACCGAAGAAACAATTGCCGCTGTAGAGCAAAGTGTTGAAGAGGACCCGAATGAATCGATTCGCCACCGTGCACAGCAATTGGAGCTTTGTCCATCAACTTTATGGAAGATTTTGCGCAAAGATCTTGGCTTGCGACCTTACAAGATCCAGCTTGAGCAAGAATTAAAGCCGCGAGACCATGCAATGCGTCGTGATTTTGGTGTATGGGCCGAAAATGAGATTGATCTCGATGCTGATTTTCATCGCAAAATTTTGTTCAGTGATGAGGCTCATTTTTGGTTGAATGGCTACGTCAACAAGCAAAATTGCCACATTTGGAGTGAAGAGAATCCACATGAGACCGTTGAGACGCCATTACATCGACAAAAACTGACTGTTTGGTGTGCTCTATGGGCTGGTGGAGTCATTGGGCCATACTTCTTCCGAAATAATGCTGGAGAGTCAGTTACCGTTAATGGAGACCGGTATAGAGCCATGATAACCGACTATTTTGTTCCCGAATTGGATGGCATGAATGTGGATGAGTTGTGGTTCCAACAAGACGGCGCTACATGCCACACAGCGCACGTCACAATCGATTTATTGAAGGAAACATTCGATGAGCGCATAATTTCGCGGAATGGACCTGTCAATTGGCCACCAAGATCATGTAATTTGACACCATTGGATTATTTTCTTTGGGGATATGTGAAGTCGCTCGTCTACGCCAACAAACCAGAAACGTTAGGGGACTTGGAAGCCAACATTCGTGGCGTTATTGCCAACATACGGCCCCATATGCTCGAAAAAGTGGTTGAAAATTGGACCTGTAGAATTGGCTTTATTCGAAGTTTCATACCTCTAAAAAAAACATCCTATATTATTAAATATTTGTGTAAGTTTTAACAAATGCTTATTGCATACTACAGGGTGGCCCAGAAAGACCGAAGTGGTGTGAATTCCTTATAACTTTTTATTTAAGACATATTTTTTTAATTTTTTGTTTTTTTTTAAATACAGTAAATTTATAGGGAATATTTTTAGATTAGTTATTAAAAATGATATCCCGCAAGTGATGGCCATTTTCTGCTTCGCACAAATGTGCTCTTTCCAACACATTTTCCATGACCTTTCGCAAAACTTCCGGTGTTATGTAGTTAATTTCGTCTCGAATATTGGTTTTTAATTCCTCAATAGTCCTAGGCTTATTAACATAAACTTTCCCTTTTAAATAACCCCAAAGGAAACAGTCTGGAGCGGTTAAATCCGGAGAACGCGGAGGCCAATTAAAATTGATTCTACGCGAAATTATTCGCGTAAAAGAGCCATGTGGCCCTCGCAGTGTGCGCTGTGGCTCCATCCTGTTGGAACCATATTTGCGGATGGTTTTCCACGGCTGGCCTTACAAAATTTTCCAACATGGCCCGATATCGATCACCATTGATGGAAATGGCGACACCTCGTTCATTTTCAAAAAAATATGGGCCAATGATCCTTTCTGAAGAAACACCGCACCAAACAGTACACTTAACTGGATGTAATTGTCGTTGATGAAGTACTCTCGGGTTTTCCGTAGCCCATATCCTACAGTTTTGCTTGTTAACGAACCCATTTAATTAGAAATGGGCTTCGTCACTCATAACTAAGTTATGAATAAAATTAGGATTCTCTTGTGCTTTTTGCTGGAAATAAATTGCATAGTCAAGTCGTTGCTGGTAATCTGTCGGTTTCAATTCTTGGACAAGTTGAATTTTGTATGGAAACATTCTTATGGTATGCAAAATTCGCTGCAGCGACCCTCCTGAGAGGCCAATCTTGTGTCGAACGTCTCCTGGTTGATGTTTCTGGATCCTCCCGAATACTCTCCTGTACCACTTGAATATTGTCAAACGTGTGGACAGTACGTAGTCTGCCGGAACCAGGAAGGTTTCTTACTGCTCCTTGTTATCGAAAATTTGCAACCAGACGGTTTATTGTTGACTGAGAGGGTGCAACCCGCACATTAAATTGACGACGGTATGCACGCTGAGTCAACACAATGGACCGTTGATTTGAAAAGTAAATTTCAACGATTTGGGCACGTTGTTCAGTTGTGTATTGCTCCATTATAAATTGTCCAAGTCTTCTTTACAAAATACTGAAAAGAAAAGAAAAAAAATTATAATAAAAAAATTATAAGGAATTCACACCACTTCGGTCTTTCTGAGCCACCCTGTACATACTTTCAATCAATTATTATGCAGAGAATTATGTGGTACTTTCCAGTTACTTCCGTTTTTTATTTTGCAAAAAAAAAATTTAATTTTTTAATCCCAATTATGAAAAGTTTTCTACATTGTTTTTAACATAGTTTCCGTTATTGTCATTAAAATAAATTTAAGAAGCCTCAGTTAAAGGATGCTGATATTAGTGCTTAAAAGTGTTTTAGTTTTGTAAATTAAAAATATTTTTATTTTACAAAAAAGCACCAAAAGCACTGTAAGAAATTGTTAAAAGCGCTATAAATACCCGCTTTTAAAAAAAGGGTATTAGCCAAAATTTCGCGTTTATGAAGAGGCAAAAAGCACCAAAAAATACCCGAAACTCACCAAAATACCATCACTGGTGTGAACCAAGACTAAGCAGTAAGCTGAGATCTGATTGGCTTATGTACTCTTCTCAGTGTGAAAGCACATAGCTCTTTTATAAAAGCCAGCACATTCTGAATATGGCTTACACGTATGAAGCTACTGTATAATAATAACGGGTGTTTTTTTAGAGGTATAGAACTTCGAATTGAAATAAAACACAAGAAAATCGTTTTAATGTCCATCAATTTGGCTTTATTGGAAGGGTAATTTTATGCCATTAATGCTTAAATATGATTTCGGGCATGTGGCCGCCGCGGCTGGCTCGAATAAAGCCAATTCTACAGGTCCAATTTTCATCCACTTTTTCGAGCATATGGGGCCGTATGTTGGCAATAACGCCACGAATGTTGGCTTCCAAGTCCCCTAACGTTTCTGGTTTGTTGGCGTAGACGAGCGACTTCACATATCCCCAAAGAAAATAATCCAATGGTGTCAAATCACACGATCTTGCTGGCCAATTGACAGGTCCATTCCGCGAAATTATGCGCTCATCGAATGTTTCCTTCAATAAATCGATTGTGACGTGCGCTGTGTGGCATGTAGCGCCGTCTTGTTGGAACCACAACTCATCCACATTCATGCCATCCAATTCGGGAACAAAATAGTCGGTTAGTCGGCTCCAATTGCTGTGCACGGTGGCGAATCGATTCATTCGGGTCCTCTTCAACACTTTGCTCTACAGCGGCAATTGTTTCTTCGGTGCGCACTGTTCGACGTCTCTGCGGATGCGTATTATCACATAGAGTAAACGTAGTGCGAAAACGATCCATGGTTAACCGAATTAATTGCTCTGATGGACGATTTTGTCGACCATAAAATGGACGGAGCTTGCGGTAAACTTCGCGAACTGAACCATTATTTTCGAAATAAATTTGCACGATTTGCAAGCGTTGTTCTTTTGTCAACCTGTTCATGATGAAATGGCAAACCAAACTAAATATTAAGCACTTGACAGCTGACAAAATGGCCTCCAGTTAAAAAAGTGAAGCCAACTTAAAGTTCTATACCTCAATAAAAAACTCCCATTATATTTCAAAAATTTACTTAGTATTTTTCGCAGTGATTTCGACTAGATATCACATCTGGAGTAATTTCTCTTTATGATACAAGCTCATGATGATATATTTTTGTTTGTGCATGCTCGGATATGGTTTTGTATTCAAATTTCTAATTTGTATAAATAATGATCTTTGAAACTTTTATTTAAACTTTTATTTTTCTATAACAAATATTTTTTTTAACTTGAGGTCTTTTTCTTAAATAAACGGCTTTGTTATGTAAACCAAATCCGATTAAATTTCCCGTTTTCAAAAAAGTAATAATAGTCCTGCAGACGTGTTTAAAATCATACACGATAATTTTCTTTCAAGATATGATATTTGAGAATCTATATAAAAGAAAAGTTAAAAAAAAATCTAAAAATTATTTCTATTGTTGGAGTCAGTTATCTAAAATCGTGCGATTTCAAATCGATCGGTTTAAAGAACGGGGCTGAAAATTAACCATATTTACTTTTTCAAACAAAAAGAAGACGTGTCGAAATATTCTTGAAAAGTTAATATTGTTAAACTTTCTTGTGAATAATTCTGCAAACCACCGACTGCAATACAAATATCTGATGAGACCAAACTGGAAGTAAACTCTTTCAAAAAAAATATATATATATTTTTTTTTAAATTTGTTAGTTAAGAAGAGGAACGAACATACATGAAATACAAAATTAAATTTAAATTTAAACGCCCATTTATTTTTAAACTACAGATTTTGTGTTTTTTAGAGTTCAAAGTGGAATAAAATATTATATATTAATGGGCGTGACTCCGCCCAATTCTTCAATGGAAATATTGTGTCTTTTTTAGGGCTCGTAAAAATCGGTTAAGTAGAGGCACGTGAAATATAATAATACATTTTAATGGGCGTAGCCCTGCCCATTTTTTCAACTTTATAATTGTGTAAATAAAAGAACCAAAGGTGTTTGCTACATTTCGCAGCAATCAAATAAGTACAATATCATAAAATCAAATAAAAAAAATTTTGGGCGTGCCCCCGACCACCTTTTTTTTTGCAATGAGACCAACTGAAAGGTAAACAAAGAATTTTTATAATTGGTCTAAAATGAACCTCCAAGGACCTCCAACTTAATAAAATAGAGTTTTATATTCTGCAAATACACAGAAAAAATATCATCGAAATGCAACCAACAAAACAAATTGTTAATATTTAATATAAAAATTAACAATCATCATTGTTGATATAACAAATTGAAATTTTTGAAGTCAATTAAATTACTCAACAAAATTATTTGTTAAATTATATCATAACGGAATGCACACATGTAGCAGAAACAAGAAATCATGTTTTGTGTGTATTCATTATTTGCTTATCTAATAAAGTGTTGCTCTGTAGCTGAGAGGTAAGCGAGTTAGTTGATTAGTCCTGAGGTTGCCGGTTCAACTCCTCTCAAAGACATTTAGTGTTTTTCGCAGACAAGCAAAAATCGTTTCGAGGATTATGATTGTGTATAAAAAAGCATTGTTAATATAACAATTATGATACGTAAATTCAACAATTCACATTGTTAATATAACAATAACTTTAATTGAAATAACTTTGAAATCCAACAAAACTAAATGTTGATAAAATAAATAAATTTCAACAAATTATTTGTTGATATATTTAATTGAAAATATTTTTAAGATTTTCCTTTAACTTACAATTTCGTTAATTATATTTACAAAAATCGTTGTAGGTTCAAAATCAATTATTTATTTAATTGATATAACAAAAAAATTAATTGTATTTACAAATCATTTTTTTCTGTGTAATTCTACGAAAATATTTTTTTATTCCATTTTAAACTTTCTTCTTGCCTGACGCTCTCATATAAGATAAACATGTTAAAACTCCACAGACATTTAAATTTAACTAAAAAAAATAAGCATATCGAGCCATAATTGCCAAATGAGCTTAAGCGATATAATTTTTGAATTTAATCTTTTTGACCAAACTCGATTATTTACGATCGAAGATAATGAATTTTGCCAAAAAAAAAAAAAAAAAAAATAATTAAAAAAAAAATATCTCGCTTAAGGTTTTTTGCGTTTATGGCTCGATATGTTTAGTGTTTGATTTAAATTTATCTATCTGTGCAAGTTTTACATGTTTTTTAAAAATCAATTATTTTTGGAAATTTTGTTTTCCTATAAATTATACTTTATTATACATATACATATTTAAGCCTTTAATTTTATGCTACCTTTACTACTAATTAAAAAGCCCCTTAAACTGAGATGTAATAAAACGAAAATTTGGCGTTAGGGGAGTTGTCAATATTCTTTCCTCCCCCTTTCCCCACCCCCCTAGAGTTCGTTACCTGATATGCTGATAAAATATTATATTTCTTTAATTTTTTTATAATTGAGTGCTGCTAGAAATATTGTAAAATATATTTTTTAACTTCCTTTCATTAGTTTTAACCACTTTGGTTATTCTAATTAAAAATATGAAAGCTTAGTACTGTTACCAAAATACGAGTATGAAAGAAAAAAAAAATCAGAGACATGAACAGAAATTATGAAATGTGAACACATTTTTTTTTATTAGTTTATTTTTGGTGTGTTGCCCTTTTTGTAACCTGAAACTCATAAACTTAATGGCAAATTTTGGTTTAGAAAGATTTTATGTTGCTACTTAGCGCTGCTGGTGTATGCATATTTTTTTTCTTAAACCAAAAAAAAAAAAAAATAATGCAAACATCAATCCTACAAAACAGCAAACAAAAAAAAAACACCCTAAGGTTATGGCCATTTTTGTTTATTTTTGCCACAATTTTGCGGGCTTATGAAAGTCAATAGACTCATTAAATTTTGCAAACAAAAAAAGAAGCCAAATTAAATCATGAATGAATAAACACAAAAAATGTGAAGCGAAAAAATTCCTTAAATGCACAGAAAAAAATTTAAAAAGTAAGAAACAATTCATAATTTACACTTCAAATCGCATTAAAGTTTTTTGTATTAAGGCTGAGATTACGAAGTTTGCATGACATTTTTTTTTTTACATATAAAAAGTTTTTGTTGGCCTTTCAGTGAAATTATGTTGCTGGCAAAAAAGAAAGTATAAAAATAACTTACATGTTTGTTTTTCAGTTATTATAACTTTGATTGCTATTCACACCTGATAAGTTTCTATTGTACACTTTATTTTGTTTTTTTATTATAAAGATTATGATGCATTTCATAAGTTATTTTGCATTTTGTATAAACTTTTCGATTTTAAGTTAAAAATTTTGGGTAAAAGGAAATGGTGTAGGAAACACAAAAGAACACAGACAAATCCTTAAGGAATACAAAGCAATAAGAATAATGACAAAACTATTGCTGAACTCTCTACAAACACAGGATTGAACGAAGTTTGCAATAAATAAATAAAGGATCTTCCAATAAGAGCCTGCAAATACATATGCATATAAAATAATATCGTGTGTGCAAAGCAGCTTCGTGCAAACACACATAATCTGGCAATTGCTTTTGAGGTGAAAAGCTTTGAATGCTTTTGTTTCTTTCCAAAATAATCAACAAGCATTGTTGTTGCCGAGACATGGTTAGCTATTGTGCTCTCGTCGGTGTGAAAGCACAAAAGCTCTGTAACAAAAGTTTGCACATTGTGAATATGGCTTGGACGTAGCTGGTCCAAAGTTTCTGGGGTGGCAAAATTGTTTAAATCGAATTAAGAATTAACAGCCGAATTAAGGCTAAGCCAAATCTTATATACCCTTCACCAAAGTGTGTATATAAAGTATAGAGATACATTCACAAGCACATCCGTACATATACATATGTTTTGTGAAAAAATTTATAATTTTTTTGTTCTAGTGCAACTTTTAGTAAGTGACCTCTCGGTATTTTTCGATTAAATATTTTTTTCTTTCGATATTAGCAAAAAGATGAATATTTTATTCTACACTCTGTAGTTAAGAAATATTTTACATTCACCCTAATTCCAGTTGTCAAAAAACGACGTCACATCATACAATATCAAAAAATCAAATTAAAAAAAAAATTGTTTTATTTAGTAACTTTAATATCTAGAAAAAAAGTTCAAAGTTCTTAGCTCTGAAGCTGTGGTTTTAATTTTTATAGTTTTCTACATCAAACTTTTCTTTCCAAAACGTAAAATATATATAATTTATAAAGAAAAAGAAAAAAAATGAATTAGACCTAGTTATATGGCATATGAGATACCAGAAAAAGTGCAAGTTTCTCTACCCTGGAATCATCCTTTTTAATTTTTTTTGACTTCTTAAACCAATTTCTTACCTTTAAGAATATAAGATATGTTTAATTTGTAGAAAAAAAAGGAAAAATTTGTTTTACTAAGTTACTTTTGCATTAAAAAAGTTAACGTTTTCCAACCCTGGAAATGTCTTTCTAATTTTTTTAATTGCTTTTTTAATTTGAAATACCAATGTTATTCGTACAGAAGCATAAAATAAGTTTATTTAATAAAAAATTAGTTTTCGGTAGTTAATTCTTTATGTCACAAAAAGTGTAAGTTTTCCAAACCTGAAATCATCTTTTTTGATTTTTCTGATTTTCTACAAAAATCTCTTTCTTTTAAGAATATAAGATATGTTTAATTTATAGAGAAAAAGAAAAAAAAATGTTTTAGTAAGTTACTTTTTTGAAAAAAGTTTAAGTTTTCCAACACTGGAAATGTCTTTTTGATTTTTTTTTAACTTTTTTTTTAATTTGAAATATTAATTTAATTTGTACTATGTTATAAAATAAGTTAATTTAATAAAAAAAAAATAAAAATTAGTTTACGGTAGTTAATATTTTATATCACAAAAATTTAAAGTTTCCCAACCCTGGAATCATACTTTTTGATTTTTCTGATTTCTTACATATATTTAATTTATAGAAAAAGGGAAAAATGTGCTTTAGTAAGTTAATTTTGTATAATTTTGTATAAAAAAATTTAAAATTAGCTATACTTCTAGAACTAATTAAAATTTTATTATTATTATTTATTATTTATTTATTTGCATGATATTAAACTTATATAAATAACATAATATTTAAATAGCGCTAGCTATTTTGGCTATCAGCTAAAAACTTTTTATTAAAATCGTATATTTCATTGAAAAGCTTTAATTTCTTTTTTTATCTCTGACATCCCACTGTGCACAGCGCTATTATGAAAGCAAAGTTGCTATAGCCAATATTGACAACAAATGTAACTTTATCACATATAATCGTACCTCATTATACAATTATTATCAAAATACAAAAATATTTACAATGCAAACAGATTTATCGTTTACTATTTCCTATTTTACAGACTCTCTTGATATTTTTCTTTTTCTTTTTCATTTAACGAAAATATAATTTTTCTGTTATTCAGTATTTATTTATTTAAACGCTTCTATGTACAATATAAATTTTCTTCTTTTTTGATATATATTTCATTTCTTTTGCTTTCTCCTCGCCCTCTCGGTTTTTAATACAAACAATATCAAATAACTGTCAATAATTGTGACATTGCAATACGAATACGTATATATGTATGCATGTATGTATGTATGTATGTATATATTGAAATAGAAAAAAATTATATGAAAGAGAATCGGAAAAAAATCTGTCTACAATTTGTGGTTTTTAGACATGTCATTATATAAAACTTCATCTAAGTTGTTTTCACAGTGTTTTTTTGCTCGAGATATCTATACAGAAATTGCAATAACAATAAAAGTCATATAATAATAATAATGCTTGTCATCAGGAAAATTATATTACTGATTTTTTTTTATTTATTTTTTTTGCTTTTCACTGACTTATTTTTGCTTTTGTAAAATGGGAAATTAAAAACCTTTCACAATTCAAGCAAGACTTTTTATAATTGTATGAAAAAAAGAAAAATTCCACAACACTTGCAGTGGAATACGATTATAACGAACACTACATAGAAAAAACAAAATTTAACTTTCATTAACCAAATTTTTTGAATTGACTTTTTGAGTCATTGACAACACTGAAATAAGGCGTTTTTATTAATGGTTAGCAGCAGTGCTGTCAGAAAAATTTTGACTCTTGTCCCCAATTTAAAACGTCATGCCCTTTAAAAAATCCCCATTTCAACAGAAAAATCCTAACTTTTGTCCCCAAAAATATATCATTCATAAAAAACGATTATTAAGTCCTATGCGCAGGGATGCGAAACAAGATTTTCACAGAGTTACAAAAAAAATCGTACTTTTTTCATTAAGTTGCAAATTTTTAAAAAGTTCAAAGTTTTTCATATTTTCTGGGAATCACACATACATACATAGTTTTTTTATGCGAAACACAATAACTAAGGTAGAATCGTGCGTAGAACAATTGCACAATCAAAACTTTCAACAGTCATTTTTCTTTTTCAAAAGAAAAAAAAAATGTTAATTGCCAAAGAGCTTGTTCTGCAGCTGCGAGCACGGTTTTGCCTATGTACATATCGTTAACTTAATACGAAAAGGCCCTAACTCATGTTTTTCATAGTTCACAGGAGGAGGAAAAAACTAAATAAAAAAAGATGCAATATTGATACAAAATTTTTTTAAACTCAATTTTTATTAAAAACACTTTACATAAGCACATAATATAGCGTTTAAAAAAATTTTGTATCAATATTGCATTTTTTTAATTTAGTTTAGTCCTCCTCCTGTAAACTATGAAAAACATGAGTTAGGGCTTTTTCGTATTAAGTTAACGATATATATGTTCGCGGTATTACCATGATGGTAATATCATCTTCATTATAGAGTATGATTACCACACTACTCTAAGAGATTTTTAAAAACTGAAATGTTACCAGTACTAATATATTATGTCAACATCCACGATTATTTTCCTGACACATGCAAATTGTTAGAGCTCAAAATGAAAAGTCCCCAAATCCCTCCCCACGAAATTCTGTCCCCAAATTAGAGGCGAAATCCCCATTTTGGGGACAAACCCCCTAATCTGGTGGCACTGGTTAGCAGCACCTCCGGTGTAAAGTAGGCATACTATTTTTAATAGCATTGCCATTTTAATAATTATTCTACTTCGGGCAATGCTTCTGGGTCAATACTAATGATGAAGGGCTTTGTATTGTACATTAGAAATCCAGCAGCAACGAACACAATGGCACACCAATGATGAACTGAAAAATTTGTGATGTTGATATCTAGCCTTGGCTTGAACCCAAGTTATAACAATTTTGCATAGCGTGTTGCAGTAATGCACTGTGCATATTTAAAAAATATATAAATATATACAGTGAAATCTCTCTTGAGCGGACACTGAAGGGACCATTGAAATGTGTCGGCACAAGGGGATTGTCCACTCAAGAGAAAGCAATGCTTTGCTTATGGAGCTGACGGAACCTGTCAAAAGTGTCCCTCTAAAGGGGTGTCCGCCTATAAGAAGTGTCCTTTAAGGGAGATTCCACTGTAGTTCATTCAAACTTTAAAGTTCCCGAATATCATAAACATTTTCCTCGCTTTCTACTTTTTAAAATAAACTTAAAAGTGATTTGAGTTTTTCCTGTACTGTCCGTATCCCCTGCTAACATAAATATTACCTTCAAGTTCGTCATAGCCACACTACACTGCATTAATAGAAAAATTGTATTAAACAACAGTTAAGGTAGACAGACTATTAAAAAAAACGTTAGTTTGGTTTCTTTACTAAATTAAATAATAAAAGGGTTTATGAGGTCTTTGATTCTTTTTTTTTTTTTTGAGAATAATTGCACAATAATAATAAGAAGAAATTGAATGAGGGAAAGAAGAACTTAAAAATTTTCATGAATATGTATTTGAAAAACTTAAAAAAAATATATGTAAACATGTCTACATAATTAAAGTATTTTTTAATGAGAAGGAGATTTGGACAGGTTTAAGAAAGAAAAAAAAAATTTCTTAGAAAAAGTTTAGCGCCTAGTTGTCTAAATCACATCATTAAAGTGATGTTGACATGAAAACAAAAAAATTACATTTTTAAAATTTTTTATTTTTTTATTATTTTGTTTTTCATACAAATTCTAAAAATTATGAAAGGCCAAGCAAATTGTGAATTTATTTGCTTTTCCGCGGTGAAGAACTTTTATCAAGGCACATTAATTTCCAGGTAATATAATGATTACAAAAATACAACAATGAAAGAAACAACATGGCTTTTAAATATATAAGATTTGATTGGGCTAACGTTCGTATCGCTTTGTAAGCCAAATTTCATGTGATAATTATTAGTGAATAAATAACACCAAAGTTAATTGTAAATAGTCTTACACGCAAAGAAAAAATATGGTTAAGGTAACCATAATCAAACAGCAACATACTATGATTGAATTATATGGTTGCAGTCAAATCATATTATTGTTAATAAAAAAAAAAGCTTTAACAATTTTATTATTTGAGTTAATTATAATATTATCTGAGTTAATTATAATATTATCTGAGTTAATTATATTATAGTCTAAAGCTATGTACAGACGATTGTCAGATCTTACAATATTGTCAGATCTGGCAATGTGCTGACAATGTACTGGCAATCGAAAATTGCCAGTACAATATTCCTTGTCAGTTCACACGGTTGTAAGAAAATCTTATAATTTATTGCCAGACGGTTGTATGGCAATAAATTCATCTGACAAAATCGTCAGTCGAAAAATTGTCAGTTCACACGGATGTCATATGCACAAATTGTAAGATCTGTTGTTATGCGTTGCCAGACTCAAAGCATTTGTTAGAAATTGTTAAATCTCAATCGTTTGTGTTTGTGTTAAATGTAAAAAGTGAAAGTATAAATTATTATGGACCATAAAGAAGCAATTGCAATGATTTTGTCTGCATATATTTTATTACAAATTTTTTCTTTAAAATCAAGCGTGTGCAGTGTTGCCCATAGAAAGATTTCTCTTACAATGACGCCATTGTCAGATGCATAAACTTCGCACATCTGACAATATTAAAATGTCTGACAAATATCTGGCAATAATTTTACAATTTGTTCACCCGATTGTAAGATGTCTGACAATTTCTTGTCAGCTGCTAGTCTTGCAATGGACTGACAATGCTTTTTCTGGCAATGACGTCTGACAAAAATTGTCAGTTCACGCGGTTGTAAGAAATTTTGAGCACATTTTACTGGCAATATTGTAAGATCTGACAACCGTCTGTACATAGCTTTAGTATTGTAAAGGGTGTTTTTTATTGAGGTATATAACTTTAAGTTGGCATCACTTTTTTAACTGGCGGCCATTTTGTCAGCTGTCAAGTGATTAATATTTAGTTTGGTTTGCCATTTCATCATGAACAGGTTGACAAAAGAACAACGCTTGCAAAACGTGCAAATTTATTTCGAAAACAATGGTTCAGTTCGCGAAGTTTACCGCAAGCTCCGTCCATTTTATGGTCGACATAATCGTCCATCAGAGCAATTAATTCGGTTAACCATGGATCGTTTTCGCACTACGTTTACTCTATGTGATAATACGCATCCGCAGAGACGTCGAACAGTGCGCACCGAAGAAACAATTGCCGCTGTAGAGCAAAGTGTTGAAGAGGACCCGAATGAATCGATTCGCCACCGTGCACAGCAATTGGAGCCGACTAACCGACTATTTTGTTCCCGAATTGGATGGCATGAATGTGGATGAGTTGTGGTTCCAACAAGACGGCGCTACATGCCACACAGCGCACGTCACAATCGATTTATTGAAGGAAACATTCGATGAGCGCATAATTTCGCGGAATGGACCTGTCAATTGGCCACCAAGATCGTGTGATTTGACACCATTGGATTATTTTCTTTGGGGATATGTGAAGTCGCTCGTCTACGCCAACAAACCAGAAACGTTAGGGGACTTGGAAGCCAACATTCGTGGCGTTATTGCCAACATACGGCCCCATATGCTCGAAAAAGTGGTTGAAAATTGGACCTGTAGAATTGGCTTTATTCGAGCCAGCCGCGGCGGCCACATGCCCGAAATCATATTTAAACATTAATGGCATAAAATTATCCTTCCAATAAAGCCAAATTGATGGACATTAAAACGATTTTCTTGTGTTTTATTTCAATTCAAAGTTCTATACCTCTAAAAAAACACCCTATACATATGACAACAGTATTGTTAGATGTGACTAAAATATAATTGAGACTCATCATACCATGTTATAATATTATATTAATATTGTTAAATACGACCACATTATTATTTAATATAATAATACTATTTTGTTTTTTAATCATACATTTATTGTAGAAACAGCTGTGCGTTAAATTCGAAATAAAAATAATTTAATACTGTTGAAATAAAATGTATAAATAGAAATGTATACTTACACGACATACAGACATTTCTATATAAAGAGATACACATGTGCCTATATATTTTGATTTGTCGTCCCTTTTGTTTATTCTTTATTTATTTATTCATTTATTTAACACCACCCGTGCACTACCGATAGGTTACAAACGAAATACTGAACTGACAGATGTTTCTGAAAAAGATTTTTTTTTAAACTTAACATAGTATGGTTTTGGAAAACATGATATTGTTATTTACATCATATTATTTTTAAATAATAATACAAATTATGTTGTAGTCATAAATTTTTAACAAAACTATATTGTTAAACTCTAATCATAACAGACTTTTATATGGATGTGATAATGTAATTATTAAATTGAAACATTTCTCTGTTTATCGTAACGAAATAAATGTTTAAAATAACAATAACTAGTTTTCGACGACCACATATTTGTTTCAGAGAACATAATATTGTTCTCTCAACCATTCTACAACAATATATTTTCTTTGCATGTACGAACACGTAGTAGAACGGAATAACTAGCTGTTTTCGCAGGCCACTTCAACTACATCATCAGCCTTTAAGTTGTTTCAAAATATCAAAAATTGTATTTGTTTAACAAAATAAAAATTATTCACGTAAATTGGAAAAAATTCTCGAAAGCAAATACCATTAACAAAATTTGCAACGTTTAACACTTTTCACAACTTTTTAATAATTTTTCCTTTAAATTGTTTACAAAGAATTTAATTCTTGTTTGAGGGTGGCGTTGGCTGAAGTAGTGATCACGTTGACCACAAAACCGAAGGTCCTGGGTTCAAGCCCGGTCTCCGATAGTCATTAACTAACAACACTTCCCATTTTTGTGATGTGCATTAGTGTCTCTTTGCGTCAGTGTTGTAGGAAAGTTCCAGTGATGAAGGCATAGTTACTGGTCAGTGAACTATACCGACTTCAGCAGATGCTAATCCTAATATAACATCAGAGAGCCCTCTTGCATTAGTATTGTGTAGCAGAATCAATGGCGAGGCAAAATAACCAATAACAGCTTTGAAAATTTAACACGGCTCATTGACATCAGAGGTGCTGCAAATCTGCATTATTAAAAAACGTGCAAAAAGCAGAGTTGTTAAACAATGAAGCTTTCCTCTATCACTTCCTTCATCACCTGGCCTTCTCTATCACTATCCTTTTCCTAAAAAAGGCAACACCTAGTAATTGTAGTAGGCATTCATTGCCTGAGTGTTACTTTTCTTAAAAATAAAAAAAAATAAAAAAATAAAATATTTTTCATGTTTAAATCTTTTTAAAATTTTTTTTCCTAAAAAAATTTCTGAAGTGTTCGATAAACTTTAATCTGAAGAAATAGCTTTGCTGCGTCTTCGTTACTACCTAGTACCACAAAAGCAAAATTTTTTAAAAGTTTTTGTTCCATTTTATTTTTCTTTGCATATAAGTGTTACTTTGGTGACGTATTTTAGGGCCTTAATTTTTTTTTATATTTTTGTAGAGATAATAATTTTTATGGTTTTAATAATTTTCTTCCCATCATTAAACAATTTTTACTGTTTTTATTGTCTTTAATTTAAAGCTCTAGAGACCAAAAATATAATATTTTAAAATTTAGAAGAAATATTGGTTTGACAAAAAAAAAAAAAAAAAAAAAAAAAAAAAAAAAAACAAACAAGCCCACAAGTTACGGTTCGTCAAGGCATCACAGTTGTGTAAAGTGTAGGGATGGGAGCGTGTTGCTCTTTTTTCTATATGACACATAAACGTAGAACTCAACACGAAGTATTCGTGACAGAAAATCTGATGTCGTGCTTGGTTGGATCGTACACGAACAAGCACGAAACGACTTTAGATTTTTTCAATAAAGAAAAAATTAATTTTTTGGTAAAGTCGAACACGCAATACCAGCAAATTTTTTGATATTGTTTGAGTCTGAAAGTTCTGAAATTTAAGCAATAATATAATAATATCTATTGGAATATCAAGAAATGCTTTTTTGCTATTCAATATGATTTCGTGAGTATCGTATTGCGCTAGGAAAATTTTTCGCTCACGTGTTCGTGTCGTATTCGTGTCGTGTTCGGGTCGACACGCGCCTATTTCTAGAAAGGTGCTCCTATGATTGCTTTATTTAGTTATTTGGAACAAATTTTTAAGAAATTAAATTTTTGCAGTTTGATTATTTATAATCGATAAAAGGGAACATTTTTAACAATAAAATTTTTTTATGTATAAAATTAATCCCAATGAAGCACTTACTCCTCCATTGCATTTTCTAGCATCTTATAGCTTTTATATTGCCAACAATTGGATATAAGAGAGTGATGTGCATAAAACTCTAGACTGCGATGTATTTTAGAAGCAAGCCCCAGGTTTCTTTTCTTTGAATAAAAATTAAAATCCATTCGACCAGACAAAACAATAAAATAAAACTTAAAAAAACAATTTGATTTAGTTTTACAGAACGTTGATATTTATGTAAAATATTTAACATTATGCAGCATTTTTGCCACTGCAAATGACTAAAGGGGTTAAAAAAATATCGATTGATTTGAAAAAAAAAATATTGAAGGAGTCCCGTATAGCGTGAGCTGACTGTATTTCAAATTGAAGTTATTTTTCAGCAATAACGATGGAACCTTAATTTTATTGATACTAAAATAATATTGAAAAAAAAAATATTGAAGGAGTTCCGATTAGCGTGAGCTGGCTGTATTTGAAAATTATATAATAGTATAGCGCGATGACATTTTTTCAACATTAAAGTGGCTAGAAATAAAATTGTATTGATATTGTTTAATTGTATGAAGAAAAATATTATGATTCAAAATCTCATATAAGACAGCGGCAGTTATCAGGAGCTGACTGTAATTATAAAATTGTGTTCAATTTGTATATTATATATATTATGTGAGTGCACAACATTTGGCGTGGGTAATTTTTTATTAATAACTGCCAGACACTCCATGGAATTATTTAAAAAAGCCTTGGGACTATAAGTTTATGTATTCATAATCGTAAGGTGTGCAGTCCCATTATTTCAAATAGTCTAGGCAAGATAATTGTAACGGTTTTATTTAATTGGAGAAAAAATAAGGTTGATTATCGAAAGCGGACTGTTTTTTTTTAATTCAAATTGAATTTCCCCTTTTTAACCCTCGACTAAAAAAAGGGGTGTTATAAGTTTGTAGTGTGTGTCTGTGTGTCTGTGTATCTGTGTGTCTGTCCGTGTCCACGTCTGGACCGATTTTCATTTAGTTTTTTCTGTTTGAAAGATGACTTGATCGAGAGGGTTCTTACCTATGTTTGAAGAAAATTGGTCCAGCCGTTGAGAAGATATAACATCTTTTCTCAAAAAAGTCGGGGGTTTTTAAAATTTTTAATTTTTGTTACTTACTCCTGTTCTTAGTTAATGAATAATTGCTTCCACCACATATGATTTACTTTTAATCAAGTGAGCGTGTGTGACCGTGAGTGCGCATTGTTTTGCGTGAGTGAATGTATGTATGTGACTGGATTTTCATATAATGGGAATAGTATGGAATAAAAAAACCTTTTTGCTTTTAATCCTTTTAAGTTTTGTGAAAACAATTTATTTCTCTAAATTAAAAAAAAACAATTAATTCATTCAAAAAATCATTCTAAATAATTTGAGACCATATTCAAGCAGGTTTTATTTTATTTTAATTGTAAAGAAAAATAAAGCTCTATAGCTAATTTTTTTTCATTTGACATAAGTGCTTTTTTCTCAACTAACATCGATATGAAATGCACTTCATTATTCTATTTTTTTTCTCATGGCATTTTCAATTATTGAAAAATATATAGTTTCATACTTTCATACAATATTTCAAGAGTACTTGACGTTTATTCATTTTTATTTTCATTTCTTTTATGCAACTTCTAGTAGCTTCAATTCCGTTTCATTTTGTTGTCTTTTAATTAGATTTATACATTTTATTGACCACAAAATGTAGAAAACTAGCAAAGACACTGCACAGACAACTCGAAAACTAAATTGTCCAACTATTGTCAAGCACTTTTTTTTGGTCGTAATTTCAAAAGTTGATGATAAGTTTTAGTTGAGCTCTGCTGGAGTGCTCTACATGAAAGAGGAGAACAAATTAAGTTTGTAATGAAACTATAAAAGCAGGCAATTATATTTTATTTCCTTCAAGCAATTCTATCTCTAAAGTAAACTTAACACCTCAGGCGCAGGCATTCAGAAGATATTTTGATGTCACTTTTGGATTTAGGTATTTTTCTAAAGCGCATTTTTGAGTCGTTGTTCTTTTCAGTTAAATTTTTTAACTCAGCTGTCCTTGCTCTTTTTATTTTGAGTTTATTTATCTGCCATTGAAAGTATAAGAAAAACCTTGTGGCCAATAAACATGTTAGAGTTTGTATTAAATGACAAAATGTATTTTATTTTGTGGTTAGTGAAATATAAAGTCTAGATTGCAAACTAATAGAACTAAAATAAAATACAGGATTTACAATGAATTAAAGGATGAATATAAAATATATAAAAGGCTGTAAAAATTCTCAATATATTGAAATAAGCTTACATAATGATGATAAAAATAGTTTAAAAATATTCATATATCATATGCCCTTATATGTATTCCTTTCATTTAAAAAATTTTTGCTTTTCATCTATAAATCCTTATTTTTTTTTATCAATATCATATAAAACTCTTATTAAAAATATTATAAATACTAATGAGTGGCATAACAATTGTACTTGAAATTAAACAAACTACTCTATGCGCAAAGTAAAATTTAATGAATTAATTCACTGATTATAATAAATAAATAAAAAATTAAATAAATATGAGTACAGGCCAACCTACCGACCAGTTAAGCAATCACTTATTAAAAATACAAGCCAAAAGGCAAAGAGAAGTAAATAAAGTAAAAATTTGCTCAAAGTGAATCTGAATCTGCAATAATAAAAAAAAAAGATTTCTCAACTTAATGCATAAAAGATGAGCAGCATTAAAAGTGCCTTAATAAACAAATGTTGTAATTAATGCAGATATGAACTTTTATTTGCTTTTTAAGTCGTAAAGTAATTATAAGCGCACTTAGTCAAGGCTCCTGCTTTTTAAAGCCCTAAACACAGAGGATATAAATTCAATTATAGTTTTTTTATTTAAAAATTAATTTATAAAGTTATGTCCCTTATGTCCAAAAGAATATAAAAAATTACTTAAGTAAAGCTATGTACAGACGGTTGTCAGATCTTACAATATTGCCAGTAAAATGTGCTGAAAATTTCTGACAACCGTGTGAACTGACAATTTTTGTCAGACGTCATTGCCAGAAAAAGCATTGTCAGTCCATTGCAAGACTAGCAGCTGACAAGAAATTGTCAGACATCTTACAATCGGGTGAACAAATTGTAAAATTATTGCCAGATATTTGTCAGACATTTTAATATTGTCAGATGTGCGAAGTTTATGCATCTGACAATGGCGTCATTGTAAGAGAATTCTTTCAATAGTCAACACAAAATCATTGCAAATGCTTCTTTATGGTCCATAATAATTTATACTTTCACTTTTTACATTCAACACAAACACAAACAATTGATGTTTAACAATTTCTAACAAATGCTTTGAGTCTGGCAACGCATAACAACAGATCTTACAATTTGTGCATATGACATCCGTGTGAACTGACAATTTTTCGACTGACGATTTTGTCAGATGAATTTATTGCCATACAACCGTCTGGCAATAAATTATAAGATTTTCTTACAACCGTGTGAACTGACAAGGAATATTGTACTGGCAATTTTCGATTGCCAGTACATTGTCAGCACATTGCCAGATCTGACAATATTGTAAGATCTGACAATCGTCTGTACATAGCTTAACATTAAGCGAAAAGCATTAGAAAAACACTTGGTGCAACTATTTCATATATCTGCTGACACCAGTTTAAGCAAACAAACAAAAATTTTCGTGAGAGACAAAAATACGCAAAAAACAAACAAAATATTATTCGAATAATTTTTTTTTAAAATAAAATATCATTCAAATAAAAAGTTATTCGAATTAAAAATTATTCGAATAAAATTATTCGAATCAAAAATTATTCGAATAAAAAACTATACTAATAAAATATTATTCGTATAACAAAATATTCAAATAAAAAAAGTTAAAATAATATTCAAAGTAAAATTTATGCGAATTATATATGATTCGAATAAAAATGCAATCAAAAAAAAACTATCAAAATAAAAGATTAAAAAGATTAAATGAAAATTTATGCGAATAAAAAATTAGTCGCATAAAAAATAATTCCAACAAAAAATTATTGGAATAAAAAATTAAACGATTAAAAAATTATTCAAATAGAGAATAATAGTTTGAATAAAAAATTATTCGTAGTAAAATTTATGCCAATAAGGTATCATTCAAATAAAAATACATTGAAAAAAAATTATAAAAATAAAATATTAACGATTTTTGCTATTTTTGTTTGACCTTTTATTTTTAATTTCAAAACTATTTAATTAAGCTTGAGGTCTTTTGTTTTAACAATTAATATATTATTATTTGTTTTCAAAAATTGGCTTGTTTTTATGGTTAAGCAATTGTCTATATGCATTTTGTTCCTGCTTGTGGAACTCGTCAGTAGACTTCAACCTAAAAAATTTTTTGAATTTAGTTAACAAACTCCGTATGTTTATAGTAAGACTCTTAATACTATATTGAGAATCACAATATACAAACATAATAAGTTTCAAAACTGCAAACAAAAATCTTTACAAAACAAGCATCTTTATTCAACTGTGCATCTGTTTTATTTTCCATCACCTTTTTATTTGTTTTCTATAAAAATAAAATAAAATAAAATATTATTTAAATGATAATTTATTCGAATAAAAAATTATTCGAATTTAAAATTATTGAATTATATATTAAAAAATTATTCAAATAGAAAATAGTTTGAATTAAAATTATTTGAATAAAAAATTATTCGCAGCAAAAATTATGCTAATAAGCAGGGGTTTCATGCAAATGCATATTTTTTCCCTCAAACAAACCTGATAATGGCAATGGAATTTGAGTGAAAATGGCATCGATTTTTTAGTGCATATTTTTGCATATTTTGCTGAAAATTCATAGTTTTGCATAATTTGGTCATAAATGCATATTTTTGTCTCATATTTTGGTATAATTGCAAGTTTTGTGTCATATTTAGTCAAAAATCCAAATTTCAAATAAATTCGCTTGCATTGTTGTAGAATTGTAGAATGATTGTACAACCACACAAACCTAAGAAACTTAATAAAAATTGTCATTTGGTAATTTCAAGACGACATTTTCTGCTATTGGAGCCGAAAGTAGTGAAACAATTCTGCGGAAAATTAATAGCTTTTATTCAATTCATTGTAATGGTTGAGTTAAATGAATATGTATATAAGATTATATAAAAATAGTTATATAAATTTGAGCCCACTACGTCTATAGACGTTACACAAGGCCTTTTCAATGCCAAAAATCTTCCTAAAAACAAATTGATAGAACTTCACGTTCGAAAAATTTTAAATGAAAATAAATAAATAACACTTATTTTTCAATTTTCGTATTGCTCCTTCTCTGCAATATAAACATATTGCATATTTGGAGTAAATAATGCAGAAAAATCGTTATATCATATTTAATCTTTTAATATAAAAGGCTTGTATTCGCACCTCTTGAGAAAATAAAATATTTTTACATCTTTAATTAGTTGAATGTATGTAAGTCTAAAAATTTTTTTGAACAAAAAATTTTTTAAAATATGTGCATATTTTATTGTTTTTAGTGCATATCTTGCGTTTTTAATGTCATATTTTAGGCGCCTAAAATACCTTTATTAAATGCATGAAGTCCTTGTCCCTGCTAATAAGGTATGATTCAAATAAAAATACATTGAAAAAAGAATTTTAAGAATAAAATATTATTTAAATGATAATTTATTCGAATAAAACATTTTTTGAACTTAAAATTATTGAATAATATATTAAAAATTATTCAAATAGAAAATAGATTGAATTAAACTTATTCGAATAAGAATGTATGATTCGAATAAAAATACATAGGAAAAAGAATTTTAAGAATAAAATGTTATTTATATGATAATTTATTCGAATAAAAAATATTTCGAATTTAAAATTATTGAATAATATATTAAAAATTATGCAAAAAGAAAATAGTTTCAATCAAAATTATTCGAATAAAAAATTATTCGTGGTATAAACTATGCTAATAAAGTATGATTCGAATAAAAATACGTTCCAAAAAAATTTTAAGAATAAAAGATTCAAATGACAAGTTACTTGAATAAAAAATTATTGGATTAAAAAATTTGTCCAAGAACAATTATCCGAATGAAAATTATGTGAATGAAAAATGCACGAATAAAGATTTTTCGAATGCAAAATTATTGGTACAAAAAAATATAACGAAATAAATTTTTGTATAAGCAATTATTCGAGTAAAATATCGTACGAATAAGGAACTCTTGAAAAAAAAAAATATATGAATAGTCACCAGAAATTTGCCGGGTATTTGTCTATTTTGAATTATAAGTCCTCTTCATTCACAGATATAAGAAAAATTCTTCAATAAATTACTAAGTTATTTAAAAATTAAGTTATTAAAAAAAAATATTTTAAATTGGTATAAAAATAAATAAGTAAGTCCCAAAACACACTGTGCAAGTCTTATTGCTAATCTGATTAGTTTCCTGGAGAGAGAGACGAGGGGAACAGCAACGTTTCTTTTCCCCCCGTCTCTCTCTCTCCTAATAAACTAATCAGCTTAGCAATAAGACTTGCATAGTGTAAATAGGGACTAACGAAAACAAATGATTAACCAAATAAAGAATTATTCGAGTAAATAAAATATTTCGAATTCAAAATTTTTGATATAAAAAAATAAAAAAAAAAGTAAGTACTTCTCAAGAATCGATTATTTTAGTCTCACGTTTTGTTAATATCATTAAGTTTGTAGTCCAGTAAGGAAGAGCTTCCACCAAAAATGCTTAATTTCAAACCCGATTACCTTTTTTGACATTTTTTGCTGGGTGGCAGCGGTCTAGTTGCTTTCAGGCTGTTAGCGAGAGAGTTACATCATGTTAGGAGTTAATAAATGTAAAAACAATCGACTATTAATTTTCAGTTCATTGAGTTAATCTGGCGAATTAAACCACAATTTACGTGTTTGGATTTTTAATGTAACTTAAAAGCTGTGAAAGGAACTCATTAATATAAAGTTATTAAGCACATATTTTTAGAGGAAGACAAATTATTAACTGTTGCTGTAAATCATGACAGCTTTAAATTTAATATTCTGAAATTTATGGATTACTTAGCAGTTCATTGAATGAAACTCTGAAAAACTCTGAAGTGTGGAATTTTTCATTAATCATAAATTGGCTTAAACCAGCTACGTCGAAGCACAAATACTTTGACAATTGCATTTGAGGTAAACAAACTGCTTTGAAAGCGCTGTTTGCAAATTAAGAGCCTGCTTTGGTTTCGTCAGTGTGAAAGCACAAAAGCGCTTTTTTAAAAGTTTGCTTGGACATACAAATTTGTGCTTGTTTCTTTCCAAACTAATAGCCTGCTATAGTCTTGTCAGTGTGAAAGCACAAAAGCTCTTTTGTAAAAGTTTGCACATTGTGTATATGGCTTGGACGCAGCTGGCTTAAACATAAAATAAACTTCCCTGAGGAAAATCTAATTTTTCGCTTTGGCTGGCAAATTTAATGAATATATACATATATATCTGAGTAACTTTTCTTAAAATTCAATTGCCAACGAAATCTTCAATCGATACTAAGTTGATATTTCTAAAGTTACCTGTTATCATTTAGAATAAAAAAGCCCATTTTGTATTAAATTCTAGTATGACTGTATTATTCTGTAAATTAATTAGTTAAACATTTTACAATTTACATATATCGCGTGTTTTTAGGTGTTGATTTAACTCCCACACAAAAATTTAATATATGTACATACTCGTATTTCAAAAATAAATATAAAAAAACGCAAAAATTGTCATCTTTACCTATTTTGTAAATTTAATATCATATGATGTGGGTTTGAAAAAATAAAAAACAAATAAAATGTTTACTAACATTAAATAGTTATTAGTGTGTATTTTTGTTATATAGATTTTAATATATTCCGCTGCTGTTTCCAACTTGCTGCTCATCTATCTATTTCTGCTTAAAGCTAAAGCATTTAAAACAGCTTAATGATATTTTAGCTCCGGGGCTTTTGATGTTGCTCGCTTTGGTGCTTAAAAAGACAGTAAATGACAAAAATCGAAACCTAAATTATAAATAAACATGGAAGATAAATTTAGTGGGTGGTGAAGCTTATTTAATATTAACAATTTTACAAAATTTATTTATGTCTCCATAAAAATGTCTAACAATTTAATGTAATACAACTGGTTTGTTTTTTTTTTCTAGTGCAATAATTTTCTGAGTACACTAATGAACTAGACTAAGCTTATTGCCAAATAATGAAGATACAAGAATTTGTCAATGTCATGTCAAGTTCAAACGTTCAATAAAAACACCACAATATACAATAATTTACAGAAACGAATACCAAAGAGTTTATATATCCAAGTGTCTTTTAAACTAGATTTTTAATGCCCAAAAATTATAAATTAAATGCAATAAAAATAAAACTCAATAGTGAGGGTGTAGTATGCGTGAGTTGTATGTTTAGCCTATCCCACGATGTCCCCGGCAAACGTTCGATCGACAACTTGTATTGCAAAGAACAATAATATTAAAAAATTTGTTGTTGTTTTCAATATACATAAATATGCGCTCTAACGTTTGCTGATGACATCGTGGGACAGGCAGCAAATCTCTCTAGAAAGATTGATGCACCTATTTTGTCAATCACTGTATTATATTATATATTAACAAAGCAATTACTGGCTTCAACTGAAAACATAAAAAAAATTGACAAATGTGTGGAAAGTTAAAAAATGTAAGCTATAGTGAAATTTCTCTTGGATAAAAGGTCAAATGCTACTTTTATGTCATTTGCATAAAGTTAAATTTAGCAAATATATATTCTCTTTTACAAATTTTTATGACTCACTAAAGATCTATTCAGCTGGTAACTGATATGGGGAAAAGCAAGTTTCGCTAATTAATTGATTTGAATTATGTAGCACTATTAAGTTAGCACTGCCTTCAAAAGATTTCTTTGAAATATTTAAAATTTTTTGTATACAATTTTTTTGATTAATGTAAAGAGGTGATGTGCCAGCTATTAATTACAATAAACCTATTATTATTTATTAGAAAAGGTTTATTACGTAAAATTTTATATTTGAATAAATTTTTATTAGCACAAGTCTTTAGGCTTAAAATTTTTTTGTACAAATAATTTTTCAAAAAAATTTTTTTATTCGAATAAAATTTTACACGGTTATTTTTTTATTCGAATATTTGACTACTTGAAATTTTCGTTGCAGCTATTTTTAGTCAACAAAAATCTCTTAATTTTTTAATCGATTAAATTTTTAGTTGAAAAATTTTAATCGAATCAAAATCACAAAAAAATCAAAATTATGTAAAGACATTAAAAAAAAAAAATTATTTAAAAAAGTGCTGTTGGTATAAATTTTAATAAAATAACACTTTTCCCCATTGAGTTATTATTTTTAAAATTTCCTTGCATACATAAGTTTTAAAATTTCACACGATTAATTTTTTATTCGATTTTTTTTTTTTAGTTTTTGACATTTGTCATGGAAGTATTTTTTAGTGGAGAGTTAATTTAGTGCTAGGAAATTTTTTATTCGCATAATTTTTATAAGAATTCATTTCTTGTAATATTTTTTTGTGTAATTATTCAATCGAATAATATTTTTTTAAATTATTTTTTCATATAATAATTCGTTATTACTGCACATGAAGGCTGCTTTTTGATTTAATAATAATATATTTTTAAAATGATTTTTTTCATCTAATAATTCGCTATTACTGTACAAGAAGGCTGCTTTTTGATTTAAAAACTAATTCCCTTTGACTCTTTTAACTAAATTTTTTTTTACTAAAATAATATGTTATTCGTACATTGTTTTATATTTTAGACATGTTTTTTTTTTATTCGAGTAGATTTTTCTTCAAATATGTGTTTTTACTTTAATTTTTTTTTTAATTTTAATTCGAATAATTTTTTTTAGTTTCTTATTCGAATAGTGTTAAATTAAAAAACTGTTGGAAAATGTTTTAAGTATAAATAAATTTTTATTCCAAAAATGTTTATTCGAGTAGATTCTTCTTCGAATAATTTTTTGATATAAAATATTTGTTTCGTCTGAGATATTTTTGGAATAATATTTTTTTTAATTTTTTTATTCGAATATTTTTATTTTCGAAAATTTTTTATTCGAATAAAATTTTTTTAAAAAATTTTTTTGCTCGAATAGTATTTTATTAAAAAAATTTAGTTGAAAAATCTGTTAACCAACATTTTGATATACATTTTTGTATATATAATTTGCATACCAGAAAAAAATTTTATTCGAATAGTATTTTGTCAAAACAGCTTTAATGTTTAAAAAAATTTTTTTTTCGTATAATTTATATTATATTGCAGTTTTTCAAATATTTATTTCTTCGCAAAGGTGTTTATTCGAATAATTTCTTTCTTAAAATTTTATTCGAATAATTTGTTATTACTGCAGTAAAGTGACTGCTTATAACTTTTAACTGCCTTTGAAAATATTTAAATTTTGTCATAACTTTTATATATTCGTAGCAGTGTTCAATGTATTAGTTTTAATCATAAATTTTAAAAGAATTTTATGCTGTAAAAATTAAAAAAAAATTATTTGGAATTACCTTTTAATCGAAATTTTCTTAACATAAAATTGAATTTTATATATTTTTTTCTATGTGCCAAATTAATTTAATATACTCTTCTCAAGTTGATAAAATAAAATATCTTTAAAGAGATTTGTTTTATACTTCATAAAAAATATAGAAAATAAAAACATCTCTAGAGCAATGAAATATTGAATATGAAAAAATATTTTCAGTATACAGAGCACTCATGAAGTATAAACAAAGATTTTCTTGTAATATTAAAATAAATTTTATGATGAAATCTTTGAAAAAATATTGTTTGTAAATATATCTAAGGATATTTGTACACCTAGACAAATATTTTTCTAAAATATAAATTATGTCATATACATACAAACATGCATACGTTTCTTGTAACAAATGCAATATTTTAATTAACAATTGAAGCAAAAGAAGACTTAAAATTTCTTACTTGAATGAAAAGAAATTAAATTAAAACAATTTAAATTTATTTGATTAGGTTTTGAAGCAATATGTTTGATTTAAACTCAAACTAAAAAATTAAAATTTATTGTTTATTTTTTGCAAGATTTATAACTTTAGTTAAAAATAATGTTAGGAAACTTAGGCAAAATTCACAAAATTGCTCACTAGTAAAGACAATTCAATTGTGTAAATGCTTTTATTAAATCATAAATTTTAAGAGGACATAAAACAGTAGTGTTGTTGAATAAGAAAAACTTGACTGAAAAAAAAATTATTTTTTTTAATTTTTTTGGCGCACTTTTGGTTTTTTCTGGACTTTTTTCGGTTTTTAGCGTTTTTTCGGTTTTTGGTGGTTTTTGTCGATTTTTTCGGTTTTTGGCGATTTATTTAGTTTTAGCGATTTTTTTCGTCCTAGCGATTTTATGTGTGTTTTGGCGATTTTATCGGCTTCTGGCGATTCTTTTGGTTTTTGGCGATTTTTTCGGTTTCTGGCGATTCCTTCGGTTTTTGGCGATTTTTTAGGTTTTTGGCGATTCTTTTGGTTTTTGGCGATTTTTTAGGTTTTTGACGATATTTTCGTTTTCACGATTTTTTTATTATGGAATTTTGTAGTTTTAGCGTTTTTGAAAATTTCAAGAGTTTTCCTCCTTTTAACTACCATATATCGTCGCTGTTTTAACTAACCGACCTAACTGATATTTTTTTGAAAAATGAGTTAAGTCCTCTACTAGACTTTATAATAGTCAGATTTTGTAAAAATTTCGTTTCAAAACGTTTCAAATTTGTATGAAAAATAACGAAAATTAATTGAAAAAATATTTTTTCCATATTAATTTCAAAACGAAAAAAAAACGTTTCTATTTACAAAATTTGCCTTTAAGTCGTAGTAGACATTGTCTACAATTTTCATGACAGTGAGCTTTACTTGTGTGCCTATATAAATAAGTAAAAAGATTTCTGACGTAGCCATAAGTATGAATGCATAAAAAAACCATAAAAGATGCTCTTCTGTTAAATTTTTAACTTGTTAGTTAGGTCAGTTAGTTAAAACAGCGACGATATATCATGACATAACCGCCAAAAAAGCTTAACCGGGTATAATTTTTAAGCTTAATTTTTTCTTTACGAAAATCGATTTTTTACGATCATAGGCAGTCGATTCTCTTAAAAAAAAACGAAGTCTAGGAAATATGTCACTTAAGCTGTTTTGGCGGTTATGGTTCCATATATTTTCTCTTGTAGCGGCCAAAGTTTTACATATTCTGTGAAAAGTTTACGTCCATTGCTCTTACGGTTCTTGAAAAAAAATAGCCTGTGATAGACAGACGGACAGACAAACATCGTAGCGATGTTTGGTGTACAGAACCCATATAATAAAGTTAAGAGAAAGTGAAGGACACCAGACAGATATAATCAGTTGATGTTGTTGCAAGTTTTAGCTGCATTTCATGCAGACTCTAAACACATTTTTGAGGATTATTAATTTTGAGGATTTAAACAAATAACTATTATAAACATATCAAATTTTTTATATATACTAAGAACAAAGGACATCAAATTAATTTTTTTAAATTTCTCTTTGCAGCCTCAATTTTGACCAACAGATATTGAAAAACCTGAAACGTCTCTGCAAATTTTATTACCAAAGGAATTCAAGTCTAAATACATCTAAATACACATCACCAAGCGCTAGACAGACAAACTATTTAAACAAGAAAATCTAAAACTAAAGACTTTTGCTAAACTACCAACAAAGCACAACCAATTTTAAAAGTGGCAAAAAAAATTCGAATTAACGTGTCTCCACAACAGCCCCAAAATCACTCCCCCCCAGACAAACGTGTACGAAAAAGCCATCACCATTTCGTCGATTGCGATTAAACGCAGGCCAACGCTGCCGCAAACGCCAGCGAGTGCCCCACAGGTGTTGTCACCCAAACGACAGTGTGCCGCAGCTGTATCGGTTATACCAACAAACGCCGCCAATCCTGCAGCCCATCTAACACCTCAAATACAATACGCCACAGCACCAGCCAGTGCCACCGCCGCCCATCAAGTCGCCTTGAAAGCCGGCCACCAACAGTTCGCCTTTAATACAGCTGCTGCTGCTGCCGCTGCTCAGCTAGCTGCCACAGCAGCAATCACAGCCCACTCTCACCCCCACCACCAGACACAAGTGGTTGCTGCAGCAGCTGCGGCCGCTGCCGCTGCTCAACACCAACGTAATATAGCTGCTGTTGCTGCTCAACATATCAATCCAGCAGCTGCAGCTGCTATCCTGAATCATCAGTTTAATCAGGGCGCCGCACACCAGCAACACCAGCAACACCAGCAACAACAGCAGGCCGCTGCAGTTGTAGCAGCTGCTGCAGCAAACGCTGCCCATCAGCAACATTTGGTGTTGCAACAGCAACAACACATTTACCAGCAACATCAGCAATACCAACAACAACAGCAACAGATCAGACACTTGCAACAACAACAACAACAGCAACAGCAACAGCATCACCACAATCATAACAACAAACCACAACAACATCATCAAACACAATTATTAGCAGTGACAGCACCTGCCGCCATAGGCAATCAACCAAGTTCCACCACCCCCACAGCATCCACTTCGCCAAACGGCTCTGTGGTATCCTCAACTTCGCCTGCTAACAACAGCAATCCAGTCACTGTTAAGACGTCATTACATTCCAACGACTCTAACGGCTCGTCGTCTTCGTCAAAGACAACTACACCAACACCAACAGCTGCATCGGTGGCAATATCAGCTGCCACAACAAACGACAACCTAACAAGTGTCAATAGTAACGGCAGCAACAGCAACTCGTCGAACAATACAACAGCGACCAGCAATTCAACAATGGAAAATCAAATGGCATTGGCACCACTGGGATTATCGCAAAGCATGGACTCCGTTAATACAGCAAGTAATGAAGAAGAGGTGAGTTCAGAATATAATTATAATTAACCCTCCGTGACACACACTTTTACTTTTTCACATTAGTACCACACTAGGTCTGGCCAGACCCCATATAAATGTTAATGTATTTGCATAAGTTAACATTATTTTTTAATGTAAATGGTTTTAAAAACGGTTTAAATTGCATTAAATTATAATTAAAAATACAGATTTCTTATTTTATTTTTATAAAGTTTTTAGTTCATAAAGAAATAATCAGAGTACATTGAGTAAAAATTTGTCATTTTATCGATCTATGCAAATAAAACATATACATTCTACTTTGGAATGTTGCTGACATACGGCATTTGAATATTTTGAACAAAAGAATCGAGTCTTTCTGAGAATTTTTTCACTTCCCGTTGCGCATTCTACACAAGATTTCTTTGCCTTTAGGGTATCAGCACCGCTTTTGGTAGTTATTATTTTGTTTATCTGAAATGTAAACAGAAATTCACAGAGTGGATGTTAAGTAGAACCAAAATGGAATAAATTCGTTTATTTTATTCAACTTACTTTTATGGGCTTTTCAAGAATAGATTCTATAGCCGAACGAGTACTAAATTGACCCATAACATAAGGGTTATTCATTCGGTTTTCGATATTTGGAAAAACGAAAGAATTAGATAACGTATTCAAAAAATTGCGTCATTTCTTTTATTGTCATCGACTTCCTTACAAATACAATATGCTACCAATGCCATAATATCTAACATATTGCAGAAAAATGTAAAAGTCCACCTCTTCGTTGTTCTCTTTGTTGTAAAATGCGAAACCATATTATAAAATAAAATTGCTTCTGGTTTTTTGGCTTCACCTTCACATTTATCTGTGTAATGTACAGTGGACAGAAGATTGACGCATTTATTCTTTTTTGGTACATAAATGCAAAGTGAAACCAAATTGTTGTGAAAGCCAAAAACAGATGAATGAACAGGTCCTGAAGGACTTTTTCTCATTTCTATAGGAATGCATTTCTTGTTAGACCGAATGCTAGACCAAGATTAGCCAGACGTTTTGCCCCTTCTAAAGATGTAAAAAAATTGTGAGCGACAATTGTTTGACCACTTTTAGCGTACGGCTTTGCAAGTTGTAGCATAACGTTTTCGCCTTGATTTATTTCACGTTGTTCACCTTCCTTTCGGCCTGTGTATAATTTTCCTTGTAATGGATACTTTGTTTTCGAATCACGGGCCCACCAAATTTTTATACCATATTTTGCAGGTTTTGTTGGTATATGTTGCGTAAATTTAGTTTTTCCCCGGTATGGAAACAATTGCTAGTCAATGGTTATACTTTCATGCGGACTATAATTCTTCGCAAGATTTTCGTTGAGAAAATTCCATATATCTCGAATATGTGCAGCTTTGTCTTCGAGTAATCGAAATGACCCTGTTCTTCCGTCGTCAAACCGAATGTATCTGATCAGGGACATAAATCGAGGAAGAGACATTGCGGCCCTGAATATGGATAAATTTTCAGTACGCCACAAAACCCGTGGATTTTGCATGTTATTATGTGTTATTTGCTAAAAGAATGCCGATGAAAGCGTATAATTCATCTTCTGTTAGATCCTTTCAAACTCTTGGTTTTTTATTTACATTTGCAGCATTCCATTTATTGACTGCGTCTCTTCCATACCGATTTGTCTGAAATATAATGATATCTGTAATATTTGGTGTAAAAATTTTTTTTGAAAACTTCAAGTGGAGTAGAGATTTGTTCTTTAGGCCCAGCTCGAAAACGCATCACATTATGTTGACGAGTACGTACTCCATTGTTCGGCTGGTTCTTATTCCATATAGTACCATCTTTTCTAGTGAAACAATTATTATTCTCTTCACCTATTTCAGAACCACAGTCTTCCGCCTCTTCATCACTCTCGTCTTCTACAAATCATTTTCAACGTCCGATGCGTCACATTCTTCATCATTTTCATCCAAAAATGGATCATCTTCTTCATGCTGTCCGGCTTCCTCGTTAGCTCTTTCACGTTCCAAGTCATTTGCCAAAGCCTCGGCAATTCTGGTGTAAAAATCCGTATCGAAGTTACTAGAATGTCGCGTATTGAAAATAAATTCTAATTCATCATTCATTTTCCCAAAATGTCCAATTTTACTAGAGATGTGCACGTGAGTGTTTTCTGATTCACGACACGCACGCTCACGCAGAAAAATATTTTACTCACGCATTTTCACGCACGAATGATTTTGAAAATTTTCACGATCACGCACGCTCACGAATAAAATATTTTTAATCACGCACGAGTGCTTTACAACTTATCACGATCACGCACGCTCACGAAAAAGTATATGTATAATATAATTTTCATGTTTTTTGTGTTGAAAAATATGTTCTTACATATACATATGTATATATGTATGCTCGTGTTTTTGTAAAATTTACAATGTAAATTAAAATAAAGCAAAGTTAATTTAATATAGTTTTAAAAATTCGTATTCGGGGGTATCATTTTAAATATTCGAATTCGAATTCTCGTATATCAAAAATTGACATTCCGCACATGTATGTATGTATGTATACATACATAATATAAATGTGAAGGTAAGACGTGGGATCAATTAAATAAATGATAAACAAATATATGAGAAAATCATATTAAATGAGAAAACATACAAATTACTAAAATTGTTCTGTTACGTAACAAAGACTCCCCCCACCCCCACACGCTAATCGCTTTGGAATTGTGTTTGTGTTAAAAAAAACTGACTAAAACAAACAAGTCATAACAAAACTCGAACCCCACCCCTCCCCCCTACAGAGTTAAGTAATATATGGACGGCCCCTAAAGCAAAAAACATTTTCTGCGGTACAATTCGTCAGTAGTATTGTTGACAAAGGCACTGTTCAATCAGTAGTGTTTCTCAATTGATACTTCCTACAGGGTATCTAAGAAACATACATACATACTTACAAACTTACTTACAGACTTTTACTAATGTACTCAAAAATCAAAGTTTTAAACCAACAAACCAAAACGCTATGGAAATAGTTTATAACAAACTTACTACCATAAGCCTCAAGCTTAGAAAAGTGTTGTGCATACTCTTGTGAAAGGTTTATTAACAATTATTTTATAAAGAAAATTGAACCCTTGCGATAATATTGCTAGCCTATAGTATACAACAAGCTTATAATTCTAAATTATAGAATATGCATATTTAAAATTAAAATTTATATTCCAATATAATAATTACTATTTTTTAAATGTAAATTTTTGTAGAAACTCCACTTAACTTTAGGACACTGAACTAATTAAACAATACAAAAAATTACGACTTTAACAAATAATATAAAATTCATGCATTCAAAATCATAAACAACAAAAAAAAAAAAACTTGCAAACAGTGATACCACTTACAAAAAAGTGTTTAAGTGATAAGCTTATTCTCCATTGCAGTTATATTTAGCTTATGGAGTGGTTTATTTGGAATTGTTCAGAGAAACTACCGAAATGTCTTAACGAATTCGGTACGACAAGTCTGACTTCAGAAAAACTCGAAACATTTTGTTTGGGGGTATTCATTATGTACTACCATACATAAATATTACTATACATATATGCATTTATTATTATAAAATCATTTATTTCAAATGATTGAATACAGTTACATATGTACCTATGCAGGAATGTTATCTCGTGAGAGCGTGAAAATTCGTGCGTGATTATTAAAATAAGCTCACGCACGATCACGCACGAGTAAATTTTTTTCAGTCACGCTCACGCACTCACGCGTGATTAGTTATAATATTTGATCACGAATCACGTGAATCACGCGTGACACGATAAAAACACGACATTTGCACATCTCTAAATTTTACCACTTTTTTAGGAAAAATTTCTCATAAACACTATGAAAGTTCGCGTCAAACTAAAACCAACCACTCAATGACTGCTTCGGTAAAAAAATATAACGGCTAAAAAGTGATGGCTACTTAGCATTTATCTGGGCGTAAATATAAAACTTTGTTATTGGACACCTGTTTTTGTCAATTGATTTAGAAAAAATCAAGTTTAAATACGAATGCACTGCAATTTTTCATACAAAATATATGTGGGTCTGGGCAGACCCACTGTGGCACTAACGTGACATAGGTTTCAAAATATCCTTCTAACTCCTTTTGTCTTCACTTTTTTCGTCCGGTTTTTTCACCACCAGAAAGCCAAGAAAATTTCAGAAGGGTACCTGAAAATTCAAATCTCTAGCCATATTGCAAACACGTTTAAAATGCAAAATAAATTGGAAAAGGTCTGGCCAGACCCATGACTGTAACGGAGGGTTAAAGTTGATTTCATGAATTATTTATTTAACTATTGTATGCGTTTAGGCGTTTGTATAAATACGAGACCTTGAAAATTTGTAATGAAAAAGACTGTCATAATAACAAAAATTAAAAATTTTAAAAACCCCCGACTTTTTTCAGAAAAGATGTTATATCTCTTAAGCGGCTGGACCGATTTTCTTCACCCATAGCTAAGAACCCTCTCGATCAAGTCATCTTTCAAACAGAAAAAACTAAATGAAAATCAGTCCAGCCGTTTAGCCTGTACGTGGGCACAGACAGACACACAGACACACAGACACACAGACACACAGACACACAGACACACACTACAAACTTATAACACCCCTTTTTTTAGTCGGGGGTTAAAAATGATTTATATATAAAATAAAAATTTTGAAACACACATGTTTTCATAAATGTATAAATTTTCTTGCTTTAAATTTTATTCGCTTAAAGAAAATGAATTTTGCTGAAAACCTTAACATATGTTAGGGCGACTTTACTTGACAAAAATCTTTGCATATTTTCTGGCGCTTTACAAACAATTATTACAATATATTCGAAATGTTTTTAGTCACGTTTTTATATCCTTCAATAAAAGTTCCAAAAGGTTTGTCATTTCATGTGTAATTTCCACAATATTATTATGCGACACATACAGTATATATATTATTGGAATTAATGAATAGGGAAGACAAATAAACTATGTCCGGCTGTCCGTCCTTGTGTCCGTCCAAATGCACTGGACTTCGGTTTTCTGAAGATCCCAGAAAAGCTAGAGATTTCGGTCTTAGACTGAAGTATCAAAAATGGTTCGCAGTAGATTGGTATGGAAAATCAGCAAAATCGAAAATATGGTTTCAGAGCTGGAAAATTTAATTTTCTATGCATAAAAGTAACTTGCTAAATCTAATTTAAACCTATTTTATATTTCAGTTAGAGTTGAATTGGTATTAAAAATGAAATGAATCAAAAAGACCATTCCAGCGTTGGAAAATTTAAAACAAATTTTTTTATTTTTCTCTATAAATTAAACATATTTTATGTTTTGAGAGAAATAATTTGCTAAAAGAAATCAGAAAACATAAACAGATGATTCCAGGTTGGATAACTAGTACCTAGATTCTCTTACTGTTTGTGAACCGAAAATCGTAATATTTATCGACATATTTATTCGAGGGCGGTAACGATAATGTCATTCCTTTACTTTTGTTTTACGATAGTCTCCAGATTTATCTTACTCACCATTCATTTCAATATTATGCGGTACGTCTGTATAGAAAATGTTAAAATAAGCGAAAAGCACAAATAATAATAAAGAAAAACTAATTGAATTTGATCTTGTGATTTATCTATTTTTTTCTCCAATCGACAGCGAATATCGTTAAAATATTTTACTGAATAGCAAATTCGATTAATTTTCGTTATATTACAAAAGTTACTGAATCTAGGTACAGGTCAATTGAGTTTTTTATTTTTCGTTAGAAATTCACAAAAGTTGATGCTTTAGAAAGAAAAGTTCGGTATAAACATAAAAAAATAGTAGTTTTTATAAGGAGCTGGAAAATTTAATTTTTTTTGTGCATAAAAATAACTGACTAAAACAAATTTTTTCTTTGTTAATTAAATACATATTTTCTGTATGAAGGAAAGAAAAGCATTAGTAAGTATTAAAAATTAGTAAAATTAAAAAAAAATAGTTACAGGGTTGGAAAATTTAAATTTTTTTTTTGGTATGTAAAATAAACTGAATAAAACTTTATTTTTTTGTTTCGTTTTAATTAAACATACTTTATATATTAAGGCCCAATAATCGACTTCTCAATTAAGTGTCATTTAGCTAATAGCCACTTAATTTTAAGTTGCACTTAATTGCAGTTTCATTTTTTCAGTCGTAAAATTAAATGATCACTTAAATACTATGAAAGTGTGGTAGCACTGTGAAATGTTGATAGTTCTAAAAGAAAACAGATGTTTGATGTAAATAAGAAAGTTAGGTTATCAACATGTGGGAAATTAAAATAAATAAAATAAATAAAAACACATTTTATGAAACCAAAAGAGCATCCGAACGCATTTTTCTATTTATTTATTCCTTGATATGATACTATGCATTGTATATGTTATATATTTATGAAAATTAAAAGAAATTCTTTTTAATACGACCACATGATGTTTATGTACATGTTTTCAATAAACACACACAAGCATAATAACATATGGTATGATTGTAAGACTTAAGTGTGATTTAAATAGGCAAGGTTGGGCATTTAAATGGCTCTCAACTTTATACTGAAAAAAAATATATATATATATATATATATAGTTGTAGTAGTTCAAGTTGCTTTAGCTGTGGGTGAATAAACTCCCATTAGAAAGTTCTGATGTCTGTTAAAGTCATCTTAAAAAGATTAATTCTGTTAAAAGATCTTAAATACAAAGTGCAGATTAAAATATTGCTCATGTCAAAAATAAAATCTTTGAATCAAATTCTGTAGTCGAAAAATACCCATTGATCAATTACTATAAATTGCACTACAAGAAAAAAATCAACATATTCTTTTCACTTATGTATGTTTGTTTGTACTCCATACGTAATTTGGTGATGGGTGTATAAGATTCGCGTTAGCCGAGTATAGCACTCTTACTTGCTCTAATTACAAATTAAGCTTAGAAGACAAGCATTTTTTAAGTTCCCATTAGAGTAGGAAAATATGCCTTCCCAGCTAAAAAAATATGTATGGAGCATATATGATATCCCATATATGGTTCGGATCCGAAAAATGAGGGTATATGGACATATATGATAATATATATTCATACATTTTCCTACATGTATGTGTAAATATTCTCTCTACAGTATGCAAAGTTCACAAAATCGCACTGTTGTGCAATAAATTAAATTACTAAAATTACTTTTTTTAGATTTCGAACAGGTAGGTTGTATTTAATGAAATATTTGTTTGGACAAATAATGAAAACCGAACTAAAAGTCATTTCATTCCTCATTTTAAGTCAAAAGGTGAATCAATTATTTAAAAAACACAAAACTGATATTCGTACATAAAATTTAATTAAGAAATCGGATTAAAAACTAATGTAGTTAATTATAAAAGAAAAAATAATTCGTCTAACAATAGTTTTCAATATAGTTTTTTCAGTAATATGAACTTTGTTTCTTATCTAGAGAATTCTTTTATTTTCGATAAAATTAATGACTGGATTATCCTTTTGATTATTTGATCCACTATTTATAAAATTATACAAGAATGTTCTTGTTGTATTTTCTAATGGATTTTCAGTTTACCAGTGATAAAATACCAAGCATTTTTGATTGCAAAAAAGATCTTATGTGAGATATCATGTATGCATACATCCTTATATGGCTCCATATATTAAATCTTATATATATTAAGAGCTTCATAATGAAATTTCTATATATGAGCTCATATATTATAATACATTTCATATATTAGTCCATATATGAGTTATATATAATAGTTTTGCAATGTATAATCACATATATTTCCATACATGCATTCATACATACTCATATACACTCATATATTAAAAATATATGGACCATATATAATTTTTTTAGCTGGGTTATTACTTTTTTTGTATCAATTTAGTTTAGTTGAAATTCAAAATTTTTTTCTTAAAATCAATTTGGAACTACTTTTATGTCCCTTTTACCTTAAACCTCTATTCACTTTGTCGCATTAACTAGATTTTAAACAAACAATTGATTTCGCATTCCGACTTATTTTCCTTTATGCAAAATAACTTAAATTTATTATTCTCAAGTCTATCTATCATTAATTTTAAGCTCATTCAACCATAAATCTCGTTTATGCAAATAATTTATAACGTCCTTCTGCTCAGAGTTAAAGAGGGCAAAAACAAATAACTGAAAATTTTCCTGGCCAAACTAAAGCCCACATCTGCAGTCACCCGCATTAAAAAAATTTTTCTATATATTCTTTATTTTTATTTTTGCTACATAAACTATTTAACTGTCCTCTTGCTAACGAGATTGTTCGTTAAACTTGGCAAAGAAATTAAAACCATAATGTCTCTACATTAAAATTAAAATAAATTATTTGGAGCAACTAAACTCTGCAAGTAAACTCAACAAGAAATTTTCAAAAAAATAAAGAGTAATAAAAAAGTTTTACAAATCTCTCAATTGTAATTGAACTAGAGACTCTGGCCGTTTGAAAGTACGAGTAAGAAGAAATGGAATATAGAAGCAAATGACCTTCAATAAAACACAAAAAGAGAAAAGATAAAAATCTTAAAATATTTTATTTTATTTGAAAGATTTTCTTGCTCCATTAAGACATTTATTTTAATGTTTAGTTTCAATTCGTTAATTTTTGCTATAAACCACAAATATGTAGAAATAAAAACTCGTTTCCTAAAAGTATGCTTCGGTTTTTATTTCATTGCAAACAGTTGTGGTTATGCTTTATTTCTTTTTTTATGTTTTACCTTTTCGTATGTTTATGTTTATCTTTTTTGTCATTGTTTGATTGCTAAGGGAATTAACAATATTGGTTAAGGGAAATTTAATTCGTACACATACATACACAAACTCTCAGTAAGATATACATGCATACATATAAAGAGAGACAGACACTTGCCCCTTTCCTGCTGTGAGCTTGTGTATAAAATAACCTAAAACGACAAAATATGCAAAATGTCTGTTATATATTTGACTTTATTAAAGGCAATGTGCATTTTTAAAAAGCCATATAGACATTTTGTTGTGTATAATTTATAGTATCTTGAAAACAAATTTATTTTATTTTTAAATTAAAGGAATTTTATGGAAAAGGGCCTCGGAAGCAAATCTTAGGTCATAAAAAGTCTTTGTTTTAATAAATATTTGAGTAGAAACAGGCAAAGATTAGCAGCCATAACCACTAAAAAAGCTTAAGCGACATTATTTTTAAATTTCGTTTTTTTATAGAAATCGAATATTAGGAATCTTAAATAACCGTTTTTCGTATAAAAAAAAAAAATGAAGTTCGAAAATAATGTCGCTTAAGCTTTTTTTTTTGGCAATTATGGCACGATATGCCCAAACTTTTCAAAGAAACAAATGCAATTTTATAATTTTATGTAAAAGAAATTTGCAACAATACCAGTAGTTTAGATAAAATATAATTCATTTACTGTAAAAAGAGATCGTGAGATTTCGATATTCTTCATCTATATAGCAAACGATCTCAATTAAGGATTTCCAGTGAATTGCATTAAGGGCAGGCAGTTCTTGTCTCATCGGTCAATGTAGAACCTTTTGGTTCATTTTACTACTTTGGAATGCCATGTAGTCTTAATTTTTAGGTTTCCGTACACCAAAGGTGATAATGAACCCTATTGTTTTCGCTACGCTGTCCGTCTGTGCGTCACACGCTATTTTCTCAGGAACCGTAAGAGCTACGGACCTGAAATTTGGAGTATGTATGTATGTAGAACCTTCACCGCTACAACAACAAATACATGAGAGTTAAAAGTTAAAGTAAAGTATTTTTTCATAGACTACAACAATTTACAATAAAATTTAAAAAAAAAATTTAAATTAAAGGGTGGTCCATCAGTTAATGCAATTTTGACTATATAATTTTGACAACTTTCTATATCTTGGAAACCGTAAGAGGCAAACTCTTGAAATTTTCAAAGAAGGCAAAACTATAAAAATCCAAAAATTATAAAATCGCCAAACCAAAAAAAAAAAAAAAAAATCGCCAAAAACCAAAAAAAAGTCGCTAAAACGAAAAAAGCACCAAATTAAAAAAAAAATCTAACACTTCAATAAATCGGCAAAACCGAAAAAGTCGACAAAATGAATAAATCGCCAAAATGAAAAAAAAACGCCAAAAAACCGAAAAAATCTCCAAAACGCGAAAAAGGCTCCAAAACTAAAAAATCGCCTTCATGAAAAAAAATCGCCTTCATGAAAAAAATCGCCTTCATGAAAAAAATCGCCTTCATGAAAAAAATCGCAAAAAAATCGCCAAATTGAAAAAAGCCAGAAACCGAAAAAATTCGCCAAATGCGAAATAGGCGCCAAAAGTAAAAAATCGCCAAAATGAAAAAAATCACCAAAATGTAAATAAAAATCGCCCAAAATAAAAAATACGCCAAAAACCGAAATAATCGATAAAACGGGGAAAAAAGTGCCAAAACATAAAAGAATCGTCAAAAAACCGAAAAACGCAAAACTAAAAAACGCTCAAAACCTAAAAAACCCCAAAAACTAAAAAAAAGCCAAAGTCGCACTTCACTGAATTTATTCTTTTTTTTAAATCAACTTCATCGTTTCTGTTATTATCAAATATCCTAAATATTTTAAGCCATCTCAACACCTCTTAAACGGCGTTAATTTTTATATTTTGTAATTGTTAACACTCGCGTTTTATTTGAGTTTGTTTTTTGGTATAATATTACACGCACTTGATTGTTTTCAAAGATTTTATCTGGGTTATATTACCAGATAAAAGTAAATAATATTTAGGTGTATATATATATATAGCATTCTTCAAACATTCTTATGCGCAAGTATAATAATGTCTTGTTGTATCTACTTGACATAGAAATCTCAAACATATACAATCTCAAACATATCACATTTATATAAATTCATTTTTTTTATTTAAGTGGTTACTTTAATAAAGAGAATAATATGTTCATATGTATTTAAAGAAATGAGGAAAACTATGTAGTTTAACAATCTTCAAAACGAAATCATAATAAAATAGAATTTTGTGAGTTCTACCAAAAAAAAAAAAAAAAAATTATCTTTCACAGTTACAGTCGTACAATAGAAGTGGTTCAAGATTTGTAATTTATTTATTTTTTAAGGAAAATTTCATAAATAAAAGTGTAGGTTAAGTGTTATTACTATAGAGATTAGAACTGAGATATATTTTGTTACAAAACTATAAAGATAGCTATATAATAACATTAATTTAGTATTTCTCAATTGAAGATTTTCATGCGAATAACATTGTGAGAAGTCACAAAATTAATAATTTTTTTTGGTGTGTTAATTTTATTAGCCTTTTTTTATATACATTCGTGGCTATGCTAATGCATATCGTAGAGATCTCCTTCATCAATATTTATAGCAATCAACGGTCAGCTAAGTAAAATGACTGAACTGATAAAAAAGCCACATAAATTAAAATAATGTGTCCTTTTAACACCAGAGGCGCTGCAATGATGCTATAAAAATTAATCAAATGCACAATATCAAAGTTGTAAAAACGAAAATAATAATGAATTAAGCTTCTCTTTTCTATATCTAACACTTCACCAGCTGTACTTGCACTATCACTATCCAACTCTCAGCTAATATAAAGGAACTTGTTATTTGAACTAACTTGGCAGAACTAATCTAAGGTAGTCTACCTATGTGACACTTGCTGTAGGAAAGTTAAAGTCTTACGGTTCACTGAAAAGTACTGCCTTATTTTACATATTCATATAAATAAGGTCGTGAATTGTTATTTACTAAAAGCTCACGTATTTGTGAATTTATATTTGGTGCTTTTGGCGATAGAAAATATTTTCCTGACACCTTAAATATAAAAGTATTTTATAAGTGTTTGATATGTTGCTTTTATATTTTAGTTCTCCAAAACCTTAAGGACATTTTTCTGTTCAGCTTTAACAAAAAGGAAGTAGCTGCGTCGTAATATTATTGTTGTCAGCAATGGTAATTTACAAGTTTTAAATTAATAAAATTCCAAGCAAATACAAAAAACTGTCAACTGACCTTGATTATGGTCCGTTGAAACGCTTTCTTTTATATAAATAAAGGCAATAAAAATATTTTATTAATAATTATAAAGAAATGTTTTCTGCTTTAAATATAAAATTGTTTTCAGTAAAAAATTTTTTTGTTAGCTGTTCTTTAATTGCTCAGATCATAGCAAACTTTTTACAAATTTCGGATTTTTTAACTAAAAATTATATAAGTTATTATTTTTTGATTTCAATTAAAAAAAGAGGAACTTTTTTTTACATTGGAAAGCATTTTTACTCTCCAGCCCTACCCCAATATTTCTCAAGGCTGCATTCATCAAATAAATCTATAAAAACATAATTATTTTCAAAATGGAGAAAGTTTTTTATTCTCCAGCCCTGCTCTAACATTTCTCAAGGGTGTGTTATTCAACTAAAGCTATAAAAATATGTCCAATTGAGTTTGTTGCAATATATTTTTATTTTTTTTTTATACAAAAGCTTTTGCTTCATTTAATAAGGATACAATCGAGTTTGAGAAATATTGGAGAATTTTCAATTCAATTAGAAAAATTAAATTTTTTTTAATGAGTGTTTCTTAAGTTGAATAAATTTATTTAATTGTCTTATAATTGTGTAGCTCGATGTCGTTTTCATAAAATGAAATGAAAACGACCCGAACCTCAACAAACATAAGAAGATAAATTAAAAAGGTCGATTTATATATAATTTAAATTTATTTCGGACAATAAGGATTTTTTTCTTTATTTTTATGAATATCAATAATAGTTAAAATTTTAAATTTATAATATTTTGTCTATTAAAAAGATATACATAACAACGCTTGATATTAATGGCCTGATCCATTTTATCGACGAAAAAGGTTCAATCAGCAATTTGAAAACAATAATTACATTAAGAATTATTGTTATGGATCGATTGTTTTCTGTCTACATCGTAAGGCAGACCTCAAGTCATAAAGACATAATTTTACCTAAGTTTGATATTTTGCTATTTTGGATACTAATTTTTTTTACTAAAAAGTATTTGGATATACATTCTTACCAATAGCGCTTTGTGATAATCATATAAAGCTTCATTGATATACTTATCTCCAAATTTGCTTTACATATCGAAAATCCTAATTTTTTTTACCAGTTTTATTATTTTTAGTAATAACATTTGTTTAAATTCTCCTCGCAACTTTTTGCTTACCCTATTAATAATTCAGTAAATATTGGCTTTAATAAAAAAATTTATAATGATTTGACATCAACCTTTATATAAGGTAATAAATTAAAACAGTTACCAACTAGGCAAGTTGTTTTTTCTACATTAGAGAAATTTTTTATTCTCAAACTCGCCTCAAATTTTTTTTAAATGTGAATTGTTAATAAATATGGATTATAAATGACACTTATTTGTTGGATAGTAGGTTTTAGTCTTAAAACTTTAATTAATAAAACTTGTAAAAAAATTTTATTGTTTGAGAAATATTCGAGAATTTTTAAACAAATAAAAAGTCATAATTTTTAAGAGTTTTTTGCTTAACAAGGACTTAAAAAAAAGATAATAAATAATTGCTAAGCAGTTGTATCTGTGCAGGATTGAGAATTTATTTATTATTATCAGTTTTATAGTTTTTGTAGCTTCTCACACTTTTTGTGCAGCTTAATAATTCAGTAAATGCTCAGCTTGTATAACAAATTTATAATTATTTGAAATGCAATATTATTATAAGGTAAAAGATTAAAACATTTCGCTACAAAACAGGCAAGTTGTTTTCTCAAATTAGAGAAATTTTTTATTCTCAAACTTGTCGCAAAGGTTTTTTAAATGTCAATTCTAAATAAATATGCATTATCAATGGGACTTATTTGCTGGATAGCAGTTTCTAGTCTTTTTATTTTAAGTAATAAAATGTTTTCTAAACTTTTTTAACGATATTCTGATGTTTGAGAAATGTTCGAGAATTTTTAGGCAAATAAAAAGTCATGCGCTTTAAAATGTTTTTACTGAATTTGGACTTAAAAGAGATAACATTGTAAAATACGAACACTTGCATCTGTTCTAATCTTCATTAGGATATCCTGATGTTTGAGAAATACTCGAGAATTTTTAAACATATGACAAGTAAAAAACTTTAAAAGTTTGTTACTTAATGTGGAGTAAAAACAGTATAACATGTTACTTATGAATACTTGTATCTTCATAAGCTTCTGTGCAGGTTTGAGAATTTATTAAAAAAAATAGTTCGAACTCAAATGGTAAAGGCACTGTATATGAAGTGTTTGGTATCGAGTCTGCTATATATAATAGCTATATTTTTATCTGTTTTATTTTTGCACTCAAATGTACATACCTATACATATATCTATATTGAAGTTAAAAGCACGCTTACTTATGTACATGCAAGTTGCCCAAACACGATATAACTGTTTTAGTGCTCTTAACTTGTGTTAAATTTTATCTGTATTCGTATTCTGAAAAATGTTTGTGTGCTTCTAGAAGATAAGTAAAAGAAATTTTTAGAAGGAAATAACAGCGAAAATATTTTTTCTTTTATGAAACATACCGCACAATAAATTCGTGACCAAAAGTAATTTAAAACGACCAGGTTAAAAAGAAAAATAATAAAATAGAAATTTTGCTCACCACCAAGTTATTTAAACATGTGTTTGTTGCCAAAAAAAAAAAAAAAAAAAACGAATAGAAAAATCTAAAAAAACACTCATAAAAATTTATTATTAATGGAAACTTATATTTACGGTAAAGCATATTAATATTAAAGTATTTCGTTTCACTATAGGAAAAAAATTCTCACCAGCAGCAAAGGATATTTATTTAGTCAAACCTTTTTTCTTCTTTAATTGCAAAATATTCTGAAAGATTGTTTTACTTTTGCGCAAAATATTTTCTTCAATAATATTTTCAATAAAATATCAAGTAGTTAATTTTCTTTTTTGCTTTCAAATAATAAACAAAAAAATCCAGTATTAATGCTCCAATTCTTTGACTGTTTAATTTGCGTTTCTTCTATGAATGTTTTCTTTTTTAATAAATTAAGTTTGAAATGGTTGAACAAATACTTGTTAGTCATGCAATATGAGCGTTAATAGGATTTTGAAATACATACATACATAGGTATGTATGTTCATACTTTTTTTGTTTGGGTAAAGAAAAACGTTTTAAGAAGTAATGGAAATCTCGCTCAATTTCTTTTACCAACATAGTAACTTAAAAAAGGTAAATTTAAAGTAAATTTAATTTAAAATTTTCAATTAAAGCACAATTTAATATTTGTCAAATAAATAATTTTTTTATATGAGTTAAATAAAATGCGTTGAATTTTTATTTCTTTTTTAATATATCAACTCAAATAAAGAAAAAGTAGCTTGCAGAACAGATTTTTAGTGAATTATTGAATAATCTGGGGGCAAATTACGGCACTCGTTTTCGAACGAAATTACGAAATATTTCAATAGAGTTTCTATGGAAATATTTCGTAATTTCGTTCGATAACGAGTGCCGTAATTTGCTCCCTGGTTTAGCAAATAGTTTTGTTGCTTATGAATTTTAGAAAACGAATTTAGTTTGTGTTTAGATTTTATAATTCGGTCCTTGGGAAATACGGAAACTATAGTTGTTCTTTTTTGCATATCACTTCTAATTATAATTTACCTTTGAAAAAAATTGCGAAAAGCTTGAGAAAAATAAGTTTAAAAAAAGTTATATTTGAACATTTCTTGGTATAGATTAAAATTTAGCACTTTAAGTTATACTCAGAAATGTTCTAATAAAAGTTTATTGCTCAAATCAAATTATTCGCGAGCTTTTCGCAAAGTTTTCGCGACGGTAAATTATAAGTATTTGTACAACACAATTCAGCTTTCAAAATAATTTTTAAATATTTTTTGCTTTAAATTAACTCAGTTTCCAATCAAAATTGTAGATTCTGGTAAAAAAAATTATTTCAAAATGTTACATAGAGAATTTAAAAAAAATTATTGCTTATATAAAATGTTTTCAAATAATATCAAAATATATCAAAATATTATTGTGTTTTTTTTTTATTTAGTATCCAACACTTCTCTACACATTTTTCGGAACTAAACAACAAACTTAGTTTACAGTTTCAATAAAAAATTGTATTATTTGATAAATACAAGTATTAAAAGTAAGTTAAGAAAAAATAAATTCTTTAGTTTTTGGGAAAGTTCTCTAATATATCTCAAACGTTAGGGTACCGTTGCAATAAAAAAATTTTGTAATTGTTAGTAAGCAAAGTATAATTAATAATTAAGGAACTTGGCTTCACTTTTGTTCTATATTTAATTACAATTCATATTTAAGAGGCATTTGCGAAGGGCTTGAGAATGATCGTATTACCAACCATTACGAAAGACTTGCACTTTTTTGAATAAAAATTCAATTATTTAAAGCAAGCTTGGAAAATATATTAAAAAATATAACTTTTAACTTACATAGAAAATTCTTTAATATGTCTCAAGCCTAAGAATACCATTGTAATACAAAAAAATATTCAATTGGAATTAAACAATATATAAAATACTATAAAGGTAATTTGCTTCAGTTATACTCTATTTTTATTAACAAGTCATATTGAGACACCCTTGCGGATAGTTTGAGAATGAACGTATAGCCAGGTCTTAGGAAAGAAAGCAACGTTATGAACTTTTTGAATTAAGTAAAATTAAAGCAAGTTATGAACATAGAAATAAAAATATAACATTTTATTTACATTGGGAATTCTCTAATATATCTCAAAGTTTTGAGTATCGTAGTAGTACAACAAAAAATTTGTAATTGTAAGTAAGCAAAATATTATTTATAATAAAGTTAATTGGCTTCATTTGCGATCTAAATTTGTTATTAATTCAAGTCTAAGAAATACTTGCGAAGAGTTAGAGAACGAACGTATATCCACATCTTACGAATAAGGTACACTTTTTGTATCAGAATATAAGTAATTAAACCAATTTTAGAAACAATTTTCAAAAATATAATTTGCATACTTAAATTGAAGTTTTTCTAATATTTCTCAAACGTGAGGGCGCAGGTGTTATAAAGACAATTCTTAAAGCTGTTAATTGGAAGTAAACGAAATATAGTAAGTAATAATAATAAAATAGGCCTCATATGCGTTTTGCTATTCATGTTTGAGAATTTTTGAAGCGGTTGAAAACGAACGTACATATGTACATAAAAATCTAAGCAGGGTATTTTTGGATTTTTTTTAAATTCTTAATTATTGGCATAATGTTGTTTTCATATTTGTTTAATCCATTAGTAAACGGGTTGGTGTATGTAGTGAGCTAAAATTGTTTGAAGTAGTGGCGTATTTCCACAGATTTTATATATATTTCTCCCTGAGATTTGTGGTTACATTAAAAAAATTATTTTGTACATCAATTTGAAAAAAAAACAGTAAATAAGAATAATAAATCAATTCTTTAAGCCGCGCATATTTATTTAATTTTTACCATCGCATGTTTGCTAAAAGTTTGAGAATAACAATATATGTCTCTATTTTCTAATCGTCTTCTTTTAACTTGTTTCTTGTGACAAAGCTATTTTAAATAAGTTATTGAAGTTTTAGATTACTATTGTTAATTTTATCAGTTTCGCACACGTATTAAAATTCACCTTTGAGAAATATACGCGAAATTTTTTTCAATAAACACATATATTTCGCTGTTATAAAATAGTATAAAAAATTAATTTTTTATACATGTACATATGTGTCAATGTATGTATATTAATATGCAGATGTGTATATGTATTGTAAATTGTCTAATATTTCTCAAGCCCCAAAGTTTTATGGTAACATTAAGGAATTTTTTTTTTGTATAGCAACATGAAACAGAATAAAAAAATTTTTCGGAGGCACACATATTTATCTTATTCTTACCTTTGAAAAAATGTTGAGAAAAGTAAGAGATTATTTTTTTTTCTTTTATAAGAATTTTTTCCACTTTCTAGCCGTTTTCAATTAGTTTATTTTTCTTGGGTTTTAGTTTCATACCAAGTCATTTCAAATGTGCTTTCAAAGCTGTATTCAAGCTGGTTTTCTAAATGCTTGCCTTTTTGGTATTTAAATTTAAAAGGCCATAAGTGAACCATTTTAAAAATTATATAAAAAATTTTAAATTCATGTTGATTGTATAAATATTTAAAATGAAGAGCAGCCTTAAGAAATTGTTTTATAGAAAATTGGAGTAAAAAAACGTAGGCGATGAAAAGTGGGCTAGCTTGATATAAGCTTGCTTAATTAAGCCTTACCTTTCAAGAATGACATTTATAGCTAGAGAATTTCAAAAATTTATCAAAGTAATTATAAGTTTCAGCCAGAAATGCTGTATCCATCTCATGTGGCAGATTCGGGTATTTTGAAAAGTTTTTTCTTTGTAACTGCAGAAAGTTCAATTAATTATATATTTGCGAATTGAAAACTGATGTTTATTAACTATTAAAATTAATATAAATTACGTTGACCTTGCTAAAAATGCATTAAAACTTAATGAAATATTTACAAGGAAAAAAAAGTAAGAACATATTTTATTTTATGGCATAAAAATGCAACACAAATGCAAACAGGTAAAATAACATTTCAATCAGTGTAATGAGCTTGTAGTTGTACACATGTGTTTGTATTCAAAAAGCCTCCTGGGAAGGAGGCAGCTAGGGAAAGAGAGTGAGATAATGTATACACATGAAACAAACAAATTAGGGTCAAGGCAGTAAAAATAACACTCATACTCATAAATTATCATACACTGCTACACTTACTTGCGTTTACAGAGGCAAGCTCATGGCTAAGAAACTTTAACTGGAAAATACAGATAAATACTTGCCAAGTATATTTGTGTATCTGTGTGTATTTATATTTACTTTCCTTGTATCAGTTTGTGTAAGCTAAAGTCATTTGTAGTTGTTAAAGGTGGCGCCTTTAATGTAAGTACGTGTGTGCAGATGTAAACGTAAGAAAACAAACATTTAGCCTTTAGCGAATGTTATAAAATTAAAACTGATGACTCAGCAACACTATGATCCATTCCTTGCTTGTATCAGACATATGAGAATTTTCAGTAGAAAAAAAAAACAAAAACGTTGAGCCAACAAATACGTCAAGCCATAATGTTAATATTATGCTGCCTGCCTGCCTGCCTGCCTGTCCTTTACGTCCGGCTGGAAAATGTATTTTCCTAGCATAACAACAATTAACAATTTCGCAAATAAGCAAAAATTTGCTTCAAATAAAACTGTAAAACCATTAAAGCCGCATTTTTGCACCGATACATACATATACTTTCAACATTTCTTATGATTAAAAAATAATTATTAAAAAAAAATAATAAAAAATTGCAACTAAAACACGCCTTTTTAAGCACAATTATTTTTCTCGTGTGTGTGTGCGTGTAATTAAGATTTATTACGTTGAACATAAAATCAGTCATAATAATCTCAAATTATCATCGTATGCCTTTTTAGTACTTTTTATATGTTGGTTATTTTTGTTTTTTTTTCGTGTTTCAAAGGTTGTGGGTGAAGTTCTCTTTTCGTTTTAATTTATTTTAATGATTTAATGAATGATGTGATGGAAATAATTGTAAATGATTTCCTATACGGTGTCTTGTTTTCACACGCTAAAACATTATAATGAATGTTGATGGTTAAAAATAATGTATGTATAAAAAAGCGGCTGTCAGCAACAGCATCAGCCTTGGGATGTATGATTTATAAAGGCTCAGTTAGCCGACTGTAATGTAATGTAACTGTAACGTAGAAAACAGCTGATCGATATTTTTATATGAAAAGTAGGTTACGTTACATTACATCTCTATAATCATTTTCATTACTTTTCACATACCAATATCGATCAGCTGTTTACTACTGTTGCAGTTACTTTACATTACAGTCGGCTAACTGAGCCTTAAGAATTCGTTATTTATTTTTTTCATACACTTTAACGCGGCGTATGATTGCTATTTAATTATCAGAAAATATTAAAAAAAAACATTTTAGGTCATAATTGCCTAAATTAATTTTTTTAAATATTGTTTTTGATTTATATACGAAAAAAGCACAAATAAGACGAACTTAAATATCGAAATCAGTCACATGGAATATTTTCTAAAAATATTGGGGGCTATTCCCAAAAACAGCTCGAAGAAGTTAAACATTGAATTAAAACAAAAACCAAGTTTAAAAAATTATTTTTGTTTTAGAAAAGTACAATATTATCAATTCGTGTGCAAACTTAGTAATGGACGTTGCTTCATAAGTTCGTTATTTTTAGACCGATTAATTTTTTTTTGTCTAAAAAGGTATAAATTCCATTTGGTGTCATCGCCAAAAGTAGGCAGGAACACGCCCATTAAATTTTTTCTTGGGACTTTATGGGTTTTTTCACATCGAAATACTAGAAAATTGGCACACATCTTGCATAACTCCCAAAATGGGCGGCAACGCGCCCTTTAAAATTTAATATTATTTTTCACGTGCTTCTATTAACCAATTCTCAGGAAACTTGACACAAAACTAGTGCTCTTAATGTGCATTAGCTTGCATTAAAAAAAGTGGGCGGAGCCATGCCCATTAATGTTTAGTATTAAATTGTATGTATTTCTACTTTTCCGCTCGCCACGAAACTTCGCAAACAGTTGGCGATATTTGAATGACATAGTCTTGCATTTAAAAAAGTGGGCTTGGACACGCCCATTAAAGCTTAGAGCAAAATTGTATGTATTCCACTTATACGCTCCCCACGAAACTTGGCAAATAGTTGGGGATCATAATGTTGTATTTAAAAAAGTAGGCAGGGCCATGCCTTTTTAATGTTAATATTATATTTCATGTGCTTCTACTTAACCGATTTCTAAGAAACTTGGAACACACCTTGAGCTTTACAAGTGGTGATATCTTGCGTTTAGAATTTACTTGGGCGTGAACACTAATATATGCAAAAGTGAACGTGACTACGCGTGGTTGAAGTTGTTAGCACGTTGATTACAAAAATCCAAGGTCGTGGCTTCGAGCGGGGTCTTCGACTGTCATTAAATAACAACACTACGCATTTTTCTGCTGTGTATTAGTGTCCCTTTGTATCAGTTGTTGTAGGAAAGTTTAAGTGACAAAGGCAAAGATACTGGTCACTGAACTATACTATACTATATATATATTCAGCGGATAGTCATCCTAATGTAACATCAGAGCGGGCTCCTTCGTCGATATTGTGTAGCAGAATCATCGGTGAAGCAAACTAACCGATAAAATGGCTTCATGCAGAGCTTACAAAATTTAATACGCCTCATTAACACCAGAGGCCTTGCAACACTGCTTTATTAAATTTGAAGTGATGGAGGCATATACTCTGGTTACTCAATTACACCGTTTTCAGCGGATACTAATAATAATCTTAGCATCAGAGCATCCTCCTTCGTTGTCGGTATTGTTAAGAAAAATCTTCGGCGAAGTAAAATAACTAATAAAATGGCTTCAAGCCATAATAATAAATAAATAAATAATAAATTTAATACGCCTCATTAACACCAGAGGCGCTGCAATACTGCTTTATTATTCCTTTATTATCCCTTTCTTAAAGAAGACAGCACTAGTAGCAAGCATTCGTTGCCTTATTGCAAAAGCAATTATTTGCACTAACAAGTTAAATTAAAACTTAAAAAAAAAAATCTACCTAATTCAAAATAATTTAGATTCAGTTATATACAATATTTTTGCGTGCTTTAGTTAAAGTGCTGATGGATATCACTTTTACAGTTTAATGAAGACACTCCAGGTCAATTTTGATTAAAGAAACATTGAAAAATAATAGGGATTATTTAGATAATTTTTTGTTGAAATGGTCGCTTTCGGTTTCGCACTGCGAAAACTAAATTAGTATATCTCCCACCTTTTTAAGCGTTTCTAGAACATATTATGAATATATAATTTTAAAAAAATTTAAAAATTGGTTCACAGTTAGAAAAATTGGAAAATTGGTAACTTGTGTGTAACGAAATTTAAATAACTCCTTAGTTTTTGTGCATCCAATTTCCTAAGGCTAATTTGGTTAAAATAAAAAATAAAACTGGACCTAAGTGAAGAAAATTTAAATGAGAATTGGCCATTTCAAGTTTGGAGCATGCATTTTTTTATTAATTCTTTTTAATCACTTATTTAAATTAATTCAATATTAATTTTATTTCCGAAGCAATCATTAAGAAAAATAATCTAAAAACCACGATAATTTTAGTTGAGCAAATTTTATTTAGTTCATGGGCGAGGGAAGGAAACAGCGATGCCAACTATTTATAACTGAAACGCGCTACTACCTTTCCCAAGACGTGCTAGAATGCGCTAAGCATTGTCAACTATTTATAGGAAAAAACGCGCTATTTTCTACGCGCTAAATTAAATTTCAATAAAAGTCGATGTATGTATGTATTAGTACTCGTATATACAATTAATTTTTGATATTTTGCAATATTGCTTCCTTGACATTATGTTGTAATTCACTTAAATCATTTAATAGAGAATCAGAATTGCCTTCCAAATAATCGAAATGCTTAGCTTTTACTTTTAATTTATTTCTAAAACTTTGTAACAACATATAAATTGTCGAATAGTTTTGCGATTCAAATGCTTTTTGTACTTCAGCTATAGTAGATGCTTTATAATTAATGTACATTTTTTGGGTCATTGTATGTAGTACATATTTTTATTTGTGAAATTTCAAAATATTTGTCATTACAGTAATAAAATGTGTTTTTTATTCTAACCACAGTCAAGCGAATTTTGTTTGCGACAGCTGAATCATTAACTAATTTAAAAAATTTTATCGGAGTTTTGGATATTAGAAAATTGTTAAATTTATACAAAAAAAGTTAAAGAAATATTGAACTTAAATGATATTATCAACTTTATTCAAAACGCGCTAATTTAGCGCTTTTTAATTAAACGCGCTAAGACGGAAAAAAACGCATTTGGCATAAAGTGATTCTTATAAAAAATTGTCAGATCTTAAAAAAAATTGAAATTAATAATGAAAAAATGTTTGAGCAAAATCGGAAATGGCCAACTCTCATTGAAATTTTTTCAACTTTGATCGCTTTCTTATTTTTATAACTCGACAAATAAATCTTATACAAAAAAATACGAGTATTTTGCATAAACATTTATAGCGGCTGTAAGAAGGAGAGTTATGCCAAATATCAAGGAATTTCGGCAAAACTTTTCAAATAATTCTCTGAGTGATGGCACAATTTTCTGAAATTGTAAAATGTTTTTGTTTTAATTCTAAAAAGGTTTTTATTTTAAAACATTCGTTTGGTGCGCCATTAGTTAGGGTAAATATTCTATACACACTTGACTCCCCCCGTTTTTTGCTTTCTTTTTTTCTCTTTGCATGCATATGAATTATTTTTGTTTTTTCCTGAAAAGCCTTTATAAAAAGTATGAAAAATATCCTTCGTGATTCTGCATATGTATTGTATTATAATTTTCTTCGTCAATAATAATAATTGCGTTTTTTCAAACAATTTAATGCAGGTGATTTTGAACACAAAGCCACGGGTATGTGTATTTGCATTTGTAAAAGAAATTTATAATTTTAAATAAGAGTTAAGGATAACACAGTTCTGAAAATAAAATGCTAGGCAATAATTCTATATAAATTTTTTCTTTTTTGCTATACCAAAAATATTTTTAGAGAAATTGATTTGTGATAAGAAAGTCCGGTATTAACTACGATGGAAATTATTTATGAACAACTGCAGGCTTATAATGGATATTTCTAGGACATGTTCTGGTCTTAAATTACACACAAAATTTTAATAAATTCAGTAAAGTGCGACCTTGACAAGAACACGAAAGGTTTCGTGTGGACACTACATGTGTAATACTATACGAAATTTAGCGTGATGTAGACATTAATAAAAAGATTTTTTGCTTGGGCGTTTTATTTTTGGTTTTAGCATTTTTTTTTCCGTTTTGCCGATTTTTTCGGTTTATTGGCGATTTTTTTTTAAGTTTTAACATTTTTTGAGTTTTGGCGATTTTTTCGGCTGTTTTTAGTTTCAGCGATATGTTTTAGTTTCGGCAAATTTTTTCGGTGATATTTTTTAAGTTTTAAAATTTTTTGGTTTAGGCTTTTTTTCGTTTTTGCGATTTTTTCGGCTTTTTGATGTTTTTTTTTTCAATTTGATGATTTTATTCTCTTTGGTGTTTTTTTTTTTTGGTTTTTGGCGACCCTTTTTGGTGATTTTCTTTTTATTTAAGCAATTTATTTTCTTTAAGGTGATATTTTTTATTTAAGCGATTTTTTTATCTGCGCGATTTTTCATCTTTCTTTTCACCTTTGGTGTATGAAACTATTAAAATTCAGAAATTTATAATGTATTTCTAAGTTTTCAAATGTAAATTTTTTTCAGTGAATTTATTTGTTGGTGGTTAAGCTTTGTCTAAATGCATTTCATTGTTGCTAAAATGTTTAATTTTTTCACTTAGAAAATTTAATAAAATTGAGTAAGTCGCACAAACTACAGAACTGCAGGGTATTTATTATTACACATACATACATATATGCACTATATGCAAAATTTTGTATGCCAGTGTAGAATAGTGTTAAGTGGTTGTACGTTTATAACTTTGCTTGTCTAGGGGAAACAGGAAGCGAAAAATAATAAAGTTCATTTCCGCTTTTCAGCAACAATGAGGAGAGAAAAAAGAGTTTAAAGAAAAAAATAAATACAATAATTCTAGGCTTGTTTTAATATCGATCGCTGTTTGTTCGTTGATGGATGAAAATAACTTTTCCGCAATATTTTCTGGATTAATGGTGAAATGAATATTTTAAAAAACATTAAAAATTTAAAGGCCTGTTGAATTGTTATTTAAAGGCAAACAAATAAAGGCCTTATTTATAATAATAATACGAATAGTAAGACAAATTTGTTATGAAAATTTGTTTTATAAACACTTTATAAAGCCTTAATAATTTTTATAAAACACATTTAAAAAATATATTTATATTGACTGAAATGATGCCGATTAAATTTTTAATGGAATTAAATTTACTCCAAGGATTTCAATCCTATCAACAGTACCTGGCATGCAATTTATTAGAAAACTGTTGCAGTTTTATACGGGTGTTCCAATGAATATTGATTGAAAATTGTTTTGCAATGACTTCATTAAATGAAAATTCAGCAAAATTATATTTAACACTTTATTTATCTCATTTAAAATAAGTTTTCAAAATCAAGAATGATCTCAGTTTGTTAGCCTATAGCCGACTTTTTTCCATTTCTAATGAAATCAGAAGCACTAGGCTATTTTCTTATAGTTGCTAAGGTCTAGGATGATCTCGAAATCACTTTCAGTATTCCTCAGTACACGATTTTTTGTTGGCTTCGCACACGGCAACTTTAGTTGAGCAATTTTTGAGTTAATAGAGAATAAAAGAGGATCAATCATGTTTCCCTCTCTCCACCATGAACTAAAAAGTTGCTCAACCAAAATTGCAGTGTCTGAGCTCAGTATTAATGTAATTAGATGCTGTTTTCAGTTAATGTCCTGAAAATTTTATTTATGTTCATCGTAATTGTTTTTGATCATTTCTCGAATTTTGAAATAATGACAAAACCTTTCATCCTTTCCTTAAGAGATTTAAATGAATCTTTGACTTGAAAATTTTGCTTGTTTGTCTATATGCATTTCATTCCTCCTTCACGGAAATCGTCAGAAGACTTTAAACCAAAATATTTTACAATAAGCAAAAAAAACTTGGTATGTTTATAGTAACATTCTTAAAACATTATTGGAAATCGCAATATACAAACATAATAAATTTAAAAGCATCAAACATCTCGATTTTGCGTCTATTTTATTTTCCATCAGATTATGTCAGATAAATAAATATACTGCGGTATTTTTGATATAAATCTTTAAACATAAATATTAAAAAAGCAAAATTTTAAAGAAACATGCAAATGAAAAATTTAGGATATAATAAGGGATTCGAAAGAAAATATAAAAAACACAATTTGATTAAAATTTAATTCAGCCCAAAATTTATTCAAAGGAAGTCTGGAACTGTTAAAAGACTACTGGAAAAAATAAAGAATTCGAATAAAAAAATATTCGAATAAAAAGTATTCGGTTAAAATTTCTTAGTTTGTATTGTTATTCAAATAAAAAATAACAGACTAACAAAAATATTAGATTGATAAAGTGTCCGAGTAGTAAATTACTCGATTAAAAACTATTCTCATAGAAAGTTAAAAAAGTTTTTTTTTTATTTAGAACCGCCTTGTCAACGTTTGACAACGTTTTCGTTTTATATCTTATTTAGTTTTATAAAAAATCATACAATTTAAAAATTATTTCAAAAATATTTTTTTTTTTAATTAGCAATTACTCCAATAAATCTTTAATAAACCAGGTTAAAACTCAATTCACAATTTAAAAGGTATTTTAACAAAAAAATTTTCGATTTAAAATATTCGATAAAAATTTAGCAGAATAAAAAAGTTATCGAATCAAAAAAGTACCCATCGATTAAAATTTGTGTTAAAATATTGTTTAAATAAACTAATTGTTAAAAAAATTTAAAAATAGATTGTAATTGATTAAAATTAAATTGAAAAAAATTTTAATTTTTTCGAATAAAATCGTTGCAATGAAAACTTCTTCCAATGAAAAATTATTCGAATTAATATATATAAAAAACTCTGTTCTTATTTTTCAAATGGAAAAATAAATAAAAAAAAATTCGCTTGATTGAAAAATTATTCGAATAAAAATTTATTCGAATAAAAATATTTTGTCAAAAAATTAATTTCTTAATATTTTGAAATTAATAAAAAAAGTATTTATCAAAAATAAGTAAATAAATAAATAAGGAAATTTAAAATAAAAATACTTTTCGTATTAGAGTTTCACTGATTTATGTATTCCAAGAATTAATTATTCATAAAAAATTTTATTTCAACACAAATTCATATAAAATTATAAAAAAATTATAAAATTATATTATCCGAATAACAAGTTATTCGAATAAAACATTAAAAAAAACATTTTCTGCTACATACAAAAACTTAAAGGAATAAAATTTAATTCCAATAAATAATTATTCGAATAAAATTTAAACAAAAATATTTTCTGATTCGTTTAAAAGCTTACACGAATAAGAAAGTAGTTGGAATAAATAATTAATAATTTGGGTAAAAAGTTAGTCGAATAATAAATTATTCGAACAAAAAATTATTCAAATAAAAAACTTTTTGCATAAAAAATTATTCGAATAATAAATTTTTTGAATAAAAGCTTGGAAAAAAATATTTTCTGATTCTTATAAAATGTTGCACGAACAACAAATTATTCGAATACAAATATATGCGAATAAAAAAAATTTTCTGTTATAAATTGTTCGAATAAAAAAATTATTAGAATAATACATTTTTAAAATTATAAATTGTTTTTAAATTAAAAATTAGTTGAATAAAAATACATATACAAAAAAAAATCGGTTGTTCGACAACCGATTTTGATTTAATAAAGAAACTACAAATCCTGCGCTTTGAATATAAAATATATTTACATATGTGTATAACAAATAAATGTTTTTAAAGTAGAGAAAATTATTTTCTACTCCAAATGCATATTGGACAGTAAAGAATAAATTCAATAAATCATAAAATGTGTCCCACGAATCGAATTAGAGTTTTATTTAATTTTTGGAATATTTGACAAAAAACTTAGTTCTCTTAGGCTCAAATTTACAGTCTGTAGTTAACTAATGAATATGGTTTAACCAATGAAATTTATAAGAAAAAAAAATCGTTAGTTAACTATAGACTGTTAATTTGGACCTTCGTTCTCTGTTAGCCTTAATAATTCTTTTTTAATATCTCTTTATTCTTTATTACTTACGCTGCCCTTTAAAATTACCTGGAAATATAAGTCCACAACAAGTTTTTTAAACAAAACTTCGAAAATGATCACACAACTAATAAAAGTTGTCATTGATATGGATGTTGTAACAAAACTCTAAAACAGCAAGTTTCCTTCTTTTTTTTTCTTTGTTGTTTTGTTAAACAGTGCAGCAAACTTTTGCTTTTTCTATTTGACACTATGAAAAGTGGAAAAAAACACAGAGAGAAACTCTTGCTAAATTATTAAAACAAGCCATCTAATTTTCTGTTGTTGTTGTTAGAAAATAAATAAAAAACTTGTTCATTTTCAAAACAATAAAGTAACATGCCACATGCTGTAAGTAACAGCTTGACATAAACAATATTTGTTTTAGTTGTTTTGTTGCATTAACAAAGATAAGTTACACTTTTTGTTCAGCATATTATTTTTATTACAATATTTTTTTTTTTTTTAATTTTTGCTATTTTAGTTAAAGTTTCTGATGGGGCAGCAGCAGTGTGTTGCAACTTGATTAGCAACTGTGTTGGTATTTTGTTTAAAATTAAATAATAAAGCTGGCATATCCAACAGAGACCACATAGTATTTGTTTTTAATAGTTAGAGTAAAAAAGACGGTTAAGTACACATAAAAAAATATTCCTGCTATAAACAATTTTAATTCAAATTAAAATAAAAATCAAATAAAAACGTATTTAAGTCAATTAAACTCTTGCTTAAAAATAAATTATTTTTGCAATAAACAACTGTAATTGAAAATAAAACCAAAAATTAATTTAAAATGTGTTTAAGTCAATTAAACTTTTGTTTAAAAATTATATTAATTACAAAGTTTTTTTTTAATGATTTTTGGTTTTATTTTCGATTACAGACAGTTGTTTATTGCAAATTTAATTAATTTTTAAGCAAAAGTTTAATTGACTTAAATACGTTTTTAATTGATATCTGGTTTTAATTTCAATAAAAGTTGTTTATCGCAGTAATGTTTTTTTCTGTGTATATTTCATAATGAGCGATTGCGAGGCAAGCTAGAGTTATTTACTAATGCAAAAAGGAGTTAATTTATTACACCGCAGATTAATAAATAATCCCAGCATTTTGATTAGCTAGCCTAGATCTGGTCATTAGTACAAAATTATTAAAATAATAAAATATTCGAATAAATTATTAACAAAAATATATATGTATATATTTTCTGCTTCGTATAAAAGTTAACACGAAAAAAAAATTACTCAAATAAAAAATTATTCGAATAAAAAATTTTTACCATAAAAAATTATTCGAATAATAAATTTTTCGAATTAAAAAAATTAAAAAATATGTTTCTGATTCTTATAATGCTTACACGAATAAAAATTTTTTCTAAAAAAAATTATTCGAACAAAAAAATTTTCGAATAAAAAATGTTTTGAATAATAACCTTTTCAAGTAATAAATTGCTTTTGAATTAAAAATTACTTGAATAAAAATACTTATACAAAAAAAAAAAAAATCGGTTATTCGACAATAAGTGGGCGATTACTAGATTATTCTAAATGGAAAATTTGTTCATCAAAGGAATCGAATATATTTTGCTTTAATAAATAAACTACAAAACCTGAGCTTTGAATATAAAATATATGTATGTATGTACGTGTGTAACACTTGATTTTAAATATATTTTAAAATTTTATTAGCTTTTAAAGCATTAAGAAGGCTACTCGTACTCATCTTCATCTCTCAAGCGAGTCATTTATTTCCACAAAGTTCTTAAACAAATATTGCTTATAAAAAAAGCTACAAACTTGCTGCATATGACTCGAAATATTTTATCATTAAAAATAAACTTTTTCCCTTTAACCACACCTGTCTTCTCAACTAAAAACGTTTATTGAGCTACAAAGTGTTGGTCATGCAGTTGAAAATACTAAAAGGCCAATAAAAATAGAAATTTTATATTTTTATTTTTAGTCAAGTAACTCTGCATATTTTATGTGTTTGTTAACAAAACATTACCGAGGAGCACACATGAAAATGCACTTTAAACAAACTGTCATTAAAAGCTGATGCAGTACACTTCTATTTTTAACACTCGCACACTTACACATACATACATATACAAGCATACAAATGCCGTAAAGTATGCGGTAAATATAACGAAACGGAAAGAGTATTTTTTTTTGTTTTCTTTGGAAAAACTGAATTTTCACTCAAGTTTTATTTGCTTTGCAATGTCATATTTTTAGAAATGTTCTCTGTCATTTTCGGAATATGTGACACTTAGGCTTTGCATAAGAGAATTATGTAAATGGAAATATTTCTTGGAATTTCATAATACCCTTCACGAACGATAATAGTAATAAGGGTATATAAAGCTTTGCCATTTCGTATACAATTTTCCCAATATTTATATGACACTCCATAAAGTATAAAAACATGTATATTCTGAGTCCTTAAGAATAGTATAGTCGAATAAGCTATGTCCGTGTGTCCGTCTCTGCATGTGTCTCTAGGTGGAATCGACTTTCCAAAGTCACCCAGAAAAGCTGGAGACTTTGATCTCAGACTGATGTGCTAGAATTGGTTTTAAAAACATTCCTATTGAAAATCAGCCAAATAACAGAGATGGTTACAGGGTTGGAAAATCTGAACTTTTTTTTGGTATATACATACATATGTCTTTAATTATGAAAATCATCTAAGTGATGTGAATTTTTGCTTCGGAATATTAAATAGATCCTAAGAAAACTCTAATAAATATTTATTAAGTATTAAATAAGTTTATATTAATCGGCACTAGTGCAACTCTAAATTGAAATGATCCATAATATAAATATATTTTTTGCTTTGTTCAAATATAATTTATTAAATATTTCGACACAAGAGATATATGACTTAGACTAATTTCATAAGTAAAAAAAAAACTAATATTTTTTCCGGTATTAATTAAACATATTTGCTATTTATTTATCTAAAAAGGATAATTCCAGGGCTGGAAAATTTAAATTTTTTTCTGGTACACAAAATTAGCGTGCTAAATTTTATATTTAGGAAGGAAAATGATTGATATAGAAAATCAAAAAATTAAAAATAAAAAAATTGTTTCAGGATTGGAAAATGGGATTTTTTTTTATATATACATATGCACACTAAATCATAAACAGTCACAACTCAAAATGATCAAAGTGGTTTTGTTTTTTTTATAAGCCAGTTAATTGAACAAATCTCTAACGAGCGCAACAGTTTCTCTTGCAATTCAATCTTCTTGAAGAATATAAAATACCGTTATGCTTGTTTGTTACATACTTGCGCTGCTTGTACAGTATCAACAGCTGCCTGCCACAACTCTGCATCTGAAATTGTTTGAGTTGTGACTGTTTATGATTTACTACTATTATTTTGCTTTATTAATTAAAAATATTTGTTATTTTAGAAAAAGAAAATATGTATTGAAAATCAGGGCAATAGAAAAATAGTTTCAGGGCTGGAAAATTTTAACTATTTTTTGGTATACAAAAATAACTAGCTAAATTTTTTATTCGAAGAATAAAAAAATTGGTATTGAATGAAAATAAAAAAAGTTGTTCCAGGGATGGAAAATTTAATTTCTTTTCGTATATACATATGTATAATTAGGTACTTACTACTACTTTTTTTCTTTATGAATTAAGCATTTTTGCTATTTAAAAAAAAAATAAAGATTTTGTATTGAAAATCAGCGATATCAAAAAGACGACTACAGGCTTGGAAAATATAAACTTTTTTGTATATTTAAAATAAACCAGCTTAATAAAAACAAATGGTTCCTTCCATAGTTAAAAAAATAAGCTTATGTTGGTATATTTGTATGTAGTTAAAGTAACTAAAGCTACAGTATATTTTCTTATTTAAGCTAAACATATTTGCGACAAGATTTATATTGAAAATCAGCGAAATAAAAAAGATGATTCCAGGCTTGGGAAGTGGTAACTTTTTTTATATGTATATATGAATTAACTACCTACATTTTTCATTTAAGGAAAAAAATTATTGGTATTGAAAATCATAAAATTAAAAAAATAAAAAAATGATTCCAGGGTTGGACAATCTTTACTTTTTTTCGTATACATATACATATGTATGTATAAGTAATTAAAAGTGTTTTTTTTTTCTTTATTAATTAAACATATTTGCAATTCTAGAACAAATAAAATTTGTATTAAAAATCAGCGAAATCAAAAAGATAGTTTCAGGGCTGGAAAGTTAAAATTTTTTAATATAAAATTAACTAGCTAATTTTTATATATTAAAGAAAGAAAAAGATTGATATTTGAAAAAAAAATGGCTCCAGGGTTGGAAAATTTTAACTTTATTTGTATAAAAATATGTATAAGTAAATAAAACCAATATCTTATTTTCCTGATTAATTAAACGTATTTGAGAGAAGAAAATTTATATTAAAAAGCAGTGAAAACCAAAGGACGGTTCTAGGGCTCGAAACATTAAACATTTTTAATATAAAATTAACTAGCTAAATCTTATCAGTGTTATTTATAAAAATTATTAAGACTTAGTAAGGTATTTCTTAAACACATCTAAATACAAAATTTTACGTATTATGTATTTATAAAGCCATTATATTTTTTATAAATAAGGCGGTATACATTTAAGGCAGAAAAAGAATGCTAGTGGAAATCAAAAGCAAACAAACAAGTAAAACAAAAATGGTTCCAGGGTTGGAAGAGTTAAACTTTTGTTTGGCAAATAAGTAATTTATTTAGTTAAATATGTTTTATATTTGAAGAAGAAAAATGTTGGTATTGAAAAAAAAGAAAAATTAAAAAGACGACTCTAGATTTGGAAAATTAAAAATTAACTTGTTTGCTAAAATAATAATGTATTTAAATATTTCGTAAGGCAAACCAGTAACCACCTGACGACATGTGTTATATTTTTGAAAGGGACAGACTGGTATTGAAAATCAGCAAAATAAAAAAAGGCTTTAGGGTTTAAAAATTTTAACTTTGTTTTTGGAGTGTACATATGTTTAAAAAACTTTTAACTAATATTTTCCAGGGCTGGAAAGTTGGAACTTTTTTTTTATATATAAAATTAACCAACTAAATTTTATATTTGAGGAAGAAAATTGGCACTGAACTTATCTTAAATTAAAAAATTAAGAATTGGTTCCAGGGTTGGAAAATTGGAATTTTTTTTGTATATAAAACAATCTAACTAAATTTTATATTTCAGAAAGAGAAGATTAATAATATGGCACATACAAAAAAATTTGAAAAATTGTTCCAGGGTTGGAAAATTTAATTTTTTTATGTTAAAAAGTTACTATGTAATTAAATGAAATTTTTTAAATATTTTTTTAAGAAATTTATCATTTGAAATATTGTCATAAGCTTATTTTAAATAATATTTATTTGCTGGTGGTCAAGCATGTCTATATGCATTTCATTGGTGCTTTGCTTTCGTTCTACTTGCTTTATTTTTATTTTGCATGTATTAATGTTGATTTTTTTTTATTTGTAAATAAATTCTGACAACATTTCATCTGAAACGTAGGGCTGAGTAGCAGGCTTAATTCAAATCGAAATCCTGTTGACAAAACAGTTTTGTAGATTTTAGAAAAAAAACTCATAATCATCATATGCTTTAACCAAGAAATCCTTACATATGTTGTTAAATCGCATAAGGCAAAACAAATCTTCATAAATAATGAAGTCGTATAAATATTTCATGAACTCATTTACATACAATATTTTGCTGCTTTTACAGTCTCTGTTTGTTGCCTTTAAAACTGTTATATCCTATTTCCTGTGTCTGCCATAGAAACACCATTTTTTCTTTGCTTGTTTTCGTTGTTTTTTTTTTTTTTAGTGTAAGCCGTTCATTTATTTAGGTCTTCCCTTATTAACCAGCAACAAATGTGTATGTACATGCACAGACATGTACACACAGGTACACAAGACTTCATATAATATTCAACTTAATTTAGTACATCCTCATATCTGCAGTTGAGTGTGTGAGTGAGTTTGTGCATGTGTGTGTGTGTGTGTGTTCGCTACGTTTAGTTTGCTGTATCTTAAGCCTTATTCTTTTGGTTTTTCTCTGTATTCTATAACAAGCTGTTCTGCTTTGGTGGTTTTTTTGTTTTTACTTTATGCTTATTCAGTTTATTTTACTATGTTTGCCTTACAATGAGTTAAGAAAAGAGAAATTTAAGTTTTAAATGCTGGCATGCTGCAGAGCTGACGGTTATAATTTTTCTTTGCTCTGGCCCAAAATGTTGCCCGAATTCGCCCAAAAATTCCCACATATGAAAAAAGCAGATAAAAGGAAAACCTTGCTCTAGGTATCTAATCAACTTCATTAATTGCCTTAACAGATATTCAATCGATAATAATGGAATTCTGTTGTTTTGAAAATTTGTCTGGTCTGACTTTCAGCTCCTCCGGAGAAAATGTCTGTTTCTTCTTAATAGCAAAAAAAAGTTTTTTTTTTCAAACTTCTCCCATATCTCCGGTTTGAACTGGTTACGCTCAATTGCAAATCAAAAATTGTTTTAAGCATATTCAATTGAAATTGACGTTTCTACTCTGACTTGTGGTCAACAGATTATTTTGAGTCCAAGAGGACTCAACAGAAGGAATTCGCAGGGGTCATGTCTGATGCAGCTGATGTTCGGTTGCTGCACATATTTTTCAAATGTTAAAATCACCAGGCCTTGAGAGAAAAGTATTTTTTTAGAATAAGCCTTGTACATTATTCGTTTTCAGTCTACAATGTAAACACTTCCTCCTGCAAGCCCAAACAAATACACACATACACACACACACACACACACACACACAAACACACACACACGCTTGCTCTTAGATGAACTTTTAAATCAAAATATTTCACACACACACACACATACACTCATTTGTTCTACCTCAGTTACAAACTCCACCGGTATTGAAAGAAAAAGAATTTAAAAACAATTCCCAAGAAAAGATAAAAAAAAACTTCATATAGAACGGCTTAAAACAAGAGGAAATGAATGAATGAACGAATGAATGAATGAAAGCAATGAACACAAACAACCAAAGTGAACAATAAACCATAAAAATTATGATTTTCTTATACTTTGTTTGTGTATTTTGTAAACCTCAAAAAAACCGTTTTTATTGTATACGAATACAAAGCAAAAGAACAACCTCACAAAAGAGGAAAAAAGAAAGAAATAAATAAACAAACAAACAAACTTATCCACACAAAAACATAACGGGCACTACTGATGGTGCAACAAAAGGGAGCTGCAAAAGAAACTCAAAGTTTAGTGAAAAGCTTAAGGTCTCTCGCTAGATAGGAATACAATAAAATGGTTGTGATGTATAAAATGTTGAAAGAAAAAGCGTAAATTGAAGTACATAAAATTTACCGTTTGTTTATTGTGAGCAAACATAATTTCCTTTTCCGCCTATTTACCCGCCCGCCCGCCAATGAAAAGTTTCTCTCTAACTTTTTCTGATGATTTTCTGCTTGGAAAAAAAGTAATTTTTTTTTATATTTAGTTATTAAACAATCACCATTCATTATAAACAACAACACCATACACTCACTGCCTTTAGCCTCAATGCCTCTATGACTTGCAACATCACTTGTACCTTGTACCTTCGCCACTAAGAGTAATTTTGTGGCAAGTAAAGCTAGCGAGCAAGAAGCTTTTTATGGTTATTGTACATTTAGTAAAAAAATAAGGCCTTAATGAAAAATATTAACTGTTTCATTTATTTAAGTGCTTGCTGTAAACGAAAAAATAAAGTAAATAGTAATTTTCCTTCCAAAGGTTTTACCAAGTAACAGCAAAAAAAAAACTTCAACCGTATTGAGCACTTTCTGCTTTTTTCTAAGTCTTTTTAAAAGGTTAAGCCTGTTGCTTAAAAATTAAAGTTGGTAGAAGAATTAATTGCTTGTAGCTTGAAATAAGTGAATGCAAATAAAATTAGTGAACTGTTCAACAATCTCTAAAGTATATCTAAGAAATTTATTGTTCCACATTATGTCAGAAGTTTATTTTAATTTGAAATTTATTTGCTGGTGGATCAGCGTTGTCTATATGCATTTCGTTGTTGGTGTGACAAAGCATTAGTAGACTTCAACCATACATTTTGAATAGTCACAAATCTCTTATTGCTCACTTACTTTAACATAGTCATAACTCAATATATGTAATTTTTGACTTAATAATTATTCTTATTGTGCATCTTCAATTCTTGAGAGCAAAATAAAATGTCATTTTTTCCTTTCAGCTGTGTGTAAATTGATAACTTTTAACTCGATTTTTGTAAATTTAGTTTTATTTTGGGTTATGACGTTGTTCAAGTAAATGTGTCTGATATAAGTTTTAAGAAGAACGCATGTTTTCGTTATTGGTGAACATGTTTCACCAATGAAATAGCTTAAAAAAACTGATGTCAAAATTACCAGAGAGTTTGAAATATTTAATTTGTAGAACAATTACTTGTAATTGGAAAAATAATTCCTTTTTACACAATGTTCCTTTTTAACAAAAATTTTCAATTACAAATAATAATAAACCATAAAAATTATAACATTTCTTTCTTTCTTTTTGCTCAATCAAATGATATTGTTAGTTAAAAAACAAAAGAAATAAAACTATTTACCAAAATTGTTATCTCTTAAACTCTGTTGCCTGGGTGTCAATCTAGTTTCCGCAAAATTTCATGGTGATTCGCCAAAATCACGTAAATGGCTGGAATTTCTATCATGTACATTGTACATACATACATATACAAATATCCATAAATAATGTTAGTTGCAATAACAAAATCTAATTTTCTCAAAAATGTACTCGTAATTATATTTGTAGAGCAAAAAGTAAATCATCCTTTGCTTAAATACAACAACAATTACAATTGCAATTACAAAAACAATTGCAATTACAATCACAATTACAATTACAGTTACAATTACAAATACAATTACAATTACAATTACAATTATAATTATAATTATAATTACAATTACAAATACAAGTACAATTACAATTAGAATTAGAATTACAATTACAATTAAAATTACAACTACAATTACAATTTCAATTACAATAACAATTACAATTAAAATAACAATAACAATTACAATTACAATTACAATTACAATTACAACTACAACTACAACTACAACTACAACTACAATTACAATTGCAATTACAATTACAGTTACAATTAGAATTACAGTTACAATTGCAATTACAATTACAATTACAATTACAATTACAATTACAATTACAATAGCAATAACAATAACAATTACAATTACAATTACAATTACAATTACAACTACAACTACAATTACAGTTACAATTACAATTACAATTACAATTTCAATTAAAATTACAATTACAATTACAATTACAATTACAATTACAAATACAATTACAATTACAATTACAATTACAATTACAATTACAATTGCAATTGCAATTGCAATTGCAATTGCAATTACAATTACAATTACAATTACAATTACAATTACAATTTCAATCTCAATTACAATTACAATTACAATTACAATTACAATTACAAATATAATTACATTTACATTTACAATTACATTTACATTTACAATTACAATTACAATTGCAATTACAATTACAATTACAATTTCAATTACAATTACAATTACAATTACAATTACAATTACAATTACAATTATAATTACAATTACAATTACAATAACAATAGTTATTACATGCAATTGTAATTGCAAAAAAAACCATTACAATCAGATGTAATTTGTAATTGAAATTACAATTTGAAGTAATTGGAATTGAAGGTTTTCAATTGAAACTATATTTTTTTATAATTGTTATTAAAATTAAGGTAATTGAAATTGCCAAAGTCTGATTCTAAACAAGATCCTTCTACATATAAGATTGAAAATTTTAACATTACGCAAGTATTGTTTCGTCCCACGTGAAGTTGTCTGCATTAGCTTTTTACAATTTTTAATTTACTTTTTTGTTGGACTCCATGAGGCCATTTGTCATATTTTTAGAATTCATTTGTTTATTTAATAAAAATTCTTTTCAAAATGTTAATGTATATTTATCTTTTTCCTTGCAGGTATGTACACAAATTATTAGCTACAAACACCAACTGAGTGAGTAGAAGAGCACTTATGTTATTTGCTAAATTAAAATTATTAAAAATATTCATAAAACTAGGTTGAAAAAGAACAATAAATAATAACTTTTTGAGATACAAAAAAAAAAAATTAATAACTAAAAGTTAGACTTAAGACATAATAAAGAGATGGCTGACTGTAGTTTTCATATAACAATAAACATCCGACAGCTGAATGTTGTATTTATTAAATTAATTTGTTGTTAGAGACACGCACCACAAAATATGTCATTGTCTCAGAGGCCTGAATGAATATGCTTGGCTTTATCAAAGCAACTATAATGAATTTAACTTGGCAATGAATTTGAAACTTTACGAAAACTTATTTGAACCCTCACGCACATGGAAAAGACTTTTATGATTTCTTTAAAGATTTTGAAAAGAGAGAGAGAGAGAGAAAAAAAAATCAAAACAAAGGTTGGACCTAATGAAAAAAAAAATTGCAAATTTGATGTGGGAGGACGGAAATCGATCCAAATTAAGGCAAACCCCGTAAGAAGAAAAAAAAATACATCACTCAAGAAGAAAGTTTTTTCGTTCAAAGCAAACTTCACCACAAATATTTAAGAAATATTGCCTTCAATATTTCTCTAACAATTTTAGATATTACAAGCTCTCATTTAAATAAAGCTCTTATTCCATCCAATGAATCTTTTGTAATTTTTTTTTATCCAATTACATAGTGTATAAACTACGAGTAATAGCGAAACGAAAAACTTATTAATTATTCAATTGAGTTTTATTTGCTGGCATCTATTAATAACAACTTTGAAACAACCTTCACGCTTGCTGTCACGAAATAATTGACACATTGTTTCGTTTCAGTTTTGTTGTTTGAAAAAAGTTCTTATTTTAACTTTTGTTAAATCTTTTGTGCGGCGGAAAAGGTCGTTGCGAATTGTTAAAATTGTGAAGATAGAAATCAATTGTTAAAGGCCGTAAATTAAAATCAAATAAAAATCGCATATTTAAATTATATGTTAATGTTTTTTTGACTTAGCACAACAACAGCTACATAAGTGCTGGTAATTTTCATATCGTGCGTCAAGAATTAAAAGATCATGTTATTTAATCATGAAAAATCGGTGGTTCTAAAATTCGTGTTCGTGTGATTTTGGCTGCATTTGCTTGTTCAGTTCATGAAATTGTAATCAAAAGCAAAATTCATGTTAATGTGATTTCTAATTATCGCTAATTGGGAGTTATTAAAAATATTCAGGAATGTATTGTGTCATAACCGCCAAAATAGCTTAAGCGACTTAATTTTCGAACTTCAATTTTTTACCAAAATCGATTATTTGCGATGGTAAATAGTGGATTTTCGTCAAAAAAACGAAGTCCAAAAAATGTGTCGCTTGAGCGTCTTCCAATAAGACCTTTAATTTTCAAAAAACCAGCATTTTAAAAGGCTGAACCTGTAACTACTGATGGCTGAGATGTAAAAACTACGCCACTAAGAAAAGTTTAGCGATAAACGGTGTGCATACGCTTCAAGAGTGTATTGAAAATATTAAAATTCGCTACGAAAAAGATGATAATTTCGCGGTCAAGTAACCATACCATCGCTCTTTTGCCTGAAAAGTTTGCTGAGATTTCTCGAAGTTCACAGTACGCCACCGATATCTTGTGATTCAACGCCTTTAGACTTATTTCTTTTCAGCTAAGTGAGAGCTTAAGACGTATGCCAATGTCCTTAAAAAATGGAATTTGTAAAGTTATTGAAGACGTTTTTTATTATAAAAAATACCTTTTGAAAAAAGAAAGCTTTTTCTAAAGGTAAGCTTTTCTTTCTATTAAGGTACTTTAAAAAAAGTACAGTTATTGAAAATGTACTTATTAAAAAAGGTTGTTTTTACATTTTCTAAAAAAGTGCTGCTAAATACATGTTTTTTTCGGAAAGATTCTTTTGAAAAAAGGGTACGAAGTACTAAGTACTAAGCTTATTAAAAAAAAAATACTTTTAATAAAAAAAATTAACATTCTGTAAAAAGCTACATTTTAATACTTTTTTTTCGGAATTTTTTTTTTAACAAAAAGTTAAATTTTCTTAAAAAGTTCTATGAATATTATTTTTTGAAAGATGCTTTTGCAAGACGAGTACTAAATTTGTAAAAGTTATTTAAAAAGTACTTTTAGGAAAAGAGTACTTTTTCTAAAAAGATTCATTTTATAATAAAAGATTTAAATTTTTAGAAAGGGAATTCTTCAGAAAAAGTTCTTTTTTTTAAAGAAACTTTAAAAAATGGACTTGTTGAGAACGAATTTTTTTTTCCAAGAAAGTGCTTTTTTAAGCAGTGCTTTTTTTAAAGCATTTTTTTCTAAAAAGCTTACTTATCTTAAAAATTATGTTTTAAGTGGTACATTTTTAAAGAAGTAATTTTTCCAAAAAGTACTTTTTCTTAAAAGTACTTTTTTTATTCTTGAAGGATGTTTTTTGTAATTTTTTTTTTTTTGAAAATGTACTTATTTAAAAGTCTACTTTTTTCATAAAGGTACTTTTTATCAGCAGGTTTCTGTGTAACAATTTATTTCTTTCAAATGTACTTATTCTCACGAAGTAATTTTCCATAAAGTTTTTTTTTTAGTAAAATATTTATTATCAAAAGATACTTTGTAGTAAAAAAAAATTTTTTTTTTCACAAGTTGATTTTTAGAAAAATTTGGTTTTTAAAAACGTAATGTTGTGATATTTAAATTTTTTCAAAAAGGTGTACTTTTCTTAAAATGTATATACATATTTCCAAAGGTACATACTTTTTTTAAAAGGCAATTTTCTGAAAAAAGTATTTTCTATTTAAGGTACTTTTTAGAAAAAAAGTATTTTTTTATAAAAAGCACTTTTTGGGAAAAAGTTTTTTTTTATAAAAAGCACTTTTTGGAAAAAAGTTTTTTTTTTTATAAAAAGTACTTTTTGGAAAAAAAGTATTTTTTTCTGAAAGTTACTTTTTTCTTAAAAAATACTTTTTCTAAAAGTTAAAAAAGTTCTCTCTTTGAAAAAAAAAATTTTTTCAACAGTTTCTTGTTTTATATAAGGACTGAATTATGGCAATCAATATCGTTCAAAAATGTCAAAATATTTTACATAAACCCATCGTACTTTTTCGAAAAAAAAAAATACTTTTTCTAAATATGTACTTCTAAAAAGGCAATTTTTCTGAAAAGCAAATTAAAAAAAAAACACTGCAAAAATATTTTTTTTTATAATATTTTTTTTTTATATAATATATATTTTTAAATTTATTTGTATATTTCCGTATAAACAAAATTGTAATATTTTTGAATTTCGTTCAATTTCAAGTCCCCACGCGTTCTTTATAGCAAAGTGCTTATTTTGAACTATTTTTTTTCTAAAAACTTAACTTATTCTTAAAAGGTACTTTTTAAAAATAAGTACTTTTCGAAAATGTATTTTGTGAAGTAATTTTTTTCAAAAATTTCTTTAAAAAAATGCTTTTTTTACAAGAAATGGTTTTTTCAAAGTTTTGCTTTACCAAAAAGTTAATTTTTTGAAAATTTAATTTTTCGAAAATAAGAGATTTTTTCTAAAACAGTAGCATCTGTTAAAAAGGCCATCTTCATAAAGAGGTAGTTAAAATATATTCTTATAAAAAAAATATATTTTTTTAAAGAGGGCCCTTTTTAAAAAATATCACTTTCTAACAGTTTCTTGTTTTTAAATATAAGGGGTAAATTTAGTCATTCAATACCGATCGAAATTTAAAAATATTTCCATGTAGACTTCACTGAAATATTTTAAAATTTTGTTCTATATCGTATCCCGTAAAAAAGTATTTAATTTTTAGATTTTTTATCATAAATAAAATGCAATAATTTGTTCTCTGCAACCATAATTTTTTTGTGAATTTTGTAATTTGCTAACTCAACCATGTTGCAACTATGTTTTCTGTATGTATGTATGTACATAATACATATATACTCAAGTACAAGAAATAAAGACTAAATGCATCATAACCCACCCTCCCATTTGGAAACACACAACATATGCTAAGAATACCCCACTAGTAAGAGACAAGTATGTATGTCAATTTGAAATGCTTAAAGACTTAACTTATGATGCTGCTTTGATGTTTCTTGTTGTGTTATCTTGTTGTAAAAAGTTTTTTTCTTGCTGTTTTTTTTCAAACAAGAGTTATGCTGTAGGTTACAAACTATTGCAATACTTGTAAATATTGCACTTGAACAACAATACAACAGCGACAGCAGTGCCACAATGTTCTTGGTGACGGTTGGCAAGAAGAGACAGAAAACATTTTATGATTATAGTGCTAAACATTTGAATATGGTTGAATTGCTGGGAGAGGAGTGGCAGTAGTAGTAGGTGTCATTCAAGTGCCATAAACAATTTGACAAGAATTTTAAATCAACTAAAGAATAAATAATATATATTTGAATATAAAGTGATTTATAAAAGAACAAAATAATGCTTGGTATAAATTTGCCTTGCAAAAAGAACTTACATCATTCTCTGAAACAATAACAGTTTTCTAATTACAAGCTTAAATGTTTACTGTACAAGACTGTTTGTAGTCTTGTAATCGCTCTTGCGTATTAAACTTTTGCCCACATTCACACAAGAACACTTAAGACTGTTTGTAATTACTTTAATTAGCGGAAGAAAATTGTATATTTCCACTGCACTATTTACTGCATCGTCCTAAGAAATCATTTGCTGGCTTCATAATAATAAATGTTTTGTATGTTTGCATGTATGTGTGTATGTGTAATATTAAACACATCTACAAGTCATGTTTAAGTGTAAGTAAATGCTTAGCACAAAAAATACTTACATGCAAACAAATACTCAAACACACACATACATATCGCTCATTTACTATAACAATGACGCAACTCAAAAATTGAAATTTTTAGCTTAAAAATATGCAGAGTAAGGGCCGTTCCCACGTTGCCGACAATGTTCGACTTGTCTGACAGTTACATTAGAAACAACAACAAAATGTTAAAATTTGTTTTTCTTTGGACATCGTGGGACAATCAGTAAATCTCACTAAAATTTTGCGGGAAAATTTCATAAAAATACCTTGTGTACTCAATTCTTAAGAGAAAAAAAAATTAAACCCCTGTTTCTGCAATACAGACGATCGTGTCGACTCGAGTAGAAAATTTAGACGAAAGTCACTCAAATTTATGAGTGATTTTGATGCAAATTTCTTAGACGAGAAAAAAAAATTTAACCCCTATTTCTACAACACAGACGCTTGTGTCGAGTTGATAAGAAAATTTATGCGAAATCACTCAATTTTATGAGTGATTTTGATAAAAATTTCTTAGATGAGAAAAAAGTCGTGTCGACTTGAGTAAAAAATTAATTACGAAAAGCACTCAAGTTAATGAGTGATTTTGATAAAAATTTCTGAGATGAGAAAAAAATTAAACCCCTATTTCTAAATACAACACAGACGGTCGTGTCAACTTGAGTAGAAAATCTATACAAAAAGCACTCAGGTTTATGAGTGATTTTGATGCAAATGTATCAGACGAATCGACTGCCTGGCTTGTGGAAACAGGGAATGAACTTTATTTTTCTATTAACTTCTGTGAAAATATAAAAATTTGTTTAAACTAATGCCCTAATTCAGTAAGAAGATTTAGGACGTTTTTGTTTGAAAATACTTTTGAGTTCTTGTTTTTGAATTCTTCAAATTATTTTCTTCAAAAATGATTGTTGTCTTTGATAATGAAAAATAAAAATATTATTACCATGTTTTTAAAATCTAAAATTAAATTAAAGTATTATGCAATATTTTGAAAAATATATGAAAAAATATATGTTGGATATAATGTTTGGAATAAAATCATAAAGTAAATACACGCACCTAGTTACTAGCAGAGACCATTACTAATAATTGTTTTAAAGAATCACAACTGCGGCTTTTTTTCGTCCATAGACAAGACGGCACAATCGTTGAACAGAATTAGGGCATAATTCTTTTTTCAAAATAGTTTTTTTTGGAGTTATCACGTCGGTGTAATGAATGAGCAATACGTACATACTGCTCATTTACTCAAAGAACGTCATAGCTCAAAAAATCAAATTTTTTAAATTAATGATGCAGAATTAATCCTTATATTGTGTAAAAATTTCATACAAATATCTCATTTACTCAACTCTTGGAAGAGAAATAAAATGTTCTTTTTCCATTGAGTTGTGTGTAAACTGAAAACTTCAAACGCATTTTTTGACGAACGGATTTTTGTTGAGTTATAACGTTCTTTGAGTAAATTAGAGATATGTATAAGTTAATTGCTAAGACTTGTTACATATTTGTAATTACGGTTGCACTTACACACACACACACACACACATACTTGTTTGTAATAAATTATGAAGTCAAGCATCTTAATAGACATATACATATGTACACACTTAAATTTATACTAATGCAAATGCAAGCATGTGCATGAACTTACGTGCTTAAATATGTCAATATTCACATATGTATTGGTGCATTTGTGAGTACAATGCAATTTAAACACACACCGACACCCCAAAAACACCGCATCAAGTTACAAACTTTAAGCAAGAAATAAATACAACTACACGTTAACACTCATCTACGAGTGAACGGGTGCGATTAATTGTTTTAGCAAGTGTGCAAGTATAAAACGCCACACTTGCAGGCAGCTTACATAAATATGTTTGTCTTCGAATAAAGCATACAAGTTTTCTTGGATTTTAATTGTTGAAATATTTTAAATTTAAAATTTAATTGGCGGGAATTTTGTTTGTCTTCTTAAGCGACGATAGAATTTCATAAGTGATTTATTTTTGTAAAAAGCTTTCGACAGGTTCAAGGTCGCTGTGCGACTTTGTTATTGGAATTATTTTACTTAAAGTTGTGTAATAGATTTTCAAGCACGACTTGTGAATTAAGACTAGCGTTGTTAGTTTTTATGTGTAGTTTCCACAATACAAGTTAGTGACTTGTCTAAAAAATTTTATATCAATCACTCAGATATTATTTTTCTAGACAAGTCGCTTGCTTTTTAGGGCTTTTTAAATATTTTTTTCTAGACAAGTTGCATGGCTTGTATTGTGGAAACTGCACAGAAGTCTAGTCAGTTTTATTATTAGTGTCTGAGCTTCATTTGTTTCTCTATTTATGTTTTGATTAGGCTAAAGTTCGTATCGCTTTGTAAGCCCAATTACATGTGATAATTATTAATGAACAAATAGCACCAAAGTTAATTGTAAACATTCTGACAAACCCTTAGTAGAACGGAACAACTAGCTGTTTTCGAAGGTTACTACACCTTCAGCATCAACGTTCTTTTGTGTTTGGTCCACTGTGTATAGTGTCAGTTCATGTAGATTTTTGCTTCACCCTCATATTCATAAAAAAAAATAAAATTAATTTGAAAATTTTAAACTTTAATTTGAAATCCATTTTAGGAAAATTTTGCATGAAAGTTTGAAATAAAATATTGCAAATGGAATATGTGAATTGTTTCGATTCATTGTATTACAATTTGCTGAAAGCTTTTATTGTAATGAAAACTCAATCTCTAAATTTAGAAAAGTCTTGCCATTGTCGTTTGTTTTTTTTACTTATTATGCTATTTTTGTTTTTTGTTGTCAATGACTCTAATTGTAACTGCTTGACAGGTGACAAGTAAAAAATGCGTGTTTAATGAAAACTGGATGAAAAAATCCTACAATACATTGAAATTGTTAAATTTTACTACAAAAATTTTGAAAATTTCACAGTTGGCGAATTTGAGGATCATAGTGCAGCAGCTTCTCTGCTGGAAAATTTCACACAAAAAAACTATATTAAAATCTACGAAAACAAAGTTAGTTGAAAACTTTTTGGTAACGACCTTGCTTCACATGTGTTTCATGTTAATTCAACATGATTTATATTAACCTTCAAAGAAAATTTTTCCTTTGAATTAACTTTATTTTTTTGTTTATTTAATTAATTCTATGAAGTTAACCTGAGAGATTAATGCATTGCACATTATTTAATAGTTGTAGCAAAACATAATGGATATATTTAATACAAAGAATAAAGTTACTGAAATGAGTTTTAATATATAATTAAGTCTTTCTTAATAATTATTAAATTCTTTTTAAAGTCTAAATAAGGATACTGATTGTTAAATTCATCACACATTGTACGGAAAAGATCACAATTTGATATTTAATTTTCTATTACTGTTAAATATTGAAATAAAAAAATCATGTTAAGTCAAAGTTTTTTTCAAGTTGAAACGACATGAATTTAATTTAATTTAGTTTATTAACTATCTAATTAACGTGATTGGGTGTATTGAAAAATTTATGGGTGTATTTTATGCACTTAGCTTCTGTGGCCAAAATTTAAAATAGAACCCATCCATACTTTCTTTATATTCTTAATAAGTATATAACTAAATTATATAAACTCAGCTGTGCATAAATAAATAAATACCATATCTTAATAAACTTGAGCTAATTAAAAACAGAAAACAAGAGCAAATAATCAACACTTACCAAAATAGTATTATATAACAGGAACAAGAACAACAATAAAAATATTTAAATAAAATAAATAAGCTTATTAAAGACAAGAACTTTCTTTTTTTTTTACTTATGCAAATAAATAAATAGCAATAAAATTAACGTCTTCATTAAACTCAAAATTAAGAGTGTGTAAGAACATTACGTTATATGAAATATAAAAGGCCGCAACTCGCAAACAATTCTAAAATTCTAAAATATAAAATCTAAAATCCCAATATTTATTGCGTATACTAGAGCCCCATTTTGCGTCGATCCTATTTGATTCGTTGCGATTTGCCTAGCTACATAGAATTTTATTACAACTGCTTGGTGTTGTTGGCCTGTTAATAGGCCTATCAATTCACCTGTCAATTGGCCTGTTAATATCATGCGATTTGACACCTCTCAATTTTTTCTTGTGAGGGCACGTAAAGTCATTACCTTATGCTAAATAATCAGCAGAAATTGACGTCTTAAAGGCCAACATTGTTTGTGTTATTCGTGACACATGTATGGCCCCATCAATGCTCGAAATAGTGGCTTAAAATTTAATGCCCCAGCAGCCGTATTCTGTAACGCGCTAAAGCTTAATCTCTATCGCTAAAAATCTATAAAGTTGATTTAGCGATTTTTGGCTGCGATTGCAATTCTGTAACATGCGTTGCTAACTTTGGCAATGTCATAAAAATTGAATTCGCCGAAATTTTAGCATTTAATGCCATCGCCAAAATGCTAAATTTTGTATTCTCTAACGCCAAATAAGTAGTTTTTGGTCTCGAAAACACTAAATTTTTAGCAACGAAAATTTTAAGGTGCTTAAAAGTAAGTAAAATACAAATGTTTTTTAATTTGATATTTCTTGTAAAAAAAAAAAATTATTTTAACAATATAATGAAAAAAATAACTAAAAAGGTGACAAAAGAGGTAAAATATATATATGCCCATTTAGTATTTGGAGATAAAAAATTATCTTCGACTTTGTCAAGTAAAATGTAAAAATTCACTTTTTTTAGATTTGTGAATTCCGCCGGAGCTAAAAGCCGTACTGTGCAATGTGCTCTAAGGCTCAGCTAGCCGACTGTAAGGCAAAGTAACAGTAGGAAACAGCTGATCGATATTGTTATGTGAAAAGTAATGAAAATGGTTATAGAGATGTAATGTAACGTAACCTACTTTTCATATAAAAATCTCGATCAGCTGTTTCCTACGTTGCAGTTACTTTACATTACAGTCGGCTAATTGATCCTTTAGCAGAGAATATAAACTCTATTATACGTCGCCGATAAAACCCACTCATATTTTCTTCGATATTTCAAATAATAATAATTTTTTTTCTTATTATTATTTATTTAATAAATTTTCAAAATACTATTGCTTGTGTACATAAAGTAAACAAACATAAATAAACAAAGCGATGCCATATTCGGAAAATTTTCCTATAATTTCCGCATTTGGTGGTGTCAAGAAAAAATGTGCGTGTAAATTATCCACTTAAGTGTTACTCAAATACATATTTGGCAAAAACTAATTAAATTTAGAGTAGAGCTAATAAAATAATTTTTTAAAATTAATATTTTAGAACATATTTTAAAAACTCATTGAAGAAAAGTGTTAATAATTTTTAGGGAAAACAAACTATAAAGTAAGGTAACACTACATTGAATTGGTGAAAAGCAACACATTATTACCTGATTTACATTAAGCATTTTTTCATGAAATTTCATGAATTTTGTTGCACCCAACTTTTTCTATTTGCTAATTGCAGCGCTATAAAAAAGAATGTTATATAAAAAATGGCGTAGAATGAATATCTGATGTATTTTTGACAACTTTTTTGATTTAAGTTGCTCCTCCAGGCCTCCTATTGACGAATAAAAAATTTTCATGCAACTAATTTCATGAAAAAAATGCTTAATGTAAATCAGGTATATGTTTGTCTCTTTTTCGCAGCAGTTCACCAAAGCAGAAAGAAAGAAATCAGTGATGCCAACTTTTTTGGCTCTAAAAGCACATCAGAACTTAAAAAAAGCATTAAAAAGCGTAATTTTAAGATCTAAAAAGCGTAAAAAGCACTAACGTGAAAAACGAGTGCAATTTAACAATGTTTTCTAAGCTATTCTCTATTTAGGCAATATTTATTATCAACATCTTTAATGAAATATATCAGACGAAAAAGGTATGATTTACACAGAAAAAATAAATACACCAAGTTTTTTATTAAAGTAATTTTAAAAATACACAAATTTCTTAAAAGCACTACTTAGTGGTTTTTGTTAGTTTGGCACTAACGCTCAAAAAGCACTAAAAATAGTGCCAAAAGCACCAAGTTGGCATCGCTGAAAGAAATAGTATAAATATAGCAAATTAGCTGCGGCGAAAATAGTAAATTTTAGCTAAGCAATTGGACTTACAGACTACAAATTTGGCGCCATCGCTAAAATATTTGCCCTAAAATTTTTATTTTTGTATTTTAGCTAAGCGAGTTACAGAATACGGATGCAGAATACGATTTGTCAAGAAACCTCATATGCCTAAAATCATTTTAAAATGGTAATGCGATGTATTTATTGATTTTTCGAATGGAAAACTTGTTTTGCATTAAAATTTATTTTATTGCTGTAATTTTTTACAATTTAAAGTTCTATCGGGCTTAAAAAACTATCTAGGAGAAAGCTTTTTAAATTTTAGGGGACGATATGCGTGTGCATATGTGTGCACATGCAAATAAAGGAATTTTATGATAAATTGTGCGTGGTTGAATTTAAATAAATGTTGACGTTTGTAAATTAAGAAATGAGCCACTGAGTGAATGAGTGAAGAACTACATACATCCATACACATACACACACACACCCACACACACACACGCATATTTACAAGAAAACAAATAATAAATAAATAATACGTTGTCATCAAAATTATTTCTACATTATCTTTATACACTGAAAGAAAATTGTGCAATATTTGATAAAGTCTGGAGATTAATTCGCAGAATTCTTATGGAAATAAAAATCTTTATTAAATATATTTCCCATTTTTTTCTTATTTTCAGCGTAGAATTCGTCATTATAAGCAGGCAGGCAGACAGGCAAGGCAGCCTCCTTGGCAGCACATGACAGTTGTTCAACTGCCAGTGGTTGTGCTGGCAGTTGTTTATTTTTAATTTTATTATTTCTTTTAATATTTAATCACAAGTAGTAGAGTTTAGAGCGAAGTGGTTGGCAAATATTTGTGCGTGTCCGTCTGTCTGTCTGTCTGTCTTGACAATAAGCGCACTTGTTTTAAGACCTACAAATTCAAATTGATAAAATTATATGAAAGAACAGCATTTAAGACTGTAGCAAATTAAACAACTAGAACTAGTTTTTTTTTTGCTTTTTGAATTGCTGCACGCCGCACGACATTCAAATATGAAACGCATGTACATACATATTGATATTAGGGGGAGAGAAAAATTCCAGGGCTAAGCAAATTTTTATTTAATAATTATTTATGGTATTTGCTGCAATCCAATTATATTTTCAATAAGAAAACATGGATTTTGCAGTAATATTTTGACGAATGTATTCATTTTGAAAATTAGTACATTAAAGGTGAAAAGGAACCCTATTGTTTTCGCTACGCTGTCTGTCTATCTGTCCAAAACGAAAAATGGCCAAAAAAAAAATAAAAAAGCCCTTAAATGAAAAATATTACCAATAATAAAATAAATCGAAACGAAAAAAAGCTCCAAAACTAAAAAAAATCGCTAAAAGTAAAATAACTATATGGCCGAAAACTGAAAAAGTCGCCAAAAACGAAAAGAAGGCTCCAAAACTAAAAAACCGCTACAACTAAAATATATGGCTAAAAACTGGAAAATTTGCGGAAACAAAAAAGCGCCAAAACTAAAAAATCGCTAAAACTAAAATTTATTGCAAAAACCTGGAAAAAAAACTCACCAAACGAAAAGAAAGCGCTAGAACTAAAAAAATTGCTAAGACTAAAATATATTGCAAAAACCGAAAAAAAACTCACCAAAACTTTTAAAAAATCGCTAAGAGTAAAATGTACGGCCGAAAACTGAAAAAATCGCTAAAACGAAAAGAAAGCGCCAAAACTAAAAAAACACTAAAAGTAAAATATATGGCCGAAACCCGAAAAAATTGCCAAAACAAAAAAGTGCCAAAACCAAAAAAATCGCTAAGACTAAAATATATTGCAAAACCCGGAAAAACTCGCCAAACGAAAAAAAGCACTAGAACTAAAAAAAATTGCTAAGACTAAAATGAAAAAAAACCCCAAAACTGAAAAAATCGCTAAAACTAAAAAAAGTTAAAACTAAAATATATTTCAAAAGCCGGAAAAAACATCGCCAAACGAAAAAAAGCAATAGAACTAAAAAAATCGTAAAGAACTGTTCATGTGCGATTCAGAGTTGCACTTTACTGAATTTATTTATGTATAGTTGTCAACAACAATTGACAACTTCTCATAAACTTTTTTGGCAACTGTCTAATGTTTAGAAAATTGTTGGTAGCTGTTTACAACAACTACTAAAGTTCTTCTAAATGCACAAAAAATTTCTTCATTATAATCACTGATGTTTTGCTTTTATAATTTGCAATTTGACAGAAAAAAAATGTAACAGGGAATATGAGCAATAAAATAATTTGTGAATATTTCCAAATTGAGACAAATATTTCGGAATAAATTTGCACATTACGTACAAGGTGTTTTGGTTAACGTTAACAGAACCTTAGGAAACAAAAATGAACATATCGAGCCATAACCGCTGAAATAGCTTAAACGACACATGTTTTGGACTTCGTTTTTTTTTACGATAATCTACTGTTTACGATCCCATATAATCGTTTTTTGTCAAAAAATTTAGCTTGGAAATTGTGTCGCTTAAGCTTTTTTTTTGGCGGTTGTGGCTCGAAACAGAAAAAATATTTTTCCAATTAACACTTTAAATGAAAAATAATACAAAAAATTAACTAAACATTTAATTGAGTAAATTAAAATTTTGTTAAAAAGAAATTTAATTAATCAAAAGCTTAATTAAAATTTTAAATAATTCAAAAAGATTTTACTAAAAATATAAATTAATTAAAAAGTTTAATTCACACCATGAATTTTTTTTATATATTTATATTTTGATTAAAAAATAGGAGAGGAGGTATGTGAAAAAAAAAATTAAATTTTAATAGGCGTGCCTCCGCCCATTTATTTAAATACTCCTTTGTGTGCTCAGGGTGTGTATTGAGTTTTTAAAAAATCGGTAAAATAGGGCGTGACTCCGCCCATTTCTTTGAATGCTCAAGGTATGTGCTAAGTTTCTTAAAATTCAGTTAAATAGAACCACGTGAAATACAATAACAAATTTTTTTCTTATACCTTAAAATTGTGTAATTACAAGAAAAAAAATGCGTTTGCTAGGTTTCGCAGCAATTAAATAAGCAGAATACCATAAAATCAAATAAAAAAAAAATTTGGGCGTGTTCCCGCCCATTTTCTTACAATGGACCAACTGAAAGGCTATGCCTTCTTAGACAAAAAAATAATTTTTATAATTGGTCTAAAATGTACGGATTTGTGAAGTAACAAATTAAAAAAAGAAATAAAATATAGACAAATTATCGAATAAAACCTCGAATAAAAACGCGATTTCGCGTTCCAAATTTCTGGATATTTTAAAATTTTGTTTGTATGACAACAACTATTTTATGTACAAAGACATAATATATAATCAAATCTTCGGTATGCCGATGAATAACCCTCTCTCTCCAACAATCGCGGACATTGTGCTAGATAGCTTACTGGACGTAGCAATAGCTGAACTTAAAAACAAAAATATTCGCATAAAATACATAGCAAAATATGTTGATGATTTTTTAGTTATCATAAAAATCGATGACAAGGACGAAATTCTAAAAACGTTTAATGGATATCATCCAAAATTAAAATTTACCATCGAAGTAGAAAAAAACAAAGAAATTGTATATCTCGATACTTAATTATACAGGAATGTAGAGAAAATAACGTTTGATTGGTATGCAAAGGATATATCATCGGGCAGAATAATAAATTTCAACGCAACACAGCCAAAAACGCAGATAATTAACACCGCCAAAAATTTTGTTCGTAGAGTACTAGACATCAGTGACAGTCAATTTCACACGCACAACATAGAAAAAATTTTTAACATTTTAAAAAACAACAGTTTTCCCACAAAATTAATATAGGGTGTTTTTTTCAGGGGTATAGAACTTCGAATTGAAATAAAACACAAGAAAATCGTTTTAATGTCCATCAATTTGGCTTTATTGGAAGGATAATCTTATGCCATTAATGTTTAAATATGATTTCGGGCATGTGGCCGCCGCGGCTGGCTCGAATAAAGCCAATTCTACAGGTCCAATTTTCAACCACTTTTTCGAGCATATGGGGCCGTATGTTGGCAATAACGCCACGAATGTTGGCTTCCAAGTCCCCTAACGTTTCTGGTTTGTTGGCGTAGACGAGCGACTTCACATATCCCCAAAGAAAATAATCCAATGGTGTCAAATCACACGATCTTGGTGGCCAATTGACAGGTCCATTCCGCGAAATTATGCGCTCATCGAATGTTTCCTTCAATAAATCGATTGTGACGTGCGCTGTGTGGCATGTAGCGCCGTCTTGTTGCAACCACAACTCATCCACATTCATGCCATCCAATTCGGGAACAAAATAGTCGGTTAGTCGGCTCCAATTGCTGTGCACGGTGGCGAATCGATTCATTCGGGTCCTCTTCAACACTTTGCTCTACAGCGGCAATTGTTTCTTCGGTGCGCACTGTTCGACGTCTCTGCGGATGCGTATTATCACATAGAGTAAACGTAATGCGAAAACGATCCATGGTTAACCGAATTAATTGCTCTGATGGACGATTATGTCGACCATAAAATGGACGGAGCTTGCGGTAAACTTCGCGAACTGAACCATTATTTTCGAAATAAATTTGCACGATTTGCAAGCGTTGTTCTTTTGTCAACCTGTTCATGATGAAATGGCAAACCAAACTAAATATTAATCACTTCACAGCTGACAAAATGGCCGTCAGTTAAAAAAGTGATGCCAACTTAAAGTTCTATACCTCAATAAAAAACACCCTTTACAATCACTCATCTCATCCTACACACCTACACAAAACCGCGAAAATAGCAACCCTAGCACAGAACACCAAAGGTATTGCAGTATAAAATATATACCCGGCCTTACCGACAATAAAAACATAAAAACAACAATAGATAACAATAACAAATGTTTGGCATATAAACCAAATAAAACATTAAATACAATTTTTACAAAAACAAAAACACCTGTAGAAAAATTGCAACAAAACAACGTTGTGTATGAAATTCCTTGTAAAGGTAATGATAACGTCAGCTGTGATCTTGTGTATATAGGAACTACAAAAAGGAGCTTAGAAACAAGAGTGGACGAACATAAAGCAGACATCAGTAAAAACAAAGAGAATACTTCTTTGTCACAACATATAACAAATACTAAACACAAACCAGATTTTGACGGTATAAAAATACTAGACAAAGTAAACAACGACAGAAGGAGATACATAACAGAAAGTCTAAGAATTCAACAGAAAATAAACAAAACGATGAATATCAAAGAAGACACGGACAATTTGAGCGCAAACTACAAATTAGCAATTGTCAAAAACCTGTGATACACCAAAAGGAGAAAAACATTTTATAATTTTTATTTTTATTTTTATTTTTTCACAATACACTTGTTTTCAACAAAGTTTAATTGCTATAGTATTCATGTAATTTTAAAAAATACAGTAAGTTTTACATTGTTTTTATATAAAAAATATTTTTATATATGAAAATGTCCACAATATTGTTGTTGTTTTCTTATTTTTATTAAATAGACGACATCCCTTGAAAAAGTGAACAAAAAATTCACGAAACGTCGGGACAACATGTAATAAATTGCATTTTTATTGACATTAAAAACGGTAGGGCCTGATAGCTTAAAGAAAACTATAACTAACAGAAGATTTTAATGGGCCAAATATATCAACAAAAAAAAAAAAAAAGTTTTAATTTAATTTTTTCAGCTAAACCTGGTACTCTGTTCACAATTTCTCGCGAAATGCTGTCAAACTACATGTAAAAGTAGTTGGTGTGAAATATTTGCGAAATAAATTCGCAAAAGTAATACTCTGTTCTTATTGCGAAAGACACGTAAAAGCCATCTGGCAGCATGTTTTTCCATGCAAAATTAATCTGTCATCATTTTAGTTTCAGCTGCGAAACAACATGAGCAGTACTTTTTTTCGCACGGAATTTTAAAAATTTTGGATACGTTCAAGCAATAAAATCAAGAAATGTATAAAAAAACGTGAGTTATAGCCTTTTCACACTTACTCACATCTTTCATCTTTCATCAATTTGGCAAGATGATAACATTTTCCCATAAGAATTATACAGGGCTGAATGTTCAACATCTTTCAACATCTTTAAAAGATTTTCCTATCTCCTTTCGATTATTTTAGTGTCATCACTAGAAAAAATGTATGCAACTATATACATACATGCATACATACTATAAAAATATATACATATGCATGTATGTTTGTATGTATATTTCTATATGCATGGACATATTTACATACATTCAAGTCTACATTTTGGAATATCCTTCCCAAAAAAGATCCGTAATTACTCTAAGATTTTATTATATACATACATATGTATGTATATGTATGCATATAATAAAATCTGTTATATGTTTTCCAAATCGAAATAAATTACATAAAAGTAGTTGCAAATGTCTACGCGAAATCTTTGCGGATAAAGTTTGTAATATTTTTTTCATTATCATTGTCCGCTGGCATAATTTCAACTAATTCTGCACATTGTAGCATTATTTGTTTCTGCTCCTCAGGAGCCAGCAATTAAATCAATTTCTACTGAATTTTTAAATTGCATTTTATTATTTAATTTTTAGTAGCTCACATTCGTAAAAATAGTATTATAATACATGACAGATGAAAGATGAAAGATGTTGTAATGTGAACAGGTTTTTTCAATTTTCAACATATTCCACGCATTCCTCAAAGATGTGAGTGAGTGTGAAAAGGGTATTAAGCTACATTTAGTACATGTAAAATTTTTCACGCGAAACAATCAATGTTAGGGAAATTTTTTCAACACTGCGAACAGAGTACCAGGCTTTAGATAAAATTTACATCAAGAGTTGGCTAATGTTGGTTGTCGTAATTTCTGCAACTTGTATTTATTAGTTTTTTTTTTATATATTTTTGTAGACTTTTAATTAAATTATTTTTTCACAAGATATTTGACTACCCCTAATACTCCAAGATATTGAAGTTTTAAGTATAGGGTGTTTTTTTAAGAGGTATATAACTTCAAATTGAAATAAAACACAAGAAAATCGTTTTAATGTCCATGAATTTGGCTTCATTGGAAGGATAATTTTATGCCATTAATGTTTAAATATGATTTCGGGCATGTGGCCGCCGCGGCTGGCTCGAATAAAGCCAATTCTACAGGTCCAATTTTCAACCACTTTTTCGAGCATATGGGGCCGTATGTTGGCAATAACGCCACGAATGTTGGCTTCCAAGTCCCCTAACGCTTCTGGTTAGTTGGCGTAGGCGAGCGACTTCACATATCCCCAAAGAAAATAATCCAATGGTGTCAAATCACACGATCTTGGTGGCCAATTGACAGGTCCGTTCCGCGAAATTATGCGCTCATCGAATGTTTCCTTCAATAAATCGATTGTGACGTGCGCTGTGTGACATGTAGCGCTGTCTTGTTGGAACCACAACTCATCCACATTCATGCCATCCAATTCGGGAACAAAATAGTCGGTTAGTCGGCTCCAATTGCTGTGCACGGTGGCGAATCGATTCATTCGGGTCCTCTTCAACACTTTGCTCTACAGCGGCAATTGTTTCTTCGGTGCGCACTGTTCGACGTCTCTGCGGATGCGTATTATCACATAGAGTAAACGTAGTGCGAAAACGATCCATGGTTAACCGAATTAATTGCTCTGATGGACGATTATGTCGACCATAAAATGGACGGAGCTTGCGGTACACTTTGCGAACTGAACCATTATTTTCGAAATAAATTTGCACGATTTGCAAGCGTTGTTCTTTTGTCAACCTGTTCATGATGAAATGGCAAACCAAACTAAATATTAATCACTTGACAGCTGACAAAATGGCCGCCAGTTAAAAAAGTGATGCTAACTTAAGGTTCTATACCTCAATAAAAAACACCCTTTATAATAAAATGCAGCGATAAAATATTTTATTGTGTCACTCTTGTTTTTTTTTTTTTTTTTTTTTTTTTTTTGCTAATTTAGATGCGTATAATTTTTGCTTAATTTTTATTTTTTTTTTGCGTTGTATACTAGAGGGAGGAAGGGGGCTCGACGTAAAGTCACAAGAGGCCAGACCAGAGCTGCAAAACAAACATTTGCTTTATTAGTCTAAATTAAGTCCATAAAATAATTCAGACACACGCACAGTTAAGAATTCGCATGAATGAATGAAGAATAACTTACAAGAATGAGTGGAGGAAAATATTTTAAAATCTCTAAAACATCTGCTCAAATGGAAACGAATATTTGCGATGATGATGATGATGTATGTTGATTTTGTATTTAAACTAGACATAAAGAACTAGAAATATAATTTTGCAAACACTTGTTGATAAAATGTAGGCGTTCAAAATGAGTTTGTTGATATACATACATACATATATACAATTACATACATACAAACATAGAGTTACATATGTACATATCGTTACTTTATTACAAAAATGCCCTAGCTCATTATATTTTTGAATTCAAGATTTTTATATTAGATGTTCTGCTATCGAAATGTACAAAAACTAATTAAAAAAAAAAAATAATGAGTTGGTTCCTTTCTTTATAAAGGTAACGATATGTGTATTTTTTTAAGTAAAATGATGATGGCATATATTAATAACAAATATCAGCAAGATCTAAAAACAAATAACGAATTAAATATACTTACAAAGTAAATGAAATCTTTTAGAAGATAAATATTTACAAAAATTTTTTGCCCAAAATATTATGTTTAAATTGTCGTTCAAGGAAAACTAAAAACACTAGACGACATTTCGGCAGATTGCCCAATTACAGATAAAATGACATTTCAAAAGTTTAAAGCCTATAGACAGCCAAGCAAAAAAAAAATATTTATTACAATTCACTCAGGCAACATTGCAACACACACATACACAGAACAAACATACACACATATACACACTTCCCTGCTCATATTTTTACCAAGCAGTCAGTACCTTTATAAAACCACATTTTCCCAGCATGAAATGACATTATCAACACAAAAATATGTATGTATTAATATATATTCACTGTTTCAACCGAAAAATGTGTCGAACAAAAATTCAAAACTGAAGCTCAGAGGCAAGTGGCAAAGGTGATTGGACGGTCAGTAATTTAATTGTAGCAGACTGATTGATGGTGGTATGAGACTTTATGACAAATTGCATGCTTAAGCAAGCAAAAAAAAAAAAAAAAAAAAATTACGCAAAATTAAAATAAAATCATAAATTTATTTTAAGGTCTCGTGAGAAAGTTTAAATTAAAACAATTCAACTGCAATAAAATTTATGTAAAAGCTGCGACATATATATATAAAAAATTGCTTAAAAAATTTTTTTATTAGCAAATATTTTAAAGTACATATTTTTTTTCGGTATGAGCCAAATTAGAAAAAAAATACTTTTTGATAGAGTCGTTTCCATACTAGAAACTCTGTATTTGTATTTTTTATAATTGTGCCATTCCACTTACCAAATTGTTATTAATTATACCAAAATTTGTCTATTAACAAAAAAAAAAAAAAAAAAAAAAAAAAAAAAAATGCAATCGGCATCCATTAAATCGGCATCTTAAGTGCCAATTCCCATAAATAATCAGCTAACCGTAACATAGTGTCCACACCTGATGAATTTATATCATGATGAATGTCAAATTCATATCATGATGAAAATTCATCACGTATAGACTCAATTTATTAATCACCCATATTCTGCGTTTCGATTACGTTCCCGCATTCAGTTACGCACGGATCGAAAAGAGGTATTCAGCCAAAAAACTGAATCGAAAGAAAAAGAAGAAGATAAGAGTATGTTTAAATCTGCTGCTTGAAACGGGTGAAATAGGAACAGTAAAACTAAGCAATTTTGCAAAATTTTTAGCAAAAAGTTAAATTTAGTGCAAAAAACAGTGATTTAACAATTAAAACAAATAATAATTAAATATTTTGAAAATTTTCATTAAATAAACTCTTGCAAATTTAAGTACAGAGCGTTAAAAAACGGGATAAGCAAGAGGTATTTGTGGCCAAACTTTTCCAGTCTGAAAAATCCTGTCGCGACGGAGGTGATATTTTAATTTTTTACACATAATTGTAACACAAAAATAAAGTTTATTTGTTTAAATTTAATTAAATCCGTAGACAAAATCGTTTTTCGTTGCCATTAAATAGGTATGTGTCAACTGTTCTACCTGTAATAAACTAAATAAAAATCGCATTTCAGTACAGAAAAACAAAACAAATTGTTTAGTTCATTAATTAAACCTTCTTTCATTTAATACTTGCATTATTTTTTGAATTAATCACTTTTTAAAGCTAAACAAACAAAAATTGAAAACGCTGCGCCACTAAAATAACAACCTACAAAAACGTAGTTACGATCGCAATGCAGAATGCATAGAATCGAAAGAGAAATCGAAGAACGGAACGCAGAATACCAAAGTTGCCAAACGGAGAAACTTTCGATTCGAATCGAAACGCAGAATAGGGGTGAATATTATGGCAGCGTTATGATATAATCATCAGAGCTCACTGCCTCAAAAATTCATTTTGATATCAAATATCATTTTATGTATTACTATGCATTTGACGTTTATTTGTTAATAAATTTTTGATTAAAAAAAATCGGCATAAGAATTATTTGTGACCAAAAAATCAACCAGCACGCAAATTACATATTTTTGGGTAGTACTTTTCAAATACTTGTTTGATTCATCATGATATAAAATCATCAACGTCTACACCTTTGTGTTGATACTAATGAAAAAATGACAATTGCTCTGCCGGCGTTATATTACAAGTTATGATATTAAATCGTTAGGTGTGGACACTATGTAAAGGACGTACATATGCTGAAAATGGCTTATCTGGAAGTGGCTAAAATGTGGGGTTCAGGGATCATATTTTATATTATTCATATCACAATATGTATATGGCATACGTTCACTTTTCTTTACAACATTTGCAAACAATTCACTGTAACACATGATCGACCATACGTCTTAGCATTAGCTCACAAGAAACAATTGCTAAAATGGTTTAATAGCCCTTAAAATTCACAGGACTAAGTTTCTTTGCTTATTGCAAAAAAGAACAGACATCATACAGGCCAGGCCGCCTTCTTCGAATAATCGACAACTGATTGTGGGTCTTTCTTGTAAGACCAATTTCGATAGTAAATTTTCCATTCAATTTACGTCAAATTTTCCAATTTTGTTTAAATGTAATTTATTTTAAACAACGTTTTTTTTTTACATATCTTGTGCAAGGTAAAAAAATAATGAAAATTTTAATAGCTTTGCATTTCAGTTCAGCGTGTTTCGATTTTTCCTTATATTTTACCAACGGTAGAGCTACTTACGGTTCTTAAAAGGACATAAGGAATTAAAGAAAAATTTTAATTTTCTCTGAAATACAAGCTTAATTGATTGGTCAACGTACTTGACATCGCACGTGACATTCTGTGGAATTGCCCATATATAATTAAATTGAAATAAATCAAGTGTTTGGATCAAAATTGTACCTCAAAATTGCTGAATGGTACAATTGTACCAGAAATTTCAACGCTTACCAGAAAGAAGGTAAATTACAAAAGTTTCTAAAAACAATAATCATCTTCTTGCTGCCTTTTCTGGCAAGTGCTTTGTGGTTAAAAGTTAACTTTTGTTAAAGGTACCTATTGCAAAATATACCTTCTGTAAAAAGTATGTTTTGCAAAAAGTACCTTTTGTTAAAAGTACCTTTTGCAAAAAGTATCTGTTGTAAAAAGTACCTATTGGAAAAAGTACCTTCTGTAAAAAGTATTTTTTGTAAAAATTTCCTTTTGTAAAAAGTACATTCATAAAAAATACCTTTTATAAAAATTTCCTATTGTAAAAAGTACCTTTCGCAAAAAGTACCTATTGGTAAAAGTACCTTTTGCAAAATTTTTTTTTAAAGTACCTTTTGTAATAAGTACCTTTTACAAAGAGTACCTTTTGTTAAAAGTACTTTTGGTAAAAAGTACCTGTTGTAAAAGGTACCTTTTTGTAAAAAGTACCTTTTTGTAAAAAGTACCTATTGCAAAAAGTACATTCTGTAAAAGTATGTTTTGTAAAAAGTACCTATCTTAAAAAGTACTTTTTGTAAAAGTATCGTCTGTATCTGCATAAAGTACCTTTTGTAAAAAGTACCTTTAATAGAAAGTTTTTTTTTTGTAAAAAGTACCTTTTGCAAAAAAGTATCTTCTGTAAAAATTTCCTTTTGGAATAAGTATCTTTTATAAAAACTACCTTTTGTAAAAGTATCCCAGATAAAAAGTACCTATTCTACGAAGTACCTCCTTAAAAAATATTTTTTGTAAAAAGATCTTATGAAAATATTTTTTTATATTATATATTTTAAAGCTTCCTTTAGTAAAAAGTACCTCATCTAAATATTATCTTTTTAATAAAACTTACATTTTGTAAAAAGCACTTAATGCAAAAAGTGCCTAGACAGAAAAAAAAAGAATTGTAAATACAACTAATTTAAATATTTGTGAATACAAATAAAATATTATTTAAAAAGGCACCTACAACGATTTTTGTAAATACAAACACACATTTGTAACATAAGAAAACAAAATCAACTCAATTGTTTCCAATGAAAATTATTGTGTTATTCACAATTGAGTTGTTAACAGAAACCAAAATTTTTAATGAATTTGTTTTTCGAATTCTAATGTGTTGTTTCGCTGTTTGTTTAATTTTTTTTAGAACTTGGTTTTTTATTAAATTTTAATTTAAAGATGTTTGGGATGAGTCGAACCGGCAACCTCTTGACTAATAGACTAACGTACTTACCGCTCAGCTAAAGAGCAAATCGTTATTGGATACGCAAATAATGAATACACGCAAAACATGATTTCTTATGTTTCTTCTGCATGGCACATTTCGTTGATACAATCTAAAAATAACTTTGTTGATTAAAAAAACAAGCCACGACGTTTTTCGGCTTCTTGTCGGAATTTACACGTATACAACACCAACAATCAAAATAAACAACAACATGATATTTTAAAATGCGCGGAATTGATAAATACAATATTCAAGTTAATGACAAATATTATTGAAATTAAAAATTTTATTCAACAATATGGTTTTGTTGAACATAAATCTTGTATATTTTTTTCTGTGTAATGTGTAAAAACATCTTTCATAAAGGTACGTTTTCTAAAAAGGTCTTTCTGCAAAAAGCAGCGTTTGCAGTATTGTTAAAAAGAAACCCAATGCAGAAGTATCCTTTGTAAAATTAACCTTTGTAAAAAGTACTTTTTTGTAAAAAAATATTTTTTGTAGAAATACTTTTTGTAATAAAAAGTACCTGATCCAAAAAGTAACTGATTCAAAAAATATCTGATCCAAACAATACCTCTATAAAAAGTTCCAAAGGCCAAAAGTACTCTTTGCAAAAGTACCTTTTGGAAAATTCCCTTTTGTAGAAGTGGAAATAATTTTTGTCAAAATACCTTTTAGAACGGCTCCTTTTGTAAAAAGTTCCATTTGTAATTGGTGCCTGTAGTATCTTTTGCAAAGAACGCCGTTTTTTAAAAGATATTCTTTGCAAGAAAGTACTTAATGCAAAAAAGTATCGCTTATGAGGGGCAACCTTAGTAAAAAACATCAATTATGAGCAAATTTTTGTAAGCAGGCTGAATTTATGTCATTGTCAGCATTTTGAATTATTAAAATTTTTTCTTCCCTTTGGCTTGAAATATTCTTTATTACACAGAAAAAAATATTCCTGCAATAAACAACTTTAATTGAAAGTAAACATAAAAATCAATTAAATATGCAAGTGAGTCAATTAAACTTTGTAATTAATTAAATTTTTAAACAAAACTTTAATTGACTTAACAACATTTTCAAATGATTTTTGATTTTATTTTCAATTAAAGTTGTTTATTGCTTACATTTTATTTTGAAACTAAAGTTTAATTGGCTCAAATAAATTTTTAATTGATTTTTGAATTTATTTTCAAATAAAGTTGTTTATTGCAGGAATATTTCTTTGTGTTTAGAAATAACCTTATTTCATCTTCTGGAATGAAAACTTTTTACATACTTTGAGCCTATTTCACCAACTTATTGAAATGTCAACTCATATTCCAGAGTAATTTTTCCATCGAAAAATTAATGAAAATCGACATTTAAATATGAATTGATATTTAAATAGAATTGGTTAAGTTGGCCGTTAGTGTGATGTGTGCAAATATCAGTAGGAAACTTAAAATTGTTCTTTAATCTTGCATAATTTTGTATATTAAATATTCATGTAATTAATAAAAGCTAATGATTTCTAAAAAACTTTATTTCTTGTCACATTATATTTCTCTATTGATATTTTAAAAACTGTTTAAATGCAATTAATATCAGACGACCCACATTCACATTAACGTTGCTCTTCAGCATCTTCACCAGCACTTGCCTACAGCTAGACCACAGAAAATCCAATGCTGTAATATCTAAAAATATACCAAAAAACAACAATGAATGTGTAACACTATAACGAGAACCAAAAACTACTTTAAGCCGATTAAAAAATGACTCAAGCCAAATCAGTGAGAGTTAACAAATTTTACTACTGAAAAATAAACGTTAAAAAACCAATACCATGGTTAAAGAATTTGAATGCGAATAAATGATGATATTCTGCTGCCATAAAGTGAGACCGACTGAAAGACGAAACAATTGCAGCAATGCTTAGATATTAACAATATGCCACTTAAACTATGTAACATTTATATGCAATACACACGTTTTAACTATTGCCACTCATTCATTTAAATCTTTTGTCCCCCCCCAAACCAGTCAGTTAGTTAGTTACTCGCCCCAACGAGCCATCATCCATCCATTCAGTCACTCAACAACTGTGTGAGGTTGGCTAAAGTGTTAAAGCATAGAGGGACAGGAGCTGACAGACAGACAGACAGGCAGGCAGGCATATCCACGTTAAAATTATGACGTAAATATTTGGCTGGCGCAATCTTTTGTGTAAAAGGTCTCACATTTAACACCATGACTGTCACATTAGACCGACACAAATGTGTTGCCGACATAGTGCAATTGCTAAAGCAATAAATATGTTGTCGCTGCTGCAGCTTGTCATTTTTATTTGAAATGTGTGCATGTTGTGTTGCGGCCAACATGAATGTGGATGCGTTGCAATTTGTGTGAATGTTTGTGTGTCTATGCGTCTAGCAATTGTGAATAGTGCTAAATATTGGAGGTGTGAGAAAATCTTTTCTTATATGAACAATTTAACAAAAAAATTTATTGGTTTTTTATTAAACATACTTACATATATTTTTACAAAGCAGCGAAAAGTACTTCGGCATAATTTTGGAGGCCGACCAGCGTTACCATTTGTCAAATTTTCCCTCTTTTGGAAGTTTTTTGAGATGCCAAAGTTTTTTTAATATATAAAATTTTGTGAAGTTTTTCATAAAAATTTACATAATTTAAATTATGCAGTATATTGAATGAATATATTAAATGATGTTTGTATGCAATCAAACGATCTTATATATTCTCACTCCCTTATTACTGCAATAGTGTCTAATTGTGTTTAGTATCTTTTATGTATGTGATATTTTTAATGATCCTTAAATCTAAATATGAATTTAACTTTATTGAATTTTTTTATCGTATGTTACGTTTATGATTTTAAACGTTTTTATATTTTTAAGTGAAATGAACTTAAAATAAAATTTTTATGTTGTCGTTTAAAATGTTGGTACTTTTCTAGAAAAAAAGTGTTTTTTTTTTTGTAAAAAAAATTTTTTTTTTCAGATATAAGAAGGTTTTTAAAAAATATGTATGGTATCTGTTTTTGAAGTTATATATATTATATATGGTATCGCTGCGACCGACACCTATCAGGCCACATTAAAAAAAATTATTTTGGTTTACAAAACGGCTCATTCAGAACAACAAACAAATTTTCATACAAAACTTGTTTCGCAAACTTTTTGTAGCACAAAATTATTTTTTATGAATACTGTAGTAAATATTTAATTTTATATAAAATTCATTTACCAATAGATGTTTTTCACAAAAGATATTTTAACCAAAAAGTAGCTTTTTCGAAAGGTAGTTTTAGGAAAGGTACTTTTTTTAGCCAAAGGTACTTATTTGATAAAATATATTTTTTACTTTTTACATGAGGCACTTATTACAAAAGGTACTTTTTGTAAATGGTACTTATTAAAAAAGGTACTTTCTACCGTAGGTACTTTTTTTAAAAGATTTTTTTTACAAAATGTACTTATTTAAAAGGTTTTTACAAAAGTTACTTTTTACAAAAGGTATATATTACAAACTGTAGTTGTACAAAACGTGCTTTCTACAAGAGGTACTTGTAAGGTAAAGGTACTTTTTACAAAGGTGGCTTTTATAAAAGGTACTTATTACGAAAGTACTTTTTTATAAAGTAATTTTTGGAAAACGTGTTTTTAAAAAAAAATACTTTTTACAAAAGATACTTTTTACAAAGGTATATTTTTTCCATAAGGTACTTTTTACGAAAGGTGCTTTTACCAAAACGTACTTCTTGCAAAACGACTTTTTACAAAAGGTACCTGCAATAAAAGGTACTTTTTACAAAGGTACTTTTTGCAAAATGTAGTTGTAACAAAAGATACTTTTTACGAAAGGTACTTTTAACTAAAAGTACATTTAAAAAAAGTACTTTTTACAAAGGATACTTTTTACAAAGGGTAGTATTAATAAAATGCACGTTTTAGAAAAGTATTTTTCCGAGGTATTTTTTTCAAAGGGTACCTTTATAATTTTATTATAACAGTACCTTTTTTCCAAAAAAAAAAAAATAAAAAAAATATAAAATAAAAAGTACTTTTTACAAAAGGTACTCTTGGTGATTATATTCCCCTTTATTGTGAATGGCGTCGTCGACGTCACATCAAGACGACAGCAAATTTTGTCACTTGTAACTGGCAAAAATTGGATATTATTGATAATCTCTTACTAATTTTTAAAGCTTTGTAAATTAATGGAGCATGTTAATATTAGCCAATTTTTGTCGACAAAGAGTAGACAAGTGACAATTTTTAGTGTCGTCTTAATGCGACGTCGACGACGCCATTTACAATAAGGGGGATTGTAAAAGGTATATTTTAAAAAGCATATTTTGAAAAAGTACTTTTTAAGAGAGATACTGTTTATAAAAGGTACTTAATTGTTTTAAGGATACTTGTAGCAAAAGGTACTTATTATAAAAGATCATTTTTTTAAACGTACTTTAAAAATAGTATTTTCTGCAATATAACTATTTCTTTTTGAAAGGAAGAAGGAAGAGATAAAGGAAAGCTTCAAACCTTTTTTACAACTCTGCTATTTGCATGTGTTTAATAATACAGTGCAGCGCCTCTGGCGTTAAATGAGGCGTATCAAATATTTTTGAAGCTGTTACTATTAGCCATTTTATTGGTTATTTTACTTCGCCGATGATTCTGCCACACAACGAAGGAGTGCGCTCTGATGTTGCATTGGCATGAGTATCTGCTGAAGTCGGTATAGTTGAGTGACCAGTGACATCACTTGAACTTTCCCACAACAACTAATACAAAGGGACACTAATGCATATAAGAAAAATGCGTGCTAGCTAACATGCTAGCTAGTTCTGCCAACGCCAAGAAAGTATTATGATTTTACAGAAGGCGCTCTTACAAAAAGTTCATTTATAGATGGTACTTCCTACGGAAGTAAAGATTTCGAAGCATCATTTTTAAAAAATATACTTATTCAAGACTTATTTGAAAAAGATTTCTCTCAGAAGCTCCTTTTTGCAGAAAGCACTTCTTTCAAAATCTACCTAATACAGATAGTATTCTTTTAAAAAGGTAATTATCATAATAGACAGTTTCGTTACTTAAAGTTAAAAAATCATAGAATGTGAAACTTTGTTAAATTCGTTTTGTACTAAAGAGCAAATTTTGCCAATTCTATCTAAAAATGTATCAATTTAGATACATATAGTGGTTTTCATATATTTTATTTTTTTTAAGAAAAAAAGAACTTTTAAATATATTTATATAGAATTAGTGAAATTAACCCTAAGGCCTTATAGTTTTTTTATAATTATAAGAATTGCATGAATGAAATGTTTAATATGGCTTGTTACCACCACCCAATGTTTAAACAAAAGCTGCATAGAGTATATGCTTTAGAGGTTAGATCTTTATAATGTAAGTTTTTTTTTCTTTTTTCCAACAAGGAATAGTTGCAGGAAAATAATTATTTAAAAAATTAACAAAAGAAGGGTTAAATAGCAGTGGGTCTCTGGGTGTGTTAATGTGTAGAGTTTGCGTTGGTTTGGCTCAAATAGACAAGTGACTGCTACTTAAACTTTTGCCACAAGTATTTGGATAACAATATTTTTTTTTTGCTGTTGTTTCCTTGTGTCAGTGCGTCTGTCTGTAATGCATTTAAGTGATTTAAAAAAAATTGTATAAGAGCAGAACACAGACCTCATACATAATAATGACAACAAAATCTGGTTGACGTTTTTCTTTTTCTGCTGATTCAATTTTTTTTTTGCTTTTGGTGTTGAATGTTGTTGTTGCCACCACCAGAGAGAAGGCTGCTTAATGTATGCGCACAATTAATTTAAAACTATTTTAAAATCGTTTCAAATACTTAGTTCACACTTGTCGGTGTTATTTATAACAGTTTTGGTTTGTAGTGTTTTTTATAAAAAAAATACGCTACAGTTGGTTTTTATGGTTAGCGTAGGTTGGAGAGGGGCAATTAATTTAACTGCAGTTGGGAACTCGGCTTTCAAAGTAGGACCCATTTGTGCCCAATAATCTTATATAATAATTTTGCAAGTTAAAGATCTAGCATCAGTTTCTGCAAACTGATTACATAATCTTCATGTAAAATCTTTGCCATCTCATTTCAAATATTTTTTTTTAATAATTCATACAGTCTTTTGAGCTCTTACAAGTAGATATCAGTTTCTTTTTGTTTTAATACTATCCTGCTCAACATATCGCTCATTTATTTCATCAATTTCATAACTCGAAAAATTGCAAAGTTTTCATTTCACATAAAACTCAGTGTAGAAATAAAAAAAATATTATTTTCCCCAAGAGATGATTATGCAAGCTTTTCATTGAAATTAACTTTTTATAAAAGCTAACACATCGCATTTTTTTCCTTACTTACTTTAAGTCAACTCAAAATTTTTTTACAAGAAAAAATCATATCCACCCACTATAGATATTTCATATTAATTTCTATATTCTTTTATTCTTTCGCACAAAAAAATAAGCAAATTCAGTAAAGTGAGACTTTGACTCGCACACGAAGGGCTCCGTATGTCCCTTATGTCTTCTTGGAAATTTTTTCGTTTTCCTGCGATTTTTTTACGTTTTTTGGCGACTTTTAGTTTAGTTTAGTATTTAGTTTAGTTTTAGTTTAGTATTGAATCCTTCGGTAGTTTTAAGGTTTTTTTTGTTTTTGTGATTTTTTCGGGTTTTTGGCGATTTTTTTTTGTTCTTGCAATACATATTTTATGTTTTAGTGATTTTTTAGTTTTGGTGATTTTTTTCGGTTTTTTAGCGTTGGCGATTTTTTAGGTTTTTAGCGATTTGTTTTTTATAAAAATTGTTTTAGTCTTAGCGATTTTTTCGCTTTTTGACAATTTTTTTTAGTTTTTGGCGTCTGTTTTACTTCTTGTGATTTTTTGTCTATTACCGACTCACATTATTTTTGATGATTTCTCTTCAGTTTTTCCGATTTTTTCGTGACTTTTTTTCTTCTGGTGAATTTCTTTTTCATTTCAGAAATTTGTTTTATTTTTGGTAATATATCCCATTTCAGCGCATTTTTGTTTTGGCGATTTTTCTTTTTGGCATTTTTTTAATTGCGTTTAATAGCGTTTTTGAAAATTGCAATAGTTTGCCTCTTACTGTTTCCAAAATACAGAAAGTTGTCAAAATTACATTAATTCATGGAATACCCTTTATTTTTATTTTTTAAATTTCAGTGTTACTTGGTGCACTCTGCATTAAAATACACTAACTTTGAAAATTTCAATTGTTGTAATTGTATATTACATTATAATTTTAACATTTTTCGTTGTTTGCCTTAGAACCCCCATTAATTTTTTACTGTCACTTATTTGTTGTTGCAGTTTTACATACTCAGGTTCGTTGCTCTTACGGTTCTCGAAAAAAAGCCTGTGGCAATGAGATTGACCGACGGTCATTGTACTCGTAGCGAAAACAATAAAAACTTTTCTTATTTGCATTACGGAACCTTAAAAAATGCAGCTGTTTTCCTCTTTGTGCTATAGGAGTACATCAAATTTGCTAATTTGTCTCTCCCGAAATTTTACACATTTTGAGTTGAAATACTTTAGAGAAACAAGTGCGATATGATTTCACAAATTTATATGCATTATTATAATATTGTTAAAATAAATGAGCGATATGTAGAGTAACTAAGGCTTCGTTTGCATCCGTGAAAAGTAAAAAATAATACATTTTTTTTGGTGCTTTAAATGCTTGCCAAATTGCTTTGTAATAACAAAATTTTTGTGGTTGCAAGACGTTTAGGACATCATTTATTTTAAATGTCATCTAATGAGCTAATATTAATTATAGTATTTCAAATTTATTAATTACCTGCTGCAAGAAACAACACACTAAACCACTCTGTAGCTGTTTGTAATAGAAGCTGCAACATGAAATGGATGAAAATAACAGGAAAAAAGTGCAGCAGCACAGAAATATATAAATTCATAAGGCACTAACATCAAACCATAAATAATTGAAATTAATTGATTTTGTGGCTTAAAAATAAATTTTAATTAACAATTTAGCCGCATTAAAACATGAAAAGGCAAAAGAGGCAATTAAGTTTATTATTTTTTTTTTTTTTTTTTGGTATTTTTATGATTAAATATGTAATACAAAAATTAAGTTACAAATAAGTTGACTGTAATAGCTAATGAATTTAATTTATTATATGGTTACGGTATTTTTTTATTAATCTTTTGTGGATTTCTAAGTGTTTTAATTATTTAAATATTTTTTTATTTAAAACTCCGGTATTTTTATTAAAAAATAAAATTAAATATTTAAGTTCTCTTTAAGCAGCCCACCCACTTGCAATATAATTGTGCAATTTCTCGTATTGTACAATAATATCGCCAATGTGTGTGTCAATCTCGAAGGTGACACAATATATTGGCAAATATCGGGAGACTTTTGATAATTGTGTAATGTGGTGGCAACATTGTTCAATGTTGTTTACTTTTTCAGCGTCCAGAAAATTGGGCAATATTTTCTTTGAAAATATTGTGTCATTTATTTCATAGTATAGGTCAAAATGACAATAATATAAATAACAACATGTGCAATAATGTTGTATAATGGGAACGTTTTCTAAAAGGATTATGACTCCTTTCTTTTGGCTTGTCATTACTTATTTTAAGCTGCCGGTGGATTGCCACAGAAATTTTCTTAATGTGAAAAATTTAAGTTTTCTACATTTCTCAATATAAATAACTAACCTACGAGTATAATATATTTTTATTATTTCACATTCTCTTTACATTCTTTTTTTATATTTTATCTTAAACATTTTCAACACTTAAAGCTATCTTTACAAAAATAACTGCAATAGCAAAATGAAAAAAAAAAATTCTGTAAGAAAATGTTGTGGAAAATACCAAACACTTTGGTATAAATTGTTATGTTCACAACTACATCCACATAAACATCATTATCCGTATTAAAACATCCTGTTTCGTATAGACAACAATGACTGAATGAATAGCACTATAAACACCGCAAGAACTACATATAAATATTCCCATAACGGGTGTTTCTTTTTGTTTCTTAGGGGGCAGATAAATAAAACAAAGATTAAAGACCTGAAATTTGGGTTTTTCTTTAAATCTAGTTTTTTCTGAATTTTTTTTATATAATAACCTAAAAAAGAAATCGTTAAACACTGCAAAATAATTTTTTATTTTGCTTCAGGAAAATAATTATGGAACTTCGTTGAATGCTGTTGGAATTTTAACATACTTGTATTCAGTAGAATATGTTTAAAAAATATATTATATGTACATGAATTATTGTATATATCCAGTATAGAATGATTGCCATCATTTTTTTTTCATTCCCCTCATTTTCGGTATAAAAGCTCAACACAGTCAAAATTTTCGCATTAAAAATTATAAATTTTCTTTTATATTTCAATCTACACCGAAAGAATTTTTCTTCATAGATCCAACGAAACAATTTCATTAGACTTTTTTCACAAATCTAACGATAATTTCACAAATGTAATGAAAATTTCACGAATATTGTGAAATAATTTCATTGGAATTGCTTCGTTGGTATTTTAGTTTCGTAAAATATAGATCATTGGACTTATGACAATAATATTTTCTAATTATTAAGAAACCCCTTCATATTTAAAAAACATTTACAGTTGTTTTTTCTTGATATTACAGAGTAATCTAATATGGGCTTTCAAGGTCTTTATTGTATTTTATTGTAAATAAAAAAATATTATTACATTATTTACCCAACGTTTCCCTGGTATTTTCCAGCTTCTTCAATGATAAGTTTTATTAATCTGTTTTTCGTGGTTTGAATGAAATTATTTCGTCGTTTTAATGAAATTATTTCGTTGTTTCAGTGAAGTTATTGCATTGCATTGATGGTACTGTTTAATACATTTGACGAAGTTTTCATTAAAATAATTTTAACGAAACTGGCTTCATTAATCCAACGAAGCGTGACGTTGGTTGAATTTTAATAAATTTTTTCATTGGATTAATGTCGAAGTTCATAGAACTTATGAAAAATATTCTTTCAGTGTACTTTTGATTAGCTTTGAATAAATATTATTACGCAAATTACATATTTATACCGTGAGCAAACCAAATATAAATGTTTCCATAAAAACAAGAAGAACGATACAGAAATTATAAGATAAAGAAAATAAATATACAAGCACACAAAACATGCAAGACGATGTTGAAGCAAACATTGAATTGAAAGTATGTATAACAATAACAACTGTGATGTGTAATATTATGCTTATTAAGAAATATATACAAACATATAAATACATAAGCCAATGCAGACGCTAGATACAAACAACATTAACTATAATTCTTCTACAGCAGTGGTGACAAGAATAAAACTACAACGGCCTTATGTACTCGTATAAAAAAAAACTGACATGATATTAGCATAAGTGGCGGCATTGAACTAGGTTCTAACGAGTTCCTCCATACATCGTGACATTAAAAATCTGCGCATAATGTAGTTTTAACCTACTATTAAATACTACCGTAATTTTTAACATAAAACTAGAGGGTAAAATTCGTTAAGATCATATTCATCTTGCCTACTTTTGCTTATACATGAGGCCGTAAATGTAAGTGTGAAAAAAGTTGTCTCATTTGTCTCTGAACTACACAGAAAAAATAAATGTTTAGAATAAATGCAGTTTAGTGAATGAAGCAGCCCCATCTCCCCCCCCCCCTCCCCAAAAAAAAAGGAGCTTATGTGAAGGTGTCTTTAGCTGAAGTAGTAAGCACGTTGACTAGAAAGAAGAAGGTTCTGTCTGGGTTCAAGCTCGGTATCCAACCGTCAGTCATTAAATAACAACACCACACATTTTTCTCATGTGCATTAGAAACCCTTTGTATCAGTTGTTATGGGAAAAGTTCAAGTGATGAAGGCATAGACACTGGTCAGTCAACTGTACCGACTTCAGCAAATACTAATCCTAATGTAGAAAAATTATCCACAAATAAAAAATAACCAATAAAATGGCTACTTAGTACAGCTTCAAAATATAATACCCCTCATTGACACCAGAGGCGCTGCAATTCTGCATTATAAAATAAAACCGTGCAAAAAAAATAGAGTTGCAAAATAATGAAGCTTTTCTCTATCTCTACCTTCACCACCTGTCTTCTCTATCACTATCTCTTTCCTAAGGGCGGTAACACCTATTAGTAGTAGTAGGCATTCTTTGAATGACAGTTACTTCTCTTTAAAAAAAAATAGCAAAAAAGAAAAAAATTATAGCAAAATGTTGGTGGCAATATATTTTCCGTGCTACTGCACCCGAAGAATCTTCAAAAAATATTTTCAAATAGGGAAAAAATTAGCTGCATTTTATATTTCTCGAGTTATTGGTCTCTAAAGTTTTAATGGTTTTTAAAGATTTGTGAAACAACTAAAAAAAAATTAAAATGTCTTGAATAACGCGAAGAGTATTGGTGGTCGTAGAATATTTTTCTTATACCACTTATTTTCTTTCAGTGCACCTGTAAAAAATTTAATACACCCGCTGCTCATGGGTTATCGTCACTGCCTCATTGATGACTCACTCAGTGAAAGAGAATGACAATGTGTGTGTTTTAAGCTGGCACCATTGTGCTATGAAACTGACATCAATGTTCTACACAGTGATGCTCTATTACAATGATGTCAGTTTCATGGCACAATTGTGCGAACTAAAATCACACACATTCTTATTCTCTTCCATTTAGTCGTCAATGAACCAGCGACGATAACACATGCGTAGCGGGTGTATTAAATTCTTTATACATACAGTGAAAGAAAAAAAGTGGTATGCGAAAAATATTCTATGATCAGTAATGCTTTTTGCTACATTCAATGTATTTTATGTTACAAAACTTTTGAGGAAATAAATGAAAATATATTAAAAAGACATTTTGATTTTTTTGGAGCAGCTTCACTAAACTGTATTTAAAATCAAAACTTAAAAGACCAATAACTTGGGAAATATTGTTCGCAGCCAATTTTTTTGTTTAATTTCTTCTTCTTATTTTTCAAGTTTCTATCAGATAAGCTATTTAAAAATTTATTTTTAGAAATTCTTCAGAGTTTCCTATGAAAACTTCACAGCGCCGTAACTCAAAAAATATGGGCCGCCCCCAAATTTTTTATTTAATTTTTATTCTTTATTTTTTAGTTTTCTATGATATAGACTCCTTTTTATATGTTTTGACCTGCTTCACTAAACTGCATTTGTTGCAAATATTTATTTTTTTCGATGTACTTCAGAGACGAATAAGACAATTTTTCTCACACATACAACTATAGTTTTATTTTTGACACCACTGCTCTATTACCAACGTACATACACACACACACACACACACACACACGCACCCACACACGCACACACACACAAAACAGAACAAATTGTAGTACAAAACAATAGCGCGATCTTGTTTTGAGAGGCTGGTAAATGTACTGAGACTTTCCGAATGTTGCTAAAACTCTTTTGGGAGTTTAAAGAGGACAATACATCAGCTGAAAGAGCAATTTTTTGTAAATAACTGAAAATTTAACATCGTGGTGTCCCAGCTGTAAATAACTTAACATCGTGTATTTTTTAAGTTCTTTACTAAAAAACTAGTAACTTAAGTGTGTTATAAAGTTATAAAATTGTACACTGTGGGCCTTCTACTTAGTTTGGAAAGATTTGAATATAAGAAAAATATATGTAAAAGCCTTATATTATTCAATTAAAATAATCGTGTGTGAAACCATAATTAGTTATATTTCACAGCATAAATTCTAGTTTTCTAATTAAGAATACGTACTTATTATATATATCCTTGCACCGTTTCAAATGAAGCCTTGCTCATATATTAGAGAAGTAACTTTATAAATAATAATGAATAATCCCAAATAAAATTTAATATTTAAAATGAAGGATTTATGAAAGTCAAGCATGTTCTTGTACCGATTAGAATGAACTATTTAAAACAGAAAGTTTAACTATTATTGTTCGAACTTTATTTGTTTCCATACTTATGATTTCATTAGATACAAACTTCAGTCTAATGAAATCATACATATATGCTTCAAAAAATTGTCTTAATATATTTTCCCTATATAGTTTCAGCTTAAATTATAGTTTTCAAATAAAGGATATATGACAAATAGGTATATCCTTGAAGCAATTAACATGAAGTTTTGCAAATATCTAACTGAAATGGACACAGAAATAATGCTAAAAAATTAAAGCTTAAATTAAATTTTTGAAAAAAAAAACGATATATGCGACTTAAACATATCCTTGTATGGATCTCAATGAATCTATACAAAAAGTTTGACTGCATAATTTTATAAACAGTTACAGACTTTTGTTGCGATTTGACTACAATTTCAGCTAATTTTTTTGAAATTAAGGATATATGGGAGGATATTGAAATGACTTTCATAATAGAGATAATTTTTTTATACCCTCTACCAAAAAATGGTAAAAGGGTATATATAGGTTTGTCATTCCGTTTGTAATTTCTAGAATATTAATAAGCGAGCAATAAAGTATATATATTCTGGATCCTTATGCATAGGGAATACGAATAAGCGATGTCCGTCTGTCTGTACGTGAAATCGGTTTTCCGAAGCTCCCGGAAAAGCTAGAGACTTCGTTCTTGAACTGGTGGGTCAGAAATGGTCGAAATAAGATTGGCATTGAAAATCAGCAAAATAGAGCTGATGGTTTCAGAATCTTAAACTTCATTTTGCCATACAAAATAACTACCGAAAACTAGTTTTTAATAATTTTTTATTAAATAAACTTATTTTATACTTCAGTATGAATAAAATTGGTATTTCTAACTAAAAAAATTAAAAAAAAAATTAAAAAAATTAAAAAGACGTTTCCAGGGTTGGAAAAGCTTAAATTTTTTTTGTTATGCAAAAGTAACTTACTAAAACAAATTTTCCATTTTTTTTCTTTAAATTAAACATATCTAATGTTCTTAAAAGAAAGAGATTAATTTAAGAAATCAGAAAAATCAGGAAGGATGATTCCAGGGTTGGGAAATCGAAACTTTTTGTGATATAAAAAATTAACTACCGAAAATTTATTTTTATTTTTTTATTAAATGAACTTATTTTATACTTTAGTACAAATAAAATTGGTAATTCAAATCAAAAATTAACCTTAAAAAAATTAAAAAGATGTTTCCAGGGTTGGAAAACTTACTCTTTTTGTGAAAACGAATTTTAATTTTTTTTTAAATAAATAAATTTATTTTATACTTCAGTACGAATAAAATTGGTATTTCAATTAAAAAAAGTTTAAAACACGTTTCCAGGGTTGGAAAACCTTACCCTTGTTTTTATAAAAAAGTAACTTACTAAAGCAAATTTTCTCTTTTGCTCTATAAATTAAAGATATCTTATATTCTTAAAAGAAAGAGATTAGTATGAGAAATCAGAAAAATTAAAAAGTTTGATTGCAGGGTTGGAAAATCCACACTTTTTGTGATATAAAAAATTAGCTACCGAAAACTAATTTTTATTTTTTTTTTATAAAATAAACTTATTTTATACTTCAGTACGAATGAATTTGGTATTTCAAAATAAAAAAATTAAAAAAAATAAAATGACGTTTCCAGGGTTGGAAATCCTTATTTCTTATACAAAAGTAACTTACTAAAACAATTTTTTTCTTTTTTACTATAAATTAAACATATCTTATAGTCTTAAAAAAAGATGGTGCAAGAAATCAAAAAAATCTAAAAGGAGGATTCCAGGGTTGGGAAGCTTACACTCTTTGTGATATAAAAAATTAACTACCGAAAACTAATTTTTATCTATTTTTATTAAATAAACTTATTTTATGCTTGATAACGAATAAAATTGGTATTTCAAATAAAAAAATAAAAAATTAAAAAAAATTAAAAAGACTATTCCAGGGTTGGAAAACTTTAACTTTTTCTACAAAAGTAAGTTACTAAAACAAATTTTTCCTTTTTTTCTATAAATTAAACATTTCTTAAATTCTTAAAAGAGATTGGTGTAAGAAATCAGAAAAATCAAAAAAGATGAGTTCAGTGTTGGGACACCTACACTTTTTTGATATATAAAAGTAACTAAGTCTAATTAATTTTTATCTTTTCCTTTATAAATTACACATATTTTAAGTTTTTGAAAGAAAAGTTTGATATAGAAAATTATAAAAATAAAAACCACAGGTCCAGAGCTGGAAACTATGATTTTTTTCTAGACTTTAAAGTAACTAATTAAAACATTTTTTTTTGAATTTCCTTTTTTTTCACTTAACACACTTTCTATATTTTTTTAAGAACTACTAGATTGGTATAAGTAGTAAGAAAAATCTAAAATTATAATTCTAGGGTTTGAAAATTATTATTTTTTTCTTTGTACATAAAAGTAACTATGTGCTTATGTATGTATCTCATACTACATAAACGCACTTTGGAAAAGGGTATATAAGATTCGGCACAGCCGAATATAGCACTCTTGTTTTATTCTCACAATAATCACAATTTTTCACCGAAATGTAATGATAATTGAAGTTGAAATTCAGTTCCTTATTATGCAAGGCTGTGTGGGATGTAGCCCAGTCCTGGCATCATTTGAAATTTGCTGCTATAGTAAAAGATCTCCATCTCCAACAAAATATACACCCTTTGCGTATTTATCACAATCATGCTGCTTTTTGTTTTGTGGTGATACTCGTAATACATTGTTATTACTGTGATAAATATATATTCCATCATTATTTCTAAGTGCTTAGATACATAGAACAAACGCAAACTGAAGTGGCTGGTAATACACGAACAAGGAAATGTTTTGTCTCCCTTGTGGCGTTTACGCAAAACACAACAAATTAATCATGCAAGTACTTTTAGCAAAATGCTGACTGAGTTAATTTAGTCTGTTTTTTGTGGAAAATTTTATAGAAATTAAAACATACAAAATTAAGATGTCAAGCTTTAAACTTTAAGGCAATTATAAAATTTAGAGAAATGGATAAAATCTGTTCTAGACTTCAAAAAAAAAAAAAAAAAAAAAAAAAATCGGGTTGAGGTCTACTGGCAAGTTCCATAAGCGGGAAAGAAATGCATATAGACAATACTTAACCATAAAAACAAGCAATATTTTCTTTTTATTTATTTTAAATTTAGAAAAATTACATTATATATGTAAATTAAGAAAATAAAGCGGCATGTACATAACTAGTGAAAAAACAACAATTGCAAGAGTGTTGTAATTAAGAAATAGTAAAATTGAGCTTTCATTACAAGAAAGCTTTCAGCAAATTGTAATACGAAGAATTCAAACAAATCGCATATTCCATTTACACTGCAAAGGCTTAGGTATATAAAGCAGAAATCTACATCAACTGACAACACACATAGTGAACCAAACATAAGAACGCTGATGATGGAGGTGTGACGGCCTTCAAAAACACCATAATGTTACGTTCTACTTGTATTTGTTAGAATATTTACAATTAACTTTGATGCTATTGATTCCTTAAAAATTATCACATTTAATTTCGTTACGTAAAAAATACGAAATCAAACACTCAAAAGATGTTGATGCGTGTATGCTTGTTATTTTGCATATTGTACGTTTTAGTGTGTGTGTGTGTGTGTGTGTGTGTGTGTGTGTGTGTGTAAGATGTAGATGGTAAGCTATTATGTGTTTAAGGGTGGTATTTTAAATCAAACGCACATAACTAATGTCAATGAATGCTTGCGTTTCTATATGCGAAGAAAAGTAAATTATCATAACAAAACGTGTGTGTGTTTATGTACATAAATGATGTTTGTATATGCGCCCATACGTAAGAAGAAGCAAGCATCACAAACTCTTTCGTCACGAAGTATTTTCCTTTTTATTCCTATAGCTGCAATCAGGGTGACCGATGACATTTTTCAAAAAGTGGCACCAAATAGGGTATTTATAAAAAAAGGGGCAAAATTAAAAAAAAAATTAGAAAACTACACTAAACTTTTTATTTTTAATGTATTTTCATATAACTCACCCAAAAAAAGGGAGACAAAAAGTGGCAAAGCAGTCGAAAAAGGGGAAAGGCAGTTGAAAAAGTGGCAATTGGCCACTTTAGTCGGTCAAACGGTCACGCTGGCTGCAATAACTGAAACATTTCGCTGTTGTAAAGCATTTGAAAAATCCCTCATGTCTTAAAAGTTCTTGCAAGTGGTATTTTGCAGGGATCTTATAGGAACAAATAAGCTTTATACAAATATAATCAATTTAACTTAAAATTAATTATGTTTTAAGAAAATCATATCATATGGCAATCGAACTCAAAACACCTTAACTAGTAAAACAGTATAAATATTATTGTATAGTTTTAACAATCCTTTATTTTCAACAATAATATTATTTTATCTAAATGATTTTTTTTTTTTAATATTTTTGTATTATTCATTAAACACATTCATCACAGCTACACGAACACACGACTTCAAATGCCGATAGCAGCATTTGTCGCCTCGTAGCCGACTACTTAATTATTTTGATGACGGCAGCAGCACCATCTGCACCTTATATTCAAGTACAAATACATAGTTCAGTATTGCCACTTTCATATATTTTGCATTTATGAAAATTAATTACTCTTTTAAAATGTTGTTTTTTTCACGCAAAAGTACAAAAATGAATCAATTTATTCTTTACATCAATTTTTGGATATTGTTTGTGTTAAAAAATATGAAATAATTGTACAAAATCATTCATTCAACATTTTTTATTATACTGGCAACACTTAATTTTCTCATTGTAGCCAAAGAAATAGAAATTAGTTTAATTGGAGTAGAACGACAAAATCAGCATAGACAACAACCTGTCGCCCTGTTGCCTTGCTGTCTTCAAAAGAATCATTCTCATACAAGGAGAGTTCAGTATCAGGTGACCTTGTCAGTACAACAATTTTACAACACAAAAAACAACATGTAGCTTGCTATGCTACAAAGCCAATCTGTCAAAAGATTTCTGAGCAAATTTTGACATTTTGGTTCAAATTGCTCAATTTTGCATTAACAGCTGATAATCAGCCGGTCTGATAAGGTCACCTGATACTGAATTCGCCTTGATTCTCATATAAACATGTGTATTCTATCCTTGACATTTGGTAGTCGGTAGTTTGCTGTGGTGAATGAGTTTAATGCTTCAGCCAAATAAGCTAGTTTAAACATTTTCAAGTACTCTGCTTAAAATGTTTAGCTTAATTTCGAATTTTTAAAACTTTTGCCTTGTATTCATTCTTTTTAATTTAATTCTCTATTTAGATTGCATTAGAAGAGCTGCTTCAAAAAATCTTTTAAATGACTAATGGAATTTTAACAAATTATATTACTTTTCTTACCACTAGACTTTTCTAATACTTTCTAATATACACATAAATACATACAGCAGAAGTACATATATCAAGGCATTAATACGTATGTATGTATATATATGTACATGCATGTGTTTATTTGTATGTATTTGCCATCCTACAAGCACTGACACTTTATTTAGACATTTATATCAAACAATTTATCATTTAGTGTTAAATTTATCTTCAGGCAAAGCCAACAATTTTTTATTTTAATAAAAATAAAATGCTTGTAAAAATTTTCATAAATTTTTTTTATAAATTTTATATTTTTAAAAAAATTCTGACTTTTTCTAAGGCAAAAAGAAAATAGGAAAATGTATGTATCTACATATAAGGCTTTTCTTTCACATGTCATATAATGAACAACAATAAGAGGAGAAATTAAAAAATTATGGCGTGCTTTATGTTATATTTTTTCTTATGTATTTATTTATTCTCTTTTAATGTTTTTCTTTACTAATGTAATTTAACCAAAATATTCCTAAAATGACAAAGTATTTTTGTTTGCTTGCTTATGGGAAAGACTTAATTTAAATCTACTAAATAATTTTATTACCAGCTTTTTAAATTTTGTTAGCAGTGCATTTGGTTCTTGGTTCTTCTTGCAGCAATTTACCGTTTTTTAATTAACTTTCATCTTATTTTAAAACGTAGATGTAATTAATTCAGTTTACTCATTATACAAGCCATACGAGCATGTGAAAGTCTGTGAGACGGCATTTTATAAAAAAAGAAGTATTTTTGTGGCAAAAAAAAGAAGAAAAAATGGCTTAAATATCTTTTTTCTCCCACTATATTTGTATGCTTAAGCAGAGTGTTCAGCAAGGAAACAGCAGGCATTTTCATTTATCAGCACTTTTATGGCGAGGGTTATGTGAAAGGTTGTTTAATTTACAAGCCATGCATAAGATTGAAAAATAAAAATTTGTTATTGACGGCAGAAAAATGTATTGATTAAAAGCGATTAAATTATTTTTAAGCTTTTGCCTTTTAAAAACTTTGCTTTTGTAGCTTTATAGATTTACAATTAACTAAAAAGTCCCCACAATACAATTCTTAAGGAATTAGACACTTTATTTACTCAACGCAGCTTTTAAGAGCTTTTAAAACACATAATGTTGAATTAATTAACTTCTAGAATACCACGATGTTAACTTTTCTGTTCTAAAAAATGCACATCATCGCTTTAGTTGAGACCATTTCTGAAGATGCTATGCCTTTTTAGACTTTGTACCAGATATCCAGTGCTGTCAGTTTAGGGGATTTTTCCCCAAATTGGAATTTTTTTTTCGTGATTGTGGATGACAATTTCGTGTTGGGGATCTGGGGATTTGTTGGGGATGATAACCAAAATTAAAGGGATTATTTGGGATTTTTTTTATAACTGATGCTAACAAGAATGATCTTTGAGCTAAGAAATGTGTGTCTGGCATGTCTAAGAATTTGTGTTTCTATTCATAGTGAATTAATTCTATAGGTAATAAAGGCAAATTAACCAATAATGAACACTACCAAAACAAAAATACGTAACAAAATCAATATGACTTGATGGAAGCATTTCTTAGAATAAACACACACTTTAAAAATAATTCAAATTGTTGTGACAAATTTAATCCTTCTGCTGAAATGCTAAAGCTTTTTAATAAAAGTACTATGTACAACAAAATTTCTGAGGCTGATGAATCGGAAGATTTCGATTTTGAAATATTTGAAATGGTAAACTTTGGTTAAAATTTTTTTATACTTGTTTATATTAAACTATGTGTTATTTTTTCTTTGCAACTTTTATAAATACAAATTAAATTAATATGAATTTAAATGTTATTTTTGTTATTATTTTTTTAATAAAATTAAAGAATTTTATCTTTTTCGCAAAACAAAAAATTAAAAAAAAACTAAATTTGGGGATTTTTGGGGATGACAAATCAAAAATTGGGGATAAGCTCTAGAAAAAACGGGCAACACTGCAGACATCTTCAAAATCGCGCGTATGTGCGAGTGCTCTCACAATAATGAAGAGAGTAATAAAAGATAATTTGGATTTTTATTTAATGTGTAGTCTCTTGTTACTACAGACAAGACTTCTACTTTAATACCAGACTATTAATATTCGCCGGTTGTGTAGTCCCATTCTACTAGACAACAATGGATTCTTTTTCAATTAGTTTAGTTAGAAGGTTTTCTATTTTTTTGGAGCTTGAAATGTTATATCTGAAATTATATTATCATAAACTATTTAAATGAGAAATTTTTAGGTTTAGTTGAACTGTAGTGAATTTTAATCAGAAATAATATCTTATTCGGGCTTAAGTTCAGTAATTTCAATTCTTATTGAATGAAATAATTTTATTGATAAATGTGAGTTTCTAAAGAAGAGAAGAAAAATTAAACTAGACTTTTTATTAGCTGGAGGAGATACCGATATTTTTCTGTGCAGCCACGCACTTCATCAGCACAATAGTCTATCTACTTGGGTAGAGATTGTTATTAACATCAGCTACTTAACGAAAATTTTTAATGAAACGGAATAATATTCAAATTATGAGAAATGATTGTTGTGTATACAATTATTGACTTACTTTTGGTAAATAAATTTTTAAGTATCACTATTCATTTTCTGTTTTTCCATTTTTCATATTTTATTTAAGTTATATCACTCTACCTAAGTAGAAGTGAAGTGCGTGGCTGCATAGAAAAATATCGGTATTTCCTCCAGCTAATAGAAAATCTAGTTTGATTATTCTTCTCTTCTTTAGGAACTCACATTAATTAATAAAACTATTCCATTCAATAAAAGAATTGAAATTACTGAACTTAAGCCCGAGTAAGAAATTATATCTGATTAAATTTCACTACAGTTCAATTAAATCTAAAAATGTCTCATTTATACACGATAAAAATACAACATCAGGGGCCTAATTCCCGCATTCGATTGCGAGCGAGTTATTACTCGAATGTGCGAGTTTTTTAACTTTTGGGATTTTCGCATTCGGTTTCGAGTAACACATATTGAAATTTCTAATGACAGCATTCGATAACGTGCATGCATTCGAATGCAATCGTTCGTGTTTTTACTCGCAAGCAAAAAGGCATTCGAAATCATTTTTAACATAGAAAAAACGAAGAAGTAGAAACATTATGTTCAATATTTTACTTATTTATTTAAAAATGAATGAATGCACAAATGTACGTATAAAAAAATACAAATTAAAAAATTTCTATATTTATGATTTTTAACAGGCTAAAGTTCGTATCGCTTTTTAAGCCAAATTACATGTGATAATTATTAATGAACAAATAACACCAAAGTTAGTTGTAAATATTCTGACAACACATAGTTGAACGGAACAGCCAGCCGTTTTCGAAGGCCACTAAACCTTCATCATCAGCGTTCTTTTGTGTTTTGGTCCACTGTGTGTTGTGTCAGTTGATGTAGATTTCTGCTTTATATACTTAGCATTATTGCAAATGGAATATGTGAATTGTTTTGATTCATCATTCATCACATGTAATTTGGCTTAAAAATCGATACGAACTTTAGCCTGTTAAAAATCATAAATATAGAAACAAATGGAGTTCGAATAATAATTAAAATTAACTAAAAAAAAATTCTAGTTGACTTTAAATATAACAAAACACACTGGCTTGGCAAATACATAATGTTTTGGCCAAGAGTTGTCCCGGGGAAAATAAAAAAAATCAACCAACTCTGGGAGCACCTAAATAACAAATTAAATGCTTCTAGTCAAGCAATAAAAGAATCGAACATGTGGCTAGTGCTCTATTCTCTAACTTTACACTAATTTATTATTATTAAGTTATTAATAAAATTAAAATGAAAATAACATTTATGTATTCGTTTCTTTTTTCTGCATAGACGTGTGTATGTACGTACATATATACAAACATATGCTTTTGCTTACAATTTATTCAGTGTTGTGAAATGAATTTATATATAAATATATTTGCCTTTTTCCAACACTAAAACCAAAACTCGATTCGCTTGGTAGCGAGTGACATCATTAGAAAATTTCTTGCCATCGGAATTAATTTCTATTCGAATGCAATTCCGATCACGAGTGCAGGAATTAGGCCCCAGAAAAGTATACAATGTATACTATAAAATGTATTGATACATTTTCAGAGTCAGCCTATCGTTGAAGAAACATTAAACTGGGTGTCATTTGTATCTTACGTCTGCATTGGCTTGTGTGTTTGTACTGTTTTATATTTCTTAATAAGCAGCAGTTATAACATTTTAGTTGTTATTATACTTTGAACGTTTACTTATGTGTTTATGTATTATGTTCTGTAGCTATTTACATCTAGAGCATTGTTATGATTATGGCTTAGAAATATAGTAATGGCAAACATTCATATTAGGTCTGTTCGCGCACATTTTCATAATTCTATCCTATGCTACTTATATTATAAATGTAGATATATCTCATGTGATGATCTGTGTTAGCAGCAGCGAAATTCATATAGAATCCAGCTAACCCCTTAATAATAAATTTCAATCATTAAAATAATAACTTGGTATTATTAGTGGGTTTACAAATGTTACATTGGAAATTTTTATATTTGCATATTTGCTATCTGATAACGAAAGAAATGCTGAAAGTATTTTAATTAAATTCGATACTCAAATTGGTTATATACTATTTTGTTAGGCACATGTTATGGTTTAACCCATTGGAGGCCTTTATTGTTTTTAAAATTTTGATAAACTGAAATCAGGGGCATATTTTTGGCAGCAGAATGAAAAATATTTTTAAGAAAAAAAGTTTTTAGATTTTTGACATAAATTTACCCATTAATGGCGAGTAAAATAGTGCAAAATAATCTTAAAATATCCTCTATTCTTTAACAGAATGAAAAAGATAATTAAAAAAAATATTATTTTGCTCTGAATTAACCCATTACTGGCCAATAATATAAATACTAAAGACCCTTATAACATTTTGTCTTGAGGTTAATTAGATCTCTCTTTCTCATTTTAATTATTTAGAATTTTTTTTTCTTTCTGGATGTGAAAGAAGTCGCCGGAAAGTTGTAGTCCTTAGAACTCCTTCTAAACGGCTAGACCGATTCGAATGAATTTTTTATGCGTTTGGGTGGCACCCTGGAACGTTTAGATTCATATATCAGCCCGGCAGCTGGCGCTGCAATCGGTATCTAGGTTATTTATCTATACTGCAGCTAAACGACTGGATCAACTTTAACTAATTTTTGTGTATGCATGCAAGTGGGGGCGTAAGACAACGTTTGGCGCGATCAGCTAGTAATATTATAAATTTTAGATCAACTTGGGATTGAGTTTCGAGGAAAGTTCTAGGGATTTGCTTCAACATGATTTTGTTTGTTTGTTTTTTGTTACTCAGTATTTTAAGCTTGTAGATGTAAAATAATTAAAAATACAGCATCAGTTTTTTTTATACTTCAGCACAGATAGCCCTCGTTATTCAAATAATTTTTTTTGTCTGTGGTTACACAAAAGTGTAAATGAGTTTTTATTGGTGAGCACGTGTGCTGGAATGCTGATAATATTAATTGTGTTGTAAAATAAAAGAACAACAACTTTGCATACACAGCATGAATTGTCAACTAGACCATAAAAAGGTGAAAATAAAAATGAAACCCCAGCACAAACGCAAAAACAAACAAATGTGCAGGAAAAAAAACAAATCAAATGAAAATGTATTAAATTGCAGTTTAACTGAGAGTTTAAAAGAATTATTTTCATACAGATGATGTTGGATTATTTAAATTTTATTTGAAGCTTTACTAAGCTATGATTTTACTGAAAGTTAAAAAAAAGTGAATTAACTTGCTATTCCTAGTCATTTTAAATTAAACAAAGAATAAAAAAGTAAAAATTTAAACAATGTAAAAAATAAACGACTGCCACCAACTGTAAATTGTTGAAGATTTTAAATGGTCCTTCGAAATGAAAAATTTTAAAGAAAAACCTCAATTAAATATTCAAGCACCTGTCGAATGATAACATTTTTGATAAAGTTCGCCGATCTTTATTTTTTCGTATTCAAAAAATAGTGTCTTTTGGCTGCCATATTGAATTTTGGCTACTGTCATATCTTGAGTGACACTCTCGGGATCAAAACAAATCTATTGAAGTTTTATAGAGTTTATAAAGGGTGTCCCAACAAGAACGCATGATTTAAATTTGGCGCCATTCGAAGTGTCATTGTTTGACATTTGAACAATTGTTATTGTTTGCTAGTAGAAGGTACGAGGTTAGTAAAAATGGAGCGCTACACAACAACGCATTCTCATTGTGAAATTGTTTTATCAAAATGGTGAAAGTTTTGCGGCTACAGTTCGCAAATTTGCGATCACTTCGGAGTCACAATAATGCTCCAAAAGAGTCAACTGTAAAGACATTAATGGATAAATTTGGCGAAACTGGGTCTGTTAGTGATGTAAAGACAACAACGCGCCTTCGACTAGGTCGATCGACTGAAAATGTCGCAGCTGTACGTGATGATGTTGCTCAAAGGCAGGTCAAGCGCAAACAGTCAATGGTGTTCGGTATCGTGAAATGATAACCAGTTTTTTCGTGCCTAGAATTGAAGAAATGAATGTGGAGGGCATGTGGTTTCAACAAGACGGCGCCACATGTCGTACAGCCAGGGAAACAATTCAATTGCTACATCAGTCATTTCCCGGTCGTGCTATTTCACGTTTTGGAAACCAGAATTGGCCGCCTAAATCGTGCGATTTAACACAATTAAACTTTTTTCTTTGGGATTTTTTGAAGTCGATGGTTTACGCGAATAAGCCGACGACGACTCAAGCGTTAAAAGAGGAACTTGGACGCTGCATTAATGAAATATCGCAGCATTTATGCAAAACGGCCATTAAAAATTTCATTAAAAGATCGCGTGTGTGCCAGCAAAGCCGCGGCGGCCATCTGCCCGATTGTTGTTCCACACATAACCTCATTTTGTCTACTTTACGATATAATAAAGTTTCACGATTTTTTTTTAAATATCTGTGTTTTATTTAAAATTTAAATCTTGCGTTCTTGTTGGGACACCCTTTATAAAGAACATACATATATACATACATATCGTTACGCTGCAAGAAAATCTAATGTACAGATGTTAAAGATAATGTGTGAAAAAACAGGCTTCAAATCGTTACATACGTGATCGTATCGGCAATCGTACGAAAACAAACTAAATGATACATCAATCTTATAAACTGAATGGGATTTCAATACGTTCACGTATGTCATAATCCGAAAATTGTGTTTTTACGTGACGAGTTGTACGTTCACGGATGTAACGATTCGACCCCAGGTCTTGCAAAGTTTGTCGTATGCACACATTTTTCGCGGCTTTGCTTTTTATAAACAGTAAATTGGGAAAAATTCTTGAGTTAAAAAACCGCTGATATTAAATTGTTTAAGGCTTAAAATGTGCTTGAATTTAAAGAAACTTTATTCAATTGAGAAAAAATTATATTCCCCTTAAAAATTATAAATCATTATCAACTTAAATTCCAAAGAAACTTTTGTTCTCTGACTAAAAAAAACTTCAGTCAGAAAACTTTTGCTTACCTACATTTGGTTTTAAATAGAAAAAAAAAGCAATATGTAGCTGAAGCAAAAGCAGCACATACATGTAAGCAATTACATATCTAAAATTTTTAGCATATGCTTATACTCGTATATGCATAAGTAAGTATGTATTAGACCCCTGCACAAGACTACTTGCAAAAACTTTTAAGACGTGAGGGTTTTTTCAAATGCATTCCTACAGCGAAAACTTCTAAAACAAATGCCAAACAGCACGGTTTGCAAGGCATTTGTTTCAGTTAGTTCCAATTTACACTATGCACGTCTTATTGCTAAGCTGATTAGTTTGTTAGGCTAGAGGGACGGCGGGGGGGGGGGGGGGAAAGAAACGTTGCTGTTCCCCTCGTCTCTCTCTCCCTGAAACGAATCAGCTTAGTAATAAGACTTGCATAGTGTGATTTGGGACTTATTGCAGGTATAGAAGTAAAGAAGAAAATACTTCGTGACGAAAGAATTTGGGACGCTTGCTTCTTCCTACGCATGGGCACGTATACAAACATCATGCATGTATATTCACACACACATGTCGCGTGTATGATCTCTTATTTTACTGCGCACATACAAACGCACAAACGCATTGACATTAGTTGTGTGCGCTTGCTTTAAAAAACCACCCTTAAACACATAATAGCTCACCATCTACATATTGTTTGCTACGAACAAGAAGTCATCGCGACATCGCTTGTAAACACTCTTATATACGAACATCAATACATCCATCGTGCTGCGCTTATTAAACAACAGAACTTATTATTGGTTTATGGTAGATTAAGTAGACTCATATCGTGAGTTGGCGGATTAGCTGACAAAATCTGCAACATAAATAAAATATGTTGCTGTTTATTTAATATGTATCGTAACGTATGTGAGGTAGAAATCTAGAGATAATAGATTTCTACGTCAACTTCTCTCTTACATACATACACAAACATATATAAAGCAAAGAAAAATACAATAACAGCTGATACGTTCGCTGGTAACCTAACTCTTTTACTAACTAACATCCAGAATTAAACGATACGACCACTTCAAAAGTAACACGATATAAATTGGCTAATTCTACCATTAGTAAAATACATGCTACGATAATACATTTAAAAACAAGATGTATTTACAAGACTCCTTACGCAGGCCTCTAATAAGTATGTATATATATATAACTATAAATATGTATACGTATTTATGTATGTAACTTTATGTGTATATTTTATAGCAAAGGTGTATCTTTGACAAATGTAGGTTTAATGTAATCCCCAATGAATCAAATGAGACATCAAATAAAACACCTGTTCGTTCTTTTTGCTATTTTTTTGTTTTGGTTTTGTTTTGCTGTGCTTCATCATCTATCTCCCTTTACTTTGCTTGCACATCAACTCAGTAAGAAATACATATTTACCTAACATGGAAATTCTATTACGAACTTTAATTTAAGTTCAACGTGCAAGTAAAACAAAAACTTGGGTATGAGTAATGAATTTATATACATATCGATGGCTTAATATAAAAAAGGCGTAACTCGAATTTTCGATACTTTACAGGAGAAGGAAAAAACTGAATAAAATTTAAAGCATTGAAATGCAAGAAATTTTTTTTTTATATTAAAAAAATCTTTTATTTTTAATTGTTACTTACTACGTTCTTGAAGTAATATTTAAAATTATATTTTAACTACCAGAAAACGTTAAAAACGCGATTTCGAACAAAATTGAGGTACGCCCATTTTATATTAAGCTATCGATATGTACATATATAAGCCATAGACGTATGTATGTTCTCAAGTGTGAGAAAGATAGTGTAAATAATATATTAATGCGGTTGTAATTAACTTAACATGTTTTGCAACAGCAATAACGCAAATAACACATATGTACTCGTATGTTTAACTACAGAAAGAAAAATAATGACTAGAGAGTTAAAAATAATAATTCCATAACTTTATATAGAAAATGGGGAAGGAAATAGCAAAATTATGTATGTATATTCACATCTGTGAATTTCGACACAATATTTAAAGTTAAATTTTTAATATTTTTCAGCGTATGCGAGCTGCGCCTTGTTTCTTGAAAGAATTATACTAGACGGACGGCATAGCCATCCCACTAATTTCAATGGTTGAATTTTGGTTACCGGCAATGGTGTTAATATCGTCACTACTAAGTCAAACTATCCAATATGCAAAATTGTTTTTTTTGATTCGTTACCTTGGTACCCGAATTTATACGATATGCCTCGTTTAAGAATGCTGAAATTCTCATGGACGATAGATAACTCAATAAGAAATATTTGAAGTCCTGCACTTTTAGGAATACGCCGACTTTAAATTTACAATTGACGAGTCTTCGTGCTCTTCTGAAAAGTTCAAATTTGCATATTGGATAGTTTGACGTGGTATGGACGATATATAGGTAATATATCAATTGATAGATATACCTTAACGGTAAAAGATTTCTTTACATTTACTTTTTTTTATTACGAAGTGGGTTACAGGTTGCACCGGAATGGGAAGGTGTGGGTTTACCCCAACTCTCTTCCAAACTCAGACTTAAGCGCAAAACAGAAAATGAAACAAATAGAAGTTAGGTCACAAGAAATGATGGCGTGATCACCGAGTTTTTTTTTATGTTTCTTGGTGTTTTCTTTCTTAGCTTTTTCACAAAGAATTCTCGTATTCTATTCCAGTATAAAATACCTATACCTACATACATACATATATATAAATTTAGTCATAGAATTTATTATGTAGATTAAATAAGTGAGTAACAATAATAATAATAATATAGGGTGGCGCAGAATGAGATATATGTATGATTTAAATGGTTTAAAACTTTTTTTATTTATGCGATTATTATAATTTTCTTTGTTAAAGTACAGTATATTATTGGGGAATTTTTTTGCAATTAGCTTTGAAAAATTATATTCTGTAAGTGATATCCATTTTCTGCTTCGTACAAACGTGCTTTTTTTATCGAGAGGGAGACAGTATCCATCTCATATTTTCCATAACTTTTCTCAAATTTTTGGGTGTAATGGCCATGATTTCATTTCGAATGTTGGTTTTTAGTTGGAGCACGTTTCTTGGTTTGTTAACGTACACTCTTTCTTTCAAATATCCCCAAAGACAACTGAGCGGTGCAATGCTTACATTAAAATGACACGCTGTGTCAACACAATAGACTATTGGTTTGAAAAATAAAATTCAATCAGTTTTGTACATTGTTTGATCGTATAATGATTCATTATTAATTCCCCAAGTCTTCTTCACAAAATGCTGAAAAAAAACAAAGAAAGAATAGTAATTAAAAAAGTTATAGGGCATTTACGTTACCTCGAAATCTAGTACTTACGAGATTTCAAGTTAAATCTTGCTGCTTTTTACTAGATTTCCCATACAAAACAAAATCTATTTTGTCAGTAGATTTATAGGAAATCTAATAAAAATCTAATATTATTTATTTATTTTGTACTACCCTGTACAAAATATTTATAAAAAAAAGATGAGTGAATTAGCTACGTTCTACTTAAAAAGGTGTGTGACTTAGCTATATTGCAGTTATTTGGTTGTATTTTTTAGAAATATTTCAGTTAATGGGTTTTGTTTTGGATAACAAATCTTGATAAATGTCAAAAAAAGTTGCTCTAAACGGCATGGATTTTCATAAAGATTTTAATTTAAATCTGCTAGACTTTTTGCTGGCGTAAATAGCCTATTAATGGGTTTTTTTTTAAGATAAAAATCTTGATAAATGTCCAAAAAACTCGTTCTAAAATCTGCTAGATTTTGTGCTGGTGCAAATGGCCTATTCTAAAGAAATCAAACCATATCGAGTCATAACCGCACAAAAAGCTTAAGTAACAAAAACAAAACTTTACAGCAGAAGGTTTTTTTTAATTATCTTCGCTGCCATTTCAGTTAATTCATTGAATTTCGGTATTTAGGTGTTATTATGCTAAATATAAGTAACGCAACGAATTTTAACTAAATATTAGCATAATAACTGTATTTTTTGTTCCTTAAGCTTTTTTCGCTGTCTCCCAAATAACCTCCTGTGTATATTTTTGAGTTGGTTAAGCTAAAAATTTTTTTAAGGAAAAGTAATTATCAGTTTTTTTTTACCTAAACTTGTCTCCAAATTGATAAATTATTGTATTCTTGATCGGCTCCATATAGTGAATCTTCTACAGACTTATTACTTTTCGAATTAAAAAGTTCGCTATTAAATTTGTTATGTTAATTTTTACGGACGGAAAGTATTTTCAAGTCCGTATACTTTTGTAAAGAAATTTTTAATAAATTTCTACGTACCGGAACTGAACTAGCGACTATCTCAGTTTTTTGCCAGGACCGCGTAATCAAATAAATTAAATCATAATAAATTGTTGCAGGGTTATCCAAATAACCATATTTAAGATATAGGTGATTTTTTTCAAGTTGGAAAACATAGCCTTTAAAACAATGGTAACTCACTTCAATACAATTATATTTTTTGGAATAGGTGTCATTTGCGTATTTTGACTTCGACTACAAAAATTTGGTTCTAGATTAAAAAATACTGCATTTATTTATTTTTATATTTTTGTTGGAAGAATCCAAATGATTTGTTCGTGAAGTTACATAATATATACAAGTATGTATTTTTTATTCGAAAATATGTTTTGCTCTATCGTCTAAATTTGTGTGTAGTTTTGTTGCGATATACTCAATGGGTCACGAGATTTCGGATAATTTCCAAATACATAACAAAGCTTATAATAAACTGGTATGTGATGTTTCATTCTTAGGCCCAATAATTGACTTCTCAATTATGTGTCATTTATCTTTAAGTGTCTCTTAAGTACCGAATTCATTTTTTTAGTATAAAGTTGAGAGCCATTTAAATGCCCAACCTTGTCTATTTAAATCACACTTAAGTTCTGCGAGCATACCATATGTTATTGTGCTTGTGTGTGTTTATTGAAGAAAACATGTACATGAACATCATGTGGTCGTATTAAAAAGAATTTCGTTTAATTTTCATAAATATATAACATATACAATGCATAGTATCATATCATGGAATAAATAAATAGAAAAATTAGTTCTGATGCTCTTTTGGTTTCATAAAATGTGTTTTTATGCAGTTTTAATTTTCTACATGTTGATAAATTAACTTTCTTATTTACATTAAACATTCGTTTTCTTTTAGAACTATCAATATTTCACAGTGCTACCACACTTTCATAGTATTTAAGTGATCATTTAATTTTACGACTGAAAAAATGAAACTGCAATTAAGTGCAACTTAAAATTAAGTGGCTATTAGCTAAATGACACTTAATTGAGAAGTCGATTATTGGGCCTTATATTCACAGAAAAAAAATGATTTGTAAATACAATTATTTTTTTTGTGATATCAATCAAATAATTAATTGATTTTGAACCTACAACGATTTTTGTAAATACAATTAACGAAATTGTAAGTTAAAGGAAAATCTGAAAAATAATTTTAATTAAATATATCAACAAATAGTTTATTTTTTTTAACATTTATTTTTGTTAGATTTCAAACTTATTTCAATTAAAGTTATTGTTATATTAACAATGTGAATTGTAGAATTTTCGTATCATAATTATGATATTAACAATGCTTTTTTATACACAAACTTGTTAAAAACGCTAAAAGTCTTTGAGCGGAGTTGAACCGGCAACTTCAGGACTAATAAACTGACTCACTTACCTCTCAGCTAAAGAGCAACACTTCATTGGATACGCAAGTGATGAATACACAAAAAACAAGATTTCTTGTTTCTTCTACATGAGCGCATTCCGTTATGATATAATTTAACAAATAATTTTGTTGAGTAGTTTAATTGACTACAAAAATTTAAATTTGTTATATCAACAATGATCATTGTTAATTTTTAAATTAAATATTAACAATTTGTTTTGTTGGTTGCATTTCGATGATATTTTTTTCTGTGTTATTAGATGATACATATTTGGTCCAAATGTAATGAGGCTATATAGTATGTATACAGATCTTACCTTATAAAATTATAAAAACGAATTATAATTATCACTATCCATTTTTTAGCGCAAGCCGTTGAAAAAAAGTATTTCCAAAAAAACTTAGTTTCATCCCATTAAAGGATCATGATAGGTAATTTTTAGGGGAAAATTATGTAGAAGAAAGATGTTGTGGTATTTATTCTAAACAAAAATGGATATAAAAGTTTTTCGGAAAAACGCCGCATTTAAAACGCCGCACACAAAAGTGTTCATATCCAAGATAGGTTATTTTTTAGTTGAAAAATGCAATGCGCATGACCGGTATATACGCTATTAGTGCAATTTTTACACACATGTGATTTTTTATGGTCGGTTTATCAGAAACCGACGGTGGAGCGAATAAAATAAATACTTTTGGCAATTTGGGTGGTCTAATGCGCATTTAAGTTTTTATATCTGGGTGAATAAATTGCTATAAGAAAGGGCTGATCTATGTTAAAGTCCTCTCTAGTTAATTATTAAAAAAAAAATCATGTATGTAATATCGTATGTATACATATACTTCATACGACGTCAGTGAAGGGTATATAATACACGGCTAATCCAAATATTATATCTTACTTGCTTTATTTTCAAAAGGAAATTTTAGCTTAAGTAACAAGTTGCTGTTACAAAAAATGTAAACAAAAAACAATTGGGGTATTCACACGGTAGTGTTAAAGTCATAACGTCATAATGTTCTAAACTTTTAAACTAGTTTAAAATGCGACTGCTGTGAGCAAACCCTCATATTTTAGTGTGTTAGTTGAAACATAAACAATATGATACAAAACAAATGAGAAAAAATATTACAAAAATTAAATAATATTTTGTACGAATATGCAAAATTATGAGAAAATTATTTAACGGCTTCTATCTGTTTCCGACAATTATTTGCGAATTTTTGCAATATGTAAAACAAAATTTTTTCGAGCATTTCACCTTTTAAAATTTTAAGGCTTTGGAATTTATTTGCAAATTTTCTTAAGTTTTGCGATCAGGTTATTTTTAATAAAGCTTATTGCTCTTGTGTGTAATTTTAACAAAATAGGATTGAATCAAGCCACATCATTGTCTGATTGAATTATTTTTGTTGTTGCAGTTTTTGCCTTTTTTACACATTTGACGACTTTTATTTTATATCACACTTTGCTATCATTTTGGTATTAGCAAGTTTTTGCAAATTTTCATTTTCGCGAATTTTTCCGATTTTTTGGAATTTCTTATATCTTTAATTAAGTATTTATGTGTTATTTTAGGGCTTGCCTTTTTACCATTTTACCGATTTTTAATACATCTATCTATTTGTGCGAATTTTCATAATTTTGCCAATTTTCTGCTATTTTTTGGAATTTCTTAGATCTTTAGGTATTTCTAAGTAGTTTTGGAGTTTGTTTACAATTTTTGCAATTTGTTGCAAATTTTTGTAATAAAAGTGATTGTTCCCAATTCTTTATTTTTTTTAACAGTTTTAAACTTTTTTTTTATTAAGTATCAGACTTTAATATATATTTGATGTCACCAAGTTTTTGCGAATTTTCGTAATTGCGGATTTTTAAAAGTTTTCTGCATTCCTTACAATTTAAGCATTTTTTTAAATAAATTTTAAGTTTTTTTCAATTAAAAAATTATTCGCGAATTTTCGCAAATTTTTTGCACGTGAGATAATTTTTGATTCATAAAATCTACTGAGTTTGCTTGTTTACAGTTTTTGAGGCTTTGGAAATGTTTAGAATATATACGCATTTTTGCAAGTTTTCGCGATTTATATGCTGCAAGTCTATACTTTAGTTATTACTTTTTTTTGCGGTCTATATAATTAGCTTTGGGATATTGTTTCCATTATTTTAATCCCTTGCGAATTTTTATATTTTTTGCAATATATAATGATTTGAGTAGAAATTTGCTTAAGAAAAACGCCACGTATTTGAACGTAAATTGACATTTGGTCGAAAAAGAAAGCTAAAAAGCAAAATAATTAGTTATGACAGTAACAAATACATAGAGTGAAGAATTGTATTAATATAGTACTCCTTTTATATGAAAGAAAATAAAAATAATTTTAAACTGGTTTAAAATGTTAGGACTTTATGACTTTATGACACTTAGGACACCCTTGTGAATACCCCAAATGTGTACTTAAGCTTAAATTGTTTTTGCTATAAAATTGGAACGGTATATCCTATGGTTGTAAAATTTTAATAGATAATGGCAATGATAACAAGTTAATGATTTTTATAAAAAACGCATTTCGAAAATCTTGTTCGTTAAGCTTCTTTGGCGGTAATGGCTCGATATAGTTCATTCTGTGTCACCCTGTATTTCAATATAAAAACTTGTATATTCAGCTGAAATTTACATTAACAGAAACTACACTCAGAGCATAATAATTTGAATGCTGATGATGAATATGCAGCGGCCTTAAAAAATACAGCCTGCTGTCCCTTTCTGCAGATGTTTAACCTATGATTTAACTTTCTTAATAAAAATAAATTAAGCAGATGAAAATAATGAATTTTGAAATAAAAATGTAATAAAAACTACGAAATAGTTGTCGTTTCTTATTTATAAAATTTTTCCACAAGTTCTAAAATATACATACATATTTATTCTATCTATTAGAAATGTTCTGTATTTCTGTTTTCTTCCACTTTAACCTTTTCAATTATGATCATATGTTTTCTGTATTTTAATTATTTTAATATATTCAACATGTTTTTGCTTACAAATGAATGGTCTATTTGAAATGAGTTTTTTACATTGAAAATAAAAAATTTATATCAATCACATCCGTCTTTTACATAGCAAACGTTTTCAACGATTTGTTTGATCAATTAAATTATTCCATATGTTTGTTGCATTTTATATAAATGATTTATTTATACATATTTATAATGTTTGCTTTTTATTGAAGCGCTAACAATGTGATTCATTTCAATAAAAATATGTAAAATATTTTAATATATTTATTGAGCATATGTATGTGTGATGCACAGCAGGAATCATACATATAAATTACGATTAAAGCAATTTGCTTATTTATTTAATTAATTAAATCAAGTTAATTAATTTATAATAAATTTCATGTGGTTCTTTTTTTTTTGCTTTTCATTGCAGGTACGTACTTTAAATTTTGTATTGCTCATATTAAATATGTTGTAAATGGGGAGAGAGAGAGAGAAAACATAATGCTGAAGTTGATGTAAGTAAAGTTAATGTAGTTTTAAAAATTGATTAGTTATAAACAAGGAAACCAGAAATATGCTCTAAAAAAATTATTTTATGCGCATTAAATATGCACTAAAAACTTGAAAATATGCACTAAAAACTCAAAAAATATGCTCTTAAAAATAAAATAAATTGGTTTATTTGTCAACGAATATACATTTTTCATTTAAAAATTCGACAACATTTGCATATAAAATAAGCCAAAAATAAAATGAACAAAAAAAGGAAACATCAAAATAATTAACAGAGCATAAATGCCATATTAAAAACAATAGTTTAGGACTAAAGTGTAAAATTGCTATATAAATTTTGACTAAAGCAAATAATACAAATTATTTTTTTTTTAATACTCTCGTAAAAATTTAACTTCAATTTCAAAAGAGATCACGATATCAGAGTTAAGACCTTGGACCTGTATTTTGGATAAATAAGCTAAGAATTTTTTTATAATACTACTGCAATAAACAACAAAATATTGATCTAGACTTTCAAATAAAAATCGTTGCCTGTCACATCTAAGTAAATTTTTATGCATTGCCAAAGTTCCTTTAATGTCGACTGATGTAAACCGGGGCAGAGTCCGTCACAACTAGCAAACCCAAATTTTTATTTAAACTAACGTCCATATAACGGGTGTTTTTTTAGAGGTATAGAACTTCAAATTGAAATAAAACACAAGAAAATCGTTTTAATGTCCATCAATTTGGCTTTATTGGAAGGATAATTTTATGCCATTAATGTTTAAATATGATTTCGGGCATGTGGCCGCCGCGGCTGGCTCGAATAAAGCCAATTCTACAGGTCCAATTTTCAACCACTTTTTCGAGCATATGGGGCCGTATGTTGGCAATAACGCCACGAATGTTGGCTTCCAAGTCCCCTGACGTTTCTGGTTTGTTGGCGTAGACGAGCGACTTCACATATCCCCAAAGAAAATAATCCAATGGTGTCAAATCACACGATCTTGGTGGCCAATTCACAGGTCCATTCCGCGAAATTATGCGCTCATCGAATGTTTCCTTCAATAAATCGATTGTGACGTGCGCTGTGTGGCATGTAGCGCCGTCTTGTTGGAACCACATTTCATCCACATTCATGCCATCCAATTCGGGAACAAAATAGTCGGTTATCATGGCTCTATACCGGTCTCCATTAACGGTAACTGACTCTCCAGCATTATTTCGGAAGAAGTATGGCCCAATGACTCCACCAGCCCATAGAGCACACCAAACAGTCAGTTTTTGTGGATGTAATGGCGTCTCAAGGGTCTCATGTGGATTCTCTTCACTCCAAATGCGGCAATTTTGCTTGTTGACGTAGCCATTCAACCAAAAATTAGCCTCATCACTGAACAAAATTTTGCGATGAAAATCAGCATCGAGATCAATCTCATTTTCGGCCCATACACCAAAATCACGACGCATTGCATGGTCTCGCGGCTTTAATTCTTGCACAAGCTGGATCTTGTAAGGTCGCAAGCCAAGATCTTTGCGCAAAATCTTCCATAAAGTTGATGGACAAAGCTCCAATTGCTGTGCACGGTGGCGAATCGATTCATTCGGGTCCTCTTCAACACTTTGCTCTACAGCGGCAATTCTTTCTTCGGTGCGCAGTGTTCGACGTCTCTGCGGATGCGTATTATCACATAGAGTAAACGTAGTGCGAAAACGATCCATGGTTAACCGAATTAATTGCTCTGATGGACGATTATGTCGACCATAAAATGGACGGAGCTTGCGGTAAACTTCGCGAACTGAACCATTATTTTCGAAATAAATTTGCACGATTTGCAAGCGTTGTTCTTTTGTCAACCTGTTCGTGATGAAATGGCAAACCAAACTAAATATTAATCACTTGACAGCTGACAAAATGGCCGCCAGTTAAAAAAGTGATGCCAACTTAAAGTTCTATACCTCAATAAAAAACACATATTACTACATGGAAGATTGGAAATGATAAATTAAATGGCGAAAACTAAAAATAAAAATTTTGACCAACATATCAGCTTGTAAGCATATTAAAAAAAACTCTATAAAGTATCAAAATATCTCCTAAAATCGTTAATATGCTCTAAAAAAATAGAAAATATGCTAAAAATATGCGTGTTATGCAAAAACATGCAAAAATATGCACTAAAGAATCGTTGGCAAAATTCATAAAAAGTTCTGAAACGGATAAATATCTTGGCCTCGCATTACTACGTCATACAAGAAGAAGCATGCAATTGCATATTTGCGTTTTCCCTGGTTATAAATTAATTTACATTTACATACAAATCGAGCGTTTGCGAATTTAAAGTTGTGAGTTCACCAGCAACTTAAAGGTTAATTATTACAGCCTTATTTATAAAATTTATTAAGGCTTTATAAATAAGGCTGTTAATATATCTGTGGCAAAAAGGAATAAATTCAGTAAAGTGCGACTCTGACTCGCGCACGAAGGGTTCCGTACGAACACTAGATATGTAATTTAATACAAACTTCATCCTATATAATATATAGTTTTGGCATTTTTTTTCGTTTTTGGGATCTTTTCGGTTTATTTTGTTTTGGCGATTTTTGCGTTTTTTCGGTTTTGGCGAATTTTTTAAGTTTTGGCTCTTTTTTTAGTTTTAACACTTTATTTTCTTGTTTTGGCGATTTTGTTCGTTTTTGGGGTTTTTTCATTTTGGCGATTTTTTTATTTTTGGCGATTTTTTTAATTTTTGCGATTTTTTTTTATTTAAATTTTTTTTTAGTTTTGGCGACAAACGCGAAAAGTTTTGGCGATTTTTTTCGATTTTTGGCATTTTTTTTTCATTTTGGCGTTTTTTTCATTTTGGCGATTTTTTCGAATTTGGCGATTTATTTTAGTGTTAGAATTTTTTTTTTTTAATTTTAGCGATTTTTTTCGTTTTGGCGATTTTTTTTTAATTTTTGGCGATTTTTTTTTTGGTTTGGCGTTTTTATAATTTTCCGTTTTTTAGTTTTACCGTTTTTGAAAATTTCAAGTTTTTAGCGATTTTTTAAGTTTTGGCTCCTTTTTTAGTTTTGACACTTTATTTTCTTGTTTTGGGGATTTTTTTCGGTTTTTGGCGTTTTTTCATTTTGGCGATTTTTTTTATTTTTGGGGATTTTTTTTATTTTTGCGATTTTTTTTTATTTAAAATTTTTTTTAGTTTTGGCGACATTTTCACGTTTTGGCGATTTTTTTCGATTTTCGGCGTTTATTTTCATTTTGACTTTTTTTCATTTTGGCGATTTTTTCGAATTTGGCGATTTATTTTAGTGTTAGAATTTTTTTTTTATTTGGCAATTTTTTCGTTTTGGCGATTTTTTTTAATTTTTGGCGATTTTTTTTTGGTTTGTCGATTTTATAATATTCGGTTTTTTTAGTTTTACCTTTTTTGAAAATTTCAAGTGTTTGCCTCTTACGGTTTCCAAGATATAGCAAATTGTCAAAATTGCATAGTCAAAATTTCATTAACTGATGGACCACCCTTTAATTTTAATTTTTTTTTAAATTTTAGTGTTAGTTGTTGTAGTCTGTATAAAAATACACTAATTTTACAAATTTCAAGTTTCAATATACAATTGTATGTATATTACATGGGATTTTAACATTTTTCGTTGCTCGTTTTGGAACACCCTTTAATTTTTAATTCTCATGTATTTGTTGTTGTAGCGGCCAAGCTTCTACATACTGTGTCCAAATTTCAGGTCCGTAGCTCTTACGGTTCCTGAGAAAATACCGTGTGACGGACAGACGGACAGCGTAGCGAAAACAATAGGGTTCCTTTTCACCTTTGGTGTACGGAACCCTAAAAAGTGCTTAAGTCGATATCAGCAAATTTTGAGTTAATAGTACCTCCGTAATCTTCATATTTGAAAGTACTCTCGGTCAAAATCTCAATTGATTTGTGTGTTTTTTCAGGAAGTTATAGCACTATGACTTTGAACTTATCTTTTTTAGACTTCCTATCTCATTTGGAATAATAGCTTAATTTAGGTTATACTTTGGTATATTTCAACTTAAATGTTTTACTTATTGTATGTGGAACGATGTTTGCTTAAAAAAAGTAAGCTTAACAGAGAATTTCCAAATTTAACCGTAAAATAAACTAATTTCTAAAAATCGACTTGAAAGCTTAAAAGTGCTCTCCTGAAAAACAGTAAAATATGACTTAGCACTTTTTCCATATAGCCACAGATATAATATTATTTTAAGAAATTCATCATTAAATTTATATTGCCATAAGTTAATTTAAATTGAGATTTATTTACTGGTGGTTAAGCATTGTCTATATATATTTTATTGGTGCTTTTCTATATCATCAGAACACTTTAACCATATATTCTTTTCATATACATATATTTAAGTGGTCTAAGTCATATATTTCTGGTTTCGAGAAATTTATTGCATTTGTAGAAATAAAAAAAAAATATATTATGCAACATTTTAATTTAGGGACTAATTTTGTAAAACGCAACGCTTGGCGTTGATAAATTTTGTATGTAACTATTTTGTTTTTGTAATATAAATTTTTTCCATATAAAATTTGACAACGCTTGGCGTTGCGCTTTACACAACCAGGCCCTTAGAGTTGTACTAGTCTTAAGGTACGGTCACACTGGTCAAAAATTTGCCCAAAAAAGCGTAACCAACAAACACAAATGAAAAAAGTTTTGATCCAGATACTTTTTTATCAAATTAAAAAGTTTCGAACACAACTAATAGACAATGTTATAGAATCCAACATTATTGGCTACTCTTTAACTTGACAAACTTTTGTCTGAATTGAAAGATTTTTCATTAGCATTCAGTGGTTACGCTTTTTTGGGCAAATGTTTGACAGGTGTGACTGTAGCTTTAGATTAATATAAATTTTATGTTCTATTTATAAAATAAATTTATTGAAGTTTTTGCTAAGATTTGTTTAATATTTCAAAGCAAAAATGCTCATGACTTAGACCACCTTCATAATTAATGATACGACAATGGCTTCTGTTATATTAAAAAGAAAATTTAACTTTTTAAATTGGCAAAGGATGAGTAGAAGTACGTGTAATAAAGGGTGTTTTTTTAGAGGTATAGAACTTCGAATTGAAATAAAACACAAGAAAATCGTTTTAATGTCCATCAATTTGGCTTTATTGGAAGGATAATTTTATGCCATTAATGTTTAAATGTGATTTCGGGCATGTGGCCGCCGCGGCTGGCTCGAATAAAGCCAATTCTACAGGTCCAATTTTCAACCACTTTTTCGAGCATATGGGGCCGTATGTTGGCAATAACGCCACGAATCTTGGCTTCCAAGTCCCCTAACGTTTCTGGTTTGTTGGCGTAGACGAGCGACTTCACATATCCCCAAAGAAAATAATCCAATGGTGTCAAATCACACGATCTTGGTGGCCAATTGACAGGCCCATTCCGCGAAATTATGCGCTCATCGAATGTTTCCTTCAATAAATCGATTGTGACGTGCGCTGTGTGGCATGTAGCGCCGTCTTGTTGGAACCACAACTCATCCACATTCATGCCATTCAATTCGGGAACAAAATAGTCGGTTAGTCGGCTCCAATTGCTGTGCACGGTGGCGAATCGATTCATTCGGGTCCTCTTCAACACTTTGCTCTACAGCGGCAATTGTTTCTTCGGTGCGCACTGTTCTACGTTTCTGCGGATGCGTATTATCACATAGAGTAAACGTAGTGCGAAAACGATCCATGGTTAACCGAATTAATTGCTCTGATGGACGATTATGTCGACCATAAAATGGACGGAGCTTGCGGTAAACTTCGCGAACTGAACCATTATTTTCGAAATAAATTTGCGCGATTTGCAAGCGTTGTTCTTTTGTCAACCTGTTCATGATGAAATGGCAAACCAAACTAAATATTAATCACTTAACAGCTGACAAAATGGCCGCCAGTTAAAAAAGTGATGCCAACTTAAAGTTCTATACCTCAATAAAAAACACCCTATATAACACTTATTTTTAATTCATGTGGTCCGCTCACTTTTTCAAATACAAAATCGTAACACATTCAGAGCTGATAATGTTTTCCTAGTTTCGTAATATTAAGTTCAAGTATCTGCCTTTTCGCCATTATCGAGCCATAAACGCCAAAAACGCTTAATCGGCATATTTTTTGGACACCGATTTTTCGACGAAAATCGATTATTTACCATCACAAATAATCGATTTTGATTAGAAAAATTGAGTTCGAAAAATATGTAGCTTAAGCTTTTTTGATGGTTATGGCACACTATTCATTTTCCCGCCCACTTTTTATAATCTAAGAACTCGAGGTGAGTGCCACGTTTGGTAAGAATAATTTATTTAAAAGCAGGTGAAATATCATATTGGTTTTTAATGGGCGTGGCCTTGCCTTATTTATTTTCCGCACCATATTTAGCCTTATCATGATTAACATCTCCACGGGAGTATATTTCCTATTCATTGTTCCCACATTTTAGAAAGTTATTAGCAAGCTTTCAGTTAAAATAAAAGAACTGAAAGTAAAAAAACTGACTTCAAAAATTTCAAATTCAAATTCAAAAAAATTTCAAATTATAGTTTTTAGCTTAATGTGTTTAGGATAGGTGGACTTTAGTTTTAGTTTTACTCTTTTACTTCCTTGGGAATTACTGATTATACATGATTATTTCATGCCAAGAGGAAAAAGTGTTTGCCAGGTTTTGTGGGAATCGGATGATTAGAAGTACAATATAATACTTAACTTTAATGGGCGTAGCACGCCCACTTTATTAAATGCAAAACACTGCCACTTTCAGAACTAAGTTTCCTAAGCATTTTTTAAGCAAAAAAATGTGTAATATAATATCAAATTTTAATGGGTATGACCCCGCCCACTTCTTAGAGCTTGAAATTGTGTCATCACGAAAGCTCAGCGTGTGTGCCAAGTTTCATTGTAATCGTATAAGTAATGATGCATAAATTCAAATGCAAATATTTAGTGGGCGTGGTATCACCCACTTTTTTAATAAGCTACAACCTCTCAGACAAGAAAATAATTTTTTAATCCGCCTAAAAATGAGAGACTTATGTAGTAGCATACATAAAATAAAAAAAAACAGCCGAAAATAGAACTTACTGCTTTTTTATGCAAATATAAAAATTTAATTATTACAGGTTTATTTGACAAATTTTCCATAGAAATATCTCATATAAGCGCTTAATAAATCTGAAATATTTTTTATGAATCAGGCAGTTAAACTTTAAAGTTGCTAGAGAAAAAAAATTAAATATTTTTGTAAGTTTTTTAGGCTTAAGGTCCAACTGTAATATTCATAAGCTAATCAGATGTGGCTTTAAGGTGGCCACAATGTACTTACATGAACTTAAGCATTCTTTAGCCATATCTGCACATCCACGTATTGTTCATAATTTTGCAGTAATTTTGTTTCTTCTCACAAGTCCTAAATTAATGAAATTCATTCATATATAAATAAATATTTAAAAGCAAGGAATATTTTTTGACGCAGTTTGCTTGAATTTAAAAATTTCATTTGACTGTTTTTTCCGTACAGAATGTGCATTCCGTTTGATACTCTGCTTAAGCAAATGACATTAGGCGAAACTTGACGAAAATATTCATTAAGCCCATTATAGTTTGCTACATATGTTTTATTGCTTAAGCTGGCTTAAGCTAGCTTATCCTTATTATAATTGAGCCTTTGGCGGGTACTTCCATTTGATAGATTCTAAAAATTTCAAATATGCAAATAAAAGGAAAGCCGATCTTCAGATATATTATGGTAGGTCTTTTTTTTATCAAAAATTTTTTTTTGAAACTGATTTTAGGTTTAATTATTTTCTGTTTCATTTTATTTAATTTTTTACGAATTCCTAGTTCAATTAAAAAATTATTTGAAGTTTTTGAATTTATTAATTGAATACAAAATAAATTTTTCTTTCTGTGAGGCAAGAAAAGTTTTCTGCAGGCTTTTAATTAATATTTAGTAGTTTGTCCTAGTTTAAAATATGCAAGTCTTATTGCTAAGCTGATCTGTTTTTTAGGAGAGAGGGGGAGAGAGAGAGAGAAAGGGGAACAGGAATGTTTCTTTTCCCCTCGTCTCCCTCTCTCCTAACGAAGTAATCAGCTTAGCAATAAGATTTGCATAGTGTAAACTAGGACTTAGAAAGGTTTCGTTGTGTGGTGCCAATGTGCTTTAATTTACTACCATATTGCGTATTATTTAGATATTTATGAATTTAATTGCCTTAAAATACTCTTCGCTCCCTGAGCACTTCAATAACAACTCCTCTTCAAAAATGTTTTTGCACGCACATTTATTCCATTAATTAAAAAATAATTTTTTTTTAAATTTAAGCAAAAATATATGCATGTTGGAATGTATGTACGTACTACTTACTACCTTGATAGTATAGTTGATAGGAATTAATTTTTTTTTCATTTCTGTTGAAATATTTTTCTATATAAATTTCAAATTGAATGGAATAACAATTTTATTTACAAACAATGCAGTAACACTAACATACAGAAACCAAAACAAATAATACATACATGCACATACATGTACATACATGTGTATTCGTAAATATACATAAAATCTGAGCAGTGATGCCAACTTTTTTGGCTCTAAAGGCACATCAACATTTAAAAAAAGCACTTAAAAGCGTAATTTTGATGTCTAACCTAGGGTTTACACGTGCAAGTGCAAGTTCGAAAAACTCAATACACTCAAACTCTTTTACTAACACATCTACACTTTCGGCACTTGCAGCCTACTTCCAACTCAACTGCCAAGGAATTTTACAAGACAGTGACTTGTTGAACTTGTAGCATGTAAATGGAAAGTTAGTTAACAGTGTTGCCCTATTAATAGTTTAGCACAAATTAACTGGATATCAGTGTAGTGTTAAGTGAGATTTTACTCATTTTAAATACATTTAAAAGCTAATTTAATAATTTTTTTTCTTAAATATTCATAAATCGAGCAGTTTATTAATTTTTTAGGCATAAATAACATTGAAACAATACGAATAAAGTTCAACACTATCTGGTTCCTTTAAAATTAAAATTTTTTATGTTATGGACAGCTCTGCACTAAAAGGCAAACATGCAAGTTGCAAGACAGTCGGGCATTTGTGAGAAATTTTCGTTGATAATACGTACACAGAGCTTGCATGCAAGGCACTTGCATATGTAAACGCAGGGTAAATAGCGTAAAAAGCACTTTCGTGAAAAACGACTGAAAATCCACAATGTGAATTAATGTGAAGTTTAATAATGTTTAAAATTTTCTTAGCTATTCTCCATTTAATGAAATATATCAGACGAAAAATGTATGCTTTACACTGAAAAGATAAATACGCCGAGTAATTATTAAAGTAATTTTAAGAAATACACAAATTTCTTAAAAGCATTAATTAGTGCTTTTTCTTATTTTGGCACTAACGATCAAAATTTGGCGTTTTGAGTCTTCAAAAAGCACTAAAAATAGTGCCAAAAGCACCAAGTTGGCATCGCTGAATCTGAGTTATGATACTTAACAATAAAAACAATAAAACTGCCACAACAATGCCAACAACAACAACAGCAATAACTATACAATGTACTTTAGCCACAAACTGCAACCAAAAAAAAAAAAAAACAAATTAACTGTAGAATATATATTGAAATTAAAAACAACAATAAGAACTTCATTACAATTGTTAAGCAGGCAACCGCAACTTTTCTACTCAAGTCCATCAAATCTAGTACAGCGTGTTCAAGAGGTTTGTTAGTTGTATCAACATAATTTTAAATTTTATGTGGGGTCAGGGCGAGAGTGTGATTGTATTATTAACCTAAAAAAAGAAGAAAAGCTAACAATAGTCTTTGATTTAACAAGTTAGGAACACAACTGTGACGAGCGACGATTTTCACCCACCACAACAAATTCGTCCATAAAATTGATTTTTCGTCGTACGCCGCCGTAAGAAAGAGATATATAAATTTATAATATATATAATATAATAATAATATATATATATATATATATATATATATATATATATATATATATATATATATATATATGTATATATAGTTATATATAAATATTTCGACCAAAGAAATATATGACTTAGACTACTTTCATAATTAAGGGCACAAATGTGTTTAATGTTTGGCGCGAATACCCGCGGCGAAAAATTCTTCATTCTTCCCAGTTGTGTTTCTAGCATTAAACTTAATTTTTATGAGTAGAAACTGTTTATCAAGCAAGGAAAACTGGAAATAGCCAATGATATCAATGTTGTTGAAATTTTTTTAGAGAATTCTTTAATTAGAATAAAATATAAATAAATTTTAAGGAAAAGCAAACACTTAAAAAAAAAATAATGCTATTAATACACATAAAGTAAAAGCAAATAGAATTTATTTTTGAGTTCCCGGCAATTCCAAAAAAAAATTAGCAAAATCCCCTAAAAGGAATTTTTTCAGTATTTTCACTGTATTCTTCTTATTTTTCGCCGAGCGCCGATAATATTTTTGGAAATATTTAAAAACACATCTTGTCTTAAGGTGGCGTAATAAATTTTTTTGTGCCAGTTTTGTTATTTATAACAAAAACAGATCTATTTCGAAACGATCTGGTTTCTTCAATAACAAAAATTTTGAGAAAAATTTTTTTTGTAATATTTCTTATAGTATTAGTTCTTCTTCTGGTGCCTAGTGGGACCTAAAGTACCCTATGCACAGTGGGAAATTTTGTTAAAAAAATCTATATAATTAATAGGCGAACATGTTTTTTGTAATCCCTTTTACCACCGCACCGATTTTAAAAAGATTTATATAGTTTTAAAGGATTTTTTATACAGATGTGCAGAATCTATATTTTATTGAAATCGGTTTAGTATTTTGGGAGCTATAAGCGTTTAAAGTTGCTACTACTACATGCGCACATATTACACACGCACTTATTAGCTTACAAGTAAAAAGAGTGACAAAACATGAGCGTGTGTATGTGTTTGTAGTATTTCTCTTGACCTTACAATTGTTTTTCTCTTATTTGTTGTTGTATCAAAGCCATAATACTTAAAGGAAGAGAGTTGAATAAATTGAATAAGGTTGGTTGAAGCACGGTTGCCAGAAATGCAGATTTATCTGGATTTTGCAGATTTTTACCCTCCAAAAAGACGAAATCCAGATTAGAAGATTTTTGGCCTAAAAACGCAGATTTTTCAACTCCAATTATAGTGAAATTTTTTTACAGTTTTCCTAATACTGCTACTACTTCTTGTTTCTTTTATGTGTGAACGACTCATAGTTTAGAGAGTTGCAATATTTGAACTTAGAAGACATCTTCTTGTTCAAAAGGTAATACTACAAAAAATGTTATAAAGAAATTTTATTTTCGTAATTCCAAAGCTGGTACAAAAAAAATATTAAGACAAGATATGTTTTAAAATATTTCCAAAAATATTATCTGCGCCCGGCGAAAAATAAGAGAAATACAGCAAAAATAAAAAACACCAATTTTTCGGATTTTGCAAATTTTTTGGGGAATTACCGGGGATTCAAGAACAATATTTGACTTTTTCATTAGCAGAACAGGGGACCAAGGTTGGCGAAAGTACACCAAAATTTATTATTATTTTTTTTTTTTTTTTGAATATTTCCTAAACTGAAAGCAAAAACCCATAAATGTAGCAGAATTTTTTTATCTCTTAAAAAAGAAAACACTTCACTTGCATGAAGAATTTTTTTATCAGATCAAAAACATCAGCATCGGTTTTAATTTTTATTAGAATGTCAGAAGACACCGTCGGATCGAGCCATAAAATTAAGAAAACAGTCTAAGCAAAGTCGTCTAAAAATGTATTTTTCAAAATAATGGCAGTATTTATTGCACTTCTAAATAGTTCAAGATAAAATATAAATAGGTCTTAAAATAGTGTAACGACTGCGGCACATCTTCGAGCCATCGAGTTTTTAAATTCTAGGCAGGAATCGTTTTGCTGGTATTTTCTTCCGCTCATGTTGAATGGAGCCCCATTAATCGTTTAAATTTGACGGTATATTTTTTCTCACATATTTTTTAACATCTTCCTTATGAATATTCAATAGGATTGGGATCGCGATATTGTGCAGTCCATATAAACTCTGCCCTATTGTCCCTTAAACACTCCTTTGGTTCGCTATCTTGTTGAGATATGCATTTGATTACACAGGAAAAAATTTCCTGCAATAAATATATTTAATTGAAAAAAAAACAAAAATCAATAACAAATTTTATTGAGTCAATTAATAAGCTTTTGTTCAAAAATTGAATTAAATTAAAAGTTTAATTGACATCTTTAAACTATTGTTGTTTATTTACTTTAATAAAAGTTAATTTTTTTTTCTGTGTAACATATGCTACGAGTACTATGAATGTGGCAGCATCACCTTTTTCGTTATCTTCACGTACACAGTCCTATCCATTATTCTTTTAATAGGATGTATTGGTCCAACCCCACCACATGAGAAGCGTACCCATATCATAATTTTTAACCACCTTCCTCTGTTCATAGTATATTTCTTCATTGTTCGTTTGGCCAATTTACGTGATCGATCTTTGGCGAAAGTTAATCATGCGGCTACCTTTTCCTACTTTTTACTTTCCTATTTATTGGAGTCTTTCTTATATTGTTTGCTTACAATCTAGCAATTTATTTTTCTCCTATAGAACATTTAATAGCAGAATTTTTATTTAAAAATTTAACAATCTCTCATCATAATATTTCACACAACATGGCACACAAATTGTTAAAGTTTCACAAGGTTTGTTTTTTTTTTTTTTTTTTTTTTTTTTTTTTTTTTTGTTACAAAGTAAACTTGTAAGTCAATAAATTTAAAATTTTATTTACAAAATATAGTGCTTACATTAAATTTATTAGCACCATGCACTTAAATATATAATACCTTTTGTATGTCAGCATTTTTGACTCTTTCACTAATAAATCTCTTAAACTGTACGCCTCATGTTTTGCTGCACTGTATATTTGCTTCATTTATGTTATTGTCAATAAAAAATTGTTTACTACATTCCAGTTAAAAAAAATAAATTTTTTTGGAGTAATCAAATATCATCAGGTATAAATTTGACAAAAGTGGAAAAACGTTTATGTGAAACTTTTCGAGCGAATTTATCTCAAGTAACATTTTGATTTTTTTTTATTATTGCTATTAAAATGTCAGGAAAATGGCACTAAATAAAAATGAATTAAAATAAATTCCTGCTAAATGGCAGTATGTATATCAAAAGCTTAGAACTTAAATCTTATATAAATATTTTTACTAAATAAAATTTAACAATATTTAATTAAAAAAAAATTATCAAAAAATTAATGAAAATTTAAAAAATTTTTACATACGCTGGTTAGGTGCAGAGGGAAAACACAAGATTGTTGCTTCTTTCACAACAAGGTTTCCTTTCATTACAACCCACGAAATAATTTTGGTATGCAACAATAGTTTATCAAAAACGGCTGCTGCAACAGCAATCGCATACAACATTTCGTGAAATAATAGATGGCATGTAATGTAAGTGCATCATCTCGTGCATTACTACTTCTGTACTATAAAAAAATTCGAACCTAAAGTAAGGAATTCAGTAGATGATGTCAGTAATAAAAATTGTAAATGTTGATGGTGATGTTATTGTTGTTGCTGTGAAGCAAACATTTAACTAGAAAAAGAGACAAACACATACAGTTGATGTCATAACAATAGTGCAACATGAGCAAAAAGTTTTTGGGAGCAAAAAATAAAAAATAAAATATCAACGAAATGCAAAATGATGAAGGAACAATTTATATAAGTTATGTGTATGCCAGACACGTTGCAACAATAGCAACAACAGTATCTGCAGTCGCAATAGAAGTGCAACTGCTGCAAGCTTTGTACTCGTAATAATCAGTTGTTAGCTGGCTGGCTAAATAAGCAGCACTTTTATGCATGTATTTTTATTTGGATTTTATGATTGTTTGGAAGAAACCTTTAAGTGAAAATACGTTTTTAGAAAGTAAGGTTTTTTTAAAATATCCTATTATTCAAGGTTTTGCAAGGTGTTAAATTAATTTAGTTGTAGGTACTCTTCTATTTTCCTACGTTGAGGTATTTAAGTTAAGGGGGGGTCAATATTCACGGACCTCTTTGAATGAATGATTTTTTTTTTTAAATCATTCATTTATTTTTACTTAGTGGGTGTCAAAATAAAGTGAAATTTAAAACATTTATTTGTTGTTGCTTAAGAACATCTAAATGCCTCAGGCCGATGGAATGAGAATGCACTTAATAACCCAATTCAGAGATTTTTGCCATTGAAATTGCACATGTTGCATTGTGCTGGGAGGAAAATATTTTTCTTGGTCAAATGCGATAGTTATTTTTTTAAATCCTCATTAAATTGACCCATAAGATGGCTTAATAATCGTCATTTATTGTTTTACCCTTTTGAAGAAAGTAAATGGGGCTTATATCACCTGCATCCCAAAAAACCGACGCCATGGCTTTATTGGGTGAAAAGTTCACATTGTCTTTTTTAGTGCCGATGCACCCCGAGAAACCCACTGTTCTGGCAGCTGTTAGGCCTCTGGAGTGCTTAAGTTGATCCATTTTTTTCTGAAACTCATCCATATTGTGGTTGAACAACTCCAAATACTTTTGCGAAGCTGTCACACGATTGAGATTGTGTTCTGTTAAAAGCAAGATCATACCCAACACATCATTCAAAACTAAAACCACTGAGTCAAATGGCATTCCTATGGCTCCAACAATAGCTAATAATTTTAATCTCCTATCCGCCAAAACCATATCTTAAAGTTTTTCAATTGTTTCGAGGGTAGAGATCTCAACTGGGCACCCAGAACGTTCAAGGTCTTCTCTGCTTGTATGGCCACCTTTTTACCACTGAAATTGATAGTAAAGAGCTTCTACAGCATTTATCAGGCTTAACATAATGCTTAATGCTTAAGCTGTCTTTACATGGTAATACAATGTATTACGACATTTCAAAATATGCTGTACAACATACAAAATGTTATCGTGTAAAAGCAAAATGTATCGAGTTGGACAGAATACGGATAGAAAATTTGACAAACGTTCGTTAAATGTTTATTCTCTAAACCATTTTAGAAACTTAAGAATTTTCATCACATCAGAGGTTTATTTCAAAATAAACATTAGCAGCATTAATGGTATTTATTGAAGGTATGAATAATATCACAAAAACAGCCAAAATCAACTCAGGAAATTTTCATGTTGTTTTTGTAATCATTGTAAAACTGCAATTATCAGCTACATAACCCATACCACAAAAGCACATAAACAATAAACAAACCTATAAAAAAAATTATATATTATGGTAAAATTTAGGTTGAAATAATAAAATGTTTTCTCCAATATTTAGTTATATTACTACACATTTTTTTGCAATTATCCGGAGAGAATTTCATAATATTTTGATTCTACAAATTCGTAAAACCTTGTATTACCATGTAAAGACATTTTTAATAATTAATTAAATTCACCTTATTCATCACAGCTTGATTAAATTTTGACAGGAGTCAACTGACAGTATAGTCACTTCGTTATCAAGTTTTAGACACTATTCCAAGTTCTATTACTTTCCTAGAAGGGGATGATTTTGAACGTGTAAATATAAATTTTTTACACTAAGTGTCATATGACACCGAAACAACAATAAAAAACTACTCAGTTTCAGTTGATTTCCTGCTTTTTCTCGTTAGTGTTGTTTTTAAAAATGCAAATTATTTTCAAAAAAATTATTTATTTAAATCCCATTTCTACATATTGTCCCTAAAATATTTTCGAGAAATAAAATCCTGCTATTTCTGTGAAAAAAATAAAAAGGTAAGAGCAAATTTCGAATTTATCAATCGGCAACTGTTCGCCGCCATATTGAATTTTGAGTGTTTTTATATCTTAAGTAACACTCGCAGTGTCCCTATAGTGTCTCAAAGGAAAGCACATACAAACATACTGCTAATTTACTGTAACCCAGAAGCTTTCTTTCTAAAACTAGTTTTTTGAGTTATGACGTTGTAGTAGTAAATGGCCGTTATGTACATAGGAACATTAGCCGATAAGCACAAAACCCCCAAAGACGGTTGCATATTGGGGTGGTTACTAGTTTGCCGAACATTATATTAAGAATACATTACTACTGTGGCAAACCAGCAACCACCCGAAGATATATATCTCTGGTTTATGACAAAAACTTATGACTAAAAAAAATTAAACTGATTTTAAAGTTTTGAATTTACTTAAAGCTCGATATAGACATTTGGAAAAAATTTTCATCTCTAGATGGATGAGGTTACAAAACATTTGGTTACAAAACATATTATACAAAATAAAAGATGATATGATATGACAAAAATGAGTTACTATTAGTTTGGAATTAAAAAAACGATATGAGCTCTATGGTGAAATTCATAAGTTCTGTCATAGAGATTATTTTTATTATACTCGTACTTAAAAAAATTAAGTTATCCAGGTATGTGATGGAAAGCGATCGTTTTCAAAACGATTTCAAAACAATCGTTTTGAAAAGGTGTGATGAATTCCGATAGATTTTGAGTATCATTTTTGAGCTTATCTTAAACTACTGACTTCTAAAAAGAAAAGAACATATCACACCTTTGATGGTTTTCAAATTGTTTTTGTGTCTAAATCGTTTTACATCACATACCTGATTAATTTCCATTACAATAGTTTAAAACGAAAAATACAAAATGTTAAAAAAGAAACATTACTAAATCTGGATATCAAAAAATGGACCACACACACGCACTCAGTGGCTGCGGCAGCTTACAACGAGATTTATTACGGTGGCAATAAATAACTACTTCCAACACAAATACATATGTATGTTTTAAAAATTCTAAGAATACTCGCAATTAGCTAGAATTGCGTATTAGTATTAAATACTTTTACAGCAAAAGTTGGAAGTCAGACGAGGCAAATAGCTTTAAGCGTTCTTTTAGAAAATACTTATTACGTTTAAAAAAATATTCTATTTAAAAATATAAGAAATTAAATATATTTGAAAGCGTAATATGAAACATTTTATCTCAGGGCTTAATGATGTCTTCGCACATTTGGTCACATACATTACATATGTTTCAGATTATACAAATGTAATTTGCTTTAGCTTCATTTCAAGCAGAGACCTCAGATTCAATATAAACGAATGCTTACTAAAGCGAAGACATCTCGAAGCAAAATTGTTCGACGTGTGTTCGCGAATCTGAAAAAAATTCGAGTGTTCGTTAAAGTGAACTTTTCTCTCTGCTTTCTCGAATGTGTGACGACTTCTAAAAAGCACACTAGAAGACAAAACATAAATCACATATTGAAGCTGTGAAAAGAAATTTATCAAAAATGTCTGGAAAGACTATTAAAAACAAGTTTTAAAATTATTGACAAACGACTATAAGAAACATATCACACCTTTGATGGTTTTCAAATTGTTTTTGTGTCTAAATCGTTTTATATCACATAAATCACGACAGGTAACGTGTTCGAATTCTGTAAGGTAAGTAAAAGAATTAAAAAAATAATAAAATAAATGAAATAAATTTAAATAAATGAATTAAAAAAGAAAGAGCGACAGATAATTTTTTTTCGATTAATTTTTGAGTGTCATTCTCAATAGTTGTATACGATAAATGTTTGAGATATATTCGAAATCGATATCATTAAGGAAAGACTTGGTGGTCAAGTGGGCTTATATCATAATATCGAAGATATTAAGACATTCATATGTATGTATGTATGTATATCTGTGGCAGTGAGTAAAAAAGCTTATATAAGAAAACTCGCTAATTTTAGTTTTAGTTTTTTCTAGGCAAAAATCATTTTGCGCACTTTTGGATAATACATTCCATTTGAAATATGTCTAAATTAAGCTTTTATTCCATATGAGATTATAAATAACAAAAAAAAAAGATAAGCAGCGAGCCATTGCTCTATAACTTACTGAAAAATCGCACGAAATAATCTAGCTGCAGTGTATTTTTGAAATAGGAATTGTATCACCCCATACCAGTGTAAATTTTTGCTTTAAAAGAGCATTTTTCGTAATAAAAAGTTAAAAAGTATTGCCCTTTTTTTAGTGAAGAAAACGGCATAAGTCACATGGAAATTTTTTAAAATCATGTTCTGAAATAATGCGCTTAAGCTCGTTTTACAATCTGAGGTTTAGATTTTAAAATTTTTGCTCTGTCTGAATGTACTTTAGGTAATCTTAGCTCTACCCTGCAGTTCTGATGAATATGTGATCGAAATATAATTATAAGGAAATATTATCGATTCAATAATAGCAACTTCTGCCATGAGATTTTTAACATTGATGTTATGAAAAATATCGTCAATAAGACAAATTAAATAGTGAAAAAATTAAAAGATTCTACGTACAAGTTTATCATGTTTTAATGTTATGCCAGCCGTGACAGCAATCAAATCAATGCTATGACACATTATATGCAATATTAAACGGAATTCTAATGCTTGGTATTTAGATTTTCTTTAAATATAAATAACAGAAGTTAATATAAATTTTTTAATTAAGTTCGATGCCTGATATAGCATCTAGATTTGAATAAGCTATTGATTTGACATATTTTTCGATTCAAGGATTCCCTACAAATATATATATATATATATATATATATATATATATATATATATATATATATATATATATATATACAATATTTTATTTATTATCACTTAGAAGAAAATCGTCACAGCAATTAATACCTTTTTGATATTGAAATTTTTTAATTTTAGTGAAACTTTTTGAATGAACAGTTCAAAATGTGTTGACTATTTATTTTTTTCTTCAATAAAGTATTTTTTGTTATTAAAATGTTGCATTTTGTTCAGCCTTGTATTTTATCATATGCGCCATAAATTTATAATATCAATATGTTTTTAACTAGAAGATAAAAAAATATTTAATTTAAAATAAAAACAATCATAAAATTTTCAAAACATTAGCTCAGGAAACTCCTTTTCATACTAAACATATGATGACTCCTGTGATGATAAGTTGAATTTAGTTGACCATAAAAAATAGCTTTAAATTTAAATTAATATATTAATAATATTAATTAATAATATTTTTCTTCCTTTAGATAATTTAGCAAAATTGTAAAATTGTATTTTAGAAAATAATCTATCGTTATAAATAATTTATCTTCCTAAAGATAATCTTGCAATATCATTAATAATTCTTTTAGATGATTATCTAGCAATATCACAGTTTTATCTTGTAGAAGTATTGCATTCGTACCTCTTCGAAGTATCGCGCTGGGCGCACAAACTCTCCCGAAAGGTGTAAACTTTCGCAATAATCAGGTTTATTCGGGAAGTCACTTTCACCACAAATACGCGCATCTTTCACTTTTTGCTATTCTAAAATACTACGTTGGAGATGAGTGATAGAAAACATATGTTTTCTTTCACTTTGGAGGTATTCTAAAATACTTCGTCGCCATGATTCAATGTCATATTCGTTCGACGCCAATTTTAGCACGTTAAGTTTAAATAAATAAAGAAAAAAGAGATACGAAGTGTTTGTATGGTGTCTACCACTGTTAATTAAGCATTAATGGCGTTCGTCCAGGCTTTACAAGACAATTAAGTTTTCTTAAATTCTTCAAAGATGTAAACACGTTTTTAAAATAAATAAAAGAAATAACTAATTTTACTTTTACTGTTTATTGTTTTTTTATGTTACTTAGCACTTGTACTGTTAAGTTTTTTATTAATTATTTCTTTAAATTACTTCTTAAATCCCTTTTTGTTTTCAACTTTTTCTGCATACAAGTCAGCTGTTTTCAATGTTGTTGATGTTTCTATAAGAGATAACATAATATCGATTACTGAAAACGATATTTCTTCGCACGTATTTTAGAATGTGTCGACGTCGAACTGTTGAAAGTGAACGTTCGACGATGAAGAAGTGAAGCGCGTATTCTCGAATAGACCTGAATATTTTTCTTCCAAGCAATACGATTTCGAATTATTTTCGTATTACTTTGCTTGTAGGGTTATAATAACCAAAGCCAAATTTGAAATAAAAAGTTAGACGGGGATTAGTTTGATGAGTGTGTTTAAATGTAATGGAAAAATCTATATAAAAATATTTGCAGATTTCATCGTTTTTAGGGTTCCGTACACCAAAGGTGAAAAGGAACCCTATTCTTTTCGCTACGCTGTCCGTCTGTCCGTCTGTCCATCACACGGCATTTTCTCAGGAACCGTAAGAGCTACGGACCTGAAATTTGGACAGAGTATGTAGAACCTTGGCCGCTACAACAACAAATACATGAGAAAAACGAAAAATGTTAAAATACCATGTAATATACATACAATTGTATGAACATATGTATATTGAAACTTGAAATTTGTAAAATAAGTGTGCTTTTATACAGACTACAACAATTAACACTAAAATTTAAAAGAATTTAAATTAAAGGGTGGTCCATCAGTTAATGCAATTTTGACTATGTAATTTTGACAATTTGCTATATTTTGGAAACCGTAAGAGGCAAATACTTGAAATTTTCAAAAACGGTAAAACTAAAAAAACCGAAAATTATAAAATCGCCAAACCAAAAAAAAAATCGCAAAAAATTAAAAAAAATCGCTAAAACGAAAAAAATCGCCAAAAATTAAAAAAAAAATTTAGCACTAAAATAAATCGACAAATTCGAAAAAATCGCTAAAATGAAAAAAAACGCCAAAATGAAAAAGTACGCCAAAAATTTAAAAAGATCGCCAAAACGCGAAAATGTCGCCAAAACTAAAAAAAAATTTTATATAAAAAAAAATCGCAAAAATGAAAAAAATCGCGAAAAATAAAAAAAATCGCCAAAGTTACAAAACTTTTTAGTTTTGTAACTTTGGGGATTTGATGAAAGAAGAAAGTAAAATCAAGAGAGAAGTTGAAAATATACAAGTTTAAAGCTTGAGAAACCTTCACTCAAGATATAGACAAGTACCCCAAAGAAACTAGCAGAAGGAACAATATTTGATAATACCATCTTATTTAATGATGCTAATACTGAGAATGATGATGACGATGATTTTTACTCATAGACTTCCAATTCTGAAGACATTTATACTGACTTATCAGTATTGGAAGGCAGAAATGAATTAGAGCCAAAGAGCCAAAACTTAAAAAAATCGCCAAAACCGAAAAAACGCAAAAACGCAAAAACAAAATAAAACCGAAAAGACCCCAAAAACGAAAAAAATGCCAAAACCATATATTATATAGGATGAAGTTTGTATTAAATTACATATCTAGTGTTCGTACGGAACCCTTCGTGCGCGAGTCAGAGTCGCACTTACTTAATTTATTCTACTAACACTCTCAGAACTGCTGGGCACTAACTTACTAACTAATTTTAATAAACACAACCATAATAAACCAATACAATCAACTAACTATACTTGCCACACTGACACACCAATACACTTACACAGTAATAATTAGAAGAAGACTGAAGTAGAAACAAAAAACCAATTACAATTAAATCTGCGCTTGGTTAGTCAAGTGCGGCATAAAATGTTGTTTCATTTTTATTGTTGTTACTTTTTCTAGACGTATTAAGACTCAACAATAGTTGTTACTCTCTTAGCTGTTGCTGCTCTACTATGTGATTCATTTTTATTATTTGTTTTTTATTTTTAATTTTTAGTTTTGTTTTGTTTTTTATGTGTAGCTTTTATCGTGATTCGTTTTACTTAATTTAAAAAAAAAAAATACAATGTTCATTTAAGGTTTGTGCACTAGTTTCATATATTTTTTGTATTACACACCTTTTTAACACATTTCACATACGTCCATACATAAACATTTAAATGTGCATGCATGCTTTTATTATTTTTACTTGACTTTGTATGTACTTTTTGTTAATACACTTTATTATAACAATAACTTTTATTTAACATCAGCTTGGAGTATTGTCTGAGTACTCGTATTTCTATTGTAGGTGAACAAATAAAAACAATCTAATTTTGTGCAACATTTATCTAGATCTTGTTGTTTTTTTAATTAGTTTCCTTACTGCCACTATGCGTCATAGCCACACTGCACAGTAGTGTAAATATAAATTATTTAAATAATAGAGATCAGCCCTTTTCGATAGCAATTTAACTCTTTAAGTTAAAAATTTAATACCGACACCAAAAACTGAATGAAATAAGTATCAATAATTATAGTAATAAAAAGATTTTGTAAAAAAAATTTCTTTTATAAAAATTTAAAATTTGTACACCGAAAATTTTTTTTCATAAGTTCTATGAATTTTGACATTAATCCAATGAAAAAATTCATTAAAATTCAACCAACGTCACGCTTCGTGGGATTAATGAAACCAGTTTCGTTAAAATTATTTTGATGAAAACTTTGTCAAATGTATTAAACAGTCATCAATGCAATTAATAATTTCATTAAAACAACGAAATAATTTCATTAAAACCACTAAGTAGTTTCATTAAATAAATAATTTCATTTATATAACGAAATAATTTCATTAAAACAGTGAAATTATTTCATTGTATGTGTAAATAAACATACAAAGAGTACAAAAACAATCATACAGAACTACTTTTGATGCAAGCTTTTTATTGCCAACTGTTGAAATATATATAATTTATCAGACTTTCATGACTAAATTGATTTTTCGTTGGGACAACGAATACATTTCATGGCCATAATGAAATTCTAAATTGCTGTATATTTTATTTATTTATTTAGTTTTACAGAATTTAATCTATAACTTAATTGCTTTAAGTTATGTACTTATATATGTTTATTTCAAGCAACAACTGTAAATGTTTCTTATATATAAAAAGGTTTCCTAATAATATTAAAATATTGTTGTCATAAATCCAATGAATTATTGTTACGAAACTAGAATACCAACGAAGAAATTCCAATGAAAATCTTTTACAATATTCGTGAAAATTTCATTACATTTGTGAAATTATCATTAGATTTGTGAAAAAAAAATCTAATGAAATTGTTTCATTGAATTTATGAAGCAAAATTCTTTCGATGTATGAAAATTATTTGCAAATTCATTTCAAAAAATATGTTTTAACCCTAAAACAATATTCTGTTTAAAAATAAGAAAATAAATAATAAATAAATAATAAAGCTTGCTCTTTATATTTTCACGTACAATTTAAGAAAACGGCTCATGAGGCTCAATCAGACGTAACATAACCATAGCCATAGAAAACAGCCGTTCGAACGAAACTGATGGGCAACACTGTATTTTTTTATAGGTGACACGCCATAACGCCATAACTCTCACCATAGAAATCAATTGAATTTTGGTTTGGTTATGGCTATGGCATTATGGCTATGTCACGTCTAATTTAAGCTATAGTGCACACAGGGATGATAAAGTTGGTACAATTGTACTTTTTTTTTTTACTATTCCAACCCTAAAAGTACGTTGGTACCCCCGTGACTCATTTGGTACTATTTGAAAAATTTGCGACCAGTGGACTGTGTGTACAAAGAAAATTTGTAAATTTTATAAAGTTTTTCTTATCGGTCTTGATTATATTAGAAGGAAATAAATCTTCCATTTACCTATTATGTGAACTGCAAAATTGATTGTTTTAGTATTTGTTCTGAATACAGAAGTAGTTTATGTTTTTGAAGTGCATTTGCGCAGCGTTTAGATAACAATGCAAAAAAAAAAATACAAAAGGCAAATATAATAATTCGGTATTTATTTAAACTTTTTGTTCTAAATAAATAGTTATACTATTGTTTTTCAACATTTATTAATATGATTTTTAAATTTTTGCATTAGTTGCCTTCAAAATGTTTGGGGAGAAAACTCTCAACAAATTCTCCCTCTCCCTCATATTTAGAATACTTACTTTTTTCCCAGGGAGTTTTTTTCCGGGAAAATTTTAATTCGTAATAGGAGGAATGGGAAAAGGGAAAAAACTCCCGGGGAATTGCTATTCATAATTAGGCTGTATCACTTTCCCTTCCTAAAGAAGGTAACACCTATGGTATACGACCGAACCCTAAAAATACTTAAGAACAAATATTTTATATAAAAGTTTCATGATAGGTGACAAGGAAAATGTGTCACAGCATCAGGCCTGCTTTGACTAAATTTCTTCATAAATTTCTTAAATGTTAAAAGTTAAAATTATTTCTACTTAAAAATAAATTAGCATGTTCTCTTCAAAAGCTTTAGGTATTACTACTGCTCTCAGTTGACACAAACACACGTAAACACACATCCATATAAACACATCCATCCAATACGTTTTCCTATACAACACGTATGGCATGTTCAGTTTAAATGAAAATTTAAATATTTAAACAAGGATAAAAACACTAACACCACTACATACTCGTATAAAATTTGTTGCTCTGCACTATATAAATGTTAAAATGAAATAAAATAAAACAAAACAAACAAGTAGCAAACTGTACATTGAAAATATAAATAAGTGATGGCATCATCATGTTTATTTTATATTATACAGGTGAAAATAATTTAAAAGATAATAAGTATGTATGTATGTACGTACATTTAAGAATGGGGAAAACATGCACAAACATGTTTGTTGCTTTTATCAACACTTAAATATTAAAAGGGAACAACAGTGGAAAATATAAAAAAATTACACAAACTTGAAGGCTTCAGCTAAAACAGCAACTAAGGAACAAACAAAAAAATAAAAACACAATTCATTCAACAACAACAGGTCAATAGAGAGAATGGTAAGAGTTGGTATTGCAAGATACATTTATATGTATGTATATGTGTGTGTGCATATGTGCATAGTGAGCATGTGCATGTGTTTGTATGAAGGGAAGTGTGTGTTCTGTAGTGTTAAATAATTGTTTGGGGAATACTACTCGTACACTGAGCATGTGTGTATAAAAAAAACAGGATCACCTGGCCGGGGCAGTGGCAAACATGGTCATACAATATGTATAAATGTGTCATAAATAATGGACAATATACGAGTATATGGCAAAAGTTTTTACTAAATGGTCTCAAACAATGGACAAGAATTTCAATTATGTTGTAAAAGTTGCGTTCATTCTACGTTTTTTTTTTTCTTAATATAAAATGAAAGTGTTTGTTGTATGTTGTAGAAATAAATCGAATAAAAAATGTATGCAAGGTGTTTTAAAATTACTTATTAAAAGCACACTGCAGCAGGTTGGCACATATTTAAAGTTGGTTCATCAAGCATTAAATAAAATTTTGAATTATTATTCGGGAAATATAATATTTAGTTCAGCCTTTATAATCGCATATCTAACTGATGTAGAATTTTTTTTAAAATATTTTTTTAGGGCCAAATTGGCCGTCATTAGTTCTGTGGGAAAAAGGAAAAAGTGCTTAAGTCGAGATAAGCTGATTTTGAGTTAATGATACCACCGCAATCTGCATATTCGAAGGTACCTCTGGTCAAAATCTCAATTAGTTTTTGTGATTTTTAAGGAAGTTATATCACTATGACTTGCGACTTATGTTTTTTAGACTTCTAATCTCATTTGGAATAACAGCTTAATTAAGTTTATACTCAGGTATATTTTAACTTAAATGTACTACTTATACTGTGTAAAACGATGTTTGATTGAAAAAATTAAGGCTAACAGCGAATTTTACAATTTAACTGTAAAAGAAAGAAATATCTGAAAATCGACTTGAACGCTTAAAAGTGTTCTCCTGCAAAACAGCAATATATGACTTAAGCACTTTTTCCTTCTTGCCACAGAGTTAAATATTAGTAAACTAAAATGATAACTATTATTTAACTAATAATTCATATTCATAGTGCACTGTTTAACTAGAGTTATTAATATGAGCAAAGAATGGTATCCCTATCCAACTGTTTCAGCTTCAGTATTGGCAGCTCTGCTATAGTATGTGTTTTTTGTTTACATTTGCTATATTATTTCTTAAAAATTGATAAAACAGTGCCCGCTCGTCTAAAGCTACGGTCCTACTTGTCAAACATTTGTCCAAAAAAACGTAACCAACAAACAATAATGAAAAAAGTTTTGATTCAGACGCGTGTTTATCAAATTAAACAGCTTCGAACACAACTAATAGATAATATCATAGATTCCAACACTATTGGCTACTCTTTAACTTGGCAAACTTTTCTCTGAATTGAAAGATTTTGCATTAGCACTTAGTATTACGTTTTTTTGGGCAAATGTTTGCCAAGTGTGACCGTACCTTAACGTTACTATACAAAATATTGAATTAGTGCTGAAATTGGTTCGTAAAAACCAAAATATAATAATTAGAAAAAAAGCAATGTGAGTCCGATCACAGAGGAGATGTGTAAACATCTAGTAATGAATTTTTATTTTAAGTTGGAAGTACTTATGCTTTTAGTATCTTTTTTTTAAATTAATTAATTAAAAGTATCAAAACTTTCAATATTGTAAATACATAGGAATTTGTTGGTTTTTGCTTGTTTTATTAAACTTATTTGGTTAGTAAATGGGCACACTGCAGTATATGTCTATGTACTGCATTAAAAATTGCAGTAAGCAGTAAATTTACTGATTACTAAAAAAATTCAGTAAAATTTTTACTGCTAATGAAATTTAATTTGCATTACCAGTAAAATTGTAGGGCCGTAATCATAATAAAATTGTAGCAAGTGGCAAAGTTTTTTCATTCAAATTTTGAAACTTTTGTATGAAAAACATTTAGCCACTTGGTAGAATTTCATTATCTATACGGGCATTACTGATTACTGAAAATTCAATGCACCTCATCATATAACAAATCATTTAGGCAATTTATAAAAATTATAGAAAAAAATTTTAGTAATCAGTAAATTTTTTTTTGTTTTTACTGAAACTTTAGTGGTACTGCATTGCTCATCTATGGTAAATGGCTTTACTTTTACTTTTTAATTTTTAATTCCTGGTGTTCATCGTTTAGTTGTTGCTGTTCTTGTTGTTGTGTACGCATTGCAATTAAAATAAATTCAGTAAAGTGCGACTTTGACTCGCGCACATTCGGTTTTGATAATTTTTTTTTTTTGATTTAGCTTTCTTAATTTTTTAAGTTTTTTTAGTTTAAACGATTTTTTCAGTTTTATCGCTTTTTTCTCGTTTTGGCTTTTTTTTTCTCTTTTTGGGTTTTTTTTAATTTTCGCAATTTTTTTTCATTTTGGCGATTTTTCAATTTTGGTGATTTTTTCATTTTGGCGATTTTTTTCTGTTTTTTGGGGTTTTTTTTCATTTTGGAGATTTTTTTTTCTGTTTTTGGGGTTTTTTTATTTAAGCGATTTTTTAATTTTGGCGATTTTTTCATATTGGCGATATTTTTGTTTAACGATTTTTTAATTTTGGCGATTTTTGCGGTTTTTCGCTATTTATTTTAGTCCTAGAGATTTTTTTTAATTTGGTGCTTTTTTTCGTTTTGGCAATTTTTTTATATTTGGCGATTTTATATTTTTTTTGATTTTTTAGTTTTACCGTTTTTGAAAATTTCAAGAGTTTTACTCTTACGGTTTCCAAGATACAGCAAGTTGTCAAAATTACAAAGTCAAAATTGCATTAACTGATGGAACACCCATTGATTTAAATTTTTTAAATTTAGTGTTAATTGTTGTAGTCGGTATAAAAATACACTAACTTTTAAAATTTCAAGTGTATATATATATGTACATACAATTGTATGTATATTACATGGGATTTTAAAATTTTTTGTTGCTCGTTTTGGAACACCCTTTAGTTTTTAACTCTCATGTATTTGTTGTTGTAGTGGCCAAATGTCTACATATTGTGTCCAAATTTCAAGTCCGTAGCTCTTACGGTTCATTTTCACCTTTGGTGTACGGAAATATACAGAAATATAACCGGCGACGGCGCACCGTCGCCTTCGAGCCGGTCGACTTGTTTCTCTGCTTGGTATTGCTTCTTTCAAACACTGATACACTCATACATAGCTCACACCGATCTGACAATGCAAAGCAAAAGCAAAAAGCAAAAAAATCTCAGCAAATAAATCAAAGTCAAAAGATTTTTACCCCCTAGCGTATAGATGTTTACACATCAATAAAATAAAAAGAATGTCTTGCAGCTAAATGCAACGAAGATACTTGACAACGTATGTGTAAAATGTGTATAAAATTTTTCACAAAACAACGATACTAATAAAGTTTACAACGAATCAGCTTTTGTCTAACTATTTGTTAACTAATGGCGGTTTGGCAAATTAGCGGTTTAACTAATGGTAAACAAAGAACTCTGAATCAAATATTATTGGTTAAACTATTAGTTAACTCAAGGTTAGCTGAGAATAACGCTGTAAGTGACAAAATAATAATTTTTCAGGAGAGCCAAAAAAACATATTTTAAAGCAATATTGTTTTTTCGTTTAATTTTTTTCGCTTATCGAATATAATGATAATTAGCATTATTTATCAATTATTTTCGACAATTTCGTTTCATGATTTTTTTTTTAATTACTTACAAAGCTCTTTCACTGACTTACTGCTTGTAATTGTATTTTGACGGCGATGAGATGCATAATTTTGGATTTTTTGATGTTTGAACAATGCAAGAGAGTAATGTTAACGGTAATCTGTGAGAAAACTGGTTTTGAAAGAAATAGTCTTTTACAACGTCATTCGCGGCTATGCTTCAACTAATGACTGTGAATTTAGGCCTTTTTCTAGTTCTAGCGCTTTATTTCGTTATGCTATTTTTTGCGTTTTCGTAGTTTAAGCGATTTTTTTTTTAGTTTTGGCGCTTTTTTAGTTTTGTTGATTTTGTTTGTTTTTGGAAAAAAATTTTGGTTGGTTTTATAGTTGTAGTGATTTTTTAGTTTTGGAGCTTTTTTAGGGTTCCGTACACCAAAGCTGAAAAGCAACCCTATTGTTTTGGCTACGCTGTCCGTCTGTCCGTCTGTCCGTCACACGGTATTTTCTCAGGAACCGTAAGAGCTACGGACCTGAAATTTGGACACAGTATGTAGAACCTTGGCCGCTACAAATACATGAGAATTAAAAATTAAAGGCTGTTCCAAAACGAGCAACGAAAAATGTTAAAATCCCATGTAATATACATACAATTGTATATTGAAACTTGAAATTTGTAAAATTAATGTATTTTGGTACATCAGTTAATGCAATTTTAACTATGTAATTTTGACAATTTGCTATATCTTGGAAACCGTAGAGGCAAACACTTGAAATTTTCAAAAACTGTAAAATGCCAAAAATGAAAAAAATCGCCAAAAATAAAAAAAAATCACCAAAATGAAAAAACGCCAAAAACCGAAAAAATCGCCAAGACAAGAAAATAAAGTGTCAAAACTAAAAAAGGAGCCAAAACTTAGAAAAATCGCCAAAAACTTGAAATTTTCAAAAACGGTAAAACTAAAAAAACCGAAAATTATAAAATCGCCAAACCAAAATAAAAAAATCGCCAAAAATTTAAAAAAAATCGCCAAAACGAAAAAAATCGCCAAAATTAAAAAAAAAAATGCTAACACTAAAATAAATCGCCAAATTCCAAAGAATCGCCAAAATAAAAAAACGCCAAAATGAAAAAAAACGCCAAAAATCGAAAAAAATCGCCAAAACGCGAAAATGTCGCCAAAAATAAAAAAAAAATTTAAATAAAAAAAAATCGCAAAAATGAAAAAAATCGCCAAAAATAAAAAAAATCGCCAAGATGAAAAAACGCCAAAAACCGAAAAAAATCGCAAAACAAGAAAATAAAGTGTTAAAACTAAAAAAAGAGCTAAAACTTAAAAAAATCGCCAAAACCAAAAATACGCAAAAACCGTCAAAACAAAAAAACCGATAAGATCCCAAAAACGAAAAAAAAATGCCAAAACTATATATTATATAGGATGAAGTTTGTATTAAATTACATATCTAGTGTTCGTACGGAACCCTTCGTGCGCGAGTCAGAGTCGCACTTTACTGAATTTATCTTATTATTTTTGGGATTTTTCAGTTTAGTCGTTTTTTTCGGTTTTGACGATTTTTTCGGTGTTTGCTGATTTTTTTTTTTTTGTTTCAGTTATTTAATTTAGTTTTGGCACTTTTATTTCTTTTCTTTTCTTTGGTATTTTTTTAAAGTATTGGTGCTTTTATAGCTTTTGGAATTTTTCGGTTTTGGCGTTTTTTTAGTTTTAGCGTTTTTTCAGTATTACCAATTTATTTTTGTTATGGTGATTTTTTTTGTTTAAGCGATTTTTTAGTTTTGGCGCTTTTTTGTTAGATTTTTTCTTTCCCTTTTTCGTTTTTTTTAATTTTTGTGTTTTTTTGATGCTTTTTCGGTTTTTGGAGATTTTTTAGTTTTAGGACTTTTTTTCGTCAAAGCAATTGTTTTTCAAAATTTGGCTATTTGTTTTTATCGTTTGGCGTTTTTTTTTTTTGTTATTTTGGGATTATTTAGTTTAAGCGTTTTTGAAAATTTTCAGAGTTAATTGCTGTAATAATCTGCGTAAAAATACACTAGTTTTGACAACTTCAAGTGTCGATATATAATTGTCTGCATATTTTACTAGGGATTCAAAATTTTTTGTTGCTCGCCTTGGAACACCCTTTAAAGTTTAACTGTCATATATATGTTGTCGTAGCGGCCAGAGATTTACATATTTTGTGAAAAGTTTAGGGTTCTCGATAAAACAGCCTGTGACCGACAGACGGATATCGTAGCGAAAATAATAGCCAACCCTAAAAAAGGAAATCATTTGTAAAAGCAACATAAAATGAAATAAATTGCAGCAAAAAAATGAGTTCCCAATTCCGTACTTATATCAATTTTGCAAATTACCAAAAACCCACTGTTCACATACACAACTTCACCCGTTGCATGCAAATATTGTACAATTTCTTTAACAATACAAAGTTAATTTTTTCTCTTTTATTTTCAAATAAACTTTTCATAATCAAATCACGTCTTTTAATTGGTTTTCAACAATATTATGCTGCTCATTGTAACTGGTTTCTAGCATTAAGCAAATAATGAAAATTAACCAATTGTAAATTGCAGTTTTTTCTTTGGCCACAATAACTTCCAACGCAGGCAGGCATTTGAAAATTGCCGAAACAAAATAAAAAAAAAATTCCATTTAACTAAAAATTATGAGTTTTTATTTGGCAGGAAAGCCTTTTTTGAAAAATCACAAGGAAAATTTTGCACATGCGGTTTTATTTTACTTAGATAATGATGCAGCAAGGAACAAATATATACAGATGCATATAAATTACACTTTTTAAATATACGCAATATATATATATATATATATACATTTATTTTTAAACAAATACATTGCTCTAAAAATTCACATGCTCATTAATACAAGGCTTTAGCTACAGTTTTATTTTGAATAGGGCCAAAATTGCTTTTCGCATACACACTTCTATAAAAAATTATTTTATGTATATACTCGTACGAATCCATTTTAGATATTATGACAATCATAAATATATCAAATCGAAATGGATTAAAAATAATGCACGAAATACCACAAATCGAGGTAAATACAAATTCAAAAAAAAAAAAACACTTTTCAAATAGAATATACATACATCAAGCAGCGGAGAGTGAAAAAGCTATTCAAACAAATAAAATTGATTTCCATTTAATTGCTTAAAGCTGAAATATCTGCATCTGTGCTATTTGGCCTGCGAGGTTAAATTAACATAATTGAATAGCAACAAAAAAATAAAAAATTAAATGCATTTTTAAAATGCATCAAATTGTTTACGTGTTTGTTGGAATATTAAAATATTTTTAATAATGTTATTTTACTGAAAATATTGTGTTACACAAGTGAGTATAATAATTTGAAATTTTGCTTAAATTAAGCAGTTTTAGTAAAGGCTTAGCACGTATTTTACTGGCCACATATTATTTATATAAAAAAAATTTGTTTATTAAAAGTTACGAAATAATATAAATAACATTAGAATGAACTATTTTTAAAAATATATTTTTTTTTGCAATATTCTTCAAAATATATAAAAAAAAAATATATTCTTCAAAATATTTATTGAAAATCTATTTTACATAAATAAGTAAATTTGAGAGTTTTGCAATATGATTTCTATGCAATAGAGATTTTTCGTATTAATTTTATTTTAATTATTTATGCGAATCAATGTCTGTATTTTTTGAGCTGGTAACACTGCTACGCGTTACTTCAAATCAAAAAAAAAAAAAAAGAAATGTAAGTCCGATCACAGAGGAGATGTGTAAACATCTAGTAATGAATTTTTTTTTTTTAAGTTGGAAGTACTTATGCTTTTAGTATATTTTTTTAAATCAATTAATTAAAAGTATCAAAACTTTCAATATTGTAAATACTTATGAATTTGTTGGTTTTTTGTTTGTTTTATTAAACTTATTTGGTTAGTAAATGGGCACACTGCAGTATATGTATATGTACTGCATTCAAAATTGCAGTAAGCAGTAAATTTACTGATTACTAAAAAAATTCAGTAAATTTTTACTGCTAATGAAATTTAATTTGCATTACCAAATTTTGAAACTTTTGTATGAAAAACATTTAGCCACTTGGTAGAATTTCATTATGAATACAAGCATTACTGATTGCTGAAAATTCAATGCACCTCATCATATATATCATATAACAAATCATTCAGGCAATTTATAAAAATTGTAGAAAAATTTTTAGTAATCAGTAAAAATTTACTTGTTAAACATTTTTTGTTGTTTTTACTGAAACTTTAATGGTACTGCATTGCTCATCTATGGTAAATGCCTTTACTTTTACTTTTTAATTTTTAATTCCTGTTGTTAATCGTTTAGTTGTTGCTGTTCTTGTTGTTGTGTACGCATTGCAATTAAAATAAATTCAGCAAAGTGCGACTTTGATTCGCGCACATTCGGTTTTGAGCATTTTTTTGATTTAGCTTTCTTCCTTTTTTAAGTTTTTTCAGTTTAAACGATTTTTTCAGTTTTATCGCTTTTTTCTCGTTTTGGCATTTTTTTTCTTTTTTGGGTCTTTTTTTAATTTTCGCAATTTTTTAATTTTGGCGATTTTTTTCATTTTGGCGATTTTTTCTGTTTTTTGGGTTTTTTTTCATTTGAGCGTTTTTTTCATTTTGGCGATTTTTTCTGTTTTTGGGGTTTTTTATTTAGGCGATTTTTTCATTTTTGCGTTTTTTTTAATTTTGGCGATTTTTTCTGTTTAAGGGTTTTTTTTCATTTTGGCGATTTTTTTAAACCTAAAATTGAGGAATAAGATAACTTCAAATAACAGAGTGAACTGTTAAAATTTTAAGCTGCCATAATTTCTATTGCAGATATGGCAACTTCGACAATATCCTAATGTCCGATACATTTTATGAAAAAAAAATTTAAGTGAGATATTTTTATTGCACTTTTTCCCAAAATTAAAAAAAGAAAATTAATAATTTTTTATGCAAGAAATACTGAAGTACAAAATTTATATGACATTAAGTGTCTATGTGAGACATTTTTAAAATTACAAGAAATTGAAATAGAATAAATTTTAATCAGGCATAATTTCTTAATCGGGCTTAAGTTCAATATTTTCAATTATTATTGAATGAGATATTTTTATTAATTAATACGATTTTCTAAAGAAAGAAGTAAGATTAAACTAGATATTTTAGCTAACAGAGCTCTATTAACGCCTTAACAGAGCTCTGTTAAACTATAAATAAATGATTAATGCATTTCGAGTGGACTTTTCCAGCAAATGAGGCAACCAAGACAGAAAAATCTAACGCATATTTATAGAGAAGGTGTTCTTTTATTAATGACCATGAACCTGTTTCTCAAAAGCTTGAATTTGAACTAGATATTGTAAAGGGATACGCAGTTTTATTTTGGGAAGGCTTCAATGCTGGCAATTAATATTGTTTACAAATTAATGTGCAAGTAATTCTCTGAAAATGTGCATACTCAGCATTTTTAAAATTTCGAATTTCCAGGCGGTTTTTTGAAAAACTTTAAATATGCCCTACAATAATAAAATTTTCTAAGATGTGAACAGAGTTTCTTGAGAACGAGTTAATGCGTTCGCATGAAAGTGGTGACTTATTATGGACCGGATTGTAGTCTAAGGGCGTACATACTCAGAACTTCCCCAAATTATTCTTTAGCAATTTCTTTTTTAAGTGTGGTTGATGTGTAGCTCGAGCAACAACAAAATGCATCTAGATGTCCTAAACCAAGAACAAATATTTTTTTTTTTTGAAATTCTAAAATTCTTTTACTAAATTTTGCAACACAATAGCCCAATTCAAAATCTTGTGCAAATGGTCTTGCATCGTTGCATGTGCAAAATGGTATAGTATATTGATACTCACCACTTAACAATTCTTAGTGGTGAGTATCAATATAATATACCACTTTGCACATGCGACAATTAATTATTCAATTTTAAAATTTAATGGTGTGAACAACTATTTTAGCTTTTGTCTTCATTTAATTGAAATTGACAGAAAATGTGGAGTAGAGCTGGTTTCTTGCAGAAGGTTGAGAGATAATTCCAGTATTCGAGATATGAAATTCAAGCAGTAAATACTAACATGCCTACATGCTAATATACATATGTATGTATGCATGTATGTACATAAATACTTCTGTATACCAATGTCTTATGAAGACAGCGTTCATTCACAACACAACGGACAGATTTTGATATTGTAACGGCATGATATTTCACAGTGAAGCGCAAATATAAATGAAAAATTGTATTATTATAGAATAAAATGTATTGAAAAAAAAGATAATGGCAAGGCTGTTGCAAATAAGGAGAGGTATAATTGAGCTTTAATTACAAAAGTAGCTTTCAGCATATTGTAATGCGATAAATGAAAAGAATTCACATATTCCATTTGCACTGAAATTTTCATGTACTGATACCATTGATACTCGCACTATTTGCAAGTAAAAATATTTGCAAATAAATAAACTCACTGTTTATACGGCATAACAAAAGTACAAAAACTTGGCAGCACTTACAAAAATTTGTAAGCGTGGCAACCTCAAGTGAATTGTGTCTTAATCAGGGATTGTTCTTGTGAGTTAGCTATTTGCAAATAAAAAATTAATTCGTCGTTTATGCGGCAAAATTCTCTATTCGCAATATTTTTATTTGGTAATAAGTCTCAAGTATAAACGTAGTAACAGTGGACCAAATACAAAAACGCAGATAATGAATGCATGGCGGCCTAGGAAAACACCATGTTGTTCCATTCTGTTTAGTGTTTGTCGGAATATCTAAAAAGAATTTTGGTGTTTGTTCCTTAAAAATTACCACATATAATTTGGCTTAGAGAATACAGATACGAACTTAGCCTAGTCGAATCATAAATATTGAACATTATTATGTTATTGTTCGCCTTCATTAAGGATCGATTTGGTGCTAATAATTTTATTTGGGGAACAAATCAGCTATTTGTCATTTAAAATAAATGCAAGCGAAAGCTGCAGACTTCATATGCCAGGCTGATAAGCTTTAGATATTTTTTTTTCTTTAATAGAATTTCGAGTTTTGTTAAGTTTGGAGAAGAGAAAAATAGCTTTAAGATCTTAAACAGTTTTTTTTTGTAATGAAATCCAGAAATAACGAGAAAATTAAAAATTTTACTTCTTTATTTTGAAAACAAAAACTATTTTCATCTTCTGTTATCTTAAAATTATTAATATTTCGCAATGCTTGTTTACTTCATTTATGCAAAAATTATTCAAGGTGTTAAACAAATCCCCAATTGTTTTAAAATTATTCGTACTTGCAGTGCATGTGCTGGTTCTTTCTTAATGGCGTCTGTATTTCTATTTGATTCTTCTTGTTTCTTCTTCAGATATGTAAAGTATAAGTTATATGTATATTCTGCTTTGTAAGTCATAAATGTCTATGTATGTATTTTTAGTATTGCTGTAACGCTGTTTAGTTGTTTTGTGGAATGTATATTAAATCCCTGCACAAGACCATTTACAAGATGTTTTTAGACCTGAGGGATTTTTCAAATGCTTTAGTACAGTGAAATCTTCTCAAACAAACGCTAAACAATACTGTTTGTAAAAAATTTGTTTCAGTTATTGCAGGTATAGTAGTAAAGGAGAAAATACTTCGTAATGAAAGAATTTATGATGCTTGCTTCTTCATACGCATGGGCGCGTATACAAACGTCATGCATGTAGATACGCACACATGTTGTGTGTATGATCTTTTATTTTTCTGGGCACATGCAAACGCACACATTAATTGACATTAGTTGTGTGCGCTTGCTTTAATAAAACACCCTTAAACACATAATAGCTAAACCATCTACATCTTACACACACACTCTAACGTACAATATGCAAAATAAGAAGCATACACGCATTAACACTGCTTTTTTGAGTGTTTGTTACGAACAAGAAATCTTCGCGGCATCGCTTAAAAACACTCATATACATGAACATCAATACATCCATCTTGCTTCGTTTATTAAACGACATCATTTATTATTGTTTTAGTATAATACATGCCACGAGAATACATTTAAAAAACAAGCTGTATTTACATTTCAAGGCTGTTTGGGCAGACCTCTAATGTATACACCTGCCTGCATGAGTATGAATGTGTATATGCATATTTGTTTGTTGCATACTTTTAGGTGCTTAACTTCCTGGCGTTATTGCCAGTATATATGTTTTTTGTGTGCATGAATATTCTTTCTTTTCAAATGTAGATTTTTTTCTTATGATCTATTTTATTTTAGTGTTCTCGAAAAAATATTTGATGAGATTGCTATCAAGTGGGTGAAAGAAAAAAATGAAAGAATATATTTGAGTGCGATAAAATATGATTTGGAATAAAAATTAATGGCTTCAGATTATTGGTGAGGGATAAGGAATGAGCACTTAAAAGATACTTTCATTCTGAATAGGCTGACAGGTATACAAACTTGTTAATATTAAATAATGTTTCCCAGGTACTTTCCTTATAATACTTGAAGACGATTTAAACTTAATATTTCTTGATATCTTATATAAATTGGCTTTAATGATGTGTATTTGCTTTTATCTAAGGCCATTTTATCTTAAATTTTTTTTTTGCCAAAGTAAAGCTTTGAAAAACAGTATATTCTTTATAATTTTTTTTGTTTGGAAAATTTTTGAAATGTTTTTTAAATTTTATATTGTATTAGGTTAGACCTTAAAAAAACGTGCTTGGCCTACTAAATACAATAACTGCCAAAGCTGCAAATGGTCTACAGATGGAATAACGACTCCTGTGAACATTTGAAAAGTTAAGCAAATTCCCAATTAATAAAACAAAAATATTTTCTTATAATATAATTTTATATAAAAGAAATTTCATAGCAAAAAAACCCAATCAATAACATTAAATTTCAAAATAATATTTACAACTACAATTTATCGCCGCACCTTGCAATATTTTTACCCTGCCAACAGACATTTAAAAAAAAAGCAAATTTAATTTCACCACACAAATTGTATTCTTGATAAATTAAATTGAGGCAGAAAATAATTTACAATTAAATATTGGCTGCACCCATTTTTGTTGTTCAAGTTGTTGTTGTATATTTTAACACTAATAATATACAAAAAGCTTTAGGCATATTCACCTTCACATTTGCTTACAAACAGGGCAAATACAGGGTGGGCCAAAAGAAATCAAGGGGTGTAAAAGTTCAATAACTTTTTTGTTTATTAACTTTTTTTATTTTTTCTTTCAGATTATATAATATACAAAATGGAAATGTTTTAACACTAAGTATGAAAAATCATGTCTCTTAAATGACCACCGTTTTCAGCTTCGCACTGATGGGCTCTTTTTAGAGCATTTTCCATAACATCTTTCAAAACTTGTGGCTGTAGCGTTCGAATTTCTGCAACAATGTTTGCCTTGAGTTCAAGGATTGTCTCTGGCTTGTTTACATACACTCGCTCCTTCAAAAAACCCCAAAGAAAATAGTCGGGTGCTGTCAAATCTGGCGATCGCGCTGGCCAAATAATTTCCGAATTTCGAGAAATTATTCGCTCTCCAAAAATTTGACTTAAAAGTGCCATTGTGTCTCGGGCAGTATGGGCAGTGGCTCCGTCCTGCTGAAACCACATACCAGGTCTGTTTTCAAGAGCAGGACGTAAAAAATTTTCTATCATAAACCGATACCGCTCTCCATTTACGGTTACAGCACTTCCATCTTCATTCTCGAAGAAGTAGGGCCCAATGACATTTTCAGATGTGATCCCACACCATACTGTACACCTGATGGGGTGCAATTGGCGTTGATGAATGGCTCTTGGATTTTGAGAACCCCAGAACCTACAGTTCAGCTTATTAACAAAGCCATTCAAATGAAAATGAGCTTCATCACTCATAATCAAATTTTCAATAAAGTTGATTTCATTTAAATAATAAATTTCTATTGTTCTGGTTCTCTGTTCAGTTGTGAACCTCACCATTATAAATTCTCCAAGTGTTGTCTATATAATCTGAAAGAAAAAATAAAAAAAATTAATAAACAAAAAAGTTATTAAACTTTTACACCCCTTGGTTTCTTTTGGCCCACCCTGTATATGTTTGCATATATGCACTTTATATGAAAATATCTGTAATATTGTTTGCTTCGTGTTCTATTTATAAATTTCCTATCATTATTTTAGGGTTCTGTATCCGCTTAATGGTAATTTGGTATTGAATTTATATTTTACCGCAGTTTCAAAAAGCATACGAACATACATACTCTGCATATGATATGAATAAGGAAATACAAGAGAAAAAAATAGAACGCTTCATATTACTGCAGCATTCTATATAACATGCAAACTCGTAAATGTGTGTTTGTACATTAAATTGTAGTATAGGTAGTTAAATTAAAGGAAGAGATATATGTTTGCTTGTTTTTTTGCATAGAGGAGTAGTCTTACAACAATATTGCTGGTGATTGCCATAATGACCATAATCATACAAATTGTAAAACCAACACGCAGTCAAGCTAATCAAAGGGCATTAACTATTACATACGCATGGTATACAATTGTTATACGAGGATACACTATTCGTTCAGAAAGCGGTTGTAATATATCGGGAGTTGGTTTTAGCTGCATGAGATCTATCGATATTGATAAGTACGGTTTGACAGCTGAGAATGTTAAACTGTGTTCAGTAGCATTGAATTTCAAACTGTTTTCAGTAACATTTCTGTACAGTAAAGTTTTAAGTCATTATGATCAAAACAGAACAATGCTTCTCAAACTGTGAAAATTTACTTTCAAAAAAATAAATCAATTTGCAAAGATCATACAACACTTCCACCACGCCTATTTTAATAAATTTTTACTTTAGATGCCTCCCTTTAGAGTTTTAAATTATTAAAATTATCATTTGCTTGAATAACGTCTAACACCACCCTCGTATTAAGCAATAAAGTACAAAAACACACAATCAAACAATTGGCTAAACAGACCATCATAAAGTCATAAAGCTTTTACAAACTACTTTCAGCAAGCAAATATTGATTGTGAAACACATTTGCATACATTAATACGAATGAATGTGATTACGCATGAATATGTTTATATGTATGTTAAAACTTTGTAATCCTTTTCCAGAGAAAGATGAAAAGCAAACAATAGAGAAGCGTAAGAGAGGAAACATGACACCCACAGACAAAACATATTTGCTTACACACATCAGGAATTTTTGTTGCAAACAAAATCATGTAAGTGTGTGAGAAAAAAATTTGTATGTGCTAAAATGTTTTTACGCATTTGATATTTCAACAAATGTTAGTAAAGGGTGTTTTTTATTGAGGTATAGAACTTTAAGTTGGCATCACTTTTTTAACTGGCGGCCATTTTGTCAGCTGCCAAGTGATTAATATTTAGTTTGGTTTGCCATTTCATCATGAACAGGTTGACAAAAGAACAACGCTTGCAAATCGTGCAAATTTATTTCGAAAATAATGGTTCAGTTCGCGAAGTTTACCGCAAGCTCCGTCCATTTTATGGTCGACATAATCGTCCATCAGAGCAATTAATTCGGTTAACCATGGATCGTTTTCGCACTACGTTTACTCTATGTGGTAATACGCATCCGCAGAGACGTCGAACAGTGCGCACCGAAGAAACAATTGCCGCTGTAGAGCAAAGTGTTGAAGAGGACCCGAATGAATCGATTCGCCACCGTGCACAGCAATTGGAGCTTTGTCCATCAAATTTTGTTCCCGAATTGGATGGCATGAATGTGGATGAGTTGTGGTTCCAACAAGACGGCGCTACATGCCACACAGCGCACGTCACAATCGATTTATTGAAGGAAACATTCGATGAGCGCATAATTTCGCGGAATGGACCTGTCAATTGGCCACCAAGATCGTGTGATTTGACACCATTGGATTATTTTCTTTGGGGATATGTGAAGTCGCTCGTCTACGCCAACAAACCAGAAACGTTAGGGGACTTGGAAGCCAACATTCGTGGCGTTATTGCCAACATACGGCCCCATATGTTCGAAAAAGTGGTTGAAAATTGGACCTGTAGAATTGGCTTTATTCGAGCCAGCCGCGGCGGCCACATGCCCGAAATCATATTTAAACATTAATGGCATAAAATTATCCTTCCAATAAAGCCAAATTGATGGACATTAAAACGATTTTCTTGTGTTTTATTTCAATTCGAAGTTCTATACCCCTCAAAAAAACACCCTATATAACCTTTGCAATGTTGAGAGTCAGACATTATTATTTTTATGTAAATTAGGGGCGAAAAGGCTTAGATATATATTAAATGAATTTTTTATCCTTAAACAAAAACTGTTAAAATTAATTTTTATCTGTAGCAAATAGTTTTTGGCTGAGGCAAATGTAAGATAAAAAAATATTTTACTTTAAGCAATTAGCGCCAATTTTTTTTTCAATAATAATTTAATTTAAGCATGTTATTGGTAATTCTAAACATCAGACACACATTTTGCGTGTTAAAATTTGCAAAGAAATTTAAAGAATTCTAACATTGTTATATTACTTATTCAGTAAAATATTTTTTACTAAGAATGTTTTTGAAATTTATTATTGAGGGATTTAGGTGGATGTTATGGGTATTTCCCTGTTGCTAATGCAGATCATCAGGAAACCTTTACCTAAAAATTTTGTTAGAACAACTAGAGTTTTTATGTTTATTATTATTAAGTTTAATATTTGTTAACGTACTTACTAATATTGTTAATAATTTTAAAATTAATTACAAAATTTGGGTTTTATTAAATTAAGAGATAAAAACAGTATTTCGGCTGCAGCAAAGATAAAAAATTTTTTACGAAAAAAAAGTGTTGCAATAAACTAATGGCATTTTCTTTTCTGGAAAAAATATGTTACACTTATTACACTTTTCAATGAAAATTCGCAATAAAATGATTTTCTGAAATATAAATTTTATAAGAAATTATTGTATCATCCTTGTTATTGTATCAGCTTAAATTTTTTCTTTAACTGAGCGCTAAATTTTATTTTTATTAATAAAAAGTTAAAAATTTTTACACTTTTTGCAGAAAAGAAAAAGCCATAAATATGAGCATAACAAAGTTAAAAAGTAAAAATAAATTTATTTGAAAGTTTAACAAGTCGTATACAAAAAAATATATATATTTATTTCAGGAAAAAAGTAACCAAAATGAAAAATATTTGCATCTTTATATCGAAAAAATGTCATCAATTTGGTTAGAAATAACCAGAAACGGCAACTCTAATTGAAGATTTTAGTACTCACTGCGTATGAGTAATAAATGAATTCGCTCAATTATTATACGCACGCATTAAATGCTTTAAAAATTTATAGCATAGTTTTAGGAAATAAAAGGCAATATTTATAATAATAAAAGTTTGTTCTTTTGAGCTACTTAAACATTTAAATGAACATAAAACAAGGCTGGCCACTGAGAGAACACCGAGGGTAATGTATTAGCGTGTGTATTCATTCGTATAAGAAGCCGGTGGATGTTCGGCACTCTGATGCCAGTTTGGACAGCCTGGGTGTTGTTCTTATTCTATAGCTACATACAGACTTCACGTCAATACAACACCAACAATTCAGCGCTTTTCTACTTACCTTCAAGAACAATGTTACGCCATGAACATTGTATTTCCCTCAGGGCTATAAAATAGCATCAACCTATCAATAGCAGTCAGACAAGCTAATCGCTTTGCGGGTTGTGTTTGTTTGTTATGCTAAAAATTATTTTCGATAAAAAAATAGACAAGGTATTGTAGTGACCTGATTCGACAGGTATAATAAGCTTAATTGCTTTTTCCAGATTGTAAAAAGTTAACAAAATTTTCATACCTTTACATTTTCTTGTCATTAGTAGGAAGAGGATGTTAAGGACGACTAGAACGGGGTTTGGTCGCTTTGTATTACTTCCGATTATTCCTCACAAAGAAATCTCATAATTTGTATACCTTATTTCTCCCTCCTGCTGATATAAATTTATTTAAATTTAATTACAATTAGCGTAGAGTAATTTCCAATTGCTTTAATTTTACCGTATAATTGTATACTTTAGAGCATACATTTTCATATTTTTAGTTAAATTTATGTTATTAGTTTTTGATATGAATTCATTAATATTTATTTAAATTTGGTTAATATTTTATTATTTACTTTGTTGAAATATTTTGGGGAATAAAATATGAAATTACATTTTTTTTTTTGGTAATAGCAAATAATTAGTATTAATATCTTTTCAATTCCCTCAAGTAATACTTTGAAACAAAATTTATTACCTTCAAATGTTGGCAAAGAAATTAAAAAAAAAATAAAAAATAAAAAAAAAATTAAAAAAAAATTAAATAAAATTTAATTAAATACAATTATATAAAATAAAATAATATAAAATAACAAAAATTAATATTTCTAGAAAAAATGTGATATCTTATAAGCGGCTGGACCGATTTTATTAAAACGTAGCTAAGAACCTTCTCGACCAAGTCACCTTTCAAACAGAAAAAACTAAATCAAAATCAGATCAGCCGTTTGGTCTTTACGTGTACTCGTACAGACACACAAATAAAATACATACACATATACACAGATATACAGACCCACACCACAAATTAATAAATTTTTTTTTTTTTTTTTTTGGTCGGACGTTAATAAATTAAATTTAATGCGGCTTATTATAATCAGAACTTTTAGAAAACTTTGCTGGCAAAGACAAAAACTAGAAAAAAATATTAAATTGTTCTTTAATCTAAGCAAAACCAAAAATAGCGCAATCAAAATATTTCATATGTAAAGAAAAATGAAAGATCTTTAAAAGTATCAAGGAAATATATAGTATTACCCAGTAATGAAAACTATATATATACATATATATTTAATTTGTCAGCACTACTGCTCACAATAAGCAGTCATTTATGAAGACTTATTTGTATCTTTATACACACATGTATATATTTTTTTTAAAAACCTCTTCAATTTAGCACAAAATTTTCTTTGTTTTCTTTTTTCTTGCCAAATTTTAATTAAAATTCACTCGCATTTCCCTATTTGCTTTAATGTATATTTAAATAGTTGCAAAATATTGTTTAAAAAGCCAAATTCTTTAGAGTATAAACAAAAAATGTATACTTTAATCCTGTCATCTGCATAAAAAGCTTCAAGTAATTAAATGTGAACCACTTGTCTTTTAGAATATGAATAGACAAGCACACTCACACACATGCATATACACATACACAATTATATATATAAGAGTAAATTTGTATATACAACAAACCAATCTATACATTATACTCATATTCAAAAGGACACACACAGCTGAACAATATGCACTTGTGTATAATTTTTTTTACTGCTGTTACTAAATGTTGTATTGTTGGCAAGTGTATTGTAGACAACACTATCAGCATAAATAGCATGTCCTTTCATCCTTAAAATTTACATACATAGTTGTTTGCACTCTTGCAAAAAAAACACTCATGCAAGCTGCAGCTAAAGTCAAATAGAGTGTGTGCATGCATTTGTGTGGGAGTGATTGTTTTGTTTATTAAAGGGTGATACAATTGTGGGTATAATTTTAGATTTACATATATAAAATGAAATTATCCAGATGACTACTTCTTAAAAAGAATAGTGCTCATGTCTATGTTTCTTTTGAAAAGCTTTTGTTGCACGAAGCCCATAGCAGTGATATATCAGAGTCCCAGAGACACGCAGAAAGAGATAAAAAGAGAGAGAGAGAGAGAGTTAATTAAAAATTACATAGCAGATATAACTGAAGAATTTTTTTGGGATAACTTTTAAAAACCAATTTGCTTCCGACTCGCCTCATATTGACAAAAAAAAAGTTCCTGGAAAGTAATTTCATGATAAACTTCTGAAATTAAATTTAAATTATGTAATTGCTCATCAAATCAGTTGCATGAAACTTTCTAACTTCCCACTATCCAAAAAGGCAAGTTACTGATTTCAGCATGAATATCGAAAATCAGTTTTTTCATCAAATCCTTATGTTTTGATTGCATGGGAATGTATCCCGACTATTTTTATGTATATGTAAATGTGTTGGAGTACATACGTAAACCTTTCATAGCTTAAGAATGACAGAACCTAATTTACGGCATTCTAAAGACATTGACTTCACTTACATTTCGAGCTATAATGAAATGATTCGATGAATGAAAATTTTCTAAAATCAAGTTTTCGAAACTAAAATTTTCGAAAAGAAGTTTTTTCAAATAAATTTTAAGTTACTAAACCGATCAAATTCAAAATTTTAAAAATTTTCGGAAATAATATTTTCGAAAAAAATATTTTTTTTGTTTCAAATAAATTTGTACTGTTATATTTTTTAGAATTTTCGGAACTCAAATTTTAGAGAAAAATTTATTTAATCAATTTGAAAATAATAGGCCGATCGAATTCTTTATCTTAAAAATTTTGTATATATCGAGGGTTTATATTCAAAAAGTGCTATCTGCAAGGCTTGAATATTTTAGAAGAGCGCAAAAAACTGTTATTTTCTCAAAGTTCACGGGCTAATAACTAAATTTTGATGAATAGTACCATTTACAGAAGACATATTTATTCTACTAATGTTAATCAAATACAGTTATTGCATTTAGACTTAGAGAAAATAACAGTTTTATTTTGTCTTTTAAAATATTCAAGAATTGCAGATAGCACTTTTTAAATATAGGGTGTTTTTTTGAGGGGTATAGAACTTCGAATTGAAATAAAACACAAGAAAATCGTTTTAATGTCCATCAATTTGGCTTTATTGGAAGGATAATTTTATGCCATTAATGTTTAAATATAATTTCGGGCATGTGACCGCCGCGGCTGGCTCGAATAAAGCTAATTCTACAGGTCCAATTTTCAACCACTTTTTCGAGCATATGGGGCCGTATGTTGGCAATAACGCGAATTTTGGCTTCCAAGTCCCCTAACGTTTCTGGTTTGTTGGCGTAGACGAGCGACTTCACATATCCCCAAAGAAAATAATCCAATGGTGTCAAATCACACGATCTTGGTGCCCAATTGACAGGTCCATTCCGCGAAATTATGCGCTCATCGAATGTTTCCTTCAATAAATCGATTGTGACGTGCGCTGTGTGGCATGTAGCGCCGTCTTGTTGGAACCACAACTCATCCACATTCATGCCATCCAATTCGGGAACAAAATAGTCGGTTAGTCGGCTCCAATTGCTGTGCACGGTAGCGAATCGATTCATTCGGGTCCTCTTCAACACTTTGCTCTACAGCGGCAATTGTTTCTCCGGTGCGCACTGTGCGACGTCTCTGCGGATGCGTATTATCACATAGAGTAAACGTAGTACGAAAACGATCCATGGTTAACCGAATTAATTGCTCTGATGGACGATTATGTCGACCATAAAATGGACGGAGCTTGCGGTAAACTTCGCGAACTGAACCATTATTTTCGAAATAAATTTGCACGATTTGCAAGCGTTGTTCTTTTGTCAACCTGTTCATGATGAAATGGCAAACCAAACTAAATATTAATCACTTGACAGCTGACAAAATGGCCGCCAGTTAAAAAAGTGATGCCAACTTAAAGTTCTATACCTCAATAAAAAACACCCTTTATAAACCCTCGATATATTAACGGTCTAATTTATAAAAATTCCTTATTTCAGCTTTAATCTGTACATTACTTATGAAATAGATTTTGCTTTATTAAGCTCTAATAAAAATTTGTATTCATAACTGATTAATATCAGTGAATTAACTATTAAACGCTTTTGCTTCTTTTGTAATTTTATGTTGGCAACGTCATGCTACTCTTGCTCTCATTTTATGTTTAGTAATGCATACAACGAAGAATGGATTATCTAGGTAGTCTGTTGGAGTCTAAAAAAAAGTAAATCATTACGCATAATGTTATTAAAAAATAACTTAAAAAGTAGGCGTTTCAATTTTTGTTAATAAATAAACCAAAAAAAAAAATGTATGTGTTACAAAAAATTGTATTTAAATACATTTATATTCGGCTGAGTACAGAGGTAGGCAAATACCCATTTTATAGCGGTCGATTATGCATCACTATTTTGTTTTAATTTTAAAATGTTATTGTACATGCATACATACATACATACATATGTAAGCATGCAGTACCATACAAACATACGTATGCTTGTACTTACATATGCCCTTATGTTTATAATTCTATTTTTCGTTTTGCCAATGAATGGGATTTCTTTAATTTTCAACGATGTTTATAGGTATGTATTTTTCTTTTTGTACAATTATGCATACATACATACATGTACCAACTTGCATAAATTAATACATTTGCCCAAGAACATTATTCAGGAGACATGCATAAGAATAAACAAGAAACATAAAAGTGAGAAATCTCACATAAGGGATAAAAAAAATCAAGAAAATATTATTTATAATTGTTTATCAAACGCTTAAAGTAGCATGGAGGCTACATTAAAAATCTCTGAGTTATGAAACGTTTATTAAACGTCTAATAGGCTATTAATCATTTATGAATACACATTTAGCGATTTTTGACTATTAATGTGTTATTGAACTGTTAATAATCATTTATGAATTAGACCGTAAATATACAAAAATTTTTAAATTTCCGAAAACAAAGTTTTAAAACATAAAATTATTCAAATAAAATTTTTCAAAAAAAAAAAATTTATTTTTCAAATAAACTTTAAACTACTTAAAATTATATTTTTCACATTTCGAAGAACTTTAAAACTTCCAAAAATAAAGCCTTCGAAAAATTTTGTTTTAAATAAATTTTAAACAAATTTTAGCCGGAAACAATATTTTAGAAAATGATTTTTTACATAAATTTTAAAGTGCTAAGTGAACCACATCTAAAATTTTTGAAATTTTGGAAATAAAAGTCTCGAAAAAAGTGTACTTATTTAATATTGGATAAATTTTCAAAATTTCGAAAATAGTTTTCATTAATAATTTTTTCATATAAATTTCAAACTAATTCGGGAATAAGATTTTAGAAAGTTTTTTTTTTTTTTTAATAAGTTTTATAAACGGAGCGATCGAATCCAAGATTTTTCGAATTTTGCACAAAGTTTTCGAAAAAATTTAATTTTTTAAATTTCCTAAAGAATTTTTCGAAAATTTTTTTTTAAATAAATTTTAAACTGTAACCAAGAATTTTCGTAAACAAAACTTGGAAAAAATATATCAAATCGAAACCAAAATTTTGAGAATTTTATAAAATAAAGTTTTCGAAAAAAAATTTGGAAAATTTGGAGGCTTCAGAAAATACTGTTTTTGCAAAAAAAAAAATTTTTTCAAAATTTATACCATAATTGAAAGTTCGTGGAAGTAAGGTTTTCGAAAAAAAAAATTTAATCTATTTGAAACTACTACGGGGATCGAGTCAAAGATTTTGAAATTTTTCAAAAATATATTTTTCGGAAAAAAAATTATATATTACGGGCATAATTCATAAAAAATATTTTGGTTTTATAAAAGTTTTATTAATCAAATTTTCATTTGTTTTATTAACATCTTATAAAACAGATATATATTTTATGAATAAGGCAGTAAATTTCGAAAAATTTTAAAACTTAGGAAAATAAAGTTTTTAAAAAAGTTTTATTTTTTAAATATGTTTTAAACCCGTTTGTTATAGAATTTATGGAAATAAAATTATAGAAAAAAGTTCTGTTTTCAAGTGGACCAAATCCAAGTTTTCGAAAAAAAAAATTTCAAACAAAATTTAAAACCTCAAAACTTATTTTAAATGAAATTTAAGAAAAAATTTATTTAATCAACTTTTAGCTACGAGTATTAAGGGATTGAATTCAATAATTAGGGAATTGAAAAAAAAGTTTTACAAAAAAATTTTATTTTTCAAATTTCAAAAATTTTTACTTCAAAAAAATTCTTTTTTAAATAAATTTTAAACTACTTAACCGCTAGAATCGATATTAGCTCTTACGCTACAGCCACACGTTCAATAAATGACTTTCAATTTCATTACACATATTGTGTGTCAAAATTCCTTAAAATTGATAGCTGTAACACAAATTGATAATCAATTTCATTTTTTAAATGCCGCCAAAGAAGAAACAACTCAAATTTGTAGCTTCAATCAATGTGTGCTGTGACCAGTTGTTTTAACTGAAAATTAAATTGCCATATAAATGGATAGGTGAATTTGAAAGCAATCTAGTTTTCAATTTAAAAAGTTTGATTGTGTTAGTCAAAAAATTGTGAGTGTATTATAAATTAAATAGAATTGAATGTCAAAAATAGAGCTTGTGGCCCCGAGTTAGCACTCAGTTAGCCGACTGTAATGTAATGCAACTGCAACAATAGGAAACAGCTGATCGATATTGTTATGTGAAAAATAATGAAAATGGTTTTAAAGATGTAATGTAAGGTTCCTACTTTTCATATAAAAATTTCGATCAGCTGTTTCCTATGTTGCATTTACTTTTCATTACTGAGCCTTTAGACTCAAAAAACGTTAAAAGCTGCAAGTTTAATTAAAATCGATTGATTCGTTGGGAAAAATGTTCGAAAAAAGAGTTTTATTTTAGAACTTTTCAAAGTTCTTATCAGATAGATTTGAAGAACTTATTTACCTTCTTGAGAAACTGCTTTTAATGGGTTTAGAGATATCGTTGTCAAAAGCTTTATTTATTTTTATAACTTCATTAAAAAATCCATGGATTTTTTAGTGCCTTAAGCTTGAAATTAGCGCGAAGTTGCATGAATGGTATAAAGTGGTATAAACTGCCTCAAAAATTCATGCAACCTAAAATATTTGTTAGCAAATGGCAAAAACAGTATTTCATTGCACTATAACTCACTGTAAAATTGCATAAAATTGAATTGAGAGTTTGCCTAACCTTGCGGTTTCACACGTATTGTTTGTCAAAATTTGCTAAAACTGAAGTTGTGACGTAGGCTGCAAGCGATTTGATTTCCAATTTTATGTTCAAAATGCCATCGTCGAGGCAACAAATAAAAATTTTTGTCTACATATTTTACTTCAGCAAAGAAAATTACTTCTGTCTTAAATTTTTTACAAACACAAAAAATATTTTTAAGCAGCTGTTAAATTGAAAGAAAAATTGAATGAAGCGTTGAAAGAAAAATTGAAGTCCAGCTGGTATTCAATTCCCAAACGTATGAGTGTGTTAGTAAAAAAGTGTGAATGTATTGAACTTTGAAGCAAAAATTGAAGCAAAAATTTAACGTGTAACCTCCAAGTAAAAGGACTTCTGAATACGAAGATTACAGAAGTGACATTAACGCAAAAACAGCTTATCTCGTCTTAAGCACTTTTTTTTAAATGCCTGTGTGATTTATTGTTCTACATAAAGGACTTTTAGGACTGTTATTGTATATTAAAAAACTGTCAAAGCCTTATTAAAATTGGTTTTTGTGTTAATAACTTATATTTTCACCTGCACCCTCGTATATTTAGATTGAAAACATACATGTGTGTTAACTTTGTTTTATTAACAATGGTGGGGGCACAGGTGTTTGTTTAATGTTTTATTATGATAAAGCAGGTATCTTGAAGCCACTAAGGCGTGTCCTTTAATAATGAAATAAGAAAGAAAAAAGTTATTCCATAAATATATTTTTGTGGTAATATTATGCTTTTTTACTTTCATATCAAAAGGTTTCTTATGTAGGTAGACATACTGTAAATGACTTAAGGCTTCTTTTATTTTAATATTCTACACTCCCACTCTCACTCCCCGTTAGAAGTTAAAATAACACACACACACCCACACACACATAATGGCGTTTATCAGCTTTGAGTCATTGACAGCTTGAGAGTTTGAAATACAAAAAAGCCAGCAACAAATTGCACTGTATTCGTATTCGTATATATATATATATATATATATATATATATATATATGTGTGTGTGTGTGAGTGTATTTAAAAGAAATATTATTATTGTTGTTGTTGTTGTTGTTGTTGTTCCTGCTGCTGCTGCTATTTATGGCCATCATTTTTTGCTTGCTGGCCTCAAGGTTTACATATATGTATTTTTTTCGTGCTGCTTAATATTGTAAAGGTTATTTAATAGATTTTCTTTTTGTTCCTTTTCTACTGAATTTATAAAGTTGCTGGTTTTTTTTTCTTTTTCTTGCTTTTACTGTTTCGTCAGTTCTTAAGTTGTTTAAAGTTTTCATATTCTTCAAGCTTTATTATTTATTTAAAAACACGGAAGTTTGAACTGGTTTTGCTGTGAAAAGTTTTAAAGGGACAAAGCGTCTGTTTGGCTTTGACTTGCATTGTAATTCTTGGATGATGTAAGTGAGCATAAGGATATAGAAAATGTTATCTAAAGTAGATTGTGCTTGTACATCTAATCATATTGTGTTGTATAATGTTTTTTTTCCTTGGATATATTAATTTTCTTATTTTATTTTTGCTACTTTCAACATGCTTTTGATATTGCTGAATATTAAAGAAGAGCAGCATGTTTGGCTTTGAGTTATAAAAATTCTTGAATAGGACTTAATATGAAATTGGTTGGTTGTTTTATGTGGCTGCTTGCTACCAAATATCAAACAGAATCGTGAGATTCTATTTTAATAGATAACACTCTATTCGTCCAAGTCCTAATCTAGGAGAAAGTCGTGGATACAATGCTTGATCCAGTAATCAGTCGTGCTATAACCACTCCGTTGCACTGGGGTACTGCACGAGGTGCCCTATTCCAATCTGTGATATATTCGAGAAGCCGTCTAGTGGTTGCTTTCATAGAAATTTGTTTCACTAGTGTTTAATGCCGGTTACTCGCTGAGATTGTGAGAAATTGACTTATCTCTATTATGTTCTTGATAGCTGGTGCTGAATGTACTATACACAAAAAAAAAAAATTTCCTGCAAGAAACACGTTTAATTGAAACAAAAATAACAAAAAAATTTTTTTTTGTTTCAATTAAACTTTTAATGGAATTAAATTTTTATAAAAAAGTTTAATTATTTCAATTACATTTTTAATTGATTTTTAGTTGTTTTTTTCAATTAAACGTGCTTATAGCAGGAATATTTTTTTCAGTGTAGTGCCGACCAAAGATCATATGTCAGGTGTAGCAAGCAGCCGCGATCTTTTTGACTCAGTATTTCACATTTGTTTTTCATGAGAGTTTGGTATCCATAATACCCGTAGAATGCCGATATTTTGCATTCCTCAACAGTGTCAGTAAGTCTAGATAATATATTTCTTAAAATTCTGTCTTCTTTTAGTCACTCAAATTACACCAAACTTTCTTTCCGTTCGCTATCACACTTAAAAAAAAGTTGCAACTTTCCTGATCATCATCATAAATTTTGCTCCATAAAAATAGAAAATGTTGAAATCAAATGAGGAATAAAATAAAACAATAACTCATTGGCCACTACATTTTAACACCCTCTCATATAAATAATGCTTGATGCATATTGTGCTTGTTGTTGTTGTTTTTGTTGTTATTTTATTATTAATATTTCTCTTCTTTTTTTCCTCGTGCAAGCATATTTTTTGCAAGTTGCTCTGTGTGTATATTATTTTTTTTTTACTTTATGCGAATTTGCTTTAAAATATTTTTGTAGCCAAAGTGGCATGAAAAACCAATGGATGGTTGGTTGTTGCACTTTCTGTACATGCAGGAGGTATTTTGCATGTGTTTTTGTGTGGAATAAATATCCTTTAGCATGTCCTTTGGGCACTCATTGAAATAATTCTTCATATATGTATGCTGCTGTCATTGTTTAAAGAGCACAATGGCGCGCCAACTGTGCAGATGTTCGTTGAGTGTCGTGAGTGAGAAATATGTGTGTTTACACATGGACAGCAAGAAATATGATAGTAAATAAAACAAAACTTATCACGGTTACCCGTGTTGTACACATAAATTAAAACGCTGTTCAACTTTGATAATTTGGTAGGTTAGTTTTATATTTTATTTTGTAAAAACTTTGCTTTTGTGCTTTTACCAGAAATTAACTTTAGAGTCTTCTCTACATTTGGATGTTTACTATGGAAGACTTCTGATTTCTACGCGATTGCTTAAAAGTTGTATAAGCTTCACATAAGTTTCGGAGAAATCGGAGATAAGAAGTGTGTTACGGATCCAGACTTTAGTTGTTAATTTTTGATGTGTAAACATCTATACGCTAGGGGGTAAAACTCTTTTGACTTTGATTTCTTTGCTGAGATTTCTTCGCTGAGTTTTCTTTGCTTTTTGCTTTTGCTTTACATTGTCAAATCGGTGTGAGCTATGTATTAGTGTATTAGTGTTTGAAAGAAGCAATGCCAAGCAGAAAAACAAGTCGACCGGCTCGAAGCCGACGGTGCGCCGCCGCCGGTTATTTTTCTGTATATTTCCGTACACCAAAGTTGAAAATGAACCGTAAGAGCTACGGACTTGAAATTTGGACACAATATGTGGACATTTGGCCACTACAACAACAAATACATGAGAGTTAAAAACTAAAGGGTGTTCCACAACGAGCAACGAAAAATGTTAAAATCCCATGTAATATACATACAATTGTATGTACATATATACACTTGAAATTTTAAAAGTTAGTGTATTTTTATACAGACTACAACAATTAACACTAAATTTAAAAAATTTAAATCAATGGGTGTTCCATCAGTTAATGCAATTTTGACTTTGTAATTTTGACAACTTGCTGTATCTCGGAAACCGTAAGAGTAAAACTCTTGAAATTTTCAAAAACCGTAAAACTAAAAAATCAAAAAAAAATATAAAATCGCCAAATATAAAAAAAAAATCGCCAAAACGAAAAAAGCACCAAATTAAAAAAACTTTAGGACTAAAATAAATCGCGAAAAACTGCACAAATCGCCAAAATTAAAAAAATCCTTAAACAAAAAAATCGCCAATATGAAAAAAACCCCAAAAAAAAAAGAAAAAAATCGCCAAAATGAAAAAATCGCCAAAATGAAAAAAAAATTGCGAAAATTAAAAAAACCCAAAAAAAGAAAAAAACGCCAAAACGAGAAAAAAGCGATAAAACTGAAAAAAATCGTTTAAACTGAAAAAACTTAAATAATTAAGAAAGCTAAATAAAAAAAAATGATCAAAACCGAATGTGCGCGAGTCAAGATCGCACTTTACTGAATTTATTTTAATTGCAATGCGTACACAACAATAAGAACAGCAACAACTAAACGATGAACACCAGGAATTAAAAATTAAAAAGTAAAAGTAAAGGCATTTACCATAGATGAGCACTGCAGTACCACTAAAGTTTCAGTAAAAACAAAAAAAAAAAATTTACTGATTACTAAAATTTTTTTCTACAATTTTTATAAATTGCCTGAATGATTTGTTATATGATGAGGTGCATTGAATTTTCAGTAATCAGTAATGCCCGTATTCATAATGAAATTCTACCAAGTGGCTAAATGTTTTTCATACAAAAGTTTCAAAATTTGAATAAAAAAACTTTGCCACTTGCTACAATTTTATTATGATTACGGCCCTACGATTTTACTGGTAATGCAAATTAAATCTCATTAGCAGTAAAAATTTACTGAATTTTTTTAGTAATCAGTAAATTTACTGCTTACTGCAATTTTTAATGCAGTAATATACATACATATACTGCGGTGTGCCCATTTACTAACCAAATAAGTTTAATAAAACAAAAAAAAAACCAACAAATTCCTATGTATTTACAATATTGAAAGTTTTGATACTTTTAATTAATTAATTTTAAAAAAGATACTAAAAGCATTAAAAAAAAATTTCATTACTAGATGTTTACACATCTCCTCTGTGATCGGACTCACATTGCGTTTTTTTCATAGTTATCGACTTACGCCCCTTTTTATAAATATTTAAGTTAATTTAGATTTAACTTAAGAACACTATATCTGACTTTATCTTTGTCCAAAATTAATACCTTTTTTTAATTCCTTACACATTATTTAGTTCCCTACATTCCTATTCTCATTGGCTATATTTTAGCGTTGACATAGACAAAATTTATCTGAAGTTATCAAATATGTACTAAAAGCAGCTGAAATTGCAAATTGTTTTTGAAAACAGAAATTTAAGTTTTGACATTAGATATGTAAAAAAGCTAGCTGCAAAAAATGAGGTGAGAGTTTTTAAACAGAGTCCATTGTTTATTTTTGTATCTTTTTAAACAATTTTGTTAAAGAATTCAAAATTCAAGATTTCGAAAATTTTGCAAATGCAAAAATTTCGAAAATTAAAAAATTTTGAAAACTCGAAAATTTTAAAATAAATTCGAAAATTCGAAATTTAATTAAAAAATTCGAAATTAAATTCGAAAATTCAAAATTTAATTAAAAAATCTAAACTAACTTCCAAATTTCGATATTAAATTGTATAATCTGACAAAAACTCAAAGATTAGAAATTCGAAAAATTCAAAATTGAACTCTTAGTTAAATTAAATTAAATTTAAATTTAAAAGTGAATTCTAAATTAGATATGAAAAAAATGTAGACTTAAGAATCCTTAGCTTAAGTCAAAATTAAACTCTCAATCTCGAAATTATATTAGAAAGTAAAAATTATGTTAAACTTTGAATTTAAAAAAAAAATACATGTATATACCATAAAAAACTCGTAATTAAGTATGGGAATCTGAAACCGAGCTAGAAAATCTATAAACAAATTTTAATATTCAAAATCAAATTCGTGAATTCGATACGAACTTCGATTCAATAAAAACACATATTGTACACTCATTGAAAAGCTGCAACTTAAAAATAAGAACGCGCCATATTAATTCAATAATTTTCCATATAATAGAAAATGTATATAGAGATATTTAAAAATAAATCAAATTAATAAATTAATACTGTAAATTAAAATATTTCCATATTGAAAAAAGAAATTTCATCATGAGTAGACTTTCGTTAATGTTTCTTATTAATTCAATATTGATTTTAAGCTGTTTTTTCTCTGGGTGTAGCATACAAAGCTCGAAAAAGAATTCGAGAATTTGAAGCTGCCTCAAAAATCCTAAATCAAAATTTTATATTCATATTTCAAAATTTGATACTAAAATAAATGTGGCATACAAAATTCGATATATAATTCGAGAATCTGAAAGAGAGCTTGAAAATTCGAAATAAATTTTGTGAAGAATATTTTTGGAAATTCAAAACTCAACTCGAATTTAAATTCCAAGTAGCCTTTTATTGAATTCTTTTAGTAGACCGTTTTTGATACAATCTTCGAAATTTCGAAATTTTCGAACTTTCGAAAATTCAAAATTACTTTCGAAAATTTGAAATTATATTCAAAAATGAATTTAATTTGGATTCAAAAATTCGAAATCAAGACCAAATTTTAATTTCGGAGTAAAATTCCAAACTGAATTCGAGTTAAAAAAAAATATACTTATGTACGCAGCATAAATGTATTTTGATTGCATCTCTTTATTAAAAGTGTTTAAAGTTGTAACATTTTTATACCCTTTACCAAAAAATGGTAAAAGGGTATATATAGGTTTGTCATTCCGTTTGTAATTTCTAGAATATTAATAAGCGAGCTATAAAGTATATATATTCTGGATCCTTATGTATAGGGAATACGAATAAGCGATGTCCGTCTGTCCGTCTGTCTGTACGTGAAATCGGTTTTCCGAAGCTCCCAGAAAAGCTAGAGACTTCGTTCTTGGACTGGTCGATCAGAAATTGTCGAAATGAGATTGGTATTGAAAATCAGCAAAATCAAGCAGACGGTTTCAGAGCTGGGAGACTTAAACTTCATTTTGCCATACAAAATAACTACCGAAAACTAGTTAATAATTTTTTATTAAATAAACTTATTTTATACTTCAGTATGAATAAAATTGGTATTTCTAACTGAAAAAAAATTAAAAAAAAATTAAAAAAATTAAAAATACGTTTCTAGGGTTGGAAAACCATAACTTTTTTTGTCATGCAAAAGTAACTTACTAAAACAAATTTTTCCTTTTTTTCTATAAACTAAACATATGGAATGTTCTTAAAAGAAGGAGATTGATGTAAGAGATCAGAAAAACAAAAAGGATGATTCCAGGGTTGGAAAACCTACGATTTTTGTAATATATACAATTAACTACCTTAAACTAATTTTTTAATTATTTTTATTAAATAAACTTATTTTATACTTCACCATGAATAAAATTGGTATTTCAAATAAAAAATAAAAATAAAAAATTTAAAAAGACGTTTCCAGGGTTGGAAAACTTTAACTTTTTTTGTTATGCAAAAGTAACTTACTAAAACAAATTTTTCCTTTTTCTCTATAAACTAAACATATGGAATGTTCTTAAAAGAAGGAGATTGATGTAAGAAATCAGAAAAACAAAAAGGATAATTCCAAGGTTGGAAAACCTACGATTTTTGTGATATATACAATTAACAACCGTAAACTAATTTTTTAATTATTTTTATTAAATAAACTTATTTTATACTTCACCACGAATAAAATTGGTATTTCAAATAAAAAATTAGACTTCAAAAAGTTAATAAGATGTTTCCAGGTTTGGAAAACTTTAACTTTTTTTCTTATCCAAAAGTAACTTACTAAAACAAATTTTTCCTTTTTTTTCTATGAATTAAACATATCTAATGTTTTTAAAAGAAAGAAATTGATGTTAGAAATCAGAAAAATCAAAAAGGATGATTCCAGGGTTGGGAAACTGAAACTTTTTGTGATATAAAAAATTAACTACCGAAAATTAATTTTTTTTTTATTAAATGAACTTATTTTATACTTTAGTACGAATAAAATTAGTATTTCAAAATAAAGATTAACCTTCTAGAATTAAAAAGATGTTTCCAGGGTTGGAAATCTTTAACTTTTTTTATACAAAAGTAACTTACTAAAACAAAATTTTCCTTTTTCTCTATAAATTAAAAATATCTTATATTCTTAAAAGAAATAGATTAGTATAAGAAATAAGAAAAATTAAAAAGTTTGATTTCAGGGTTGGAAAATCCACACTTTTTGTGATATAAAAAATTAGCTAACGAAAACTAATTTTTTTTTTATAAAATAAACTTATTTTATACTTCAGTATTTCAAAATAAAAAAAATTAAAAAAATTAAAACGACGTTTCCAGGGTTGGAAAATCTTATTTTTTATACAAAAGTAACTTACTAAAACAAATTTTTTCTTTTTTACTATAAATTAAACATATCTTATATTCTTAAAAAAAAAGATGAAGTAAAAAATCAAAAAAAAAACCAAAAAGGAGGATTCTTTTTGATATAAAAAATTAACTACCGAAAACTAATTTTTATCTATTTTTATTAAATAAAATTATTTTATGCTTGATAATGAATAAAATTGGTATTTCAAATAAAAAAAAAACAATTAAAAAAATTAAAAAGACGATTCCAGGGTTGGAAAACTTTAACTTTTTCTACAAAAGTAAGTTACTAAAACAAATTTTTCCTTTTTTTATATAAATTAAACATTTCTTAAATTCTTAAAAGAGATTGGTGTAAGAAATCAGAAAAATCAAAAAAGATGAGTTCAGGGTTGGGACACTTACACTTTTTTGATATATAAAAGTAACTAAGTCTAATTAATTTTTATCTTTTCCTTTATAAATTATATATATTTTACGTTTTGGAAAGAAAAGTTTGGTATAGAAAATTATAAAAATAAAAGCTACAGCTCCAGAGCTGGAAACTATGATTTTTTTCTAGACATTAAATTAACTAATTAAAACATTTTTTTTTAATTTCCTATTTTTCACTTAACACACTTTCTATATTTTTTTAAGAACTACTAGATTGGTATAAGTAGTAAGAAAAATCTAAAATTATGATTCTAGGGTTTGAAAATTATTATTTTTTTCTTTGTACATAAAAGTAAGTATGTGCTTGAGTATGCATCTCTATACTACATAAACGCACTTTGGTAAAGGTTATATAAGATTCGGCACAGCCGAATATAGCACTCTTACTTGTTCTTTGTACTTTTATTTGTATTCCTGGGTATATAGAATTTTAAACTAGAAATGCTTATAAAAATCTGATTTGTAAAAGAACTAATACTGTTTTCATGGAATGTGTTGACCAAGCGGAAACGGAAACCAGGGCGACAAGTTGTCTTTTAGTAACATTTGAAAAAAAATTCTAACAAGAAAAATTAAAAAAAAACGTAATCAAGTGCACATTACCGTTCTTTAAACGGTAATTTTTTACTAGATATAATTATTTTAAGGTAGTAAAGAGGTCCAGAAATTAATACCCGTACTTAAAAAAAATATTGTTTCAAGAATTTATTTTGATTTCCAATACAAATTTTCGAACGAAAATTCTGTTTCGTTTACTAAAATTTAATGGGGAAAAATTTAGTTTCTTTGGTAAAAATTTGTATCTACTTTCAATATATGCGTTGATAAAATGTGTAAAAAAAATATATAAAGAAATTTTATTTTTTTCAGTGCCTTCAGTTCTGTTTTGTTTTAGTAAAAAAAATATTTGTTTATTTATTTTATTACCCAAACATTGAAAATTAGCCTTGCATATGTTTCCAGCAGTTTTTAGCTATTTTGCAGAAGCTGTTTATTTATTTCAATACTTATTTTTCGCCATGAGCTTTTGTGCATAAAGTTTTGTTATTCATTCAGCACCATTTTATAGAGAGAGAAAAAAAAACCTTTTTATATTTTTGTAAATGTCACTTAATAATTGCACAAGTGTATTTGTATGTGTTGTTTGCATATGGTGGCAAAAGAAAATTGTTGTTCCATGTTTGTGTTTTATGAACATGACAACGTTGTTGTCATCTCTTATTGTTTTTGTATTTCCGTATACTCTTTTTTTTTAATTTTTGTGACAAACTTTTTATGCATTTTTAATATTTACATAGAAAATTTTTACTTGTTTGCTTTATATGCTTAACATCTATTTATTGCCACATTTAATTCCCATTAGAACAATTTCATGACAACCAATATGTTGTTGTTGATTTGGCTTACACACACACACAAAGATACACTACGTACATACTGTTACAAACATAATAATGTAAAGGTTAACAGTTAATAAAGCAAATATATTGCATATACGACTCTCTTCTTTACATGTGTGTATGCATGTGTGCGTTACGGTGTGTTGTAATGTTCTATTACATATTAAATATTTTTAGTTGTTTTAATACAATTCTGCTGTATTGCTATTAGCAGTTAAAGTAAAATTTAAAAAATAATAATTTCTCTTAGTTTTTTAATTTTATTTTATTGTTTTTAAGTTCAATAAAGAAGCAAAAATATTTTTAAATAAAATTTATATTATTTCTCTCTCTCTTTTCAGGTATGTACAGAATATTAAATGACTAAAATAAAAAATTTTGTAAGTACCAAAATTAAGAATTATTTAAGAAAATTGCTTTTATGATGATACAATTTTAGATTTAATTGAAGTGTAGTGAATTTTAATCAGAATCAGAATTTTAATCAGTAATTTCAATTCTTATTTAATGAAATATAGTTATTAATTAATGTGAGTTTCTAAAGAAGAAAAGAAAAATTAAGCTAGACTTTTTATTAGCTGAGGGAAATACCGATATTTTTCTGTGCAGCCACGCACTTCATCAGCAGCCTAGTCTATCTACTTGGGTAGAGATTGTTATTAACATCAGCAATTTAACGTAAATTTTTAATGAAACGAAATATGAAAAATGATTGTTGTGTATACAATTATTGATTTACCTTTGGTAAATACATTTGTAAGTATCACTATTCATTTTCTGTTTTTTTATTTTTTTTTATTTTTCTATTTAAGTTAGCACAAAGTTATATTGCTTTTATTTAAAATAGTGAACTATTTGTGGTCGAAATTTAAGTAAATTAAACATGTCGATAACGTTCAAAAATAAAATCAAATTGTGAGTGCCAGTTGCACAATGTCGGAACAAAACTTTCGATTTACAATTTATATTAAAAACAAAAACAAATTTTCATATTTTATTGTTGTTTTCAATATAAATTTTAGGCCAAAGTTTTCTTTCGATGTCCTGAAACAGGATAATCAAATCATAAATAAAGAAATAAATAAATTAAAACTAATTAAAATGAATAGCTATGGGTTTGTGGCAAAAATAATAAATTAATTATAGTTAATAGTAAAACACCAGAAAAAATGTGTCTTAATTAGAACAAAAAAAAAGCAACTCAACTTACATGGGCATAATTAGTAAAGAACAAACGACAATTGCAAGACTTTTGTAAATTTCGAGAAACTAAAAAGCTAAAGCTTTCATTCCAAAAAAAAGATTTTAGCAAATTGTAATACGATGAATCAAAAGCCCTGAAAAGCTGAGTATATAAAGCAGAAATCTACATCAACTGACACCACACACAGTGGACCAGACACAAAGAACGCTAATGGTGAAGTTATAGCGACATTCAAACACACCATGTTATTCCGTTGTGATAGTGTTTGTCAGAATATATTTACAATTAACTTTGGTGTTATCTATCTATATAATTATTAGGCAAATATGTTTTTTGTAATCACTTTTACGCTGGTACTACCGCACCGATTTTAAAAATATTTAAAGGGTGTCATAATAAGAACGCAAGATTTAAATTTGGCGCCAAGCGCAAACAGTCAATAGTGTTCGGTATCGTTAAATGATAACCAGTTTTTTCGTGCCTAGAATTGAAAAAATGAATGTTTAGGGCATGTGGTTTCAACAAGACGGCGCCACATGTCATACAGCCAGAGAAACAATTCAATTGCTACATCAGTCATTTCCCGTTCGTGTTGTTTCGCGTTTTGGAGACCAGAATTGGCCGCCGAGATCGTGCAATTTAACACCATTAGACTTTTTTCTTTGGGGTTTTTTGAAGTCGATTGCTTACGAGAATAAGCCGACGACGACTCAAGCCTTAAAAGAGGAAATTGGACGCTGCATTAATGAAATACCGCAGCATTTATGCAAAACGGCCAACAGCAAAGCCACGGCGGCCATCTGCCCGATTTGATGTTCCACACATAACCTCATTTTGTCTACTTTACGATATAATAAAGTTTCACAATTTTTTTTTAAATATCTGTGTTTTATTTAAAATTTAAATCTTGCGTTCTTGTTGAGACACCCTTTATATGGTTTTAAAGGCCTTTCTGTACAGATGTGCAGAATCGATATTATATTGAAATTGGTTTAGCATTTTGGGAGCTATAAGCGTTTAAAGTTGCTACTACTACAATCGCACATATTACTTACACATTTTATTTACTTTAGCTTACGAGTAAATAAGAAACAAAACATGAGTGTGAGTGTATTTGTAGTATTTCTCTTGATCTGAAATTTTTTTTTTTATTTGTGATTGTATGAAAGTCATAATACTTAAGGAAGGAAGGGGAGGAAGAGAGTTCAATAATTTTAATTAGCTTGGTTAAAGGGATTTATGTTTATGTTTTTTTTTTTATTTCATGCATTATTGAATTATGGTTGCATTTATGTGTAAGTATGTGTGTGGCTGTGTTTTTATGAATTTTTTATGACGTTTGGATAAATTTTATTTAAATCTTAATAAAATTATTTACATTTAAATTCTAGAATACGGACAATTGTGTCGTCCGTTTGTTATATCTAGTTTGTTCATTAATACTTATCACAGGTAATTTGGGTTACAAAGCGATATGAATTTTAGCCTAATCCAATCATAAATATTGGCTAAAAAATTTTGTTTTTCTTTAAAATTTTTTCGGCATTGTCCAACCGGCCCCATATTTTTGATTTGTGTTTTAATGTTCTTAGAAATACTAATTAGCTTGTAATAAAAATCACTGCTGGCATACCACGATGTGAACTTTGCAACTTTTGAACCTTTTTTTACTTAACATAAAGCTTTTAGAAGAATGTTAGCAATATCCAGCAAGTCTTAGCTCAGTCACCATGCTTTGATCGTTAAGTTAAATCAGCCATCCATAATTATGAATGAAGTAAATATTAGGTTAGCAAAAGCTCTTGATCTTATTGGCATGAAAATACAGTGCGATTTCATACATTTTTCAAATCTCAAAAAAAAAATCTTCAGTTAAGTGCATTTTTACTTTCACACAAAGGTTTGCGTATGGACACTGCATACATAATACTATACGATCTTTAGCTTATATAATCGAATATCTTACCTGATGTTGAAAGTTTTTGAAAAATTTTGGGTACCTGACAAATTTTTTCTTCAATTTTTGGCATTTGTCTTTTTAGTTCTGGCGCTTTTTATTAGTTTTTTTTCGCTTTTTATAAGTTGTGCTCTTTTCGATTTTCCAGTTTTAGTGTTTTTTGTTTTCGTTTTGGCGATTTTTTCTGTTTATAGTGATTTACTTAAGTTTTAGCGATTTTGTTTTAACTTTGGTGCTTGTGTGTAGCTTTCTGTGTTTTTTTTTTGGTTTTTGGTATTTTTTTAAATTTGGCATTTTTTTCGTTTTTGGCGATTTTCTCGGCTTTTTTGGATTTTTTAATTTTAGGTTTTTTGAAAATTTGATGAGTTTGCTTTCTTACGGCTTCTAAGATACATCAAGTTTGCTAGAGGGGGGGGGGAGAGAGAGAGAGAGAGAGTGAGAAGAATCTCATATCATATGTTTTAAAAGGTATCCAAATCTATTGACTGATTAAAACAACGATGACATGAGTGCTGCTTTTATTTATTTTATCGCTACCATATTAGAATGTGTCTTTAATAAAATCAGGAAACTTGTTCCCGAAACCCCAATATTTTCCCACTTAACGAATTCTTTATTTATAAGATATTTTCACACTTAACGCATTCTTCATTTATGAGGCAATCACTTGTGGTGCATTAGCCAGTGATTCACACTGTGCATTTTTAAAATAATTAAATTTTTAGTTGTACGATATAATCACATATATCTTTCCTGTAACTTTCAATATCGAAACATTCAAGTCAAATATTCAAAAACACAGGTTTTCTAGCCTAATTTTTTAGAACCGTCTCCTGAGTAATAGTCCCGCTAAATAAAAGAAAATAATATCATATAATTATATGTACATATAAAATATGCATCTGCACTTATAAAATTTTATTTCATGCTCAATCAATTGATTAATTTCTTTTTTCATATAATTCATGCATTTTTAATCAAAAAACATTTTATTTTGCTTTTAATGGATAATTAATTATTTAATATTGCCATAAAAATCAAACTTATATGTAATCATATAATCCTGCAATCAAACTACTTTAAGGCTTGTAATCTATTCACTACAATTAGATTTTCTTAATAGTTCCCCATACTCGAGCATATAATTTGTCTACTTGTAATATAATAGTCCTTATAAAATTATAATTTATATATTCTTTCAATCTATGTTTGCTATTTGTAAATTAATCTTGGGCATTTTGTTTTATTTTTCCTTAAAAATCAACACAAAAGTAAATAAATAAATAAATAAATAAATGGATTCTCTAAGGACTTCCAAGGTTTTATATATTTAGTTTTCATATGATTTCATATTGTCTTATTTATTTATTATATGTTTTTCTTTTTCAAAAATACATTTCACTTGGACACACACACACACACACACATATATATATACAAATGCTAACTCTATTACTCGTTGATCTGCAACCCCTCAACAATAGCTAGGCGAAAAAAAATTAAAAGAAAAAAAATAACTGTTCTTAGGGAAATAATGCTATCATTCTGCTATAAACATTTATATGTATATGTGTGTGTGCATGCTTGAGGGAGTGTCAACCACTGAGTGTTCCCTTAGTATCTATACGTTAATGTGTCATACTCAATTAATTTTTAGAGTTTCTGCGCCCAAAAGTAGGCTACACGATTATGTTATATATTTGCGGACTTGTCCAGCCGTCACAGTGTAAATGTTACACTGAACGCTAAACTGAGAAACTACCCAGCGAACATTTTTTGCTAAATTATATCAGAGTTTCTTAAGAAACGCAGCATACGAAAAGAAACACGTTTTCAAAATTGGTCAGAAAATGTAGTGAAAATTTAATAGAGTGGTTGAAAAAAAAACCCATCTCCTTGTCTGAGAAAATTTTTAAAACTTTTTTAATATATCAGAGGAAATTTGGTACAAGTTTTAAATGAGTTACCTGGGAAAATCGTTTTACGACATATTTGAACAATATTTGACAGAACATCAAAAAATCCTGCGACTTTTTTTAACACTTTTTACGAGTTATAGTGCTTTTTACACAAATGTCTGGTAAATGATTTGGAATTCAAAAAATAGTCTTTACCTAGCTTAACTCAAGCTTATAGTATATTATATACGTGTACACGTGCAATCAGACCCCAAAAAATGCTTAAAAATTTTCTCAATCTTATCTCCCAAGTTTCACTTTTTAGGGTTCCGTGCGCCAAAGGTGAGAAGGAGTCCTATTGTTTTTGCTACAATATCCGTCTGTCCATATGTCTGTCACGATATTTTCGCGATAACCGTAAAAGCTACGGACCAGAAATTTTCAAAACATATAAATAAAACTACAACAACAAAAATATGACAGTAACATATTAAAGAGTGTTCTAAACCAATTAATGAAATATGTTGAAATGTTAATGTAATATACAGACACTTGAAATTTTCAAAAAAAAAAAATAAAAAATCCTGGAAACCGTAAGAGACGCAAACTAAAAAAAAAAAAAATACAAAATAAAAAAATTACCCAAACGAAAAACAGCTCACAAAGTAAAAAAAAAAATCGCTAAAACTAAAATAAGTCGCCCAGAACCAAAAAATATCGCTAAAATAAAAAAAATGCAAAACCAAAAAGAAAAAACAAAACTAAGAAAAGGCCTTAAATTTAAAATCCTCACAAAAACATAAATGTGAAAAAAGGCCAAGTTCCTTTCCAAAATTTCGGCCATTAAAAGTACTGAGATATAGATTTTGACCAAGTTCTTGTTTGGCACAATACCTTATACAGAAATATGCTATGCGTTATATAAATTTGTAATCGTAGGGGTGTCATATAATTTCTAGATAGTCTGCTAACTAAAAAGCTGTATAACTATAACTAAAATTCCCTGGGTTTCAAATTTTTCTAGTCGGTTTCTCACCTAGACCTGCTTTCCTAGACCAAATTTCAGCTCCTTAGCGCAACTTTTAATTTTTATGGGTGTAACCCCGCCCACTTTTCCAAACTTAATATTTTTTTCGGCCAGTGCTTATTATTCGTGTCAAGTTTCGTTGCAAACGGATAATAATGCCCACATAAATAGTATATCTAAATATGCTGAGCGGTAGTACACGAAAATGAGGTTGAAATTGTATGGGCGTGTCAACGCTCACTTTTTTAATAAGCAATTTTTAGGCTTGCATTAATTATCGCAGTACGTATGCCGAATTTCAATAAAATAGCTTCCATTAAGCGCCTTAGATTTGGTTTTCTAATTCTAGCATTTCCTCCTAGCTAAAATGTTCGTGTTTCAAATTTTTTTTAGTCTATTGCTCACATAGACCTAGTTCTGTAGCAAATTTCAGCTCACTAGTACAGATTTTAATTTTTATGGGCGTAGCCCCGCCCCCTTGATTAAAATTTTCAGGTTTTCAGATTTTTCTGGTTCATTGCTCATTTAGATCTACCCGTGTACCAAGTTTTAACTCTCTAGCTGTAGCGGAAGTGCTTCATAATATTGATGAGTGAGTCAGTAGGTCAGTGAGTATGTCTTAAAATATGCAGTTTTTGTAGCTTCATATCTCCGGAACCTTTCATTGTAAAACTTTCATATACTTTCGTATATGAAGTTACATGAATTTATTCTAATTATGGTTTAAATTTCATAATTTTACGGTCGCGGGGAACAAAGTTATGAGAGGGTTAAAAACAGCTCGAATGGCTTCCTGTAAATATACACACTGCATGCATTGGCCGGAACTTGGCCTGGCGCACTATCTTGCGCCTAGATAAATCGCCAAAAACTAAAAAATTCGACAGCAACAAAAAAAAAACCCAAAAAAAATTGCCCAAAAACGAAAAAAGCGCCAAAGCTAAGAAAAAGTCCCAAAACTTAAAAAAATCGCAAAAAACCGAAAAATGTTTACCGGGTACCTGCATTTTTTTTAATGTTCACTCACATCAGGTAAGATATTATATTATATAGGCTAAACTTCGTTAACTGTTACATATGTATGTAGCGTCTGTACGATACTCTTCGCACGTTACTGAATTTATTATTTTTAAGTTTTTATTTTTAATTATTTAATAAGCTCAAACTTCGAAATTTGCCTGCTGAAGCACTCACCCAATATCTTTATCTCTATCAAGTATCTCTGACTCTAAAACTGCATACCCAAAAAAATTTTTTGTAATTACTAAATGTTTAAGGAAATTCTAGTTAAATCCAATCATTATCTTCTTAAATTCACAGACATGTCAACCAAAAATTTTCATTGAGGTTCTGCAAATTTCAAAGAAAATTTAAATAAATTTCTAAAAATAAATTATTTTATTTAAATTTGTGTGTATTTTGAAATTGTTTAAACTTACTCTAATAGGCAGAGTTTTTAATAAATTTCATTTCTAAATGTTAAAAAAAATAACAAGAAACTCGTTAAAAACACGTTTTTTTCCATTCAAAAAGAAAAAAATCGCTTGTATATTTACAAAATCGACCCTTAAATTTTATATAAATTGTTTATTAAAAAAATTCTTAATAAAATCTGGTTTGAAAGTTTTAAAATTTATTTAGTATTTTTTTTCGCATATATGCCTGAACAAACCTAATATAAATATTTTATGTAAAAATGTTTTAAAACAATAAAAACTATAGAGATATTATTAGCTAGAGAATATAATACGCAAGCACACAAAAACATACAAGACGATTTTAATAACAAGTAAATAATATTATATTATCTTCTGCTTGTTAAGAAAAGTACAACCACACGAACATAAATATAAGCTAATGCAGATGCCAGACACAGACAACAATGAAGTTCTATCATCAATGTGCATAAACATATAAGGTAATCCAGACGGCAGAGATAAACAGCAACAACTATAAGGCTTCCACAATGATGCTGTATTCTTAACGTACATACACACAAACCAACAGAACGAATTCTAACACGAATTAAAGACATGATTAAAAACTAGTATTGAGAATATGTTCAATGTGCTGAGGTTTTCTAGACGTTTTTTACATTGTTCTAGAAGCTTTATATAGAGTATTTAAAGAGCTATGCAACTGCTAAGCAGCGCAGCTCTCTCACTGACTGCGCTGCTCAGTATTGTCTGAAGAATAACAGAGTGGGTCTGGTTAACATCGTGGTATTCAGCTGTGAAATATTTAACATTACGTGTGTTTTTAAAGCTCTTAATATAAGTGTTGAATATACTGATGACTACTTATTTCATTGCCACAAAAGCAACGTTTTAAAAAGACAAGAATGTTAAACTATTAATTGTCAATTTACTCTCTTATTTGTCTTATAAGTCGATATGAATGCGAAAAGTTTGGTATGACGTGAAGTCTACTGGCTATATGCTCAAGCAGCAGCTGAGTGCCACCAATAATTATTTTTTTTTATAATCTATTTTATTTACTGGACTAAACTTTTGCTTATTTTCAATTATATAAATACATTAAATAACCTTTGCTTAATCCTCTATAAATTGTAGGATAAAGTGTTAAAGTTTCGAAAATATTTAATCTTAAAAACTTAAAAAGATTTATTTCTTATAAATTTTTGTTTTTACCTTTAACTAGAAATATATACAGCTGCCAACTAAAATTTCATTAAAACTTAAAGTTTTTCTTACTTTTTGATATACAAAAAAATTCCAACACGTTTAGCAGTCTGCTAAAAAAATGCTCTCGTTATTATTTTTGCTGCTCAATGTTTTTAATCTTTTTGATATTACGAGTAAAAACTTATAAAGAGACCAGAATAACAATTCATACTCGTATATAAGATATCAAATTCTTTTTAATGGTAAACGAACAGATTTCTAAATATATATATATATATATATATATATATATATATATATATTTTTTTTTTTTTGCCTCTCCATCATGTCACAAAAAATATGCGTTAAATGCAAAAAATGTGTTACTTGTCATTTTGTCAGTTCGTGGCGTGCTGCCATAGGCGTAGCTAGACATTGCCCCCCCCCCCCCCAGACTTGATTTTGCCCCCCCCCAGGATTTATTACAAATTCTTTTTAAAACATATTCTTTTGCCTGTAATATTAAAAAATTCTATTTTTTATTTATTTTAAAATTACTCATGAAAATCACCAGTAATTTTTATACAAACTTTTCGAATAATCGCTAAATATGCATTCTTTTATTAGATAACAAATACCCAAAAAACTATAAGTTTACAGCACTTCAAAACATCACAAATAGTAAACTCCATGTGAATTTATAATGCATGTGTGTAGATAAAGGGTGTTTTTTATTGAGGTATAGAACTTTAAGTTGGCATCACTTTTTTAACTGGCGACCATTTTGTCAGCTGTCAAGTGATTAATATTTAGTTTGGTTTGCCATTTTATCATACACAGGTCAATATATCGTTGGTCTCAAATGGAAAGGCCCTAACGCAAATAATTGTAGCTTTACAGGAAAAGGTAAAACATAATAGAAAGTGTAATATTCAAAATGTAACTTTTTTGTACAACTGCTTGTAAAAGCGCTATTTTTTACACTATTGCAATAAATTTTTGTGATGAGTTGTATTAGTGTGAAATTTATTGAAATCACTGAAAAACTCAACTATCGATATGTATGTATGTATATTAGGGATGTAACGAATGTTCGCATTCGCTTTCGCATTCGCAAATAATTCGCTTACTTTTGCTATTTGCATTCGCTTTTGCACTCGCTAAAATATATGTGAATATTTCAAGCGAATACTAAATCAAAATCCATCTTTGTTTGGAAATATTTATCAGTTTTTGAAAAAAGACTCAATACTAGTCTGTTCAAACTTTTGAAAAATGTTGAGCACCATTCATTACTTCGTATAGAAAATTTGAAATGCAAACAATTTTAACTAGCCCTTGTTTGATGTAAATTCTATACGAAACAAGTGCCACGCATATTATTTCGCATGAAAGCTTGAAAAATGTTGAAGATATATTTTTAATATGCTTTCCGCAAGATGAACAGACAACTACTTTTCCTAATTTTTTTCATGACAATTTTTCTTAATATGTATATTGGCAGCATTTCACATGAAACGTTGAACAAAGTAAAAGGATTTCGGGCCAAAGTACGAATGGGTTAATTGCCTAACATTTTGTAAATTAATTTTTTTGTTATCTATACTTATTTTAATTTAATTTCATATACATATATGTATATCTTTCTGTTTTAAGAATTTAATAAATTAATAAATATTTTCTCAATTCAAGGCACGATTTAAATAAAATGCTATACGTAGTACATCTATGTATGTTATACTTCTTGTTCTTAAATAGATTTAGTTTCATGTGATTTTTTTAATGTATTGTAAGTATTTGCATTCGCTTTCGCAAAATTTCAAATGCATTATTCGTTTTCGCATTCGCATTCGCTAAACTGGTATTCGTTACATCCCTAATGTATATATATATGCACATAAAATTTTTTTCAATTGAACACGTATACATGCATACTTGCATACATATGTTTGTACTTATTTATGTATGTATGTTCATTCATCGCAACAATATAGTATTGATTCAGAACTTCAATATTGGAAGGGTAACTAAATAATAAATGGCAATTTTCTATTTTTATTTATGCACCAACAGATAAATTTTTTTTAAATTAAATAATAAATTATTAAGAAATGAAATCATGAATGATGAATGAAATCATTTCTTGCTTGTATCTTTTCAAAATATTGTATTCAAATATAGTATATACATAAATAATTTTTCCATATGAGCATATAAACTTTTTGGAAACGAAAATTAATTTTATTATTATTTAGTTTATTATTATTAGATTATTATTATTATTATTTAGTTTTTTTCTAATACATACTTTACTTTTTGTCTATATATTGTTTTTGTTTTGAATGTTTTGTTTTTTTAGTTTTAATTATAACTTAATTTTTGTTATTGAAACTGGACTGTTAATTTATGTTTTAACTTAAATAAAAAAAAATGTTAAATAAAAAAAATGTGTATAAAATTTTTTAAACGCGCTAATAATCCCAAACCAATATTTTACTTGTTAATATTTTACTTATTAAGTAAAATATATTTTTTTAATTTCCAATTTCAATGTATTTTTAATAAAAAATATATATTTAACTTAATAAGTAAAATATTCATTTGGGATTATTAGTGCGTTTAAAAAATTTTAAGCTTAAATTTTAACAATTCCCATAAAAAACACTAATTAAAAAAAAATTGTGTTTGCCCCCCCCCAAAGAAAAAATGTCTAGCTACACCAATGCGTGCTGCTCTCTGCTCGTTTTTTTATAATAATTTTTGCCATAAATTTTCTTTAAGCTTAAATCATGTTTAACATTAACAACCCTTAAAGCTTTTTGCTGGCGCTACATTGTCTTTAGGTTCTTTCGAACTAATATTTTTGTGTTCAATTTTTCTTCTTTTTTTTATCATTAAAATTTGTTTTTATCTAAACGGATTTTGTCATAATGTTGTCATAAAACATATTAGACATTTTATGGTGAAATGTGACAGACAAAAACATTTGCAAACAATGCTTAGCAATATCTAATGAAAAAAGAATAAAATAAAAAAACAAAAAAACAAGGAAAGATTTTCAATCATAGAAAATTGCTTGAAAGTATTTAGGTGCAGCGAAGGAAAACAAAATTTAATACAAGATACTTTCAAGGATATTTAAAATTAACATTTTTGTTAATCTCTTTTTAAGCATAAAAAGCTTCTTTCTTCCACATGAGAGGAAGCAAACAAAAAAAAACTTCTATACTTTAATTTAGCAATCACAATAGAAAATTTAATGTTAGAAAAAAAATGTTTTGGTTGCTTCATGTGACGCAAACATCAGTTAATTGATGAAAATTTTGACAAAAAATTAAAAACAAATTTCCTCTTTTAAAAAAAGCTTTAATAGAGAAAAAAAATTCGAAATAATCGTTTAAAAATTATAGACTTTTCCAACAATTTACAATTAAAAGCTTTTTAAATATTTGTATAGCTATGCTATTTATTGCGCGATTCAGGAGTTAGAATGTGATTTTCGTAACTATTACAGTTATTAACTTATTTTTTTTTTGATTTCTTTGTACTTGAAAGCAGAGTACGAAAATAAAAGAAACAAATTGTGAGTGAGTGAAACAAAAACAATGAGAACGATTGCTCAATTTGTTTTTGTATTGTTTTTGCACATGAGTACAAACCAGAGAACACAGCCGATCGACTGTAAGCCGGCTAACCGCTGCCACTGGCCACAAACAATACATTAATTTAATCGTACACCCTTATAAATGAAAATAATGGGAAATAAATGCAAACGTTTTAAAATATTTTTGGAGAATTTGACATCATCATATAATATAATTTTATTGCATTGTTATTTCATACATGAAATTTGTTTTATATAACTAAGCAGCATAGCTTTAATCGAGTGTCCTAAGACACCTCTCTTTATTTTCTTTATTTTCTTAAATGAATTATTTGTTAAAATATTGCTTATAATTTGTAAAAGCATTTCAGCTGAAGTATGTTGTATCATATGTGCAATAATTCCGAAAGACAAATACTATTCAACTAAACATATCTTAAACTTAAATCAAAAGAAAATCTTTGAAGTTCCCTACAGATATTTAAGAATTCATCAACAACATCAACAAATTTGCATTAGATATAAAAAGGGTTTTGATTGAATTCAATTGTATAAGAAAATAAAGATATAATTAATAAAGCTCATACAAGAAAGAGACACGCAGATGAAGATTTGATATAAAACATGAAATGGTGAAACTTTATGAATCTTTTGATGCTTAAGGCTTATAAATAAATAAGCTTTGTATTTCGCTTAAATTATTATTCTGTCTTATAAAAAAAAAACTAATCATACACCGCGAAATTGCAAATTTTCTCTAGTTAAGCCCTTTTTCACAAATGGCACAAAGAAAAATATTATTTTTTTTAATATACATACATATGTTCATACTAATCAAAACATTTTCATGCTTCATATAATCATACTTAAAATTACAAGCTTTCATAAATTTACAAAATGGAAGCAAAAAATAATAAAAATATCACACACCAGACAGACATCTAGATAAAAATCTTGCAAAACATAAAAGAAAACAATATTGGAGGGGGAAAATTATAAAAGAAAAACATAAAAAGTATTAAAAGGAATTTCAAGTTGTATTAAAAACTGCAGAAAACTTTCAACTTCCAAGAAGACGTGATAATAACCAAATCACGTGTTATACAAAGTACACTCGTACATTTGAAAAATAAAAATAAAGCATAGCATAGTTATTTGAAAGTATGTGTGTCACACATATATACATACATGCATATGTATACATGTATGTTTGAGTTTGATATTTCTTTATGTCATAAATCTAAAGCTAAAGATTGCAAAGGATCTTAAGACACTTTCATAACTAATAAAAGAAAATAAATATTTTGCAAAAATAATTTTCTCATGAGAAAAACATAAAATTACACTTAATGCTAAAAGTTCAAAAGGAATTGAAAGATGATGCAAAAAGCTTAAGTTATCAAAATATTTTAAAATCAAATTGAAACAAACTGAAAAATGTCAGCATGACAGTTCTACGCAAACATGGGTGGGAGTATTTTGAAATCAGTATTCTGATATCAAACCTGGGGAGTAAAGATTAAATTTTGTAATTGACTACACATCAAATACAAAATTTTTTGTAATTAAAATTAATGTTAAAATTAACACAAAAGTAACAATTGCACTTAAAAGTATTTTTGTTGGAAAAATCTCAATTACGGTAATTGAAGTGAAAAATAATCAATAAAGAATTACAATAACATGTAATTGAAAAAAATTTTCTTCAATAAAGTAATTATAGAAAATTATAATTACTATTTTTTTATTAATTAAAAAATGTTCATTCACAGTTAATAATAAACTTCAAAAATTATAACAACTGCCCCATATGCATAATCGAATAATATGTTAAACATATGCAAATAGTTTTTGGAGAACTAAAAAAATCTTATTTTCACAAAAATGTAATAGAATTTCTTGAATTAAAAGTATGCAGTATTCACTTAGTTACAATTACAATTACAATTACGATTACAATTACAAATACAAGCTACAATTACAATTACAATTACAATTACAATTATAATTATAATTACAATTATAATTACAATTACAATTACAATTAAAATTGCAATTGCAATTACAATTACAATTACAATTACAATTACAATTACAATTAAAACCACAATTATAATTATAATTACAATTACAATTACAATTATAATTACAATTACAATTACAATTACAATAACAATTACAATTACAATTATAATTATAATTACAATTACAATTACAATTACAATTACAATTACAATTACAATTAGAATTAGAAATACAAGTTACAATTACAATTGCAATTACAATTACAATTACAATTACAATTATAATTATAATTATAATTACAATTACAATTACAATTACAATTATAATTATAATTATAATTACAATTACAATTACAATTACAATTACAATTACAATTACAATTACAATTACAATTACAATTACAATTACAATTACAATTATAATTATAATTATAATTACAATTACAATTACAATTACAATTACAATTACAATTATAATTAAAATTATAATTACAATTACAATTACAATTACAATTACAATTACAATTACAATTACAATTACAATTACAATTACAATTACAATTACAATTACAATTACAATTACAATTACAATTACAATTACAATTACAATTACAATTACAATTACAATTACAATTACAATTACAATTACAATTACAATTACAATTACAATTACAATTGCAATTAATTAAAATCAGTTTTTTAAATACAAAATGATTTTTTTAAAGCCAATTTAAAACTTTATTTTAAATTCTTTTTAAGTAGATTTTATGAAAAGCAACCTTGTTTTCTCTGCACTAAATTAAGTGCTGCCAATTTAAAATTACTGAAAGCAGCTGATAATAATATTTATGCCGGTTAATAAGAATAAATACAGATTGAAACATTTTCAACTGAAAAATGGATGCATCCTTAACGACAATCAGAAACTTCCGGGGAAAAAGAAAATTTTTGCTGGTAAAACAACGAAAATATTTTCATTGGCCTCTGGGAGGAGAAAGGAAATAGCTTATAAAAAAGGTTTATTTTATTATGTATTTGTGCATTTTTTATATATGTATAATAACTTTATTTCCAAGCACTTCTTCAATTTTTACAAGTAGTTCTATAAATTTAATATATAAATTAATTTCCATTTTATAACGCATTATAAAATTTCCTATTTTTTTATACAAACAAAATTAGCTGTTGTATAGTTTTTCAAATAAGTGTTTTAAAAAGTAGAAAACAATACAGCAAATTGATTTTCTTTTGGACAAATTTATTACACAAGCTGTTTCTATTAGTGTTGGACAAATTTATTACAAGAGCTGTGTTTATTGAAGTTGTAGTGCTAATGCAAAATCAGCTGTTTATGGTTTTAAAGTTATAACCCGGTTTTAACTTTAGGTGTGAAAACACTACAAGTTATAACAAATTTTTTGTCAAGTCATATTTCACTAGTATTTTGAATTGTTTTTATATTGGAATTACTTAAAGACCGGCATTTGATAGAATTTCTATGGCTTTCTTTTAAGAGTAATAAAATTTAATGTTCTCATTTAACTCAAGACTTCAACTTTTAAATTTTTTAAAAAAAATTAAAAAACGAAACACAAAGAGTAACACTAAGCATAATTTTTTTTCACCCGCTTTATTTTATCACTTGCACTGATTTCTTTAGTAGAATATTTATAGTCAAGGATTTTTATTTCAACATTTATCTTTATATGTTTTTTTTATATTTTTTTCTAAATTTGGTGATAATTCCATTCTTGTTGCCACAGCCACTGGCTTGGTTAAATAGCGCCAACGCCTTAGTTTAACATCTTCCTTTTGAGTCAACATCAATAGACAAGTAACCTCAGCAGCTTATCGTCTTCTAAATATTTCAGTACTTAAGTATTTAAAACGATAATGTTGTTTTATTGTCTTTTCCTTTCTTTAACCACTTTTTTGCCTCTGCTCGTAAATTGCCTTTTGCAGAGAATGGAAATAAACAAAAGAATGTTGTAGAAATAAGATGTAAAAAAAATATATTTTTTTTACAAGGTCATTTGATGTGGCAAGAAAGATATAAAATCGTTGAGGCTCAGCAGGGTTTGCTGCTTTTTTTTAATAAATCAAAATTGTGATGATTTTTAAACGATACTTTAAAACGCTTTATAACATTCTCTATGAGTCTGAGTAGATAGGTAATGGTGGCTGGCCTGAGTCCTGTTTTGGGAATTCAAAACAGAGGAAAACCAAAAATGGTGGCAACCCTATTATAAATCGGGAATTTTAATGCTGATCTGGTTTTCACATCAGGTATCAGATCAGCACGAAAATTCCCCCAAAATCTCCCATTTGTAACAGAAGTGCCACCAATTTTTACTTTTCCCTGTTGTTAATTCCCAAAACAGGACTCAGGCCACCATTACCTATCTACTACTCTGAACTTTAAAGCTTAAAAGTATATATTAAAAGCAATAAAATTCTTTAGGAATTGCTTAAATTATAATACACACTTGAGATTGATTATTGAAATTTCTTAGAGCGTTTACCTAAAAAATAAAATACGCAATAGAAAAATATTTCATTAGTTTGATTTTATAGATATTTTGTGTATTCAGGTTTTCAAGCTCATTAAATTTCTTTTAAATTTAAATAAAAAACGTTATTTATTTCATTTTTAATGTATATGTCCTTTCGTTGGGATTTTCGCAACATCTTCAGGGATAGTTATATTTATTGAAATCTGGTAACATTGGTAATAATTGAAAAAAAATTAATTAAAATAAAGTTTAAAATATTTTTTGATAAATCATTATCATAAATTTTAATTACATTAAATACACTATAGCCCAATTCACAATCTTGTGCAAATGGTCTTGCATCGTTGCATGTGCAAAATGGTATAGTGTATTGATACTCACCACTAAGAATTGTTAATTTTTTAACACCAATGTTGCCAGACTTCAATAGAAATAATGATCCCTAAAGATGTTGAAAAATCCCAAAGAAAAGTCAGATACAGTAGTATAGTGTTAAATGTGTAAAGCATGTCATGCATATGTTTTTTTTTTTTAATAATTTCAGACAATATTTTGCCATTAAAATTTTTGCTGGGATATATCGTTCATTTACTCACACAAAGTCTTAACTCAAAACATTAAATTTTTGATTAAATGAGGCAGAATTAATGCTCATATCAATCATTCTTTACATTGTGTAAAAATTTCATAGAAATATCTTGTTTTCTCTTGAGAGAAAGATAAAATTTTTTTCTCTGAACTGTCAATGTATTGAGGTTGCGAGCTACACACCAAACGCAAAGCCACACAGTTAAAATATTAATTGTAAATCAAACATTTTCTAAGCAAACAGTAAATTGTAAAAAACTTTTTAAAACTTTATTTTGCACAATTGTGCAAAGAAACGCCAGCGAAAAATTTTAACTTACTTACTACTCATCAGTAGGAATATTTCATTATCCCTTTATTCTTGAAGTGCACACCCTGCTAGAAAATTTCGTACTGATGTTTAGAAATTTTTAAAATTGTTTTAAGCAAAATAGACAAGCGAAATAAATGATAAGAAAGATTTTAAATCCACTTCAGCTAAAATACCAAATGTTGACTTGATGACTAAAGAATAAAAATAAGATTCCTATTTCAAATTCTCTTAAATTTTAAATGAAGGAATAAATCAAAGTCCTACTAAAAATAGTTCCAAATTTTTAAACACTTTGGTGCTGATTTGCATCATTTTATTGCCCGAATAAATTTAAAAAAAAATTAAAAATTTTACCAGAAAGAAATTATATTATTTTTGCTGTTTTCTTAGTGTTTTTATTATAATATAAACCAATCAATGGTTGCGCTCTCATAGTTTTAGTTAAAGAGACCCACAAAATGATGGCAGGCAACAAATAAACATGCGGTTGCTTGCGTCAACTAGCGAACGGTTGGGTTTGGGTTGGGTTGGTTGGTCTTTTGGTTTGGCTAACAAGCCTGCATTTGTTTACCACTATGTTTGCCTAAATTTTTGGCTTTCTATATTTTTTTTCCAAATAATAATACTTAATACTTTTTGCTAAGACCTTAAACATGTTACCGACTAACATAAAGTTTCCTGCATAACTGCAAACTTCATATACATATTGCTCCAGTGGTTGTATGTATGTATGTATGTATGTGTGTTACCAAATGAAAGCAAAGAAATTACAAATATATAAATGCATTTGGTTTTATTATTATTTTTTTTTTTTCTAAATGTATTTCTACAATTTTTCTCTTATTTCCTATTTGAAGTGCAATTGTCTTGCTGTTGCTGCCAGCAATTGCAAGTGCAATTGAGAAGCTGTTGGTTAAGAGTCAAGATGTGTTATTGTATGTCGTTAAAAGGGTCGGAAGAAGTGAAGTTGTTTTTTTTTTCTTATAAAATTTTACCAATAGTAGTTAGTTTATTTGACACAGTCCCAGTGGCACGTTTCCATATATGTATGTACAATGTACATGGCACAATGTATGAATTTTAAATATGTTTAATAGAGTTGATCATGATTGTGATGTTGCCGCATTGTTAATAATGTTGTGAAGCAGGCTGAATATCTAAAAGAATTCAATCAACAGCTATTAACAGATCTCTTCATACTTAATTTAATTTTTTAAAGTACATTACATTAAAATAACTATAAAGAATAACAATCGCCATATTTATAAAAAATTAAATAAAATGTGTTCCAAATCCATTTTAAGAAAATTGTGTAAGAAAAATTTTAAATAAAATGTCTTTCAAACTCATTTCAAATTCGACGAATATGGGGGTTAGTTTGTATAAAAATTTTTATAAAAACTTTCCGTCTTTCCACACTCAAAAACCAAATTTTCAATTAAGAATTTGTGACGAAAGTTTCTTAATCAAAACGTATTTAATATACAAAAATAATGCATTTACAAACTGTCCTTACAACAATTACTTTTCTGAAAGCTCTTTCCAGAAAATCATTCTTAATAAAAGCTAAAAGCCCTTTAAAAGAGTTTAATTTTTCAAAAAGTAATTTCTAAAAAAATACTTTTTAAATAGTATCTTCCAAAAAAGTATATTTCTAAAATTAGCTTATAAATAATACCTTATTTCAAAAATTAGATTTCAAGGCATAGTTTTAAAAAGTGCACTTAAAAAAGTACTTTTAAAAAGAGTGAATTTTTGAAAACTGCATTTCAAAAAGTTTGTTTTAAAATGGTACTTTAGAAAAAGTATTTTTTAAGCGAAAACGTTTTGAAAAAAATTAATATTTAAAAAGTTTTTATTTTTTATTTAAAATTTTTTCATATATCCTTTTTTTTTTTTTTGAAAAACGACCTTTCCAAAAACTGCTACCTTCTAACAGATGATCCTTTTAAAAAGTACGTCTTAAAAAAGAATTTTCAAAAAATACATTTTACAAAAAAAAAATGTTTAGAAAAGTAGTACTTAAAAATACGTTCTCTACTTTTTAGAAAAGTACTTGTTAGAAAAGTACATTTTATAAAAGTACATTTTAGAAAAGTACCTTTTGGAAAAGTATTTTTTAGAAATGTACTTATTAAAAAAGTACATGTTATAAAAGTAATTGTTAGAAAAGTACATTTTAAAAAAGTACCTTTTGGAAAAGTACTTTTTAGAAATGTACTTTTTAGAAAAGTACATTTTATAAAAGTACTTGTTAGAAACATACATTTTAGAAAAGTACCTTTTGGATAAGTAATTTTTAGAAAAATACCTATTAGAAAAGTACCTTTTATAAAAGTTCCTTTTATATAAGTTCCTTTTAGATAATTTCCTTCTATAAAAGTTCCTTTTAGAAAAATACCTTTTGAAAAAGCACCTTTTAGAAAACTACCTTTTGAAAAAGTACCTTTTAGAAAAGTACCTTTTTTGAAAAAGTAATTTCTAAAACAGTACGTTTTAGAAAAGTAGCTTTTGAAGAAGTACCTTTTAGGAAAGTACCTTTTAAGGAAGTACCTTTAAGGAAAGTACCTCTTGGAAAAGTACCTTTTGTAAAAGTATTTAAAAGAAAAATATTTTTTACAATAGTACGCTTAAAAAAGTATATATTAAAAAAGTACCGTTTAAAATAACTACTTAAAAAGTACTTTTTGAAAATTCCTTTTCAAATTTACGTTTAAACAACGGAACTTTTCAAAAAGTACTGCTAAAGAAATTACGTTTTAAAAAGTACCTTTTTGTTGTGCTTGCAATCTTTGAAAAAGTATATTATAAAAAGTATATATCAGAGAAGTACCTTTTGAAAAAGTATTTTTATTTTTATTTTTTATTTATCTTTCAGGACAGTACATTTTGAATAAAGATGATATTAAAAAAGTACTTTTAAAAAAAAATAGCTTTCGAAAAAATTTATTTAAGAAAAGTACTTATTCGAAAAAATTGATTTTAAAAAAGTACTTTTTAAAAAAGTACATTTCGAAAAATTGATTTTCAAAGATACATACTTTATCAAAAGTACCGTTTAAAATTTTGTTTTAAAAAAGTACCTTTTACATTTTAAATAAATTTCTTTTAAAAAATAATTTTTATAAAGACAACTTTTAAATTAAAAGACTCCTTCATTCTATACAATTTTTTTTAAATTTTCACCTCATTGATGTTTTTACACTTTTACTTGAGCACCGTCTACGTTTCTATAAGTTTTGAAAATTAGTATGCATGATGTTAATGCTGCATTTATTATTTGCTCTCGTACGAGTACATACATATGCATTTAGGCCATGATGCAGCGACTGCAAGCAGTGATGCCAACTTTTATGGCTCTAAAGGCACATTAAAATTTAAAAAAAGCACCAAAAGCGTAATCTTGAGATCTAAAAAGCGTAAAAAGCACTACCGTGAAAAAGAGTGAAGATCCAAATGAGTGAAATTTAATAATGTTTAATAACGTCTAATATTTTCGAATCTATTCTCTGTTTAATGAAATATATCAGTCGATAAAGGTATTCTTTACACTGAAAAAATAAATACACCATGCTTTTATTAAAGTAATTTTAAGAAATACACAAATTTCTTAAAAGCACTATTTACTGCTTTTTCTTAGTTTGGCACTAACGCTCAAAATTTGGCGTTTTAAGTCTTCAAAAAGCACTAAAAATAGTGCCAAAAGCACCAAGTTGGCATCGCTGACTGCAAGTATGAATTTTTTTTTTTTTTTGGTTTTCACAAACCTTAAGGAATAATTTCTTTCATTCCTTTCGAACCGAATAACTGTTAGACTTCAATTGCCTGAAAAGTTAAAATTGTAAGTGGTTTGGAAAAGACATGAAATGAAGACAATATTAAAAAAATCACACTAACAATATAAAAAATTTCTTTTATTTTCGCTTAAATTTCTTTTCTTAAGGGGACGTTTTTAAAATGTTTTTTTTTCATATATTATTTTTACTTATTGATGCAATTTTTGTGCCAAACTAAATTTTGTTGGAAAGTAATTTTTGATTCATATAATGATTGTTGGGGCCAAAAAGGATTTTAGTTTTCTTAACTAACAAAGAGGAATAGTTTCACACAAAAAAAAAATCACCTAAGTATTAAAGCAATTTACAAAGTTGGTACAATTGTTGATGGAAAATCGTGAGAAATTTAAATTGAGTTTATGCCAACATACGAAAACAATGTAACTAAAGCAAATCTCAGAGACTTGTTAGATAATTATACATACAAGCATTGATATGAATGGTTTTCAATGCAAGAAAAAACATTTACATATATAGTTTTTTTTTATAAAATTTAAAATTAACTGCCACTTCCACTATGTCGAAAGAAAAACTCTGCGAAAGAAACCTAGTCACTCGAAATTCCAATACATTTTCATTCCACTATGTCGTCAGCTTGCTTTCGCTTGTGATTACGTATGTCATTTTTTTTTTGTGTGTTTATAAATTAAAGTAGCACCAATTTGTATATTTCAAGTATTTCTACCGATTTTTTTAAATTTACTAACATTTACATGAAAATAAATACAACCATATTGAACAACGAAAAAGAATTCAACAAAATTGTCGCACAGCAACAGCATGTTATTACTGTTTTGCCTTACTACTTCAGTTGTTTTGTTTAAAATGTGCGAGTACTTTTTATAATGAACATAAAATAATAATCAAAACAAAAGTGTTCAATAATATTCTTATGAATATTTTATGACTTTTACCTACAAATAAAAAATAAATCAAAGAAATGTGAATTAAAAAAGTAGTAATGTGATAAAATAATAATTTTACAAACTTTATTAAATTCCTTGCAAATAAATTTCATTACACGAAAGCAAAATAGCAAGTGAGTGATTTTGACATAGTGTACGCTTTGTTGACGACTCATTCGAATTAGTGGCATAAAAATCTGTATGAAAACACTTACTTTTTCTTGCGACTTGTCGTTCGAGTCAATGTTCGTACAGAAGTAAGATAGGGAAATGGAAATGAGTTTTCTTTCGCTTAGAATGCGAATGAAGACCTTCTTTCGAAATAGTGGAAGAGGCAGTAAATACATTATTTTATTAGTTTGTCGCGTAGAACTTATGTCTCCTATTGCTCCTAAAAACATATATACATATGTATGTACATAGTTTATATAGTGAGTTGTTACTAGTGTCCACGAATTGCAGCATATTGAAATGTGTTTGAACAAACATTTACAACTTATTAAAACATTAAGGCAGTTTTACACATCGTGTGCTATTTAAAATAAAATAAAGTAAATTCAAACAAGAAACATAAATCGCAAAATTTTCAGTGCCAAACCTTACAAGTTTCAGACAGACATGCGATGTAAATAGAATAGCGATAATTCTTGCAAAATTTACGTACGTACCTTGCATCCATTACCGATAACAACTGCAATCCAATCCTTTCTAAACACAAAAAATTGCTTACTTACTCTCGCGTTGTTATCATGTCATGCCATAACCTCCAAAAAGGCTAAAGTGATACAAATTTATTATTTTTTTTTTTTAAGAATATCCATTATTTGCGATCGTAAATAATCGATTTTTTGAAAAATGTAAATTCTTTAAGTCGCAAAAAACTATTAAAAATTCAGACTTTAAAGTCGATGAACTAAATTATTTGAGAGTGGAATGTAGACAATTGGCAACAATATGCAAATTTTACTTCACAAAGTCTTGACTTTGTAGAAGATAGGGGAAAAGAGAATGGGAGCTATTTTTCCTTCTCTCCAACTGACTCAAGACTTTTAAAAGTAAACTTTGCGTGTACTAAAGCCGTCTGAAAAATTTTTCACTGACATATTTAATGGATTATTTTCAGATTATGTAGATATGTATGTATGTATGGGTATACTAATTAATGTGATTATAAAAAATCATTCAAATCATAGAGATATGATAAAACTTCAATTTTGGCGTATACGCAACACAACATACATACATACTAGTGATGTAACGAATGTCAATTTTTGAATATTCGCGAATACGAATGCGAATACGAATATTTGAAACGATATTCGCGAATACGAATACGAATATTTCATGTGAAATTTATAGACATTAAATTAGGGCTATATTTAATCCTGCAATATGAAATTTAAAAAATTGTTATAAAAAAGAACTTCATACTCCTGTTGGCGTACTTTAAAGTTAATAAAAACTACCCAAAATTTTAATGATCGTCAGTAAATAATATTTGAAAATGATACAAAGCACAAATTTCTATAAAAAATTTAATGGATTCGTGCAAAGTAATATTTGTATCCATTTATTTAAATTTAGTTTAGGATTTATGCATTTATTTATTTAATTTTCTTGGAAAAATATTTGTATTCGTATTTGCCTGAATTTGACGAATACGAATGCTTTGTATTCGCATTAAAAATGGCCGAATATTCGGCAATTCGAATACGAATATTCGTGCATCACTAATACCTACATATATGCAGTCACATCCATTAATACTCGTACCTAAAACATCCTTCATTGCGACCCATAATATATAAAATATATAAAATGCCAAATTCTAAATATTACCTAATTTATTCTTAAAAAAATTGTTGGCTCATAAAAGAAATTATATAGTATGTACTAGTATTTATATTAAAAAAATTTTAAATATTATTTGTGAAAATAATTTTTTATTGAGTCGTCCGCCTTTAAAACATCACTGTACCATTTAAATATTAATTTTGATAATTTTATTACTATTCGAAATGTTAATCAAAATCTTTTATCACAGGAATAAATCAATATTTGCTTGGAAACTTTAATATTTATTATAAGGACTGATATCAAAAAAAAAAAGGAAAACATTTTTGTGAAATATAAGATTAAACACTTTAATCAAACTAAAAGTCTAAGCCAACATTCGTTCAATTTAACTTTAATCTTACTAAGACTTTATTAAAATATATATATATATATATATATATATATATATATATATATATATATATATATATATATGACATAAAAATCAGATAACTTTTTACTTTATTTAACTGAGAAACTTTTTCTTTCGGTGATATTAGTATCATCAGCCACATACTTATACAAACACAAAATATAATAGGAAAACTTTTATTAATGTTTGCACATCAATTTTTTTATAGTGATTTTTGCTGTTCTTGCAGAAAATGTAAACATTCAAGCATACATGTGTATATACATATGTACATATATTAAAGACGTATAAAACTATAATACAATGCACAAAAACAAAAACCAACTTATACACAAACACACACAAAATCCACACAAACATACATCCATATGTATCACTCTCCTAACACTCTACTTTATATTCTCACAAGAAACGAAAATAAACCGTAATTTTTACATGTTAGTATGTACATATGTATGTGAGTCATTGCTGCGTGATGTTTGTGTAAGAGTGTGTGTATGTGTAAGAGAAACCACCTCCAAGTTGGGTGAGACGGAATGAATGTAAAACAAGAACAAACATTAACTAAATTATGGCGGCGTACAACAAAAATAAACACGAGATATTTTGCTTTGTTGGTAAAAGGCCAAGAATTCGAAATGATTTAAACACATAATTTTCTTTATTTTGTGGTTCGCTCAAGGATCTTGATTTCTAGATTTCTTGTGTCAATTTTCGTTAATAGGGGGAAAATTTTATATTGAAGAGTAACTTTCCATTAATACTGCGCAAATTAGTAAATTAATGAAAATGAGGAGGAATTAAGTTTATAATTTAAAAGTCATTTTATATTAACGCACTGTGAGAATTTACCGAAAAAATCAGAAAAACCATTAAAAAAGCCAATTCCAGTTGCTATGGATAAAAAATTATTTATGTATTACTAGATAGTTAAAGACTTTCTCGTAAAGTTCTTTTTAAGGTTTCGTCCACCAAAGGTGAAAAGGAATCCTATTGTTTTTGTTACGATGTCCATCTGTACATCACAGGCTATTTTCTCTCGCAAATTAAAAAGATATTCTATTAGTAAATGTAATTTTGACAACTTAATATATCTTGGAAACCGTAAAGCGGCCCATCCATTATGCAATATTATATTCGTTTGGACCTATACTATGCAATATTGCCCAACTTTTTTGACAGTGACATTGCCACCACATTACACAATTATCTTTATTGTATAATAAAAATTAAAAAGTCTTGTTATTTGCCAATATATTGTGTCACCTTCGAATATGACATAGACATTAGCGATATTATTGTACAATATGAAAAATTGCACAATTATATTGTATGTGAGTGGGCCGCTTAAGAAGAAAACTCTTGAAATTTATAAAAACGCTTTTAATAAAAAATCCATGAATTAAAATAACGCTAAAACTAAATAATCTCCAAAAACCGAATAAAATCACTTAAACGAAAAAAAGCGCCAAAACGAAAAAAAAATCGCTAAAACAAAATAAATCGCAAAAAAACAAAAAAAATCGCCAAAGAATAACATCAAAAATAAAAAAACGTCAAAACTAAAAATCGCCAAACACAGAAAAAAAGCGCCAAAACGAAAAAAACACCAAAAATAAAAACAATCGCACAAACTGAAGTAAGTCACCAAATACCGAAAAAAGTCGCCGAAAATATAAAAAACACCAAAGTTAAAAAAACGCCAAGAACCAAAAAAAAAATCCCAAAACGAAAAAAGTGCCAAAACTAATAAAAATCCCTAAAACTAAGAAAAAGCCCCAAAACTAAAAAAAACGCTAAAAACCGAAACCAAGTTTAACATGTACTCCTCACACAAACAGTTCCGCATTTTACTGAATGTATTTATAATAATTTTTGTAACTTATAGCTGATTTACATTTAGCATTTTTTCATGAAATTTCATGAATTTTGTTGACCGCAACTTTTTCTATTTGCTAATTGCAGCGCTATAAAAGAGAATTTTATATAAAGGGTGGAGAATGAATCTCTGATGCATTTTTTGACAACTTTTTTGATATAAGTTGCTCCTCCAGGCCTCGTATTGACAAATAAAAAATTTTCATGCAACTAAGTTCATGAAAAAAATCCTTAATGTAAATTAGGTATAACATAATGACCTGGAATATATATATATGTATATATGCATTAGATTAGAACGCTCGTGTTGTTTGTAGAATAACATTAAAGCAAAAAAAAAAAAAAAAAAAACATTTAGCAGTTATTCTTAAGGAATGACATTTTCTTGACTATTCTAAGTAGTGAGAAGTCATGTTCTTAACTTGGAAATAATATGCGCATTCCCTGTCATGTATGGCTTTCCTTACCCTACGTCTTCACGAGCCATTGACTTGAACATGACATGAACATGTCGCCGACAGAGCAAGTGTGAAAAATTCGGCATTCGCATATCAAAGTATTTCGCGGTAGTGCAAACAGAGATGGAATATTTACCAATTTTATTCTGCTTCTTTTCTTTCTAATGTCATGGTGAATATTGTTGCTTAGCCATATGTTTGGGCATCGATATCAGAGCATGGACGGAACATGGACATAAGCAGTCTCCATTAGCCATTTGCGATGTCCGACATGAAGCCCATACCAAGTTCATGGCTAGTGGATATTACGCGGAAATAACCTGAGATGTAACTTTTATTTGTTTTTATTTTAAAGAAACCATATTATTGCAAGTTTAAAGACATTTTCTTGCCAGAGTACAGAAGACATACATAACCTGACCAGACATCCCGCTTTAATCGGGATTATCCCGCTTTTCACAGGTCGATCCCGCCTCGAATTTCTATCCCGCTTTATTCCGCTTTTTAGAGTTTGTAACTGTAAAATATCATTCCAAAATTTTTTAAGTGTTGTTAAGGGTTAACTAGCCGAAAACCTGTGTGCCTTGCTACATCCCATAAATATACGTTTTGAGATGAAAAGAAAAATATTTTTACTAGAAGTGCCACGCTTGCGATTCAACCTCAACTATTTTGTAACATAAATAGTATTAAAGAGTTTCAAACTTCCCACTGCATTAGTTCCCAAGATATTTTTTTAAGTAATCGTTTTCTCTATATTTAAGCCAAGCTACCTTGTCCAATTCCGATTATTTTCTATCATCAGCAGTTTCATGGAGTTTTAAGTCTGTGTTTTTAGCAGATACAAAGATGTCCTAAGTAGGTGACACACTTTTTGTTCCATTATTGACACCTTTTTATAAAACTGTTCGGTTATTGGCGTTACTGGTTACAAAAAAATTTAAAAATTTCGACTCTTTGGATAAATGATGCTTCTATGTGGGAAGCGTCATGCCAACCTCAGATATTAAAAAATTAATAGCATATAGCGTCTTCTAGACCATCAGTAATACAATATGGGCAAATCAGCAAGATCAGTACACTGATATTATTTTTGAATAAAAACAAAAATTTGCAATTTATGAGAGTTACTACTACAGTTCTGAAATTGTTCCCAGAGACAATGCACGTTATCAATAAAGTTTGTCCCTACAAAATTTCAACGTTCTCCCTTTATTAGTTTTCAAGATATCTCAAATATTTTCTAGCTGCCACAACCCAATGTTCAACGCACATTACATACTACGAATGTGAAAAAACTATACAAATTGGTCCAGCCGTTCTCCGATTTTAGATAGATTAAAAAAAGTGGGCGTGACCCATATTTTTGCGTAAAAACCTAAGTTCGATTATGACAAATATGAAAAAAATTGCGAAATCGGTGCTGCAGTTCTTAATTGATGCGATTACCAACAAACAACATTTAATTTTTATTTATGTAAAAAAATATTCATGTTGATAATTGTTTTCTATTTATTTAAAGGCGTTTCTTTTGAGTTAAAAACTATGCTGCATATTCATAGTCAAAACAAAGTATACTTTATAAGTTTAAAACCAGTATTTTGTACGACAAATTACTATGACTATGCGCCTTTGAAATCCCGCTTTTTGGCGGTATTTTCTTCAAAATCCCGCTTTTTGATCGATCGTGTCCCGCTTTTTGCAAAAAACATCTGGTCACGTTAGACATACATAAAGAAGTATTTGCTTTCGTTTTATTTGATTATTTGTACTAACTAAAAAAAATTTAAATTGTAACGCAGTTTATTTTGTTAGCTGATTAAACGTTCAGTTATGTAATGGAATGTAGCCATTTTCATTGCTTTTCAGCTATTTTCTACCGTTGCAGTTACATTCCATTACAGTCGGCTAACTGAGCCTTTAGGCGTCAGCCTGTCCAAGATCCTAAAAAATAAAAGTATATTT